>CM050322.1:53399664-53999664 GCA_027475135.1 Bactrocera correcta
AGTAAAAAAAACTTCTCAATTAAAAATTATAACTGTGACCATTTTCTACGAAATGTTAAGATAAGTATACAATGATTTAAAACAAATATCAAGAAAATGTGCAACGGTATACTTTGCTTTTTACATCGAATGCAGACTTTTGTATGAAAATATGGGAGTTTAAGTATTTTAACTTTTTTTTTGTTGCTTTAAAAAATTTTGTTTTTTAGAGTTTTTATAATGATTTGGCCTTTCATTTAAAGTCCTAAAAACTAATAACATATGAACAGTATTTTGATATTTATAATTAAATTATTTTTCATTTCTCGTCGCTGAACTATGCCAATGTAATCATATACCTCGTATACTGCGGTAGTTGTCATTGCCAATGCGCAAAAGACAATAAGTCTTCCAGAACCTTACGAACGACCAGATTTTCACCATTAGCCAAATCTTGGAAAAGATTTGTGAAAGAAAGATAGACATAGACCATTTCTTGGTCGATTTCGAAGCTGTTTTTGACAGCACGAAAACGAGTTGCCTCTGTGCACTACAAACACTCTACCAGGATCGGAAAGGACCTCACGGATCCTTTGGAAGCCAAGCGAAGTTTCAGGCAAGGTGTAACTTTTTCAATCTCTTGTTGCAGAAAATAATATGAGCTGCAGAGCTTAATAGAGAAGGTATAATCTTCTAAAGTGTGCTAAGCTGCTGGCGTATGCCGATAATATTGATATCGTAGGTCTCAACAACCGTGCCGTTAGTTTTGCTTTTTCCTGACTGGATAAGATAGCAAAGCAAATGGGTCTGGTGGTGAACGAGGACAAGACGAAATATCTCCTGTCCTCAAACAAGCAGTCGTTGCACTCGTGACTAAGCGCCCACGTCACTGTTGAAAGTCATAAGTTTGAAGTCGTAGATAATTTCTTCTACCATCGAGCAATCATTAACACCACCAATAACTTCAGCGTCGAAATCTGACGCAAAATAACTTTTGCCAACATGTACTACTTCGGACTTCTTTCGACGGACAAAGACTAAACTCTATATGGCACTCATCATCCTCAACCTGCTATTATGGTGCAGAGGCATGGACGATGACAACGTCTGATGAGTCAGCCTTAGAAATTTTCGAGAGAAATGTTCTGCGGAAGATTAATGGTCCTTTGCCCATTGGCAAGGGGAAATACCGCACTCAACGGGTTAAAACACTCCATCCCTCAGAGATACATTCGATGTAGTACCACTACAATAAACAATAAAAGGATATGTAACTACAATTTACGACCACGGGAGGATCACTATGTGACCCAAGTCATTCGGGTTGACGTTGCCGTCGTTTGCAATGGAGTCTTGGAGGTGTACTCAGTCTTTATATTTACATACCTAGCCATCAAAACTGAGATAGTAGTGTCGTACAGCTTAGTACAAATTAAAATTGTTTTCACGGACCATTATATGGGATGGGTAAAAGTCCACGCAGGTTACTCTTTTATTGCGTTTGTTTGAGAGATATTAAAGTGATATCATCGTCCATATTCTCTAGGGTAGACTAAAATTCATGGAGCACGGTGTTATGGCTGCAGAACCTGTTGAATTTTAGAAACAGTTGCTTGTTGCACGCGTTGTCGTCTTCCATAAAATGCACCTGTAAAAATTGTGACTCTTCATTAAGTAGTCGTAACGGCAATCATGTTTTGTTATTTATTTGGCCTTGTACTGTGAGATTAGGGGAAAATGCAGCCAAATTGAGAAACTTGTTCGCTCCGAATGACGTCATGTGAAAGCATGCTTTGTTTTTTTACGTTTTTTTACACGGTTCGGTAACTTTCGAGACTCTACATAATGGTTTTGTAACTAAACCAATGTTAGATCCTTAAAGACACATATAATATTGTAATATAAGAGTCGAAGGCCTCAGTAGCCAGTGCTTTAACTTAGTGATTTAATTATTTATAATTAGCTCTCGTGTAAATAAATAAATAAGGAAAAATGTTTTTGCATGCACATATTGAAAAAACTGTTTGCACATACAAGGTGCGATACATGCAAACAGGACTTAAAACAACAGAACAAATAGTTTTTTCGGCAAAAACAATTTATTTTATTCAAAATAGTCTCCTTCGGTTTCTATACAGCTTTTTGCACGGTCTAGAAGCATATAGAACAAGTGTTTTAGCTCGTGGGCTGGTATGGCCGCCAGTTGGCGGGTGCAAGCATTTTGAATGGCCTCAACGTCTGCATAACGCTTTCCTGTCATGGGCAAATTCATTTTTCCGAAAAGGAAGGTTAAGGGTTAAAATGTAATTTTTGGACAAATAATCGTCCCTCGAATGTTGGATTCTGAACAAGTTTTGGTCGTCAGTCAATTTGTGCTGAACAAACTGTGCACACACCTTTCGTAAGCCCAAATGTTCGGTCAGAATGCGATAAATTGATGGTTCGAAGATGTTCAATTCCATTTCCATGATTTTCAGTGATGATTTCTGCTGACTTTTGATGAATGCACGTACAGTTGCGATGGAATTTCCGGTGATCACGGATTTTGATTGGCCCACATGTTGATCGTCATTTATGTCCTCACGACCACTTTGAAAACGTTGAAACTACTCGTGCACTCTCCTACGGGATAGGCAATCATCGCTATAAACTTGTTTCATCAATTGAAACGTTTTGAGAAAAGTTTTACCAATTTTAAAACAAAATTTAATGTGGGTTCTTTGTTCGAAGCTGATTTTGGCCCCTATAACACAAACATAATGACACTTAAAAGGCAATAGCTTCACTTCCAATCAATGAAATGTCATGCAGTTCTTACTGGACAATCAACTAACGTACCAGTCGACATATAGATAGCACCACCAGGGGGCGTTAGGTGCAAAAAGTACTGTTTACTTTGGGTTGCACCTTGTATAAATATTTTAATTAAGAGAAATATTTGAATAGTTTTGTTGTTTAATATTTAGTTCGTCTAATTATAATAGCCAAGAAAAATAATTTAATCAGTTTACTGGAGTGTGTACCTACTTAAAAAATAACAAAGCACGTTATACATAATACTTCTTAACGTAATCTTATTAAAATTAAATATACTACCTATTTTACTTTAAACTATTTATTGTATAACGAATCCTTAAAATCAAATCTTTTGAGATGTTTTATTACTTAAGGAACTTCCCCATAATTCCCAATCAAAACTTGATAAATAGCACACAAAAAATTATAAATAAACGTTCGGGTCAACGTTGTTTTTGATGTGCAACGTGTGTGCTATTCTTGCTCTCGTGATTAATTGTTTCTTTACATAAATTGGGTTGTTGTACTTTTGGTTGGTCGGTTTTTATTTGCATAGCTCTAAATCTTTCCTTGATATTATTGAGAAATCGGTTGATTGGTTTATTTTCACGTGTTTATGTACGATCATCTCCTCACATTGTATCGGACGTATCGATAACTGCTGCATTTAGTGTTATAAAACTCGCGATCTCTTTTCTGTGCTAGCGATGTCGTAATTTTCTACAACCGAATTTCGACCCTTCTGTTATTTAGATTCTTTTTATACTCTTGCAACCTGTTGCTAACGAGTATTATAGTTTTGTTCACCTAACGCTTGTACATTAGGGTATGCCATTTTGAAGCAACCTTTTTTTTCAACTGAAAAACAGGCTCAAAACTTTCGAAATGTGTAAAATAAAAGTCACTCAAAAGATGAGCTCTTAATATTAATATTAAGAGGTGCCTCTTTCAAATTTTCTGTTTTCCATATAAATAACTTGGAAAAAAAATTATTTTTTTTGTGGTGGTTATTGTGCGGAGGTTTTATATGTGCACGCGATGGCTGCCAGTAGGGATAGAAAACTCGATTCCGATTCTACTCGAGAATATGGGCACGCGATGGCTGCCAGCAGGGATGGTAAACTCGATTCCGATTCTACACGAGAATCGAGTTTTCTCGTAAAATAATCGATTTTTCGAATGTCAAGAACCGATTCTTAATCGTCTTCGACTATTGAAGATCGATTTTGAAAAATCAATTATTTAACGAGAAAAATCGATTCTCGTGTAGAATCGGAATCGAGTTTACCATCCCTGCTGGCAGCCATCGCGTGCACATATAAAACCTCCGCACAATAACCACCACAAAGAAAAATGATTTTTTTTCCATGTTATTTATATGGAAAACAGAATATTTGAAAGAGGCACCTCTTAATATTAATATTAAGAGCTCATCTTTTGAGTGACTTTTATTTTATACATTTCGAAAGTTTTGAGCCTGTTTTTCAGTTGAAAAAAAAAGGTTGCCTCAAAATGGCACACCCTATTGTACATATTACCTAAAACCAAGCGAGATAGATTTTGGGCTATATATGTATATAATATATAAATCATCAGGATGACGAGAAAAGTGAAAATCCGGTTAACTGTCTGTCTGTCCATCCGTTCATGAAAACTGTATCTTGAGTAAAAATTGAGATATCTTAATGAAACTTGGTATGTATGTTCTTTAGATGGGCGTAATCGGACCACGGCCCGCCCACAAATCGCCATTAACCGAAAACGTATAAAGTGTCCTAACTAAGCACTACATTTAGATATAAAGCAGTTATTTGGTACAGAGGATCGCAGTAGCAAGGGGCATCTGTGGAAAAATTTTTTGGAAAAAGTGGGAGTAGCCCTCTAACAAGGTTCATGTACATATCTCTTAAACCAGTTCAGCTACAACAACCAAATTTACTGAGTACAAAACTTATAAAAACTTCTACTGATAGTGTAAAAATGGATGAAAGCGAAGGACAACCCCGCTGACTTCCCATAAAACGGTACTGTTAAAAGGGCGATAGATCTGTAACTTAATACGCCAAAGATATTAAATTTTACCACCAAAATGGTATGGGGGAGTTTATGGGTCCCGGTGTGAAAGTGGACAATGGAAGCGGCGCCGCCCACTTTTTGGTGAAATCCCATATCTCGGGACCCAACCAACCGATTTCGACAAAATTTAATAAGTGGCATTGTCCTTACATTTTTATGTCACAGTGTGAAAATGGGCAAAATCGGACTACAACCACGCCTACTTCCTTTATAGCACAATTTTAAAATCCACCTGTTTCGTTCAGTTTCCAGTGCACAGATGAAGAAGGAATTAATATAACGGGATAAGACTCTGAACGAATAATTTCTTTGATGCCTCTTGCCTCTTTATGACCAACAATTGTTGAAATCCAATGAAAACTATCCAAGCCTCTTGGTACCGAATATTTAGATCCCGGTACCTATAGTTGACTTTTGATCGAAAATGTTGGTCAATGTTGGATATATATTACTTAAATTAAGGGATAACCCCATGTATCTAATATAGAGATTTTCGAAGTTCGGGTGATTTTGTGCCGCACATAACGGCCAATATGTTATATGTGAGTTATCCCAATAAAAATAAGAAAACCCGAACTTAGTAATCCGTTGTTTCTCAATCCTCATTGATTTTGGAAGGAAACATTTCTGATGCCATCAACACTACTTCGTCTGCAGATATTTCTTTCACTCCCCCTTCATAGATTATCAATATTATTCCAGTCAGCGCCACCACCCATGAAGGCGGAGAAAGGACACTTCCTTGAGAGGTGTCTCTGCTTATGTAGCTTACTCATTTCGATAAGCCATTTGGTGCTATTATCGTTCTGTTCCTAAGCGTCTATCCTGTGCATCTGTAAACTGTAACTACCCGCTTTTGATAGGAACACCACCTTGACTCTTTTCCAGCTTTTCAGTATGTAAAATAGTTCGATCTTAGTCTTACAAGTATATAACGGGTGATTTTTTAAGAGCTTGATAACTTTTTTTTTAAAAAAAACGCATAAAATTTGCAAAATCTCATCGGTTCTTTATTTGAAACGTTAGATTGGTTCATGACATTTACTTTTTGAAGATAATTTCATTTAAATGTTGACCGCGGCTGCGTCTTAGGTGGTCCATTCGGAAAGTCCAATTTTGGGCAACTTTTTCGAGCATTTCGGCCGGAATAGCCGGAATTTCTTCGGAAATGTTGTCTTCCAAAGCTGGAATAGTTGCTGGCTTATTTCTGTAGACTTTAGACTTGACGTAGCCCCACAAAAAATAGTCTAAAGGCGTTAAATCGCATGATCTTGGTGGCCAACTTACGGGTCCATTTCTTGAGATGAATTGTTGTCCGAAGTTTTCCCTCAAAATGGCCATAGAATCGCGAGCTGTGTGGCATGTAGCGCCATCTTGTTGAAACCACATGTCAACCAAGTTCAGTTCTTCCATTTTTGGCAACAAAAAGTTTGTTAGCATCGAACGATAGCGATCGCCATTCACCGTAACGTTGCGTCCAACAGCATCTTTGAAAAAATACGGTCCAATGATTCCACCAGCGTACAAACCACACCAAACAGTGCATTTTTCGGGATGCATGGGCAGTTCTTGAACGGCTTCTGGTTGCTCTTCACCCCAAATGCGGCAATTTTGCTTATTTACGTAGCCATTCAACCAGAAATGAGCCTCATCGCTCATCGGACACGGACGCGAAACACATTTCGAACCGAACACTGATTTTGGTAATAAAATTCAATGATTTGCAAGCGTTGCTCGTTAGTAAGTCTATTCATGATGAAATGTCAAAGCATACTGAGCATCTTTCTCTTTGACACCATGTCTGACATCCCACGTGATCTGTCAAATACTACTGCATGAAAATCCTAACCTCAAAAAAATCACCCGTTACATACATATGTATTATTGCCTTGGAAGCATTAGTTCCTTTAACTTTTGAATCATTATGGGAATAATCCAAACTAAATATATGGCATAAATGGCATGAAACTGTTTAAAGCGAATGAGTTGTATGCAAAGTTTTTTCCTTACTTTCTATGAAGCCGAATTGGTCACCCATGTATATTCGCAAGTAGTTGAGGTTGCGCATCTACTACGGCTTTCTGACAGTCAGAACAGTGACAGAATCTAAGGATTCTCCTGAAGAGGATCTCCAAGGAGGAGCCATCGTCTTTTTGAGAAGCGATTGGTTGAATAAGGTGAAAATATTTTCTAACATTTTCACCTTTTCATCTTATTCTTGAAAATTGATCATTTCATTCTTGTATTTACTATTTTCTAAACATTTTGTAGTTATCATGGTAAATTTATCCCAAACTGTTGTTCTGGGATTTCCGTGCACAGTGTTCAGTTAAAGACCAGGCTATTCGTTTAGGTTGATCGCGTTAGCTCCTAGGCGTTCCCGCAACCTGAAAAATTTACCGAGCTTGGGAAAATAAATGTTGGCTCCTATCGCTCCTATCACACATAATTAAATTGCTATTTAGAATATATTAGGGGGATTGCTCTTGCAAAACCCTTGCACGGTGCACGTATTGCACGGATTTCAGAGTTTTCCCATTGTCACAACGACTCAACAATAAAACAAATGCTGAAAAATATTTACAATGGCTGTATAATATGTCGGATCAAACCCCATCTTTACTTTCGTGCAATTAATTTGTTGAGAAACGTAAGTTTTGATATTGTAATTTCTATTTAATTTATAAATATTTGTTACAGTTTTATTAAGAATGAATGTAGAAGGCGTCAATTGGTGCTAGACTTCAAGAGGAGGCTGATGAGAACCATCGAAGATTGGTATAATATTGGTATCAAAAATTTATTGTAAATAAATATTGTTTTAATAATTTCAGCAAAAATAGCTAAAATGTGTCCCTACTGCGACCAGCTAAGAGAAATATTTAGAAAGCGTGTACCGGCAATGCAGCAGTTACTGTTTACAAGTAACTTGCTTTCGCCTCAGCTGAGTCCTGCGAGTCCTGCACCAAAATTCGATATCAAATTTTTAGAAGAGGAAAATGCATCTGCTGCGGCATCAAAAGCCGCGTCTTCTATCGCACCAATATCCAAGCCATATCAACACTCCAATGATCAACTCGGCAACCGAAATCTGCCATTGAACAATTGGCGCCTATCTAAGAAGCGAAAATTATCATGGAAGAAAATTAACTTGAATTTGAAAAACTTTAATTTGAAAAATATTAGTTTGAAAAAGAAATTAGAATTTAAGAAAGAGTGGTTAAGTACGAAATTGATAAAAAAACGAAAAATTAATAGTAATTAAATAAACTAAATTAGATTTTTATTAAGGTTTCGTAGGTATGATCTTACATAAATAGTTATATAGAAAATGGAGTTGGTATACCTTATATCACCATGTACAGCGTTTGCCCGGAAAGTAATAGCACTGATTTTCTTCCGCCACGACTATTCTTTGGAGAGTGCGCTTACCGACCGGATTCGGTAGGTAGCGTTCCTAGCTAACGAACGAGCAAAAACCGGTGTATTACGGTGCAACCAGCCTTTTTGAAGGGCCGGGAAGAGGTCGCTAATGAATGAGCATCGTCCTCTATAAATTTGTTCTTCCTGGATAAACCGTCAACGCCAAGTTTTACGTGGAAGTCCTCAAGAGATTCAAACGAAGGGTCAATCGAGTCCGACAAGACATCGCAGGCTGTTCTGTCATCACAACATCCTTTAGTAACTGGCTGGCGCCATCGAATTCTTCTGAGTAGGCTTCGCCACCCGCTTTGTCGCCTTGATATATATTTATCCTAGCCTTGCAAATACCGAAGCTGATTTTTTTCAGCTTTCGATCCTTTATGGACTTCTCTTATATGGTCACTAGTATTGGCATTCTGGCCTTGCAGGGTTTCTCTTCTTTGATCAACTGCTAGTTATCTATACTTGATGTATTCGCTTTTTGCTTGGTAACTCTAAAGAAGACATCCAAAGGCGAGAAGGAGACCTCCTTGGGATATTATAGGTATATGCCTAAATTTGAGGCCTACAAATCGTAGCTAATTTGAGTTACTCCTTAAAATATCCAAGGAGGCCTGCAGGAATCAAAATTCCGGATAGGGGCCCCACCGGATTTTCGAGAACAAAGTTTCAATCTATGTTCGGCACCTGAAGTCGATCTCCCCTCATCTTTTCTCTATGGTGTTCGGTGTCCTGTCTATGAGGGCCACCTGCCAGCTGTCTCTATTCTTCTTCTTCTTTACTGGCGTAGGCACCGCTTACGCGATTATAGCCGACTCAACAACAGCGCGCCACTCGTTTCTTCTCTTCGCTACGTGGCGCCAATTGGATATTCCAAGCGAAGCCAGGTACTTCTCCACTTGGTCCTTCCAACGGAGTGGAGGTCTTCCTCTTCCTCTGCCTCCTGCGGCGGGTACTGCGTCGAATACTTTCAGAGCTGGTGTGTTTACATCTATCCGGACAATATGATCTAGACAGCGTAGCCGCTGTCTTTTAATTCGCTGAACTGTGTCAATGTCGTCGTATATCTCGTACAGCTCATCGTTCCATCGAATGCAATATTCGCCGTGGCCAATGCGCAAAGGACCATAAAACTCGAAAACTCTTAAGTTCGACTCATCGGTTGCTGTCATCGTCCAAGCCTCTGCACCGTATAGCAGGACGGGAATTATGAGCGACTTATAGAGTTTGGTGTTTGTTTGTCGAGAGAGGACTTTACTTTTCAATTGCCTACTCAGTCCGAAGTAGCACCTGTTGGCAAGAGTTGGATTTCCAGGCTGACATTGTTGGTGGTGTTTACGCTGGTTCCAAGATAGACGAAATTATCTACAACTTCAAAGTTATGACTGTCAACAGTGACGTGAGAGCCAAGTCGCGAGTGCGACGACTGTTTGTGTGATGGCAGGAGATATTTCGTCTTGCCCTCGTTCACTGCCAGACCCATTTGTGTTGCTTCCTTATTAAGTCTGGAGAAAGCAGAACTAACGGCGCGAGTGTTGAGGCCGATTGATATCAATATCATCGGCATACGCTAGTAGCTGTACACTCTTATAGAAGATGGTACCTTCTCTGTTGAGTTCTACAGCTCGAATAATTTTCTCCAGCAGCAGATTGAAAAAGTCGCACGATAGGGAGTCGACTTGTCTGAAACCTCGTTTGGTATCGAACGGCTCGGAGAGGTCCTTCCCAATTCTGACGGAGCTTTTCGTGTTGCTCAACGTCAGTTTACACAGCCGTATTAGTTTCGCGGAGATACCAAATTCAGACATCGCGGCATAGAGGCAGCACCTTTTCGTGCTGTCGAAAGCAGCTTTGAAATCGACGAAGAGGTGGTGTGTGTCGATTCTCCTTTCACGGGTCTTTTCCAAGATTTGGCGCATGGTGGATATCTGGTCGGTTGTTGATTTGCCAGGTCTAAAGCCACACTGATAAGGTCCAATCAGTTTGTTGACGGTGGGCTTTAATCTTTCACACAATACCCTCGGTAGGACCTTATATGCGATGTTGAGGAAGCTAATCCCACGGTAGTAGACGCAGATTGTGGGGTCTCCTTTTTTATGGATTGGGCATAGTACACTTAAATTCCAATCGTTGGGCATGCTTTCGTCCGACCATATTTTACAAATAAGCTGATGCATGCCCCTTACCAGTTCTTGGCCACCGTGTTTGAATAGCTCGGCCGGAAATCCGTCGGCCCCTGCCGCTTTGTTGTTCTTCAGGCGGGCAATTGCTATTCGAACCCCTTCATGGTCAGGCAATGGAACGTCTGCTCCATCGTCATCGATTGGGGAATCGGGTTCGCCTTCTCCTGTCGTTGTACGTTCACTGCCATTCAGCAGGCTGGAGAAGTGTTCCCTCCATAATTTAAGTATGCTTTGGGCATCCGCGACTGGATCACCTTTGGGGTTTCTACAAGGGAATGCTCCGGTCTTGAAACCTTCTGTAAGTCGCCGCATCTTTTGTAGAATTTTCGAGCATTACCCCTGTCGGCCAGCTTATCAAGCTCTTCGTACTCACGCTTTTCGGCCTCTTTCGTTTTCTGTCTACAAATGCGTCTCGGTTCCCTCTTCAACTCTCGGTATCTATCCCATCCCGCACGTGTTGTGGTCAATCGTAACGTTGCGAGGTAGGCAGCCTGTTTTCTCTCCGCTGCGACACGGCACTCCCCGTCGTACCAGCTGTTCGTTTGCACTTTCCGAAGACCAATGGTTTCGGTTGCAGCTGTACGTAAGGAGTTTGAAATGCCGTCCCACAGTTCCCTTATACCGAGTTGTTGACGAGTGCTCTCAGAGAGCAGGAGTGCAAGCCGAGAAGAAAATCGTTCGGCTGTCTGTTGTGATTGCAGCTTCTAGACGTCGAACCATCCTTGTGTTTGTGTGTTTGTTGGCGTGCGTTTTTTGCTGCACAGAGGCGGGAGCGGATTTTGGCTGCAACAATATAGTGGTCCGAGTCGATGTTAGGACCTCGGAGCGCACGCACATCTAAAACTTCCGTCTTCCGTCTATCACAACATGATCGATCTGGTTGGTGGTTTTTCGATCCGGAGACTGCCAGGTAGCTTGATGAATCTTCTTATGCTGGAATCTAGTACTACAGATAACCATATTTCGGGCCCCGGCGAAGTCGATCAGCCTCAACCCATTTGGGGATGTTTCGTCGTGGAGGCTGAATTTACCGACCGTCGTGCCAAAGATACCTTCTTTGCCCAACCTGGCATTGAAGTTGCCAAGCACGATTTTGACATCGTGGCGGGGGCATCTCTCATTAGTGCGCTCCAAGCACTCATAAAAGGCATCTTTGGTCACATCGTCCTTCTCTTCCGTCGGGGCGTGGGCGCAAATCAGCGATATGTTGAAGAACCTCGCTTTGATGCGGATTGTGGCTAGACGTTCATTCTCCGGAGTGAATGATAGTACTCCGCGACGGAGTCTCTCTCCCACCACGAATCCAACACCAAACTTGCGCTCCTTTATATAGCCACTGTAGTAAATGCCAGAAGGACCCACTTGTCTCTGTCCTTGTCCCGTCCATCGCATTTCTTGGACGGCGGTGATGTCAGCCTTTATTTTCACGAGGACATCAACCTGGTGGGCAGCGGCACCTTCCCAATTAAGGGACCGGACATTCCAGGTGCATGCCCTCAAATCACAGTCCTTAATTCGTTTGCCATGGTCGTCATCAAAAGGGGGGTCACTTATCCGAGGCTGTTTAAACTTTTTCATTGGGGGCGGTTTTTAAGTGGCGGGTCCCAAACCCAGCGCATAACCCTATGCAGGGAATATTTCGCCTTCTCACTTTAGCTCGCCTTCAAACGGATGTTCCTAGGCTACCCAGAGGATACTTGGTCAAAGACCGGAAGTCGTGAGCTGCTTGAGTCATATGTAAAAGATCCGTTTCTGGCCACTCCCAAGTGAATGGCGATCAGAGAACTTTTCTCACTTGCGTGAACTTCTACACATGACACCATCCTCCAGCTGTCTCTACTCACATCGATGAAATTCGTTGCTGCTGCCGCACTGTTCTACTCTGTTACTTATTTGGGGTTTTTGGTTCCCGTCGGTGCATATCCACGGCAATTTTTCCATGTACCGGGCTTTCCTCGGTTTTTCCTTTTCTTCCGCAGATTTTTTTTTGGCAGCCAGTGTCCGTTGGTTGGTTCCCATGATTTCTTTCGAGATGGAGGGGCGAGATTTTTTCCTCGACACCATTGCTTAGGGTGATGTGATTTTCATTGATTTTTTATTACATACCATTTATGAAAATTCTATAAAACCTTACATAAAAAGCCGAGTATCTCGGGAAATATTAATGATAGCGATTTTGCCCCCGGCACGTTTTTGCAACAAAAAAAATTTCCTAGAAGTTCGTCATGTACATTTTTTCTATTTTTTCTATAGCAAAAATCAGATTTAGAGCCTCGTACTACTTCGCCTGTATGAGTTACAACTTTGTACTGGGCACTTTTGTAGATTGAAAAATTCTGAGAAATATGCGTCTAAAGTCAAAGCGATGCCATAGAATACCTCTGATCTGAGGGAATTTAAAGATAAAAAATCACGATTGTAGTGTATTTTCAATGGAAAATTTTTACATGCCTTGGTCCAATTCTTAATGCTAATATTAACTAAAATTTTCAGGGAATTGTTTCTAGAGTAGTTCCAAGGAAATTTCGCGACGGGATTGAAAAAAATAATAGTTAAAAAAACACCCTAATGTATGTGTACAATGGTGTTTGACGATGAATATGTCGTAAATGCTTTACTTAATCGGAAAGTTTTACGAGACTATTTTGTATGGCACTAAATTTCCTGCAATACTACGAGCTTTGCAGTTTACAGTGGTTATTGAACTAAGTTTTTTTCAAGTAGTTGAATATATAAACCTTTCTATCCGATAATAGGGAGGAAAAAGATAATTGGAAAGCGAAGATCTTCCCGTTACATTTAAGAGCTCATACTTGAAAATGCTTTCCTAGAAGGTTCCAATTTTTAGAGTACCAGAAGAAAAAACAACATTATTTTTCTTGACTCACCCTAATAGGTATATAATAGTAATATTCGTATTGATCTAGATTTTGAAGATCTACAAGTATACAAGCGAATGATAAACGGACTGGCAAACAGATATTGCGGAATTAAGTCATATCGTCGTTTGCAAGAGCTGAACCAAAATATTAAGGACTTTTCCCTACTTGTTTTATAGTGGCGAGTTTGATCGAACTACTTTAAGCAGTTTTTGTCACAGTTAGATTGAACATACATATGTATATTTACCTTAACTTCGGATTTAGTAGTGGTAAAAACAACTGTGAACCAAATGAGTTGGCATTAGTAAGCATAAATATAAATGAACTTAATAAAAGAATGTAATACAATAATAAAAAATATTGCTTGCTATTAAATATGATTTAAATTACATATGTATTAATATTACGCAGGATATTGAAATTTTTGACCTGGAAGACTTCAAATATAATGGTGTTAACATTACGGCCTTTCGCTTAGTTGACGTGGAAAGCCAACGCTATAAGGAAGTTATCGAACAAATGCAAAAATTACCTCACAGCGGATTGGACTACATAAATGAAAAGCCATATATACAGGTATGAAACTTTTAAATATTCGGAATTTGATGTTTGATATGCAGGGTCTGTTGAAAAATGTAAGGCGATACAAATTTTATGCGCTCAAAAAAGCATGCATACTTTGTTTCAGTAATATACATATGGTTGCTTGCAGCACCCAAAACTAATAGGGTCTTATGTAATGTTATATATACATATATAACTATGTCCAGATTAACGGATTTTTGAATGGCTCTCCGTGCACCTGTTTTTCCGTCTGTACGAAAGAGCCATTACTTGCGTATAAATTGTGATATCTTGATTAACGTGTTCGTAACACTTTAAGGTTGGTATTGCAAACAGGTGGTTGCAACACCACACACAAATGTTAGAAATAATATAACGCCAGCTTGAATGAGAACAAAAATATCGGAATCAAATTGCATCAAAGTGATAGTGAATTTAAGATGTTGCATCACTATTTTAAAAACGATGGAATTTGAATCGCCTTATGCAAAATTTTATACGAAAAAGTTTTAAATTTTTGTGGTATTTTAATGAAACTTAGTTGCATATTTGCGGATAATGACGAGGTCTGACGATAAAAGTAGAATATTCATATGACTACCCGTTGTTTTCAAAATTGTCGAAATTCGTTCATACGCTCATAAAGTATATATATAAATGATCAGTATGTTGAGCTGAGTTGATGTAGCCATGTCTGTCTGTCTGTCTGTCTGTCCGTCCGTCCGTCTGTCCGTCTGTCTGTCTGTATATATACGAACCAGTCTCTCAGTTTTTAAGATATCGTTCTGAAATTTTTTAAACGTCATTTTCTCTTCAAGAAGCTGCTCATTTGTCGGAACTGTGTTATCGCACTACTATAACATATAGCTGCCATACAAACTGAACGATCGGAATCTAGTTCTTGTATAGAAAACTTTCACAATTGACAATGTATCTTCACAAAAATTGGCACAGGTTATATTCTAAGATAATAATGTCATATACGAAGAAATTTTCCAGATCAGCTTACTATAGCATATAGCCGCTATAAAAACTGAACGATCGGAATCTAGTTTTGGTATTGAAAACTTTAGCATTTGACATGATATATTCACGAAATTTGGTATATATTATTTTCTAAGGCAACAATCTAATCTCCGTAAAAATTGTTCAGATCAGTTAACTATAGCATATAGCTGCCATACAAACTGAATGATCGGAATCAAATGCTTGCATGGGAAACTTCTACATTTAACGACATATAATCACGAAATTTGGCATAGGTTATTGTTTATAGAAATAATGTAATTTCGAAGAAATTATTCGGATCATCTCACTATAGTTAGTGAGCATATATGTAGCTATAGCTATAGCATAAACATATGTAGCTACCACAAAAAGCAAACGATCGGAATCATGGATTTGTATGGAAAACTCTCACATTTGACGTGGTATCTTCACGAAATTTGACATTGACTACTGCTTAAGGTAATAACATAATCTTCGAAAAAATTGTTCAGATCGGATTATTATAGCATATAGCTTCTATACCAACTCTGCACATAGTTACTAAAAGAAATCCACCTGTGAGAGATATATTAAAACAAGTGAACTAAACAAAAAACAAAAAAAACAAGAAAAAAAAACAACACATTGATTCAATGATCGATGACACTGACAGCGACGGCACGTGTGTGGACAGCGAAGGCTGGCAAACCACATACCTACATAAAGCAAAAAAGAGCATGAGCACTGACTCTCCAAAAATAACTAAAAAACAACAAATGATGAGTGAAGAGTCAAACAACTCAAACCTTCTTCTTCTTAATTGGCGTAGACACCGCCTACGCGATTATAGCCGAGTTAACAACCCCGCGCCAGTTGATTCTTCTTTTCGCTACGTGGCGCCAATTGGATATTCCAAGCGAAGCCAGGTCCTTCTCCACTTGGTCTTTCCACCGGAGTGGAGGTCTTCCTCCTCCTCTGCCGGCGGGTGATGCGTCGAATACTTTCAGAGCTGGAGTGTTTTCGTCCATCCGGACAACATGACCTAGCCAGCGTAGCCACTGTCTTTTAATTCGTTGAACTATGTCAATGTCGTTGTATATCTCCTACAGCTCATCGTTCCGTCGAATGCGATATTCGCCGTGGCTAACGCGCAAAGGACCATAAATCTTTCACAGAACCTTTCTCTCGAAGACTCGTAACGTCGACTGATCGTTTGTTGTCATCGTCCATGCCCCTGCGCCATACAGCAGGACGAATTATGAGCGACTTATAGAGTTTGGTTTTTGTTTTTCGAGAGAGCACTTTGCTTCTCAGTTACCTACTCAGTCCGAAGTAGCAGCTGTTGGCAAGAGTTATCCTGCGTTGGATTTCTAGACTGCCATTGTTGGTGGTGTTTACGCTAGTTCCAAGATAGATGCAATTATCTACAACTTCAAAGTTATGACTGTCAACAGTGACGTGAGTGCCAAGCCGCGAGTGCGACGACTGTTTGTTTGATGACAAGAAATATTTCTTCTTGCCCTCGTTCACTGCCAGACCCATTTGTTTTGCTTCCTTGTCCAGTCTGGAGAAAGCAGAACTAACAGCGCGGGTGTTGAGGCCGATGACATCAATGTCATCGGCATACACCAGCAGTTGTACACTCTTGTAGAAGATGGTACCTTCTCAATTTAGTTCTGCAGCTCGAACTATTGTCTCCAGAAGCAGGTTGAAAAAGTCGCACGGTACTGAATCGCCTTGTATGAAACCCCGTTTCGTATCGAGCGGCTCGAAGAGGTCCTTCCCGATCCTAACGGAGCTTTGGGTGTTGCTCAACGTTAGTGTACACAGCCGTATTAGTTTCGCGGGGATACCAAATTCAGACATCGCGGCATAAAGGCAGCACCTTTTCATCAAAAGCAGCTTTGAAATCGACGAAGAGGTGGTGTGTGTCGATTCTTCTTAGACGTGTCTTTTCTAAGATTGGCGCATGTTGAATATCTGGTCGGTTGTTGTTTTGCCAGGTCTAAAGCCAGACTGATAAGGTCCAATCAGTTTGTTGACGGTGGGCTTTAATCTTTCACACAATACGCTTGATAGAACCTTATATGCGATGTTGAGGAAGCTAATCCCACGGTAGTTGGCGCAGATTATGGGGTCTCCTTTTTTATGGATTGGGCATAGTACACTTAAATTCCAATCGTTGGGCATGCTTTCGTCCGACCATATTTTGCAAAGAAGCTGATGCATGCTCCTTATCAGTTCTTTGCCGCCGTGTTTGAATAGTTCGACCGGCAATCCGTCGGCCCCTGCCGCTTTGTTGTTCTTCAGGCAGGCAATTGCTATTCGAACCCCTTCATGGTCGGGCAATTGAACGTCTGCTCCATCGACATCGATTGGGGAATCGGGTTCGCCTTCTCCTGTCGTTGTATGTTCACTGCCAGGCAGCAGGCTGGAGAAGTGTTCCCTCCATAATTTAAATACTCTCTGGGCATCGGTGACTAGATCACCTATGCTCCGGTCTTGAAATCTTCAGTTAGACGCCGCATGTTTTCGTAGAATTTTCGAGCATTGCCCCTGTCGGCCAGCTTATTAAGCTCTTTGTACACACGCAGTTCGGTGGACGATCGTAACGTTGCGAGGTAGGCAGCCTGTTTTCTCTCCGCTGTGACACGGCACTCCTCGTCGTACCAGCTGTTCTTTTGCACTTTCCGGAAACCAATGGTTTCGGTTGCAGCTGTACGTAAAGAGTTTGAAATGCCGTCCCACAGTTCTCTTATGCCGAGTTGTTGACGAGTGCTCTCAGAGAGCAGGAGTGCAAGCCGAGTAGAACATCGTTCGACTGTCTGTTGTGATTGCATTTTCTCGACGTCGAACCTTCCTTGTGTTTGTTTGGCGTGCGTTTTTTGCTGCACAGAGGCGGCTGCGAGTTCTGGCTGCAACAAGATAGTGGTCCGACAACTCCAACCGGTTTTTTAAATAAAATGTTGAAAAGCTTTTCAACTGTTATTGGTAAAGAAAATTTCACCTGCAAGTCAGGCTGGGACGGACAAGCGAGAGTGATGACTTCAAACAGTGATTGCTAAAGAAAACTTGTTAGCTATTTAGAGAACAATAATATTACTTTTCACACATATCGATTAAAAGAAGATAATCCATATTGAATAGTTATTAAAAATATTCACTTTTCAATTTCTATCGATGATATCAAGCATGACTTAGCAAAAAATGGGCATACTGTACGAAATATTGAGAATGCAAAAAGCAAAATTTCAAAATAGCCGATGTCAACATTCTTTGTTGATTTTGAACGTTCAGTAAACAATAAAAAAATGACGTAAATCGCTCATGCAATACCGTAGTAAAGATTGAGCCACCTAGAGAATTTAACCCGCTGTCAAGAGTTCGGCCATACCAAGCAATATTGCAACAGCCTTATAGATTTGTAAAGTGTGCCCTAGAGCATCACTCGTATCTTTATTCAAAAGACAGAGAAACTCCACCTAAATGCTTCCATTGCCTTCAAAATCTTACCGCCAATTACAAAGATTTTTGAATTTAACAGGAGTTAATGTCTAACAAGAAAAAACGTCAACTTCGGTTGTATCGAAGTTAATACCCTTCACAAGTGCATTTCTGTTACTAACTATGTTGAAGACATAGTTTGTATGGAAGCTATATGCTATAGTAATCCCTTCTGAACAATTTTTTTGGAGATTATATCGTTACCTTAAGCAACTATGCTAAATTTCGTAAAGGTACCACGGCAAATGCGAAAGTTTTCCATACAAGAACTTAATTCCGATCATTCAGATTGTATGGCAGCTATAAATTAAACCATTAGTTAGTGGTTTTTATTTTTTAAAAAGAATAGCGGACTCACGTCCGCGTCTTTATTATCAAAATGTTGTCTTAAGACTGAATATAATTTTTACCTTAAGTCTAAATCAAACCTACGCTTGTACCGGGTCACGTTCCCTATAGTCAGCAGTTAATCGGATGCGCGTGTGAAGCCGCTAATATTGCTGATGCGACGTCAGCTATTGCTGGGTTTCGGGTTTCGTACTGATTTGCTGACCGATGGTGGGAATTGTCTGAAGTGCTGTGTTAACTCCTCCCCTCTTAAATATGATCGTCCTCGATCATCAATAGAAAGGTAGATCGTTAAATTTTATAGAATTTGGAATATTATGAGTTTCTTCTGGAAGGGTAACTATTTGACTCATGTTAGGTCTTATTGTCTCCTTTTCTATATATTTTATTTCAATCTTCTTTTTCCGTAATAAGATAAAAATTATTATGGTGGTAATTAAAGCTACCGATGTCAGGCTTCCAATAGATAGTGTAGCTTTCTTAAGAGAATTTATCCCCTTGATGTTGGTGAGGTGTAATTCTTTTAAAGCTCCCAATGATAGCAATTCAATATGTTATTTTTCTATTGGGGCTGGTTGCAAAATTGCGGGAATGACTTCAATTGTTTTTGCATCGATATTGCTAAATATTTGATTGTTAATTTTGATTGTTGAGTTGTAAAGTATTATGACATGTGTTCCATTTATTTCTTTAGTTTCCCCATCGGCTTCTATTTTTCCATTAAATTTATTCAGCAATATTATTCCAGTTTTTGTTTCTTTGATTGTGGGCACGTGATTCCCGTTTGTTATGGTACATGTGGAATTTAAGCTATTTACTATTCTACTTATACAATCGTCTTTACTTTGATCTATTAGATTAATTTTTTACAAATTGCTATTTCGTTCAAATTTTCACATTCATTTTTATTTCCGTATGTTTTATTTTTTCCTTTAAGAATTTCTTTAAAGTCCGTTTTAATTACAAATTATTATAATTATTTTTTTTAAATGTTTCATAAAAAGTTAACGGAATTTTTATCATATATAAAATCGTCATATCTTTGCTTAGTACATTTATCTTTGAGAATTTCAGTGCCTCTTCGGCAGTTTTAAAAGGCATTTGTTCCTGCTTTAGTTTATTAATAGAAAATTTAACTTCATCAATGCTTAAAAGTATTGAGTTTATTATATTTTGTTTTGCCCATTGGATGGCATATTTTATATTTATTAATTCTTCTTTGATCAATCTTATTCTGTTTTGTAAATTTATCATAATTTCTGTTATAGTGTCCTCACTCTTTTTTATGGTATTTAACATTTTATTGACAATATTTGTTATATTATTTATACGTTTTTCAAATAAATTATTAATTATTATTTGATTATTATTATTTTGGTTCAGATTATTCAAATTGTCATTTATAATATTAAGATCATTATGATCAGGAGATCCGGCGATGTATTTCCATGCCGTTCCTAATATGTCAATTAACTCCTCTTCTTTTTGTTTTCTACCGGTTTAAGGGTGTTGAGGATTTCAAAAGTTTGGGTAGTTTCATGTTTGAGGATAGGATAAAGGAAGTTATCTTTAGGGACTTGAGTGGTTATTTCATTATAAGTTTCTGTCAGGAAATGTTCGTAACGGTCTAGGTCAATGAGGTTTTTTTTTTTTTTTTTTTTTTTTTTTCAATGAGGTCAATGAGGTGTATTAGTCTAAGTGTTCCGTCCTGTATTTCTGCGTTTCCGTTGTCTATTGTAATGAGTTGAGCTTTACTGTAGTCCAAAATGTTTACACCTGCTAGTGAAGATGTAATCACCGTGAAGATAATTATAAATTTGGATAAATCCATTGTTCCTAAAATAGATAGTTAAGTTTTTATTAGAGATTTGTGAATTATACGTCCTGATATTCCTGGGGAATATTCTTTAGGTTCTGATCTTTTGCTGTTATGGTAAGAAAGATCTTGTTCCTGTTTTTCCTTAAGTAATATAATATTTTCGTTTCTCTGCTGCTCTAACTGTTGCGGGTCTGTAAAAATTCTATTCCCAAAGAATGTGGCGATGGGTTTGTTTCTGGTTGTTGAATGTATCGTTGAATTATATTCTTGCACATATTTGAATAATAATTCTTCGAACGTTTTTCCTAAGTTGTTTGCTTTTAATCATCTCATTATTTCAGAAAGTTTACTATGAAATCTTTCTACTTGTCCGTTACTAGTGCTACTATAGGGTGGTGTGGTATATACGTTAATAGACATTTGGTCCTTTTGTAAAGTTAATATTGTGGCTGAATTGAGAGATTTTTCGTTATCTACTATTACCTGTTTTGGTATTCCAAATGAGATCATTAATTTTCTTATTGGGTTTTTTATATGTTCTATTGCTTTGGACTGTATAATTTTAACCTGTGCGTATTTTGAAAATTTATCAATGGCCGTGAGTATTATCCTTACGATTTCTCCTGGAAACTGAGGAATGGGAGTCTCTTGTAACCGTGGTTTTGGGGGATGTCTATCATATTTATGCTCGCGACATATGGATCATTGTTTAACTATTTTTTCGATTTTAGAATGCATGCTTGGAAAGTAAAATTTCTGTAATATTTGTGTTTTGTTTCGCGACTATTTCTATGTGCTCTCTGATGTTCTTTAATAATTATTTCTTCCTGTTCTGTCTCTGACACGATATCTTGAAGTAGGGTTTGTGTGAGTCTAATTTTGATATTTGCAAAGTGAAGTGGATATATTTCCTGAATTTTTCTCATTAAGCTTTCTGTAGTGTATAAACCGTTAAGTAATGCTGGGTCAAGGTGTTGTTTAAATATGTCTATAATGTCCTGTGTCGAATATTCTCGTTTTGTAATTGTATGTCTATGAAAACTGGGAAATGGTATTTCTATATATGTATAGTTATCTATGTCACCGATTAAGATAAATAGTTGATTTTTGAAGGCATTTATGGGTGCTTCAGTAGCTGGGATGAGCTGATGTGCGGAACTTTCGTCGCTATGGTCAGTAGTCGTTAGGGCGTTAACGTCAGTCTGTGGAGGTCTCGATAGTGCGTCGGCTACAACGTTTGTCTTTCCTGGTTTGTATTTCATTTCCTAATTGTACTCTTCGAGGATACTTTTCCATCTTTTCATTTTTCCGTTATAATTTTTATTACTTAATGTGTAGGTTAAGGGTTGATGGTCTGTGAAAATGATTACTTTGGGTGAACCATACAAACAACTTCTGAAACTATTAAGTGCCCATATTATTGCCAGCATTTCTTTTTCATTTGCGGCGTAATTTTTTTCGGCTTTACTTAGTGAACGGGATATGAATGGTATGGGTTTGCCTGATTGTTCTAAGACTGCTCCGAGAGCATAATTAGATGCATCAGTGGTGAGGTGAAAATCTTTATTAAAGTCAGGATATGCTAGAACTACTTCCTTTGAAACGAGTGAGGATTTTATTTTATTGAGGGCTTCTAGTGCTGCGCTATTGAGAGTTATCTGCTTTTTACAGGATGCATTTTTTGAAATGCGTCCATCCTCCCCTCTTAAGAGCGAAGTAAGGGGCTTTGCTAATTTAGCATAATCCCTTATGAAGCCGCGGTAGTAGCCGGAAAGGCCAAGGAAAGATCTTAAGTCTTTCAAAGTTTTCGGACATGGGAAATTTTGTTTAGCTTCAACTTTTAAAGGATTGGTTTTTAAAACACTAGGTGAAATATGAAAACCTAGGAACTCGACTTCATTTCGGAAGAATTTGCACTTGTCCAGTTGAACTTTCGTATTTGCTTCTTTAAGAGTCCGAAATATTTGTTCAATATTTTTAGATGGCTTTCTTCATCTTCGCCGAAAACTATTATGTCATCAATGTAGACATAGCAGATTTTACCTATATAGTTTCTAAGAATATCATCTAAGGCTCTTTGAAATATAGAAGGAGCGTTTTTCAGCCCGAATGGGAGTCGCGTAAACTCATATATGCCATTATTGACGACAAGGCTATTTTTTCAATGTCGGATTCTTTTAAAGGGATTTGATGGAATCCACTTTTTAAATCTAATACGGAAAAATATTTATTATTTCCTAATTGCGCAATAATTTCATTTATTTCGGGTATGGGGTATTTGTCGGAAATGGTAACATTATTTAATTTTCTGTAATCAATTACGAGTCTAAATTTCTTTTCGCCGGAGGCGTCTATTTTTTTTGGAACAACCCAAACTGGTGAGTTGTATCTAGAACGTGATGGTCTTATTATGCCATCTTTGCATAAGGTTTGGATTTCTTTGGTGACGAATTCTTTCATGCGAATAGGGTATGGATAATATCTGGTGTAAACGGGTGTACCTGAAGAAGTCCTGATTTCGCCTTCTACAGTAGTAGTGTAGGTTAGTTTTTCGTTTGGATCGGAAAATAACGGGTGATTTTTTAAGAGCTTGATAACTTTTTAAAAAAAAAAAACGCATAAAATTTGCAAAATCTCATCGGTTCTTTATTTGAAACGTTAGATTGGTTCATGACATTTACTTTTTGAAGATAATTTCATTTAAATGTTGACCGCGGCTGCGTCTTAGGTGGTCCATTCGGAAAGTCCAATTTTGGGCAACTTTTTCGAGCATTTCGGCCGGAATAGCCCGAATTTCTTCGGAAATGTTGTCTTCCAAAGCTGGAATAGTTGCTGGCTTATTTCTGTAGACTTTAGACTTGACGTAGCCCCACAAAAAATAGTCTAAAGGCGTTAAATCGCATGATCTTGGTGGCCAACTTACGGGTCCATTTCTTGAGATGAATTGTTGTCCGAAGTTTTCCCTCAAAATGGCCATAGAATCGCGAGCTGTGTGGCATGTAGCGCCATCTTGTTGAAACCACATGTCAACCAAGTTCAGTTCTTCCATTTTTGGCAACAAAAAGTTTGTTAGCATCGAACGATAGCGATCGCCATTCACCGTAACGTTGCGTCCAACAGCATCTTTGAAAAAATACGGTCCAATGATTCCACCAGCGTACAAACCACACCAAACAGTGCATTTTTCGGGATGCATGGGCAGTTCTTGAACGGCTTCTGGTTGCTCTTCACCCCAAATGCGGCAATTTTGCTTATTTACGTAGCCATTCAACCAGAAATGAGCCTCATCGCTCATCGGACACGGACGCGAAACACATTTCGAACCGAACACTGATTTTGGTAATAAAATTCAATGATTTGCAAGCGTTGCTCGTTAGTAAGTCTATTCATGATGAAATGTCAAAGCATACTGAGCATCTTTCTCTTTGACACCATGTCTGACATCCCACGTGATCTGTCAAATACTACTGCATGAAAATCCTAACCTCAAAAAAATCACCCGTTAACTGAGAATATTTGTTTGCAAGTGTTTGAATGAGGAATTTCTGAGAAGGTGTCATATGTTCTGTCCTTCCGTCAATACTGTTTACTGTAGGAGAAAGCTTCTGTTTTATTCGTATTTCTTTAACGTTACCGAATTTAATTATGTCATCGCGAATGTTTATAGTTGCATTGAGGCGTTTGAGGCTATCGTCTCCGATAATACCATCAAAAGATTTCAGTCCTGGTAGGATAAAAAATTTCAAACTCGAGTTATCTATTTGAGCTAGATTAATTATTGTATAATGGGTAATTTGAATCTTTCCTGCCATGGAATTTGCAAAAAAAGCTTCTTCATTAGGAATTGGGTTTGCTACAAGTTGTGATTGTATGTAATTTTTTCTTGATCCGGTATCTATAAGTATTTTTAAAAAATTTCCGTTCTTCGTTCAAATTCTACATAAGGCAACGAAGAACTTTTCATCCTAAAAAATTAATATCTATGTAGTCGGGTTGGCTATTCTCTTGAACTAGTTGTTCGATTTGTTCGTTGTTTAACATTGATTTGTTCTTCCTTTGTCGATGTCAAGATTTGTTCGTCATGGTGGTCATATGTGGCTTGTTGGTCATATGGATCTTCTCTATCGGTTTCTATATGGAAGTTCCTTTGTTGTTTGAAAGGCACTTGTGGAGGGCAATTTGACGATCGTTTCCAAGCTTGGTTATTGGGTGCATTTCTATTCATATAGTTACCGCTTTTGTATGTAAGGAATGGACTACATCCATTGGCTCTGGACGCGGAAGTCCGAAAGGACGTGGGGGTTGTGGCCTAGCGGGATGTTGATATGTTGGCCAAAAGTTTGGAGAATTGCTATAGTTAAAATTTGGTTGTTGCCGTTGCTGAGGCACGTAGTTCGGTTTAGATAAATATGGCTTAGGAATGTAAGCCAATTGTGGGTAGAATTCGTTGGTGGCCTTTTTAGGCGGAAGAGGTGGGCGAAAGTTCTGAGCTTTTCTAACGTGGGAATTATTATTGATCGCGTAATGCGAACGAAATTTCTGGTTTTCTAACTTAAGACATAAGTGAAGAGCTTGGGGGAGGTCTACGGGTTCTCTCATGCCAAGGAGTCTTGGCAAATCGCCATTCAGTCCGCGAATAAAAGTGTCAAGGGCTTTGTCACGATAAGTTCGTGTGAGTAAATGCATGGATTCAGCACCGATTTCCATGCAACCAAGTTTATTAAGAATGAGAGATAGGTGCGAATATACCCTTTGGTAAAATTCCTGAATAGTATGGCTACCTTGAACTAATGACGTCATTTGGTACTCTAAGGTACCTGCGTCCCTTTTATCGGCGTAATGGAGAGTAAAGCATTTTGAAATAGCCTTCCATTCTAAAGGTGTGTTATATGATTCGAGGGCAATATCTGCGTTGCCCACGATTTTTTTTCTTACTACGTTAAAGATACCGTAGTATTTTGGCGATCCTCTTTGAGGTTCGTATATTTCCAAAATTCTGTCCACGCTTTTCTTCCAGGAACTGAATTCTCCTGGATTCCCAGAGAATTCACGAAGACATCTTACCACGTCAGGGATTTTGTCTAAGTCGTTGATGTTGCTTGTCAGTGTAGTGTCTATAGTCACGTCAGTTAAGTTTGCAAAGTTTGCGTTTGGATTAAGCGCAGCTTGGACTATGTTTCTTGTCTTAAAATGTTTGTGACCACACCACTTATAATATTAGTTAATCGTTCCAGATTCATTTCGCCAGAATTTGGAACAGGATGGGATGTTTGGGTATTGCCTGCGGTGGGTGCGTTTAGCACAGCAGGTCGTATGGGGTTGGTTGGCATAATTTTATTGGATATTTTGAGGATATTATTGTTTTTAGTTATATGTCCTTATCCTCTGGAGGGTCCCTTTGGTGGTGAATCGCAGAGTTGGACTGTAGTTATTAAGAACCGGAGGGTTCCCGTTAGGTGGTGAATCGCGGCTCTTTCGTTCTTGTAATTTATTGGCTGTACAAGCCGTTCTTATTTTGTTTATAGTTTATAATTCTCTGGAGGGTCCCCCGTTAGGTGGTGAATACCAGAGAATTTAATTTTTATAAGCTGGAGGGTCCCCCGTTAGGTGGTGAATCGCAGCTTTTATATTTATTATTATATGTAGTTATTCAACGTATTATTTGGGGTTAGTATATATATTAATTTCAAACTTAAGCTTAATTAATTGTAATTTGGCAAATGTTTTTTTTATTAATGTTTTTAAATTATTCTTAAATTCTCTTGTTTTTTTAAATTTTCACTTTCCACTTTTTTTTCAAATGCTTTATAAATTTCTTAATTTTTTAATTAATTAATTTAATATTTATTAATCTATATGCTTACTTATATCTAGCCTCCTAGCGCAAGGGGTGTCGTCCCGTTTGCTGTCCTACTAGGGTCCCTCGTTGCGCACGTGGTGGAAGGTGCGTTTCCTTCCTATCGGATCCTAACGCTTTCAGTCCGGTGTAAGGGGACAGTTTCCCAACAGGATATCTTTGGCCCTTCGACGTTATTATTCTTTATCCTTTAAGGCTCCGGTAGCCGCTTTTGTGTATTACTCGGTCTTGTAATTTTTACTCACTCGCGTAGCCTTACTTTTCAGTTTTCAGGCTTTCACTACCTTCGCGCGTTGAAGCTGTCCCTGCTCGGGCGCCAATTAAACCATTAGTTAGTGGTTTTTATTTTTTAAAAAGAATAGCGGACTCGCGTCCGCGTCTTTATTATCAAAATGTTGTCTTAAGACTGAATACAATTTTTACCTTAAGCCTAAATCAAACCTACGCTTGTACCGGGTCACGCTCCCTATAGTCAGCAGTTAATCGGATGCGCGTGTGAAGCCGCTAATATTGCTGATGCGACGTCGGCTATTGCTGGAATTGTCTGAAGTGCTGTGTTAACTTATATGCTACAGTTAACCGATCTGAAAAATTTCTTCGAAAATTACATTGTTGCTTTAAAAAATAATCTATACCAAGTTTCGTGAATATATCTTGTCAAATGTGAAAATTTTCCATATAAGAACTTGATTCCGATCATTCAGTTTGTATGGCAGTTATGAGCTATAGTAATCCGATCTGAACAATTTTATCGGAGATTACATTGTTGCCTTAAAAAATAATCTATACCAAATTTCGTGAATATATCTTGTCAAATGTGAAAGTTTTCCATACAAGAACTTGATTCCGATCTTTCAGTTTGCATAGCAGCTACGTATATGTCATAGTGGTCCGATATCGGCAGTTTCGACAGCAGCTTGAAGATAAAATTACGTTTGCAAAATTTCAAAACGATATCTTAAAAACTGAGAGACTAGTTCGTATATATACAGACTGACAGACGGACAGACAGACGGTCATGTCTAAATAGACGCAGCTCGAAATACTGATCATTTATATATATATACTTTATAGAGTCTCCGACCCTTCCTTCTGGATGTTACAAACTTCGTGACAAACTTAGTATGCTCTGTTCAGGGTACAAAAAAGACTCGCTTAATAATAAGACAGGCCTTCCTTGGTCAAACTTACAAATGCCCTACAATAAGCTCACCATAAAAACATTAGCTATGCTGATGTAACAAGAGGACAACTTAGTTCTACTACAACCACAGTACGCCATGAAAACATCGACAAACTAGAAGAATTGATTTCCAAACATATTGAGCTAACCACAACACTAATAAATATTATGTCTCCTCTCTTAAGTAAGTTATGCAATTAAGTCTAAAAATAGCGATTTGGAATGCCAATGGACTAAGTAGCCATAGACTTGAAGTTTAATATTTTATAAAAACTAACAGTATAGATATATTACTGGTTTCAGAAACCCACTTTACCGCTTTACTTCAAACCACCCCGACGGTAAAGCACTCGGCGGTTCGGCAATTCTTATAAAATCATCACTAAAATACTTTGTTTTAGAGCCAGTTTCAGTACTATCAATTCCAGCAGCTTCTTTGAAAATCCAGACCGGCAGTTTAGCGATTGTTATAACTTCTTTATATCTCCCACCTCGATTCAATATAAGCACAGAAACTTTTAAATCGTTTTTCGACAAAATGGGTCCCAGATTTTTAGCCGGAGGTGATTTCAATGCCAAACATTCGTGGTGGGGTTCACGCCTTACGAATACCAAAGGCCGCGAACAGTACAAGTGCGCTTCTCAAAGAAAAAAAAATTAAATTTTTTATCTGCTGGCAGACCCACATACTGGCCGACTAATCCAAACAAAATTCCGGATCTAATTGACTTCGCAATTTATTCCGGCATAAACCCACATCATCTAGAAATTTCGAATAATGAAGATATGAGCTCAGATCATTCCGCTCTCATTATATGAATATGCCTGTTGTTGCACCTGTGCTGGAAGCGATTGCACCGGTGACGCCGAAGCCTGTGGAGACTTGGTCGGTCGTTGTAAAGAGTAAGGGGCCTGCAACTTCCTTCAAAGAGGTAATTAAGAAAGTGGTGAAGGAGGTGGGTCCCTCACCTGGTGTGAGGATCCACGAGGTCAGGCCGATCAAGGGTGGTGGGGCGGGTATTCGCACTCCCTCTGTTTTAGAGAGAGGAGAGTGGCGAATAACAAAAAATTCGGGGAGGTGGGGTTGGACGTCTCTGTCAACCGGAAGTTGGGTCGTCGGGTGGTGGTTCAGGGGGTCTATACGGAGATCCCCCATGAGGAATTCATGGAGGACTACTCGGGCTGAACCTCCAGGACTTTAGCCCGGCATCCCAGAGGACAGACGTGAGGATGGTCAGTCGTCCTTGGAAGGTGGCCGCTGACGGTAGCTCTAATGTTGTCCTTGAGGGTACGGACAAATTGATGTCCGCCCTCTTGGCGGCAGGTCGGTGCTATATAAAGTGGTTTTCCTTCAGGGTGCCACCGAATAGCCCCGTCGCTGGATGCTTCCGCTGTATGGGGTTTGATCATAGGGAGGCTGAGTGTAGGGCTAGATCAGATGTCTGTCGGAGGTGCGGTCAAGAAGGCCACAAGCTGCCAGTTGCGTCAATGCACCACATTGTCGCAACTGTGAGTTTAAGGGTAAGCCAGCTGGGCATCTAATGATGTCAGCTGTCTGCCCTATATATTGTGGCATTGTTGAGCGCGCCCTCGCCAGACATTGATGGGTGGGATCATCCAGCTTAACTGTCAGGGCTCCTATGCCGTGATGTGTGAGTTGGGGGGTTGTATGGTAGAGGGTGGGTGCGGTATTGCTCTACTCCAGGAGCCCTACGCCACCTATGGTGTGGTTCGGGGTCTTCCTGGAGGTTTTAGGGTCTTCACTGACCTTAGAGCTAACGCCGCAATAGTTGTGAATAATCCACGCTACGATTGCGTAGTTGTGGATTCTTTACAACTGCGTATATGTGTAGCGGTAGAAGGGGAGTTCGGTAGGATGATTGTCGCTAGTTTATATTGTAAATATAGCGAGCCCCTAGAGCCCCACCTGGGCTACATGGATAAGCTACTACTACTTGCGAGTAGTAGCCCATTTATCCTAAGGTTGAATACGAATGCCTCGTCCTCGATGTGGTTTAGTAAGGTATCCCGGCATTCGTCTGGATACCAAAGCCACAGCCGAGGCGAGGCATTAGGCGAATGGGTGGTGGCTAATAGCCTCCACGTTTTGAATGAGCCGAGCGAATGGTATACGTTCGATGGGCCTGGGCGCATGAGTGACATTGACGTGACGCTTATGAACGAGGTAGCAAGTAGGGCTTTTAGTTTAGTTGGGCGGTTAGGGGAAGGTGGGGATTGAGTGACCATAATTTGCTTCAAATTGTGGTTACCCCTCGATCCCCTCCCTTACCTTATGAGAGTCCATTGCGGCGATGGCGTACCTCTGGTACTGACTGGAACCAATATTGACTCTCGGTTAGGGAAGCGGTATTCAGTATACCGCTTAGAGAGTTTGAGGAGTTGGGGTTGTTGAGCAAATCGCTCGTCTATATGAGGTAGTATGGGTGGTGAATGATAGTGTTTTTGGTAGGTATGAGTGTTCTAAAGTTAGTAAAATTAAATGGTGGACGCATGAGTTAACCTTGAAGAGGAGGACTGTCAGGCGATTGGGGCGTAAGTTTCAACGCGCTCGGCGGTCCAATTCTGATGGGCTGTCCCAGCTTGGGCCGTGAATTTAGTTGTGCGGATAAGAAATATAAGGAGATGTTGGTGAAAGTTAAGGAAGATGAGTGGAGGAGCTTCGTTAGGGAAAATAGGAACGACCCCTGGGGTCAGGTCTATAGGATCTGCAGGGGTCGGAGGAGAGAGGATATCACTTCTCTTCGCGTCGGTGACACTCTGTTATCGTCGTGGAGAGAGTGTGCGGGGGTTCCGTTAGGTGCGTTCTTTCCTAGGTCGGAGGTGCAGGTACCTCATGCACAAGAGCTTCCTGTCCCTCCATTAGATGATGGGGAGTTGGGGTACGCCTTTGGCCTGGTTAGGTCTAAACGGTCCCCAGGCTTTGATGGTTTGAACGGAGAGATGAGTAAAAGCTTATGGAAGTTCATTCCGGAATACCTGGAGGCCATTTACAATAAGTGCGTCTGGGAGGGATACTTTCCACGCGAGTGGAAAAGTGCTAGGGTTGTTCCTCTCCTGAAGTCCCCTGATAAGGTCAGGAGCGATCCTCGATCTTATCGGGGCATCAGTCTCCTTCCAGTACTTGGAAAAGTGCTGGAAAGGGTCATGGTGGAACGGCTTCAGGAGCTAACGCGGGGTATGTGGTCGGATAGGCAGTTTGGGTTCAGGAAAGGACGCAGTATTGAGGATGCATGGTTTTTTGTGCAGAATGTCGTTAGGGAGAATGTCAACAAGTATGTCCTTGGCATATTTGTTGACTTCAAGGGGGCATTTGACTACCTAAGCTGGGACCGAATGGTGCAACGGCTGGAGGAGCTTGGCTGTCCGGAAATTACTATTTGGCGGAGATATTTTTCGGACAGAAAGGCCTCTCTTGTCGGCATGAATGGGAGTGTGGAGATTGGAGTTGTTCGAGGCTGCCCGAAGGGTTCCATCTGTGGTCCATATATTTGGAACCTTATGATGGACACTCTTCTTGGGCAGCTCGAGCCACTCTGTAAATGATTTGCGTATGCGGACGACCTTCTTCTTATGGTTGAAGGTCGCTCGAGGTTGGAATTAGAACAAGCGGGAGGAGATCTCTTAGAGATCGTTAATTCTTGGGGTTTAGGTGTGGGGGTTGACATATCGATAAACAAAATGGTGGCAATGCTGCTGAAAGGTAGATTGTCGCCGGTTCGTCCACCGATTGTCCGTGTGAACGGGGTCAGCATCAGATATGTGACGCAAGTCAAATATCTGGGGTTGACCATAAGTGAAAGAATGTGTTTTACTCCACACTTGGCGAATGTGAAGGAGCGACTGCAGGCAACCGTAGGCAAAATACGACGTATTTTGAGAAGCGATTGGGGTCTCAGACGTCGTGCTGTCCGCACCATATATCGAGGCTTGTTTGTGGCCTGTCCCACATATGGAGCCTCTGTAAGGTGGGAGACTGTCTTGGGATCTCAAAAACTCCTCTCAATACAGCGTTGTATGATGCTTGCTTGCTTGCCGGTGTTATTAGGTGCACCCCCTCTTGACCTGATTGTCATACAGCGTGCTGTTGCATTCAGGTTAAGAAGGGGTTTGAGTGCGTCATTGCTGCGGAACGATTGGATTTTCGACGACGATGTGGAGGGGGAGGGATATCTAGGGAGCAAGAGGCTTGTAGATGATAGGGTTAGGTGTAGGTGGCAACAACGTTGGGACAATAGTCCTAACGGCCGAGTGACGTACGAGTACATTCGGGACGTTGGGTTCGTTGAAGATAACCCAGACTTCAGATTTTGTCTGATTCTGGGTTTTCTGCTTACGGGGCATGGGTCTCTGAATGCACTCCTCCATCAGAGGCACCTATCGGATACGTCGGGGTGTTTTTGTGGGGCGGGGTCGGAGAGTTGGTCGCATTTAATTGCGGAGTGCCCGATGTACTCGGACATTAGGGATCTGGGTGGTATGGGGATTAGCTGGACTGATGGACGATTACATGTTAGTGGTGTGTTAGTGGTGTGATCTCCACTAGTCGGTATACCGAACAGTTAGGGACGTTTGCGCGTGAATTATTTAAGCGGCGAAGGTGGTTAGCTGGAAATTAGGGTTTTAGTTTTTTGTATGATTGTTGTGTTTAAGTGATGTATGTATGGGGTCCAACCCCTGGCCACCAGTCTAGAGCAGTATGGAAGCTCAACTGTTAGTAGTTTCGGCTACGAGGTCTGACCGGAGACTTAATTCTGGTACCACGGGGAGCAGGAGCCCTTGGAGGTAACTCCAACCTCCAAACTGCTCATGCGGACTGGCCCCTCGGGGAGTATCGGGGTGGTTGTGGTTGAAACCCAAATCGCGGGAAGAATTGACTTTGTCAGTTGAATGTGGAGTTGCATTGAAACCGGGTGCCGGACCCAAAGCACGGCAGAGGTTTTAGATGGGCCTCGAACCCGACCAAGGTGGTTAGTGTGTCCATTCCACACTGCCAATTGGTACTGAAAATACTTAGCATTCTCAGGGCGCTGATCAACGCATTTATTTGATCCGCTGTGCTTTTGAGCGCCATGGAGTAAGACTGTCGTCAGCAGGTACCCACGTTAAACACACCGGACGTTGTTGTTGTCACATCCCGAAAGCAGCGTACTTTAACTAAAAGGTCGAACATACGATTTTTCCAAACTTGGTTGGAGTCCTGCGTAAACCTAAACATGGAAATAACAACAAAACGAGACTGAGATGACACTGTGGAAAACTTTACTCAAAAAATACATCAAGCCGCTTCGTTAGCTTTTCCTCTTAATTCATTTAAGCCATACTGTACCAAAAATGTGTCATATTCAGATTAAGTAGCGCAGGTGGTACAAAATAAAAGACGTTTTCGAAGGATCTGGCAGAATAGCAGAAACCCGGTTGACAAAACCAGGCTAAACAAAGCAATTAAAATCCAAGTTGACAAGGTTGAAAGAAGAATCTATTGCAGAATTTCTCAAGAATGCTGATCCAAATAGAAACGATGCATACAATCTTTGGAAAGCTGCTAAATACCTGTAACGTCCTTCGAAGGTATAAGTATCAATAAAAGTTAAAAACAATTCTTGGTGTAGATCTGACAAAAGAAAAGCCGATGATTTTGGCAATCACCTTGCAAATACTTTCAAGCCTTTTGCTCTCAATACTGACCATCAGCGCCAAAATGTTCAGACTTTTCCTGAGAGTCCATGTCAAATGGATAAACCAATATATAACGTAAAACTGGCTGAAGTACAATCAGAAGTGTCACAGTTGAAAATTTGTAAATCGCCTGACCCAGATAATTTAGAAGCATGGACAATCAAACAATTACCAAGGAAATGCCTGCTATTCCTAGTTTTAATCTTAAATTGTGGTTTTAGGCTAAGTCATTTTCCTACGCAATTGAAATGTGCCGAAATTATAATGATTCGGAAGCCGAACAAGCCCGAGAACAAAGTAACCTCTTATAGACCAATAAGTTTTCAGACAATAATCGACGAATATTTCAGAGAATAGGATTTTTTATCCGTTATCCCAGACCATCAATTTGAATTCAGGCAACTACATGAAACCCGTGAACGGTACCACAAAATCAGTATTGTTCGGCCGTTTTTTTAGACATTCAACAAGCCTTCGATAGAGTCTATATTAAATATTATATCAACCCCTAATGCTATAATATTTAAAATAAAAATGAAACTACCTGTTCCATTTTACCTATTTCTTAGGTCATACCAAGATTGCAGAAATTTTTACGTTAGAATTAATGATGACACTTTCGACATATATGAAGTCAAAGCAGGTGTTCCGCAAGCGAGCGTGCTTGGCCCAACACTGTACACGATTTTCACTGCCGACGTGCCAATAATAAACGACGAAAATATAACTGTTGCAACATATGCGGACGACACCTCCAGTCTTGCATCTGCTTACTCTGCAAACGAAGCGTCTGAAACTGTTCAAAAACAACTGAACGCAGTTGAATCCTGGCTTCGAAATTGGAACATTATGGTAAATGAAAGAAAATCAGCGCGTGTTACCTTCACCATGAAAGCAGGAGATTGCCCCAGCGTCAATCTCAATCAAACAATTATTCCAAAATGCACTAGCACTAAGTACCTCGGGATGCAATTAGACAGAAGACTAACATGGCAGCAATATATAAAAACTAAACAAGATCAGTTAAAAATCAAGACGAGAAAAACGTACTGGCTACTGTGTCCCAAATCAGAACTTAGTCTCAAAAATAAGGTGATCCTATATAAAAGCATTTTAAAACCGATTTTGGCATATGGAATACAAATCTGGGGAACTGCAAGTAAATCGAACGTAGAACCAATTCAAAGATATCAGTCGAAAACCCTCAGCTTGATTGCAAATGCTCCATGGTACATCAAAAATATTAACTTACACAAAGACCTTGAAATAAATATGGTGAAGAGCGAGATTCAGAAACACAGTTCAAGATATCGTATACCAGAGACAGACATGTAGTAACAATACCTGCCATTTAACCACGCCTTTGCACAACTCAGCATAGCAAAAGCTAACCACAAGTATAGCATGATATCACTACAACAAATACAATATGTGTGTCAATAAATACTAGCAAAATACCTGATGAGAAATGTAGTATTTTGCTGCTAACAATACTATGATATTTCATTGTGGTATTTGTATAAACACAGCTAAAAAAACAGGTAACAAACTTTGCTAAAAGTTTTTACACAAAAGCTCTTCGAAATATTCTGTCAAAATGACTTAAAAAATTAATTATTGAAATGGAAAACAAAATATTTTTCACATTATTTCTTCCGAAAAAACAGGAAATGCCTCATTTTATGTGAGGATTTTAAAGATACTGTAAGTAAATATCTTTTTTGCGAAAAAAATTGCTTAACTTTACAGTATTTGAAATAGTTTAGTTATTTTCTGCATAACACACATCTACATATTTATTGTTTACATTTTTTTGAAATATTTAATGCCTTTGAAACAAAGGTAGTGTTTGAGTTTACTTCATTCCCGTGAGTGTCAGCAACGTAGTAAATAGAATACCATGATACCTTTACTATGGTATTGTTACTACCTGTCTGTCTCAGGTATTAATCGCCACCCCAAGATACACGCCATTAACCTACTAGACAAGAGTGAAGATACTCGCCGACTGCAAATACTTACCATTTAGATCTTAAGTTTAACTGAATTAATTAAATTGTAAACTATACATAATATTAAATTAAGTGAATGGTGATGTATGTATAGTACAAATCTTATACTTCAAATGCCTTTATGTAATTAAGGGACAAATTGCAACTTAAGCATCAAAGTGAATCCTAGATATAATAACACTTGCTTATTGTCACACGACTGATTGTAAATAAACTGAAATATTACAACCAAAATTACGACTCAGAGGGGATATTTGTAAGTGTTGCAGTTGACGAAATAGTAGTGGGCCTCACGCTTACAAGATGATACATCTTTTGTACGGAAAATATTAGGACTGATGTACCTCCGCCGCGACTGTATTTCGGAATGTGCGCGAGTTATTACCTTAACATTAACTCAGCATAGCAACAGCTAACCACAAGTATAGCATGATATCACCACAATAAACAATCCTGAACAAACAAACATTAAAACAGCCTTATGTATCAGTTAACAAAAAACATTAAAGAAAAATCATCAAAAGATCTTTATCTTGGAACAATATCAGCACAACAAACAATAACAACCCAAATAGTTATTTACTAGTAAACAAACAGCATCTTAATAGTATGAGCAGCGATAAGCATCCATATTAATATTATAAATGCGAAAGTGACTCTGTCTGTCTGTTACTCTTTCACGCCTAAACGGCTGAACGGATTTCAATGAAATTTGGTATGGTGATATATGATAACAAAGAAATGGTCATAGGTTATAAATAATCACGCCATCGCTCTTAAGGTGTAGACAGTAGGCCACAACTTGATTGAGTCAGTAATTTTTAGTCGTTTTTGTTTGGACTTTTGCTCTTTCACGCCTAAACGGCTGAACGGATTTTGATGAAATTTAGTAAGGTAATAGATGGTTACTTAAAAACGGATATAAGATCAAAATGATCACGTCATCGTACTTATTGAGTAGGAAGTAGGCAGAAAACTGAATTGAGTTAGTGATTTTTTTATGGTTTTTGCTGGGAGTTTTGCTCTATCATGCCTAAACAGCTGGTCGGATTTTGATGAAACTTAGTTAGGAGATAGATATTACTTAGTTACATGTAGCTGTTAGATGTACATAGGTATTTTCTTAACCAATCATTCATATCTCTAGGTTTACTCAGATACGTATTATTCTTTATTTTTGTAGCCGCTTTCATCTGTTAATTCTCAATCAGGTTAAGTGTTGTTTAGCACACATCAGGATGTGGTTTTAGGTATGAAAGGTTTGCCAGGTGCATAGTTGTTTAGGTTCAATACGTTACTGATTGAATTAGATATTTATGTTTTAAGCAAAAAGGTTTGCTTTATCGAAGTTTTTATAAAAAATTGTCTTACGTTGTAGTTTTTAAAACTACCGATTTAAAAAATCTTAATTTATTATTGCTGTCGATATGCCACGCAAACGTAAATTCAATCTAAGTCGTAGTTCTAGCAGAGCTGGAACTGCAAAAGTTGCTAGAAGCCAAGAATCTGAAGAGCAGGCTCAGACGCGTCAAATGTTAGATTCTCAGCATCATGCGACTCAAAGAGCTTTTAAGACCTTAGAGCAGAGTCAGGCCATTGGATGCTAAACGCCACGCATCTGAAAGGGCTTTCGAGAGTTTTACATAGACTCAGGTCCGTCAGACCCTGGATGCTGAACGCCACGCATCTCAAAGGGCCTCTGAGACCTATACGCAGACACAAGCCCATAGGACCTTAGATGCTGAGCGCCACGCATCTTAAAGGACCTCTGAGACGTTTACGCAGACTCAGGCACGTCGAGTTTTGGATGCCGAACGTCACGCGCAATTGATTGCGGCAGAGACTGACAAAGATTCACAAAGACAACGAATACTGAGCGGTAGGCAGAAAGAAGACGTACTTTTTCAATGAGTGCGTGGGAGGCATTTAATGGTGCCGCTTTTGAGTAAGACCCTTTGATCGACTATGTTAATCACCGATTGGTTATCAATGAGAGAATGGATAAAAAATGCAGATATTGTGAAGCACTGAAATGGAAAGAAGAAACTCCAGGTATGTGCTGTTCTGGTGGAAAGGTTAAAATTCCATTACTTGGCGAGCCAGAGGAACTTCTTAAATCTGTGCTTCTATACGACAGTAACGAATCACGCCGGTTTTTAATCAGGATTAGAAAGTACAATTCTTGCTTTTAGATGACGTCATCTGGTGTAGATAAGGAGGTCGTATACTTTTGCCATCCAAAGACAGGTGTATCACAGGATTGGTTCCTTACTTCCCGCAAATAATGAACAACCAAAGTTTTTGCAACTTTATTTCATGGGCGATGAAGAAAACGAAGCTGATCGCAGGTGTCGAAATATGCAAGGAATCGAAAGGGATACTGTTTTAAAAATCCAGAGAATGTTGCATGAACATAATCGCATTATCAATTTCAAAACAGCACTAGAAAGAATGCTGGGAAAGAATTATAGGTTGGTGATTCTCCTCGATCGCACACCAAGTGGGAAACATGTATGATGCCCCGTTAACAAATGAAGTCGCATCCACGGTTATAGGCGAACAGTTTGCTTCCCGTGATATAGTTTTACATGCCCGAGATGACACATTAACAAGGGTGCCTGATACTCATAAATTTTATGATGCGTTGCAATATCCGATCATATTTAGTAAGGAACCAGAGGAGTACGACTTTAAAGTTCCTCAAATTAATCCTGTAACAGGTCTTTCGTTGCATAGCAAAAGGTTTTCATGCATGGAGATGACACATTAACAAGGGTGCCTGATACTCATAAATTTTATGATGCGTTGCAATATCCGATCATATTTAGTAAGAAACCAGAGGAGTACGACTTTCAAGTTCCTCAAATTAATCCTGTAACAGGTCTTTCGTTGCATAGCAAAAGGTTTTCATGCATGGATTTTTACGCCTACAACATGATGATACGGGAAAACAATTTTAACATTTTACAAAGATTCAAGCAAATGGCCAATCGGTTTTACGTTGTTATGTACGTTAAAGTTGAAAGCAAAAGGTTACGGTACATATCATTAAATCAAACTAGACTAAGAGCAGATAATTACATCCATCTTCAAGACGCTGTGGCAAATGACGCTAATTTAAATGCAAATAACTTAGGCCGCATGGTCATTTTACTGTCTTCAATTGTAAATAGCCCGCGGTACTTACACGAATGAGTTGATGCCAGAGTAAAGCAAAATAGATAGACATGATGTAGTCGCAAGAGTTTTTAGACTAAAAGTTAAAAAACTAATGGATGTGATTAATAAAGGCCGAGTGTTCGGAGAAGCGCGCTGCTTTATGTACTCTTGCGAATGGCAGAAACGTGGACTGCCACATATCCATATATTATTGTGGTTAAAAAATAAGTTACGACCCGATCAAATAGATAACACTCTCACTGCTATTTTTGATCTTTGTATCAGAGATGAGTTTGCAAAAACTCTCCTTATGTCGAGGTGACTAGGTATTATACTTGGGATGCAACTAGGAAAACTTGGAAGCGCCGCATTCAAGGTACTTCTGTTCAGGATTGGCCTGGCGTCAAATCTGGAAATGCTTTAGGACGAGTTTATACAGTTCATGTTAGTAACATTGAATGTTTTTGTCTACGCATGCTTTTACAACATGTGCGCGGACCTACCTCTTTCAATGATAAAGAAAAAATACAACACGCAAGATTATTCTACATTTCGAGAGACATGTGAGGCAAGAGGATTACTGGAGAATGATAAACATTGGGATGTGACACTGGAAGAAGCTGCTCAATGTAGATCAGCAGGCAAGATGAGAGAGCTATTTGCTGTATTAGTAGCGACAAGTGGTCTTTAAAATCCTAAACAATTGTGGGATAAATACAAAAATGATATGACGGACGATATATTGCACAGATTACAAGAGCAAAATCCCAATGCCACGTACAGTGATTTAATTTACAATGAGGGTATGACAAAAACTGAAGACCAGGTCAAAACAATTTCTGGAAAGGATTTACCAGATTATGGAATGAACAGACCACAGAGAACCGATGAAACCAGTAGCGATTTAATACGGGAACTAGATTACGATTTTGTTTCTTTACAACAACAATTAACAGCGTCTGTTCGACGTTTGAACCCAGATTAAAGGTTGACAATGTAGTCAAAAAAATCGAAGGAGGCGAAGGTGGTTTGTTGTTTTTGAATGCTCCTGGAGGCACGGGAAAAACTTTTCTTTTAAACTTGCTTTTAGCTCAAATCCAAAAAGATAAGGGAATTGTTGCCACTCTGCTCAATAATGGTAGAACGGCATATTCGGTGCTTAAACTGCCATTAAATTTAGCCCATGACGAAATGCCAGTCTATAATATAAGTGAAAACAGCGAGCGTGGACGTATGTTGCAGCAATATAAATTATTAGTTTGGTATATGTGTACCATGTCCCATAAAAGAGTAATTGAAGCTCTAGATCGGACCTTGAAAGACATCAAGAGTAAACCAAATATCAAGGGGGTGATGGAGGATGGAGTCACGTGCAGAAGTTCACGCAAGTGAGGAAAGTTCCCTGATCGCCATTCACTTGAGTGTGGCTAGAAACGATTCTTTAACATAACTCACGCAGCGAGGCAGCTCACGACTTCCGGTCTTTGACCAAGTATCCTCTGGGTAGCCTAAGAACATCCGTTTGAAGGCGAGCTAAAGTGAGAAGGCGAAACACCCCTGCATAGGGTTGTGCGCTGGGTTTGGGAGCCGCCACGTAAAAAAACACCCCCAATGAAAGGAAACAACAAGCCTCGGATGAGTCACCCCCCTTTTGATGACGACCATGTCGTTTGTTAAGGACTATGATGTGAGGACATGCACCTGGAATGTCCGGTCCCTTATTTGGGAAGGTGCCGCTGCCCAGCTGGTTGATGTTCTCGTAAAAATAAAGGCTGACATCACCGCCGTCCAAGAAATGCGATGGACGGGACAAGGGCAGAGACAAGTAGGTCCTATAAAGGAGCGCAAGTTTGGAGTTGGATTCGTGGTGGGAGAGAGACTCCGTCGCAGAGTACTATCATTCACTCCTACGAAGGAACGTCTAGCCACAATCCGCATCAAAGCGAGGTTCTTCAACATATCGCTGATTTGCGCCCACGCCCCGATGGAAGAGAAGGACGATGTGAAGATGCCTTTTATGAGTGCTTGGAGCGCACTCATGAGGGCTGCCCCCGCCAGAATGTTAAAATGGTGTTTGGCAACTTTAACGCCAGGGTGGGCAGAGAAGGTATCTTTGGCACTACGGTCGGTAAATTCAGCCTCCACGAGGAAACATCCCCAAATGGGTTGAGGCTGATCGACTTCGTCGAGGCCCGAAATATGGTTATCTGTAGTACTAGACTCCACCATAAGAAGATTCATCAAGCTACCTAGCAGTCTCCGTATCGAAAAGCCCCAACAAGATCGATCATGTTGTGATAGACGGAAGACACGTCTCCAGTGTTTTAGTTGTGCGAGCGCTTCGAGGTCTTAACATCGACTCGGACTATATATTGTTGCAGCCAAGATTCGCACCCGCCTCTGTGCAGCAACGTACGCCAACAAACACAAGGAAGGTTCGACGTCGAGAAGCTGCAATCACAACAGACAGCCGAACGTTTTTCCACTCGGCTCGCACTCCTGATCTCTGAGAGCACTCGTCAACAGCTCGGTATAAGGGAACTGTGGGACGGCATTTCAAACTCCTTACATACAGCTGCAACCGAAACCATTGGTTTTCAGAAAGTGCAAAAGAACAGCTGGTACGAACAGGAGTGTCTTGTCGCAACGGAGAGGAAACAAGCTGCCTACCTCGCAATGTTACGATCGACCACAACACGTGCGGGATGGGATAAATACCGAGAGTTGAAGAGAGAAGCGAGACGCATTTGTAAACAGAAAAAGAAAGAGGCCGAAATGTGCGAGTACGAAGAGCTTGATAAGCTGGCCGAGAGAGGTAATGCTCGAAAATTTTACGAAAAGATGCGGCGACTTACAGAATGTTTCACGACTGGAGCATACTCTTGTAGAACCCCCCAAGGTGATCTAGCCACCGATGCCCAGAGCATACTTAAATTATGGAGGGAACACTTCTCCAGCCTTCTGAATGGAATTGAACGTACAACGCCAGGAGGAAGCGAATCGATGATGATGGAGCAGACGTTCCATTGTCCGACCATGAAGAAGTTCGAATAGCAGTTGCCCGCCTGAAGAACAACAAAGCGGCAGGGGCCGATGGTTTGCCGGCCGAGCTATTCAAACACGGCGTCGAAGAACTGATAAGGGGCATGCATCAGCTTCTTTGCAAAATATGGCCGGTCGAAAGCATGCCCACGATTGGAATTTAAGTGTGCTATGCCCAATCCATAAAAAAGGAGACCCCACAATCTGCGCCAACTACCTTGGGATAAGCCTCCTCAAAGACAAGGCGACTCCCTATCGTGCGACTTCTTCAACTTGCTGCTGGAAAAAATATATCGACTTCCCGAACTTAATCGAGCAGGTACAATATTTTATAAGAGTCATTCTAGTGGACTGCACATGATGAAGCGGTTCTCAGCGTGGAAAGACGAAAAAGGTGACTGGAAAGGTTATGATATCAGTCTTTTGGGATGCAACTTCTAATCTATTTCACTGCGTATTTGCTTGCAGATCTTTTCTTCTGTTCCAAGCACTTAGCAATTGTATTATTTTTGAAGAAGAATCTGTTTATAATTAGGCACTTATATTCGAATGATTCCTTCGAATATGAATTTTGAACAAATGCTTATGATTTAAAATATAATATTTATATTTATTAGTTATATTGGATTCTAGCATAAAGAGATAAAGGGTATCCTATGTCCATTACCGTCTTCACCATAAGGGCACACAAGGCCCATGCCCAGGGCCTCCATTCTCAGGGGGCCCCGCAGGACCGACAATTTCTCTCACACATTTTTGTCGGGCATATTACACTTTTTAACAAATCAGTAACCTTATCAGAGGGTATATTTCCGAACGCATCCTACCTAATTTACCAAGTACATCATCTAGCGATCACTCACGCAATCACTCCAATTTTAAAGTCAAGCTGCATCGTGTAAACAAGGCCTAACAAAAATGTTGACATTGTCTAAAATTGGGGGAATCTTCGAATGATAAAACATCATTCGGTGATCCCCCCAACTTTCAGTCTGATAGGAGTCAGTGAGTGGCGTTATTTTGTTTCGTTTGGATACTGAGATCAATAAACACTGGATTATTTATTTAAGGTTTGATATTTAAAATTGAGTAAAACAGACAGAAGTTTAGATTTGTTCGTTTAAACATTATTTCATTATATCGAATAGAACATATTTAAGTAGTTCAAAAAAACAGAAAAAAAGTTACAGCTCAACAAGAAATAACGGAAAAACTTCCAAATCTCACTTCGTTTTTTACGGTTGAAGTCACAAATAAGGAGAGGGATTACTTATTCATTCTCATCACCGCAAGAAAAAACTACCTCTGAATGTCACCAGGAAAAAGAGGTTACATGTGACGAAAACAAACATATATTAGATGCTGAACCATCGACTTCAAGCCACTGTGAATTAATAACTGCAAGCTAAGAAAATGTATCTGCGTCTCCTGACCCTGCTACTTACTGTGACGACGTTTTACTGGAAGGAGTCCGTAATATTTGAATTCGAAAAGGGCCAAAATTTTTCCAAAATATAAAAAGTGGCTTCTCTGAAACTTCTACAAGTTTTGCAGATTCAAAAGGATAAAACGAAAACTAGATACTTAAATAAAAACTTTTTTATTCGTAAATTGACGAATGGTGAGTCTTTACGAAGAAAATGGCTCCTTTATTCACCAGCAAAGAAATCTGTATACTGTTATTGCTGCCGCCTATTTAATACCACTACTGGTACTGGACATAATTTAAGTTCTCATAATGGATATAAAGATTGGAAGCATATAAGTAACTTATTGATAGAGCAGTTTACAGCACAGGGAATTTATGATGAATTATGTTGCAAGAATGAAAACTACTGAGTTGCTGTCCTAATATAATACAGAAATTACCTATTGGAAGAATGTGTTTAGGAGGATTGTTGCAGTAGTGAAGTTTTTGGCTTCAGAAGGTCTTGCTTTTCGTGGTGATAATGAGACATTAGAATCGCAAAATAATGGGAATTATTTGCGATGCTTAGAACTGATTAATGAATTTGATCCTTTTCTAGCTGATCACATTCAAAACTGCAAAAATCGTGGAAAAGGAAGTACATCATATTTATCGGCAAATATTTGTAATGAATTTATTAATTTAATCGCCAGATCTGTCCCACGTTGACCAACTAACTTTCATAGTTAGATACGTGAAAGGCGGACATAATGCGCAATATATAGCAGATACCATTTTAAACTTTTTGAAAGCCTTGATATTCCTATATATGTCTGGATAGTACTCTGGTGTTCAGTCAAGAATAAAAGAAATTTGCGAATTTGCGATTTACGTTTCATGTGCGGCACATTCGCTAAATTTAGTGGGTGTTCAGGCTGTTAAGTGTGTTACTGAAGCGGTATCATTCTTTTAATTTGTAAAAAAATTGTTCAAGTTTTTCTCGGCTTCGACAAAACGATGGAAAATTTTGACAGACATTTAGGAGCACATGGAGTCCTAAAGTCTCTTTCGGAAACTAGATGGTCTGCACGTGGCAATGCTATTAATGGTTTGGAAAATGGTTATCTAAATATTTCTGAAGCATTGTCTTCAATCGCAAGTGACACCAATCAACCAGGAGACACTAGAAAGAAAGCCCAAAGCCTGGAAAAAAGGGAAAACTTGAGACTGCTCTTTTAACGGAAATATGGAATAAATATGGAACAAGTCTATGTTTAGAAAATAGCACTCTGGTCATGGACGTTGTAACGAAACTTTACGAATCTCTGATCAGTTATGTCAATGCACGCAATAATTTTGATCAGTACGAAACGACTGCTGAAGAAAAATCCATTTGCTGACTACAAAGATAAATTTGAAAGAAAAGAAATCGCAGCACAAGCATCACTTTTTTCAAAGGATCATCAGGGACTGCACAGTAGAGGGGCAAGGATAAGTTTCGTGAAGATACTTTCATTCCCATAATTGACACATTAAATATACATTTAAAAAAACTTTCGGCAGCATACCAAGAAATTTATAGTCGATTTAGTTTTCTTTGTCAGTTAACAGCAATTGAATCTGGCGAGTTGACCAAAAAGTGCAAAGAATTTTCAGAATTTTATTATAAAGACTTTAATGCCGATGAGCTCAAAACAGAATGTTTTCATTTAAGCCAATATTTAAAAATGCAGCAAAGGAATCAGCGGATTTAAATATCTCAAACTAACATAACCTAATAAAATCGGATAAATTGGAAGAAACTTTTCCAAACGTAGAAATTGCTACTAGAATATTCCTTTGTCTAATGGTTACCAATTGTAGTGGAGAGCGGTCATTTTCGCAGCTTTAGAGAATAAAAGATGAACTGCGAACAACAATGTTACACGAACGACTGAGTGGTTTGTCAATTATGAGCATAGAAAGTGATATCCTTCAAAAAATTGACTTTAGAGATATAATAGAAGATTTTGCTCAACAGAAATCTCGAAAGAAATTGTTATCTTAATATCGTAATCACACACGCACTCACACACACCTACACGCATAATCATTAATGACAGTTATATATATAGTGTATTTGATTACCTTTATTAAATGTAAAAAAAAAATTAGTATAAGTCGCTTTTTTTACTTTCTAAAAGGGCCATCATCATAGAAATTACATTTTTTAAAATAAACAGTTGAATTTTACAAAAAAATTTCAATTTGCCGTAAAAGTTCGAAAACTCCAGAAATTACCCGGAAGTTAACTTTAACCTTGAATAACTTTTAAAGGAGTGAGTATATCGAAAAATTTTCTGACTTTTTTATTCCTACAAACGAGAAAGTTCCAGAGAAAAAAAATATTCGTAAAAAGTGGCAAAATCCCTCGTAATTTCAATGAGAACTGTATCGTGTTTGGGGCAAGGTTTATGATGAAAGTTGAGGGCTTTTTATGGTCTGATATTTTTTTTAGATGGAAAACTAAAAGTTTTGGGGGGCGTCTCCTCAAAAATAATTAATTTGGTAAATAACGGACACCCTAATATATATAGACTAGAGGACCCGCCCATGCTTCACTGTGGCTGATACATAGATAGATAGTACTACTACTACGATCTATATGATTTCTATTACCTGGATTATAACTATTAGTTATGCGATATAGCATTTTTATGAAGCAACTTGTGTTAGTTTATAAAACAATGGATCATAAAGCACATCGTGTGTTAAAATTCAAAAAAGTAATGGGAGAAAATATTGTTGAATTTGGGCTTAGGGAAATCCACCGTTGAAAAGACATTTTCTAAGCTGGAAAGAGGCAAAATGTGCACTGAGGACAATGATGCTCTAAAGAGGCGAAAACTCTGTGCAAAGTGGGTGCCTCTAAAGTTCATAATCCAACAAAAACCACGAATAACTGATTCTGAGAAGTGTTTGGTGCTCTTTAATCGTAATAAAACCTAATTTTTGCGTCGGTGTGTGACAATAGAAACAAAGCTCCATCATTTCTCACTGGAGTCCACTCGACAGTTATTCTAGTGGACTTTACATAATGAACCGGTTTTCAGGCGTGGAAAGACGGAAAAATCGGTTGGATTACTGATCCAGTTATAATCTATTTATATATCTGCGTATTCGGATGCAGTTCTTTTGTACTATTCCAAATACTTAGCAATTGTATTACTTTTGAGTAAAAATCTGTTTAAAATTGTACGCATATATTCAGGATTCCCACAAACATGAATTTTGAGCAAATGAATATGATGTGGAAAATAATTTTGTATTTATGAGTTGTACTAAATTTTGACATAAGGAGATAAAATGTGTCCTATGTCCTTACCCTGGTTCTAAGCTACCTTTCCACCAATTTTCAACCAAATCCTTTCAGCCGTTTTTGAGTTATAAATGGTATAACTAGCAACAACTTTCTTTTATTTATATAGATGTGAGGTTTTTTTTATTGTTTTTATTATTGTTTTTGTCTTTTTTTTTTTGAAGGAATGAAATTCTCAAATGATTTCTACAAACATGACTTTTTAACAAATCGTTATAATTTGAAATACAATTTTTGTTTTAATGAGTTGTATTTGATTCTAATATAAAGAAATAAAAAGTATCCTATGTCTTACCCCACGACTTCCGGTCTTTGACCGAGTATCCTCTGGGTAGCCTAGGAACATCCGTTTGAAGGTGAGCTAAAGTGAGAAGGCGAAATATTCCCTACATAGGGTTGTGCGCTGGGTTTGGGACCCGCCACGTAAAAAAACACCCCCAAACAAACGACAGCCTCGGATAAGTGCCTCGGATAAGTGCCCCCTCTTCTGATGACGACCATGGCAAACGAAATAAGGACTATGATTTGAGGGCATGCACCTGGAATGTCCGGTGCCTTAATTGGGAAGGTGCCGCTGCCCAGCTGGTAGATGTCCTCGTAAAGATAAAGGCTGACATCACCGCCGTCCAAGAAATGCGATGGACGGGACAAGGACAGAGACGAGTAGGTCCTTGTGACATTTACTACAGTGGCCAGATAAAGGAGCGCAAGTTTAGTGTTGGATTTGTGGTGGGAGAGAGACTCCGTCGCCGAGTACTATCATTCACTCCGGAGAATGAACGTCTAGCCACAATCCGCATCAAAGCGAGGTTCTTCAACATATCGCTGATTTGCGCCCCCGCCCCGAGGGAAGAGAAGGCCGATGTTACCAAAGATGCCTTTTATGAGTGCTTGGAGCGCACTTATGAGAGATGCCCCCGCCACGATGTCAAAATCGTCCTTGGCGACTTCAATGCCAGGGTGGGCAAAGAAGGTATCTTTGACACTACGGTCGGTAAATTCAGCCTCCACGAGGAAACATCCCCAAATGGGTTGAGGCTGATCGACTTCGCTGGGGCACGAAATATGGTTATCTGTAATACTAGATTCCAGCATAGATACATCAAGCTACCTGGCTGTCTCCGTGTCGAAAAACCACCAACCAGATCGATCATGTTGTGATACACGGAAGACACGTCTCCAGTTTTTAAGATGTGCGTGCGCTCCGAGGTCCTAACATCGACTCGGACCACTATATTGTTGCAGCCAAAATCCGCACCCACCTCTGTGCAGCAAAAAACGCACGCCAACAAACACAAGGATGGTTCGACGTCGAGAAGCTGCAATCAAAACAGACAGCCGAACGTTTTTCTACTCGGCTTGCACTCCTGCTCTCTGAGAGCACTCGTCAACAACTCGGTAAAAGGGAACTGTGGGACGGCATTTCAAACTCCTTACGTACAGCTGCAACTGAAACCATTGGTTTTCGGAAAATGCAAAAGAACAGCTGGTACGACGAGGAGTGCCGTGTCCCAGCGGAGAGAAAACAGGCTGCCTACCTCGCAACGTTACAATTGGCCACAACACGTGCGGGATGGGATAGATACCGAGAGTTGAAGAGGGAAGCGAGACGCATTTGTAGACAGAAAAAGAAAGAGGCCGAAATGCGTGAATACGAAGAGCTTGATAAGCTGGCCGACAGGGGTAATGCTCGAGAATTCTACGAAAAGATGCGGCGGCTTGCAGAAGGTTTCAAGACCGGAGCATACTCTTGTAGAATCCCCCAAGGTGATCTAGCCACCGATGCCCAGAGCATACTTAAATTATGGAGGGAACACTTCTCCAGCTCGCTGAATTGCATTGAACGTACAACGCCAGGAGGAAGCGAACCCAATTCCCCAATCGATGATGATGGAGCAGACATTCCATTGCCCGACCATGAAGAAGATCGAATAGCAGTTGCCCACCTGAAGAACAACAAAGCGGCAGGGGCCGATGGTTTGCCGGCCGAGCTATTCAAACACGGCGGCGAAGAACTGATAAGGGGCATGCATCAGCTTCTTTGCAAAATATGGCCGGACGAAAGCATGCCCACGATTGGAATTTAAGTGTGCTATGCCCAATCCTTAAAAAAGGAGACCACACAATCTGCGCCAACTACCTTGGGATAAGCCTCCTCAACATCATATATAAGGTTCTATCGACCGTATTGTGTGAATGATTAAAGCCCACCGTCAAAAAACTGATTGGACCTTATCAGCGTGGCTTTAGACCTGGTAAATTAACAACCGACCAGATATTCACGATGCGCCAAATCTTGGAAAAGACCCGTGAAAGGAGAATCGACACACACCACTTCTTCGTCAATTTCAAAGCTGCTTTCGACAGCACGAAAAGGAGCTGCCTTTATGCCGTGATGTCTGAATTTGGTATCCCCGCAAAGCTAATACGGCTGTGTAAGCTGACGTTGAGCAACACGAAAAGCTCCGTCAGAATCAGGAAGGACCTCTCCGAGCCGTTCGATACCAAACGAGGTTTCAGACAAGGCGATTCCCTATCGTGCGACTATTTCAACCTGCTTCTGGAGAAAATAGTTCGAGCTGCAGAACTCAACAGAGAAGGTACCATCTTCTATAAGAGTGTACAACTGCTGGCGTATGCCGATGATATTGATATCATCGGCCTCAACACCCGCGCCGTTAGTTCCGCTTTCTCCAGACTGGACAAGGAAGCAAAAGAAATGGGTCTGGCAGTGAACGAGGGCAAGAAGAAATATCTCCTGTCATCAAACAAACAGTCGTCGCACTCGCGATTTGGCACTCACGTCACTGTTGACAGTCATAACTTTGAAGTTGTAGATAATTTCGTCTATCTTGGAACCAGCGTAAACACCATCAAGAATGTCAGCCTAGAAATCCAACGCAGGATAACTCTTGCCAACAGGTGCTACTGCGGACTAAGTAGGCAATTGAGAAGCAAAGTCCTCTCTCGACAAACAAAAACCAAACTCTATAAGTCACTCATAATTCCCGTCCTGCTATATGGTGCAGAGGCTTGGACGATGTCAACAACGGATGAGTCGACGGTGCGAGTTTTCGAGAGAAAGGTTCTTCGAAAGATTTATGGTCCTTTGCACGCTGGCCACGGCGAATATCGCATTCGATTGAACGTGAGCTGTACGAGATATACGACGACATTGACATGGTTCAGCGAATTAAAAGACAGCGGCTACGCTGGCTAGGTCATGTTGTCCGGATTGATGAGAACACTCCAGCTCTGAAAGTATTCGACGCAGTACCCGCCGCGGGAAGCAGAGGAAGAGGAAGACCGCCACTCTGTTGGAAGGACCAAGCGGAGAAGGACATGGCCTCGCGTGGAATATCCAATTGGCGCCACGTAGCGAAGAGAAGAAACGACTGGCGCGCTGTTGTTGACTCGGCTATAATCGCGTAAGCGGTGTCTACGCCAGTAAAGAAGAAGAAGAACTAGCATCAACTTTCTTTTATATATACAGATGTTAGGTTGTTTCTATTATTGTGTTTTTTTTTTTTAAAGAAATGAAATATTCAATTGATTCCTGCAAACATGAATTTTGAACAAATGCTTATGATTTAAAATATAGTTTTTGTATTTATTAATTGCATTAAATTTTAACATAAAGAGATAAATGGTATCCTATGTCCTTACCCTGGTTCAAAGCTACCTCGCCACCAATTTTCAGCTAAATCGGTTAGCCGTTCTTGAGTTATAAATGGTGTAACTAACACAACTTTCTTATATATATAGATTTAAATATAAAACTATCATTAAAAATACAATTTTCACTTAATTTTAATTTCCTTAACAATGTTCTAGCTTTGTATTGATAATGTTTAGATTCTAAGGTTATTATTTCCTCTTCTATTTGATTAATTTCTAAATTATTTATGTTTGGCATTGGTGTGAACGTCTCTCTATTGGGTCCTTCTCGTCCGTTACCCCGATCAACCATTTATACATTGTTCTTCCTAAATAAATTAAGCCTCTCTTCTTTCTTTCCTCTTCCCTGGGAGTAATCGATCTAATTTTTGCTTTATTTACCATTATTTCGTTAAAAAGAAGTGCCTTGTTTTAGGTCGCTTGCCTTATGTTTTCTTCCATTTCTTCCACCAAACTTGCTAGCTCCTTCGGATGTATAATATGTAGTATTGTATTTACTTCGTTAAAGATCTACTTCGCCGAAATGGAGCATGGTGTATCCTTCTTCTTCAACTATCGGTGACAGTTTTAGGAATGCTGTAGCCAATTTCATGGCGGTCATCAAACGCCTTAGTATCAACATCTTCTGAAAATGTGTTTACTCGTGAATTAACACTTTCAAATACATCGCCATTTTGTACTATTGTGCTTGACCTATCATCTTCATTTTCTATGCCTACTATATCTGATTTAAGTGGTCTTTTTATGTTTGCTGTAAATGTCTTGCAAGGGAGTTATTCGGAAATATGGTTCGTCCTTGTGTCTTACTCTTTTATAATTTTTTATCGGCCCCGTCGTACTCAGTTGTTCGTAGTCCTCTCTAGTACCTATTTCTATTTTCTATTATAAGTTTTTCTAACAAGGTTGAGTGCAGCCTCTCAATGTCTGCATTACCTGTATGGGAGTTTAGTTTTGTTAAGTGTACTTCGACTTCTTTTGTATTTAAAAACTGAATCAACTGTTCGGCCCTAAATTCGTTTTTCATCATGATCTTCTTTGGTTTCCCAAATTTCGTGAAATATTCAGTTATGATGGCCTTCTTTGCTCTCCAATTTCTGTCAGTTATATTGTATGCTGCTGCAAATTTTGTTAGTTTATCAATTACTGTGACAAATGACTGCTTTTTAAAATGAAAAATGTCCACATGTATTATTTCATGTTTATCTGAAGGAGTCTCTGTTAGTTTAAACTTCGGCTGTATCGGTTTCCTGTCATATTTAATTTCCTTTCATTTTTCGCAATTACCTATAATTAGCGGTATATGCTCCCTTAATTTTGGATAGAATATTTTATCCTTAAGTGTATTTTTAAACTCGTTTATTCCGCTAAGCATTGACTCATAACAATGGTAAAGTAAAATTTGTTTATGCAAGTCTTCTTCTTGTATAATTTCTGTTGCTCTTCTTGTATATTTTATGAATTGCAGCTTGCTAATGCAAGAAAACATGCTTATAAGTAATAGTTGAATTTTTAAATAATCGGTCTCCTCCACTTCGGAAAAAATACCCACTTCTCTCCTGTCAATATGTCTTCGAAAAATATTTTTCAATACGTTCTCCGTGTCAATAGGGTTGATCTCGATTACTTTCTTTCCATGTATTATTTGAACTTCAGTTTAAGGACTATATGTTATTATAATTTGTGTCTCATACTCGTTGACAATTTCTTCTTTTATGAAGAAATGTTTTAACAGTTCCTCTTCTGCGGAATGTATTGAATCTGACATTTCTAAATTGGATTCTTTATCATTGCTTTAGTCGATTTTCGGAGAGTTTTTAATCTAGCCTAAAAAATCTGCTGTTACATTATTTTTCTGCCATTAATATTTGGTGATATCCTTTAGCTAAATCAATGCTGCTAAAATACTGCACTTTGCCCAATTTATCCAAAATCACAACAATATTTGGCAAAGTGTATTTATCATGGACAGTTTTTGGTACAATTAAAATAGAGGAGCTATAGCTGTTCCTACTTTTTCGGATTATTCCCTGATTTTCTAACTCATAAATTTGCTTTCTTACCTCTTCTTCGTGTTTTGGAGATAGTCTATAGATTCTTGAATTTATCTGCTGGTTGGTTGCGGTCTTAATCTCATGTACCACAGCTTCTGTGTTGGTGAGATTATCGCCCTCGTTGTAAAATAATTTTTAGAATCGGTTTAATAGAATTTCAATCTTGCTTTTTCCATCTGATTTTAGATGATCTAGTCCAAAATATTTTTGTTCACTCACTTCTAATGAATAAACCTGTTCCTGAACAGTTTTCATATGAAATCATTGTTCCATTTTTCAAAGTTATATTCATTTTTTTCTATATCAATAGTTTTAAAATTTTTGAAAATAAAGTCATTTTCTGATAACAAATCATATGGCCGCAGGGCAAGGGCTTTTCACTTTATCGGAACCTGGATCTACTAAAATGCACCACTTTTCCCCAAACAGTGTTAGCATTGTAACTATTTTTTATCATAGTATCCCGAGGCAAATTGGTAAAAAAAAAACGTTAAGGTTTGTTTTTACCGGTTCCTCGACCCGACTCATAGTATCTACTTCCGTGGGAGTACAATGCCCTACTTTTATTGTTAGTCCAAGTATTCCTAGAGTATTGTCTAGAAAAATTATTTGTATCTTGTGTATGCTATTATGTTGACCCGATCCATTTATTTGATCTCGAAAATTGAACTTGTTATTAGCTCTATTATTTTGTTATTGACTTGCAAAATTATTTGTACTATATATGTTGGCCTGTAATTTTTTTTAATTTTTAAAACTATTACCATATCTAAGCTTAAAACTTTGTTGGCCTGTAAAATTATTTCTATTACTTGGCGCATTGTTTTGCGGTCTATAATCGTATTTTTTTCTTTGGAACCTATGAACATCTAAATTATTGGATTTTTTAAATAAAGGATTTAAATTACATTTGTCTAGTATTATGAAACTAAATATAACTCCTGATAAATGAGTCAATGAAATTGAGTTCCTTATTACATAAGCACAAGTCCCTGATGTGATTTGTTTAATACGTTGAATCAGCATTCCTGAAAAAATTTCCTTCATTGCCTCTCGGTTTTCATCCAGAGCTCCGAATTCAGTTATAGCATCAATTATTTCATTGATTATCCTGCTTAACTCACTAATGCAACTCGTAATGTATTTATTTCTCTAGTTATAGTCATTTGATCTTTCCTAGGCTTAAAATATGTAATATTTCCAACTAGCTGGTGGGGCAATATGCAAATAATTTTTTGCTTTCCCACTTATTTCTAAATCGTACACTACTCTAAAAACTTCTTGTTGCCGGCTTAGACAATCCCTCAGAATCCTATCTATTGCTTCTATGAATGCTGGCAATTGGCCGGAATCACCGTAAAAAGAATTTACATATTTTATATCTTTTTCAATACGTTGTGTTATTTAGCTCTGATTATCTATTGCATTTAATTCTTACAATTGTGTAATTGCTACTACACAATTTTCTGAATTCCTAATATTATTAGCCATTTTATTTAAATTGGTTTATCTTTCTTTTCCGAGAACTTCTGTTTTCTTAAAATATCAATATTTAAGCTGTTTCCGCTGCTGCTGATGTTGATGTTGGCGTTGTTGTTATAGCTGCTGCTGCTGTCTCCGCTGTTGCTGCTGTTAAACTTGTTGTTTTTTTTTTTGTTGGTGCTGTTTGCTGTTTGTTTGTTTTTTTGCTTTTGCCCTTGTTCTCTGTCTCTTACTATTACACGGGTCAACACAAAATTTTACTATAACTTTAAAGCAGTAATACTATGTTCAGACCGAAAATTTAAAAGATTAGATTACATTTAAGCATTTCATAACCCAAAAGTGTTCTCACTGCAGTTAGAAAGATCAAAAAGCAGCTGTTATTGTCATTCATGAAGTCACATCGCTTAATATTTATCAAAAGAAAAGATTGACGTATAGTATTTTGAAATAAAAGCAGTCTTTTTTCAAATATTTTCCATATAATAGAAATAATAGATGCATTTTTTCATTTGTTAAGTCGATTTTCAGGTGAAATTAGATTCATTGCTTAAAAAAAAATTGTTTGTTTACATTTTTTCCCCTTTTCAGTGTTTAAATCAGCTGTGATAATGTAACAGACTTCCAGTGCTGACAAGTAGATTGCGCAAAATCAGAGTCCCACAAAGAGATTTAGCGTGGATCAGTCGATTTTCTTGTATATACACATTTAGCAATCGATATCGAAATGCTTCAAATCATTAGTTTAACATATTTAAGTTAATTAACCCTCTTTATCTTACTGAAGTCTACAAAAGCCTTAACGGCATAACGGCAGTGCATTTAGAAGAATTACGTAATCTTATATTTAGGTTTATAGTCGATTTTCTTGTATATACTCATTAAGCAATCGATATCGAAATGCTTCATATCATTAGTTTAACATATTTAAGTTAATAAAGCTTCTTTAACGCACTGAAGTTAACATAAAGCCATGGCGGCATAACGGCAGTGTATATACACATTTAGCAAATGTGATGAAGTTGCAACTGCTATTGTCGCAGATGAATTCCAGTTGCGTGATATTGTGTTGCTTCGTAAAAACTCGAATTTACAGTGTGTTTCTGAAACTCATCGTTGCAATGATGCTTTACAATATCCGATTTTATTTTGCAAGGAGAGGATGGGTATCATTTTATTGTCAAAATGATAAAGCCATCGAATGGGGAGTGAAAACAACATAAAATCTATTGAGAAATATTGTATTCTGCATTTGGTTGTTTTTGGTGAGTTACGTTGTTGGGTGTACTTTATAGAGTGGCAGAAAGGCGGTTTGCCTCATGTTCATATTTCGATTTGAGGAACAAAATAACCCCGGATGAAGTTGATGATGTCTTTTCGGTAGAAATTCCCGATTCAACGACAGATCCTGAATTGTTTAATGTCGTTGTCAAAAACATGATCCATGGCCCGTGTGGAGAGTTAAATGTTCATTCCCCATGCATGGTTGATGGGAAGTGTACGAAACGATATCCGAGAACTTTGGTTTCGGCCACATTTAGGCTACGTTCATGACCGAGCGGATTCGCGTCGCGCGATGCGATGAAAATCGCTCTATCGCTACCAGCGGTTTCGCCATCGTAATCGCTAGCGATTGAGTGTTTACAGTACAGCGAAATCAGAAGCGACTGAAAATTTATAACGTCAAATCCGTTCGTAGTTTCTTTTACTTTTCATTAAAAAAAGACATGTGTGCACGTGTTCGTAAAGTTTTGCTTACAGAAAGTAGTCTTTTAGTGCGTCAACAAATTTTAAGATTTTGTAAACAGAAAAGATTCCATGTGCATCCAATTTTCCAAGAACGCAAAAGCCATGGAGAGTTCCATCATTTACACACCCGCCTTCTACAATATCCTGAGAAATTTATGGAGTATTACCGAATGAGAATTGACACGTTTAATTACATCTTGGATAATATATCCAAACATATAGAGAAAAATACTAGAAATCAGAAAACACCAATTGATGCTGTAGAAAGGCTCGCACTGACCATAAGGTACATAGTATCCATTCCATAAATTTTTATTCAATTTCAATATTTATACTTGTTCACTTACATATGTAAGTATGTATTTAATATAATATTACACACATTAATATAAAGTAGCTTAATCAAGTAGCTTAAACTTTGCGCATTTGGAAAAATGAAGCTGTTTGAATCCTGCGTTTCAATATTTGGGCTGCTACTCACATAACTAATAAAAGAAACTGGCGTAGCCGATTCCGATTTTCTCTGTCGTAAATAATGTCGTACAGAACCTCCTGCATTTTTATGCGAAATTTTATTTTCTTTCTTTACCCATATTTTTCATGTACTTTTTGAAACTCATAAGAAAATGGTAATCATCATCCTCCTCATCGTTGCTTTTTTCTAGAAGCTTAAGCTTCTTTTCCTCCAACTCCAAAAACGCTGAGCTTTCTGTAAGTTTTTTTTTTTAATTTTTTAGGTGTAGGCTGCATCATTTTTATGGATTCAGGAGTTTCTGATTTATGTTCATCATCGAGTTCCACCAATTCATCACAACTTGTTTCATTGATCAAGTTACCTGACACGGAGCGCGAATCCATAATATCTTGTAAAAAACACACAGCCTTAAAATGTGTCCATTTTGAATGCGGCATTGTAGCGCTGCTTGAAGCCACCACAGTTTCCTTACGAAGTTCTCTACGATAGGTGTCTTGCAAGTTTTTCCATTTTTTTGCACCAGACCCAGCTGAAACACATGTAAAAAGAATAATTTCGTTTAAATTTATTTTCAGGGTCTTAGCAACGGGAAATTCATTCCGATCTTTGGCTTTTTCTTATCGCGTAGGAATTGCTACAGTGGCCAAAATTACTAGAGAAGTATGTGCCGCCCTTTGTACGTCTCTGGTTTCCAAACATTTGAATCGCAAAACAAATGAAGAATTGATAAAAATAGCAGATGAATTTTACTCCAAACGGGGATTTCTGAATTGCATATTCGTTGCAAAAGGCCACCGCATTCTGGCAGCATGTTTTTCAACTACAAACACTTTTTTTCCATCGTTTTACAAGGTGTTGCCTTTGCTGACTATAAGTTTACTGCCATTGAAGTTGGAGCATATGGCAAACAGAGTGATGGTGGCATTTTTGAAGCTTCAACATTACATAAGCTTATAGAAACTGGAGAATATGAAATTCCAGAAGAACGGAATCTACCAGGCACAGAAATTGCAGCACCATTCGTAATGCTTGGGGATGAAGCATATCCACTCAGAAAATATTTATTGCGCCCATATTCTAAAACAAATTTGAACAATGACTCTGAACTATTCAACACAATGTTATCTAAATCCAGAAAATCCATTGAATGTGCTTTTGATATTATTACAAACAAATGGCGTTTACTAACCAAATCAATCGAAACTGATATTTATGGTGCAGAACTATTTGTTAAAACTATTTGCTCGCTACACAATATTATAATTGATAAAGAGGGAGTTTGTATGCAAACCTTAATGCAAGTTCAGCAAACTATTCCCATAAATATGAATAGGCAGAGGCAGTATAACAGAAGCTCTGAAGCTGCTACGACTATACAAAACAATTTTAAGGAATATTTTGTTCAAAAAAATGTTATATTCACTTAAGTATAGGTTGTTTATTACATGAAAATAAAATAATACTATTACTTACCTTCCAAACCGCATTCTTTTTCTACTTCTTCCCAAGCTTTTCTGATTTTGTTTCTATTATGATAATCTGGATGACGCAGATTCCACAAACATTCCTTATTTCGCACTTTTTCAATAAATTTGTCCATCGTGTTTAACGCGATTCGCTCAACTGAATCAAAAATTTTGATCGCTGATTCTCGTCGCTAGCAGTCGCTCCATTTTCGCTGAAACCGCTTTTCGCTGAACCGCTGCACGATAAACACCTCCGTATGGATTTATGTATTTGATCGCTAGTAGCGATTTTCATCGCATCGCGCACTCGAATCCGCTCGGTCATAAACGTAGCCTTAATGGGAATGACGGTTGGTTATCTATTACAACGTCTCCGGTCAACTAAAGACAATGGTAGATCAACAGTGATTAAAGTAGTGAATTAGGATATTGCAGAAGACAATCACTTGGCCGTGCCATGTTCTCCGTTGTTGTTGAAAGTGTCTAAAGCCGACATATGTAAATTTTGAATATTGCAATTCGGGGAAATCCATCAAGTACATTTGGAAATTCATATGTCAACAAAGGTAGGGATATGGTCGTTATGGTGTCCCTTATTTTTCAAAGTCTTAAATTTCAATCTCATAGGTCTTAATTTTGTTCATTTGCCTCAAAAGCACTCAGAAAGAAATTTTTACCCTATTTTGAGTGCGATAACCCATGCCGACTTGCATCGATTCATGTTCATACATGTTGGGTGGCAGTAGTGGTGCGTATTAACCGCATTTGTCATTTGTTCTCAGTTATTCTCGCGCTTAACACGTATTGTTATAAGTATGAAAGATGGCAATGAGATAAAATGCAATAGAAAATGTGTTTTCCTAGTTAGTGACGTAAATTATCAATTAATAGGCCCAAAGTTACCGTCTAATCGTCAAGGTCTTGCAGTACTTTTCTTAATATTCGCGAAGTTAAATTGCCTGTTAATGAAAGCCCTAATCTTTTCATTCGAGAGTGCATTATATTTTGGGAAAAAGCTAGATTTGCTACCAGAGCTATATGTTAATCTGTAAAAAAACTTGTGGATCTTCAGCATGCTTGGAGGGAGTTGAAAAAGAAATCTAAAAAATAGAAGATATTTACAAGCACCGCGAGAAGGATTTTAAGAACAATTTATTTGATATAGCATACGCTGATGCTTTGGAACTGATGAATACCGAAGAAGGTAAGATATTTTTACAAAAACAACGAGAACCAGGGCGTCCATTGTGTTTAACGGGTGTAGATAAGAAGTTAGCTGAAAAAGAAAGCGCAAAACAAAAGAAATTAAATGAAGTGAAAAAAAGTGAGCAAATGTGTTTGGGAAGTTTATCGTCATCTATTACTACGCAAGTTTCTATTCAAATGCAAGGGAATATCGATCAACATAGCAGCTCTAATGAACCCTTGGCATCCTCCTCTCAAATGGCCAGTTTTGAAACTATTGCAAAACGAGGAAGGTAACACTTTATAGTTAGCTAGAGTTTTAGAAAGATAACAATTAAGCATAAGGGATTCTGTCTATATACTTCAGGCTGTAGTAGAAGCTGTAGATCTTATCTGTGATGATTTTGCGATAAACAAAGCGTCTATTCAACGTATTCTCACACAGAATCGACAAGATAGAGCGGAATCTATAAATTCAGATTTTCAGAATAATATGCCTGAAATAGTGACCGCTCACTGGGATTGAAAATTATTACCTGGACTTGACGTTGGAAGTTCTTAGGAAGATTTTTGTTTTTTTATTACAAAAATTTTTAACACTTTAATAATGTTTGATATCACTACAACTTCTTTCTTCTTTACTGGCGTGGGCACCGCTTACGCGATTATAACCGAGTCAACAACAGCGCGCCACTCGTTTCTTCTCTTCGCTATATGGCGCCAATTGGATATTCCAAGCGAAGCCAGGTCCTTCTCCACTTCGTCCTTCCAATGGAGTGGAGGTCTTCCTCTTCCTCTGCTTCCCGCGGCGGGCACTGCGTCGAATACTTTCGGAGCAGGAGTGTTTTCATCCATCCGGACAACATGACCTAGCCAGCGTAGCCGCTGTCTTTTAATTCGCTGAACTATGTCAATGCCAAGTCGCGAGTGCGACGACTGCTTGTGTGATAACAGGAGATATTTCGTCTTGCCCTCCTTCACTGCCAGACCCAATTGAGTTGCTTCCTTGTTCAGTCTGGAGAAAGCAGAACTAACGACGCGGGTGTTGAGGCCGATGATATCAATATCATCATAATTTAAGTATGATTTGGGCATCGGTGACTAGATCACCTTTGGGGGTTCTGCAAGAGTATGCTCCAGTCTTGAAACCGTCTGTAAGTCGCCGCATCTTTTCGTAGAATTTTCGAGCATTACCCCTGTCGGCCACCTTATGAAGCTCTTCATACTTACGCATTTCGGCCTCTTTCTTTTTCTGTCCACAAATGCGTCTCGCTTCCCTCTTCAACTCTCGGTATCTATCCCATCCCACACGTGTTGTGGTCGATCATAACGTTGCGAGGTAGGCAGCCTGTTTTCTCTCCGCTGCGACACGGCACTCCTCGTCGTACCAGCTGTTCTTTTGCACTTTCCGAAAACCAATGGTTTCGGTTGCAGTTCCCTTATACCGAGTTGTTGACGAGTGCTCTCAGAGAGCAGGAGTGCAAGCCGAGTAGAAAATCGTTCGGCGGTTCGACGTCGAACCTTCCTTGTGTTTGTTGGCGTGCGTTTTTTGCTGCACAGAGGCGGGTGCGAGTCTTGGCTGCAACAATATAGTGGCCCGAGTCGATGTTAGGACCTCGAAGCGCACGCACATCTAAAACACTGGAGACGTGTCTTCCCTCTGTCACAACATGATCGATCTGGTTGGTGGTTTTTCGATACGGAGACTGCCAGGTAGCTTTATGAATCTTCTTATGCTGGAATCTAGTACTACAGATAACCATATTTCGGGCCCCGGCGAAGTCGATCAGCCTCAACCCATTCGGGAATGTTTCCTCGCGGATGCTGAATTTACCAACCGTAGTGCCAAAGATACCTTCTTTGCCCACCCTGGCGTTAAAGTCGCCAAGCACGATTTTGACATTGTGGCGGGGGCAGCCCTCATAAGTGCGCTCCAAGCACTCAGAAAAGGTATCTTGGGTCACATCGTCCTTCTCTTCCGTCGGGGCGTGGGCGCAAATCAGCGATATGTTGAAGAACCTCGCTTTGATGCGGATTGTGGCTAGACGTTCCTTCATAGGAGTGAATGATAGTACTCGGCGACGGAGTCTCTCTCCCACCACGAATCCAAAACCAAACTTGTGCTCCTTTATATGGCCACTGTAGTAAATGCCACAAGGACCTACTTCTCTCTGTCCTTGTCCCGTCCATCGCATTTCTTGGACGGCGGTGTTGTCAGCCTTTATTTTCACGTTTCGTTTTCGCGTTTCTGGCCACTCCCAAGTGAATGGCGATCAGAGAGCTTTCCTCATTTGCGTGAACTTCTACACATGACTCCATCCTCCATCACTACAACTAGATTCAAAAACTAACGAGCAGATTGATTTGAATAACTTAAAAACAAATTACATAGAAATTAATAGTAATATTCATACATATATATGGTATAGTTTAGCTTTCAACTAAGCTATGTGGTTTTTTTCGACATAATCGACTAGAGCGGCATGTGTCTAAAAAAAGATTTCTCGCCTCCTCGTTCACTTGTGCATTAAGCCTTTTGTAGTGGGGATCTGTCTGACTCCTTATTTCTTCGGCGACTGCATTCCTTAGGTCTCGATGAATATCAACATTTGTGCAGTACCAGGGAGCATTTACAATGCCTCTTAGTACCTTGTTTTGAAAACGTTCTATAACGTTGTGTGGGCACATCCCCACAGTTGTGCACCATATGACCATACCGGCTTGATTATTTCTTTGTAAAGAAGTAATTTGTTGTGTATGGACAGGTTTGAGCTTCGCCCATTTCATTTTCGACAATTTCAGATTGAGTTCAATCCTTTTCATTTAAATATGCTCTTTCCTACGTAATCTAACCTCGAGCGTGATGCCAAAACATTTACACTGTATTTGCGTATGGTAAGCAGACATCTAAAATACTTATAGGTTGATAAGTGATTCTTTTGTTTGTAAAACTTACATCAACCGGTTTGCCACCGTTTAGTTTTATTCTCCACTTTTTAGTCCAACTTACTACAGAGTTGATTGCATGTTGCTGGTTTAGCGCAGATTTTTCTGCTGTTTTTTCGACGCATATTATTGCGGTGTCATCAGCAAAGGTGGCAGTCATACTGTTTGGTGCTAACGGTAAGTCTCTTGTATACAGAATATATAAAAATGGATACTTCCCTGAGGAACTCCTGCTTCAATTTCTTTTAGTTAGGAGAATTCATTTCCTTGTTTTACACGGAAAAATCTCATGGTAAAATAGGATTCTAAAAGAGCACAATACTCAACCGGAAGACATGATTTTAGTTTTTGCATAAGGTCAAGGAATACAGCTGAGCATACGTTTCCCTCCTCCAGGGATTTTTCTATTTTTGATGTTATTCTGTGAATTTGTTCTATTGTGGAATGCTCATTTTTAAAACCGCACTGATGCGTTGGGATGAACTGCTCTTCGTCGATTATAGATTTTAATCATAAAATAAATAAATAAAATTTATTTTTCAAAAAGTTTTGAGATTTGTGGAAGTAGAGAAATTGGTCTATATGACGAGACTACGTGAGGATCCTTTCCTGGCTTGGGAACCATAACAACTTCGGCAACTTTCCAAAGCCTTGGAAAATGTGTCAAACGGATTGCTGTATTGAAAAGATAGGTGAGCTTCCGTAAACATTTGTATGGTAACTGCTTTAAAACTTCAACTGTCATTAAGTCGAAGCCAACTGCTTTCTTAACTTTAAGCTTTTTAATTTCCCTTTTAAGTTAACCAATAGTGATTGCTGGGATTTTTGCATGATTCTGTGGAATACTACTGATGAATGCAATTTCACTATCCTCGTTTAGACGAAAGGTTTCAGCTAGGTGTTTTGCAAATGCATTAGCTTTATCACAATCACTTCTAGCCCATGTATTGGAAGCAACTTTTAGAACCGTTTTCACAATGTAGCCAACAGCTGTTTGTTGACTAAAGCAATGTTTTTCACAGTGCTTAGTTATAAAAATAAATTTTCTGGCTAAAAGTCTGGTAGCACCATAGAAAACATATGATCTTGACATTACAGTTTTACAATTTATATTTGTATTTCATTTCACACTTCGTCCTTCCAATGGAGTGGAGGTCTTCCTCTTCCTCTGCTTCCCGCGGCGGGCACTGCGTCGAATACTTTCGGAGCAGGAGTGTTTTCATCCATCCGGACAACATGACCTAGCCAGCGTAGCCGCTGTCTTTTAATTCGCTGAACTATGTCAATGCCAAGTCGCGAGTGCGACGACTGCTTGTGTGATAACAGGAGATATTTCGTCTTGCCCTCCTTCACTGCCAGACCCAATTGAGTTGCTTCCTTGTTCAGTCTGGAGAAAGCAGAACTAACGACGCGGGTGTTGAGGCCGATGATATCAATATCATCATAATTTAAGTATGATTTGGGCATCGGTGACTAGATCACCTTTGGGGGTTCTGCAAGAGTATGCTCCAGTCTTGAAACCGTCTGTAAGTCGCCGCATCTTTTCGTAGAATTTTCGAGCATTACCCCTGTCGGCCACCTTATGAAGCTCTTCATACTTACGCATTTCGGCCTCTTTCTTTTTCTGTCCACAAATGCGTCTCGCTTCCCTCTTCAACTCTCGGTATCTATCCCATCCCACACGTGTTGTGGTCGATCATAACGTTGCGAGGTAGGCAGCCTGTTTTCTCTCCGCTGCGACACGGCACTCCTCGTCGTACCAGCTGTTCTTTTGCACTTTCCGAAAACCAATGGTTTCGGTTGCAGTTCCCTTATACCGAGTTGTTGACGAGTGCTCTCAGAGAGCAGGAGTGCAAGCCGAGTAGAAAATCGTTCGGCGGTTCGACGTCGAACCTTCCTTGTGTTTGTTGGCGTGCGTTTTTTGCTGCACAGAGGCGGGTGCGAGTCTTGGCTGCAACAATATAGTGGCCCGAGTCGATGTTAGGACCTCGAAGCGCACGCACATCTAAAACACTGGAGACGTGTCTTCCCTCTGTCACAACATGATCGATCTGGTTGGTGGTTTTTCGATACGGAGACTGCCAGGTAGCTTTATGAATCTTCTTATGCTGGAATCTAGTACTACAGATAACCATATTTCGGGCCCCGGCGAAGTCGATCAGCCTCAACCCATTCGGGAATGTTTCCTCGCGGATGCTGAATTTACCAACCGTAGTGCCAAAGATACCTTCTTTGCCCACCCTGGCGTTAAAGTCGCCAAGCACGATTTTGACATTGTGGCGGGGGCAGCCCTCATAAGTGCGCTCCAAGCACTCAGAAAAGGTATCTTGGGTCACATCGTCCTTCTCTTCCGTCGGGGCGTGGGCGCAAATCAGCGATATGTTGAAGAACCTCGCTTTGATGCGGATTGTGGCTAGACGTTCCTTCATAGGAGTGAATGATAGTACTCGGCGACGGAGTCTCTCTCCCACCACGAATCCAAAACCAAACTTGTGCTCCTTTATATGGCCACTGTAGTAAATGCCACAAGGACCTACTTCTCTCTGTCCTTGTCCCGTCCATCGCATTTCTTGGACGGCGGTGTTGTCAGCCTTTATTTTCACGTTTCGTTTTCGCGTTTCTGGCCACTCCCAAGTGAATGGCGATCAGAGAGCTTTCCTCATTTGCGTGAACTTCTACACATGACTCCATCCTCCATCACTACAACTAGATTCAAAAACTAACGAGCAGATTGATTTGAATAACTTAAAAACAAATTACATAGAAATTAATAGTAATATTCATACATATATATGGTATAGTTTAGCTTTCAACTAAGCTATGTGGTTTTTTTCGACATAATCGACTAGAGCGGCATGTGTCTAAAAAAAGATTTCTCGCCTCCTCGTTCACTTGTGCATTAAGCCTTTTGTAGTGGGGATCTGTCTGACTCCTTATTTCTTCGGCGACTGCATTCCTTAGGTCTCGATGAATATCAACATTTGTGCAGTACCAGGGAGCATTTACAATGCCTCTTAGTACCTTGTTTTGAAAACGTTCTATAACGTTGTGTGGGCACATCCCCACAGTTGTGCACCATATGACCATACCGGCTTGATTATTTCTTTGTAAAGAAGTAATTTGTTGTGTATGGACAGGTTTGAGCTTCGCCCATTTCATTTTCGACAATTTCAGATTGAGTTCAATCCTTTTCATTTAAATATGCTCTTTCCTACGTAATCTAACCTCGAGCGTGATGCCAAAACATTTACACTGTATTTGCGTATGGTAAGCAGACATCTAAAATACTTATAGGTTGATAAGTGATTCTTTTGTTTGTAAAACTTACATCAACCGGTTTGCCACCGTTTAGTTTTATTCTCCACTTTTTAGTCCAACTTACTACAGAGTTGATTGCATGTTGCTGGTTTAGCGCAGATTTTTCTGCTGTTTTTTCGACGCATATTATTGCGGTGTCATCAGCAAAGGTGGCAGTCATACTGTTTGGTGCTAACGGTAAGTCTCTTGTATACAGAATATATAAAAATGGATACTTCCCTGAGGAACTCCTGCTTCAATTTCTTTTAGTTAGGAGAATTCATTTCCTTGTTTTACACGGAAAAATCTCATGGTAAAATAGGATTCTAAAAGAGCACAATACTCAACCGGAAGACATGATTTTAGTTTTTGCATAAGGTCAAGGAATACAGCTGAGCATACGTTTCCCTCCTCCAGGGATTTTTCTATTTTTGATGTTATTCTGTGAATTTGTTCTATTGTGGAATGCTCATTTTTAAAACCGCACTGATGCGTTGGGATGAACTGCTCTTCGTCGATTATAGATTTTAATCATAAAATAAATAAATAAAATTTATTTTTCAAAAAGTTTTGAGATTTGTGGAAGTAGAGAAATTGGTCTATATGACGAGACTACGTGAGGATCCTTTCCTGGCTTGGGAACCATAACAACTTCGGCAACTTTCCAAAGCCTTGGAAAATGTGTCAAACGGATTGCTGTATTGAAAAGATAGGTGAGCTTCCGTAAACATTTGTATGGTAACTGCTTTAAAACTTCAACTGTCATTAAGTCGAAGCCAACTGCTTTCTTAACTTTAAGCTTTTTAATTTCCCTTTTAAGTTAACCAATAGTGATTGCTGGGATTTTTGCATGATTCTGTGGAATACTACTGATGAATGCAATTTCACTATCCTCGTTTAGACGAAAGGTTTCAGCTAGGTGTTTTGCAAATGCATTAGCTTTATCACAATCACTTCTAGCCCATGTATTGGAAGCAACTTTTAGAACCGTTTTCACAATGTAGCCAACAGCTGTTTGTTGACTAAAGCAATGTTTTTCACAGTGCTTAGTTATAAAAATAAATTTTCTGGCTAAAAGTCTGGTAGCACCATAGAAAACATATGATCTTGACATTACAGTTTTACAATTTATATTTGTATTTCATTTCACAATTGGTAAAAATTGCAATTCAAATGGCGACGAAAAGTATTAATTTCAGTGAAAACGACGTAAATTTATTACTTGCTATAATAGAACAACATAAAAATGTGATAGAGTGCAAAAAAAGCGATACTTTTACGGTAGATCTGAAAAATAAAGCTTGGTTAAAAATTCAGGAGGAATATAACAGCAGAACCTCGTCTTCATTTCGCGATGAAAAAATGCTGCGTACCAAATATTACAACATGAAAAAGGAATTAAAGAAAAAGGTAGCAGCCGAAAAAAGAAGTTGCATCGCGACAGGAGGAGGGCCGCCATTGAAAATTAGCACCTATGATATTGATTTAATGTTAACATCAATAATAGGCTCGGAGCAGTTAGAAGGAATGGAATCTGTATACGATTCCGATAATCCTTTTGTGCGAAACAAAACGGAGGATGTTATCGTTAGCATAGGTAAGAAATTACTTAATTATTCTGCTCTTGAATTGGGAGGTTTCATTGTCTATATTCATGCTGTTACTCAAATACCATCATTTAAATGTATTAATGGTTTTGCAGATAAGGCAGCAAATAACATCAGTGCTAATCAATCTCAGGATGGGAGCGAGGAATTTGAAGACATCAAGAACACATTCAACACAGCTACTACTTCGAAAAATTGGAGTACATACACGCCTGCAGATTTAAAAGCTCCTAAATGTAAAAAAATTATAATTGACGAATCGCAAAGCAAAGAGAATAATACATCATGGTCGAAGCTGGCCGCTGTTAAATCAAAATGGACCGGAGAAAAATGCCGCGTAGAGATTGAAATATTAAAAGCTGAACATGAAAAGCGAGTAAAGATATACGAGCAATATATAAAGCAATCTGAAGTGGAACACAAAATGCGTATGAGAATTATGGAAGAGCTATTAAAGGAAATTCAATGGCGCAATCTTCAATTGGAAAAAAACAGTACAAGCACAAAATAACTTGACACATACAAAATAAAAGTGTTTTAAATAACATTGTTGTATTATTTGCTTCTGATTTATAGTCTTACAAAGCTTGACTTGCAGTTATAAGGTTGCAAAGTACCAATTTATTAAATTATTCCTCGTCACATTTTTTTCAGTACGCCGATCAGAGCTGCGATTATTCGGTATGCTTAAAACTGACAAAATTTGCCTATCAATCTCAGGATCTAAAGAAGGAGCTTCAGTATCGCGATGTAAGCAGCATATATTTTGCAACACTGCTGTGGCGACAATTATTGATTGGACTTTGGTGCAATTCATTCGTATACCCAAAGACAATACTGGAAACCTTCGCTTCCAAACACCATAAGAGCGTTCAATTGGATTTCTTGGCCGAATAGGTGATTCGTTATATTGTCTTTCAGCTGCACTGTTAACGGAATGAAGGGGTGTTAAAATCCGTTTATTATTTTCATACCCTTTATCAGCAAGCACAAGACCATCTCCGAACTCTCCGTTCTCAAGACGAGCAAAAATACGAGAGTTTCGTAATATGGTAGCATCATGTGTTGATCCTGGCCACCAGCAACTATGTCTAAAATCATCAAACGAGCATCGCAAATCGTTTGTACATTAAAAGAAAATATGCTTTTTCTATTACGAAATAGTTTCGCATGGTCTCCGCCTGAAAAGGAAGGAAACATGTAAAAATAGATATTCATTACGGTTTTGAGGTGTTTCAGCTCACGAGGTGACTGAATTTTTATGTGCGTGCAATCTAAGGCACCAATAACTCTGGGAAATTTAGCAATTTGAAAAAACTCTCTGTTTTTGATGTATATCTTCCGTTGTAGGAAGAAACGTTCTCGCAACCTTGCTATTTTATCTGAAACAAGAGTAACAACTCTTGATACTGTGCTAGTAGACACTCCTGACACATCTCCAATCAATTGCTGAATACTGTCAGTGGCATAAAACCTCAATGTAATGGCCAACATATGATCCGGCGACAACGCATTATTCCTAGGAAAAAATTTTATGTAGAAATCGGCAGGCAAAGCGGTAGCATGCTGTATATCTGGACGTATGAGCTGCAGTACTTTCCGTGCAGCATCTTTTCATAGGCGGAAACGCTCTCTAAAGTCCTTTTCATCATAAAGTTGAAAGAAATTAAATCGCTCCCGCATTTCTTTTTTGCGACGGAAAATTACCACTTTTAGCAGCTCTTCGTAATCGCCGTCACCGTCACTGAACTCCATTGTTGTGATCACGGCTTCCCACCAAATTGCTTTTTAGATTTATTTTATTTTTCTTTTAATAAAAATAAATAGTTTGACATTCGAACAGCTGTTTGCTAACCAATCGTCAACCAATGCCCGGGAGATGAGTTAACTAACGGTTGACAATTCACTTTGAAATGAAAACCAATTAGTTATCTTCAACCATTCGTTAACTAATCACTGTGAAAACGGCTCTTAGTGGATCAACGTGAATTGTTGGACGTTTCAGATACTTTGTACTTTTCCAGAGTGAGTAATCATCTTTTTTGTCAGCGTATAGTTGAGATAAATATTAATTAATTGACTCATTCTTAATATGAGGAATTTCTCGTTTTAATTTAGCTATTGCCTTATTAACCCTTTCGGGGCTTCTTTTTGGTTTTTGGTTTTAAAAATCTAATTTTTAGCTTTTTTATATACTTAAGCCCACTTTATGAATAATCAAAACTAATTTTTTAACATTTTGTTTGCAAAAGTGGGTTTTGAACACTATGCCATATGGCATAGAATCTATTTAAAGGAAAAAAAATAGAATATATAAGTTTTTAATTCAGTTTTAAAATTGTTGTTTTTATTGGATTAAAAGTATTTTTTTAAACTTAAACACAAGCAAAAGCAAAAAACTATAAAAAATAAGAGTTCATTGTAACTAAAACTATAAAAAATAGGAATTCATTGTCAATTTCTGGTTCAAGAGTATGTCTGCATCTGCATAGTTCTCTGAAAAAAAAAGAAATATAATAAAACTAATTCAAATATATCAATAAATCTATAACTTACCTCACTTTTCATGGTATAATCGAAAGCAATTTCTGGTCCCGTTTGGAATGCAGAGATGAACGTTACATTTTTCTCACAAGTATCTGGAATATCCTTTGCATCCTGGTACTTTACATATACGTTTTACAGGTGTATACTCAGGCCAATGTTGAATACCATCGAAACGAATCGAACCTGAAGGTGCCCTTTCATATGAAGGTCTTGATTTCGAAGTTGATGGAGTGCTAAAAAGGTCTAAGTCCTTCGATTGCTTGGGTCTTCCTCTTTTCCGTGCGACACTTTGAACTGTCGCCAATGCCAGCAATCCATCAGCTACATCAAGCCGGAACGCTAATAAATCCATTTGATCTTTCTTTCTTATGTTATTACTTTCGCAATCATTGCGATATTCTAACCAAGAGTTGCATACTGCTAAGTCCAGAAAATGGTCGAAAACTCTAAGGGTCCACTTTTTTGTCCGAATAGAAATTCGATACAAAGACAGCAAAAAGTCCATCTTGTCGACTCCTCCCATATATTTATTATACACAGCTATAACGTTAGGCTGTGACACAACGATCCTTTTCTTTTGCTCTGAACCAAATCTGGTGACCTCTTTTGTGTCTTTATCACCATAAATGGACGAAGCCAATTGAACACAGCCCCCATCTAGCCATTTCAAAACGATAATGTTTTGGTTCCTTTCAATGCAATAGTCATAGCTACCTCTTCCTAACTTTTTTAAATCCTTTTCTGGTTTCAGGGGAGCTTTTCCAATTCTGTTTCCTCGTATGGTGCCTGTTGCCCATATTCCCTTTCCTCGCAAATATATTAATAAGTTTATAGTGGTAAAATAGTTATCAAAAAATATCTTATGGTTTTTATTTTCCGGAATAGTTTTACATAAATGAATAACAATATCCGAACAAAAACCTAACTTTGAGTCTCCAACAATTGTGTTTTGTCCCTGGTATATTTCCAGATTATAAACAATCCCATTTGAGCTACATAGGCAAAATATTTTTATTCCCCATTTAATAGGCTTTTTAGGCATATACGGTTTCAATCCAGTTTTCGATTTGCATAGAATCATCATTTCATCACAGCAGCAGTTTTCATCTTTTGGAATACCATAAGATTTTTTCAGGAATGTATTTATAAGTGGACGAACTTTAAAAAGTTTGTCGGTTGAGTTCCCCTCTACGCAAAACTTTATACAAGTACGTATTATATGAAACCGTTTTTTTGTCATGTGTTTACGAAAGGCTGGTATGTCAGTAGCACCAGCCCAGTACATTTGTAATCGAGGATATCCGATTGTTCCAATAAGGATTTACAATCCCATTAATGTCAGGATCTCTTCTTTTTCAACATTAACAGCGGTTCCACTCTTCATAAGTGAGGCTTGATTTGTTGCCTGAACAATAGTGTCAATAAAATCATATGGAAAGTACTTTAGAAAATATGAAACAGGAGTTTTTACATCTTGCTTTGGATAACTTTCTGAAAATCCTGAGATTGGAGTATTCCATTCTGCCTTTGCCCATCTATATGAAATAATTTTTTTTGAATTTTGGATCCGAGGCATCTTCTAAATCCATCAAATCATCACCTAAATCCAAATTTTTCTCAAATTGATCAGAATTCCCTTCCGGATTAGTTAACTCTTCGACCAAGAAGGCATTGTTATTTCTATCATTTAAAGTTTGCAATAGTGACTCCAAAACACCATTTTCTTCTTCTTCCTCTTCATCAAAATCAGATATATCTGAGTTTTTAAAACTAATTAGAGTATTTTCAATTTCTTCGGTGTTTAGTTTATTAGGCATTGTCAACACGTCTAGTCAGTATGAACTTATACAACAAAGTAAAAAATTTCCTTTGGGAAAAATCTATGCCATATGGCATAGTATGAAAAAAAAAAATCGGGAAGCTCTATTGAACTATATTTCGGATCTAATTTTTTCCTAAATTACTAAAGCAATGTTTATCTACTAAATTAATTACAAAAATCTAACAAATTTACAATTTTATTTAACAAAATATATAAAAGTATAACATGTTCTTTTTTTGCAAATTGTGAATCTCTCGAGGAACGCTTGTTCTCTGAAACATAACAATGTGTAGGGCCCATCAATCAATTTTTTTTTTATTTATTTATAAATAAAACTTCAAAGAAAATACAAAATTAATAGAAAAAAGTGTACCCACACACATTATGACCTAAAATGGGCTTCAAAAAGTGGCTATGCCATATGGCATAGAATCACCGAAAGGGTTAAGGTTGGTTTTTTCGAGTGGTGAGCGGATTTGTTGCCATTTCCGTCGTAACTTTCTTTTCTTAATTCGAAGGATTTTTAGTGCTTTAGGGTAAATTGAACCTATAATTTTCCGCTGTAATATCCCAAGCTGCTTGTTGAATTTCTTTCGTAAATGTGTTAACTTCTAACTCAAGTTGTTCAATTGTTGTGATTTTCGGACACTTTACGAGGGCTGTCTGATAAATAACCGACCTCAACGTGAAGCTAGCGGCACATCTGAAAAACAACTTTCTACTTCAAATTGTGCATATTATAATAGCTACTCGCCAAAATTTCAGAAATTTATCTTGCGCAATTATCTGTTGACAGTCGTTTTTGTGAGTCTATTTCGGTGATTTCCCCAAAATGGAAAAAATTGAATATCGAGCTGTAATTAAATTTTTATTTTTGAACGGCAATACGCCTTCACAAATCAAAGATGAGTTGGACTCCTGTGTATGGTGACTCTGCACTATCGTTTACCACCGTAAAATTTTGGGCAGCTGAATTTAAATGTGGTCGCAGGAGCTTGGAAGATGATGAACGTCCTTGGCGTCCAAAAACTGTAACCCCTAACGATAACATCGCTAAAGTTCATCAATTGGTACGAGACGACCGCCGGATTAAAGTTAGGGAAATAGCTGAGATGATGAAGATGTCAAAAGAACGTGTTTGTCACATATTAAACCAAGATTTGGGCATGAGAAAGCTGTCCGCGCGGTGGGTGCCGCGTTTGCTTACGCTAGACCACAAACGTGCGCGCATGAACATTTCCAGCGCTCTGTTGGCTCAGTTTGGAGGCAATAAGACCGTGTTTTGGCGCCGATTGATAACTGTAGACGAAACTTGGATTCATCATTATACGCCCGAAACAAAAATCCAATTTGAACAGTGGATTGAAAAGGGAGAACCGGCCCCAAAAAACATAAAGCTGTGTATTCGGCTGGGAAAGTGATGGCGAGTGTGTTTTGGGACAGCCATGCAATTATTTTTATTGACTATCTTGAAAAAGGAAAAACTATAACAGGAGCATACTACGCATCATTATTGGACAAGCTAAAGGTAGAAATTTCGAAAAATCGGCCACATTTGCATAAAAAGAAAGTCTTGTTCCACCAAGACAACGCACCATCTCACACCTCAACAGTCGCCATGGCGAAAACCACGAATTGCGGTTCGAACTGCTTGACCATCAACCTTATTCACCGGATCTAGCACCAAGCGACTTTTTTTTGTTTCCTCAACTTAAAACTGCGCACCGCGGCCAGAGATTTTCGTCAAATGAGGAGGAAATCTCTTTCGAGAACTCGTATTTTGCAGACAAAGACGCCAAGTACTATTTGGAAGGGTTGCAGAGATGGGAGCATCGCTGGGAGAAGTGTGTGAAGTTACAAGGAGACTATGTAGAAAAATAAAAAAAAAAAATTTGAAAAAGTCGCGTGCATGATGATTAGGTCGGTTATTTATCAGACAGCCCTCGTATTTTAGTCTGAAGTATTTGTTTGAACGAAGTCCAGTCCGTATTTTTGTTGTATAGCTTCGGACTAAGATCTCTTTTTATGACTGTTTCACTTACTGTTAAAAATAATGGGGAGTGATCAGTCAGAGAATGGAGTCATGTGCAGAAAAGTTCACGCAAGTGAGGAAAGTTCTCTGATCGCCATTCATTTGGGAGTGGCCAGAAACGATTCTTTTACATATGACCCAAGCAGCTCACGACTTCCGGTCTTTGACCAAGTATCCTCTGGGTAGCCTAAGAACATCGGTTTGAAGGCGAGCTAACGTGAGAAGGCGAAATATTCCCTATTTAGGGTTGTGCGCTGGATTTGGGACCCGCTACGTATAAAAACACCCCCAATGAATGGAAACAACAAGCCTCGGGTGAGTGACCCCCCTTTTGATGACGACCATGGCAAACGAATTAAAGCCTACCATTTGAGGGCATGCACCTGGAAAGTCCCTTAATTGGGAAGGTGCCGCTGCCCAGCTGGTTGATGCCCTCGTGAAAATAAAGGCTGACATCACCGCCGTCCAAGAAATCGTCTAGCCAGAATCCGCATCAAAGCGAGGTTCTTTAACATATCGCTGATTTGCGCCCACGCCTCGACGGAAGAGAAGGACGATGTGACCAAAGATGCCTTTTATGAGTGCTTGGAGAGCAATTATGAGGGCTGCCCCGCCACGATGTCAAAATCGTGTTTGGCGACTTTAACGCCAGGGTGGGCAAAGAAGGTATCTTTGGCACTACGGTCGGTAAATTCAGCCTCCACGAGGAAGCATCCCCAAATGGGTTGAGGCTGATCGACATCGCCGGGGCCCGGAATATGGTTATCTGTAGTACTAGATTCCAGCATAAGAAGATTCATAAAGCTACCTGGCAGTCTCCGGATCGAAAAACCACCAACCAGATCGATCATGTTGTGACAGAGGGAAGACACGTCTCCGGTGTTTTAGATGTGCGTGCACTCCGAGGTCCTAACATCGAATCGGACCACTATATTGTTGCAGCCAAGACTCGCAAGAACCGCCGAACAATCTTCTACTCGGGTTGCACTCCTGCTCTCTTAAAGCACTCGTCAACAACTCGGTATAAGGGAACTGTGGGACGGCATTTCAAACTCCTTACGTACAGCTGCAACCGAAACCATTTGTTTTCGGAAAGTGCAAAAGAACAGCTGGTACGACGAGGAGTGCCGTGTCGCAGCGGAGAGAAAACAAGTTGCCTACCTCGCAACATTACGATCGACCACAACACGTGTGGAATGGGATAGATACCGAGAGTTGAAGAGGGAAGCGAGACGCATTTGTAGACAGAAAAAGAAAGAGGCCGAAATGCGTAAGTACGAAGAGCTTCATAAGGTGGCCGACAGGAGTAATGCTCGAAAATTCTACGAAAAGATGCGGCGACTTACTGACGGTTTCAAGACAGGAGCATACTCTTGAAGAATCCCCAAAGGTGATCTAGTCACCGATGCCCAAAGCATACTTAAATTATGGAGGGAACACTTCTCCAGCCTGCTGAATGGCAGTGAACGTACAACGCCAGAAGGCGAACTCGATTCCCCAACCGATGACGATGGAGCAGACGTTCCATTGCCCGACCATGAAGAGGTTCGAATAGCAATTGCCCGCCTGAAAAACAACAAAGCGGCAGGGGTCGACGGATTACCGGCCGAGCTATTCAAACACGGCGGCGAAAAACTGATAAGGAGCATGCATGCGCTTCTTTGCAAAATATAGTCGGACGAAAGCATGCCCAACGATTGGAATTTAATTGGGCTATGCCCAATCCATAAAAAAGGAGACCCCACAATCTGCGCCAACTATCGTGGGATTAGTCTCCTCTACACAGCGTATATAAGGTTCTATCGAGCATATTGTGTGAAAGATTAAAGCCCACCGTCAACAAACTGATTGGACCTTATCAGTGTGGCTTTAGACCTGGCAAATCAACAACCGACCAGATATTCACCATGCGCCAAATTTTGGAAAAGACCCGTGAGAAGAAAATCGACCCGAACCACCTATTCGTCGATTCCAAAGCTGCTTTCGACAGAACGAAAAGGAGCTGCCTCTATGCCGCGATGTCTGAATTTGGTATCCCCGCAAAACTAATACGGCAGTGTAAACTGACGTTGAGCAGCACCAAAAGCTCCGTCAAGATCGGGAAGGACCTCTTCGATCCGTTCGATACCAAACGAGGTTTCATACAAGGCGATACCGTATCGTGCGACTTCTTCTATCTGCTGCTGGAGAAAATTATTCGAGCTGCAGAACTTAAGCGAGCAGGTAAAATCTTTTATAAGAGTGTACAGCTGCCGGCGTGTGCCGATGATATTGATATCATCGGCCTCAACACCCGCGCCGTTAGTTCTGCTTTCTCCAGACTGAACAAGGAAGCAACTCAAATGGGTCTGGCAGTGAACGAGGGCAAAGCGAAATATCTCCTGTCCTCAAAAAAACAGCCGTCGCACTCCCGACTTGGCTCTCACGTCACTGTTGACAGTCATAACTTTGAAGTTGTAGATAATCTCGTCTATTTAGGAACCAGTATCAACACCACCAACAATGCCAGCCTAGAAATCCAACGCAGGATTACTCTTGCCAACAGGTGCTACTTCGGACTGAACAGGCAATTGAAAAGTAAAGTCCTCTCTCGACGAACAAAAACCAAACTCTATAAGTCGCTAATAATTCCCGTCCTGCTATACGGTGCAGAGGCTTGGACGATGACAACAACCAATGAGTCGACCTTATGAGTTTTCTAGAGAAAGGTTCTGCGGAAGATTTATGGTCCTTCGCGCATTGGGCACGGCGAATATCGCATTCGATGACGATGAGCTGTACGAGATATACGACGACATTGACATAGTTCAGCGAATTTAAAGACAGCGGCTACGGTGCCTAGGTCATGTTGTCCGGATGGATGAAAATGCTCCAGCTCTGGAAGTATTCGACCCAGTACCCGCCGCGATAAGCAGAGGAAGAGGAAGACCTCCACTCCGTTGGAAGGACGAAGTGGAGAAGGATCTGGCTTTGCTGGGAATATCCAATTGGCGCCACGTAGCGAAGAGAAGAAACGACTGGCGCGCTGTTGTTGACTCGGCTATAATCGCGTAAGCGGTGTCTACGCCAGTAAAGAAGAAGAAGATCAGAGCTTAGATCTAACCCATCTTCTATTTCTAAGAAATTTCGAGATATCTTCCTGGTTATAAAAAAGTCTATTACATCTGGTATTTTGTTGGTGTCCGTTGGCCATTAAGTCGGTGTTCCGGTCGATACAAACTCACACCCGGTTTCCTGAGCTGCCTGGAGTAAGTTTCGCCCTTTAGCTGTCGTTAGGCGCGATCCCCAGTAAACATGCTTAGCGTTAAAATCGCCTCCCATAATAAATTTGGGTTTGTTCATATTGAAAAGTTCTTTATATTCTTCAACGAGGATTTTGTATCTCGGCGGGCAATACATTGCTTTTAATGTAATACTTGTGGTTTGAATATTGTGCGTAATGATTTTTCTATCCTCATAATGTTTAATGCTGTTCTTAACAATAACAGCAGTGCCTCCCCTTGCACAATTACTGGGGTGGGTTGTATGATAGATATCGTAGTTTTTGAAAGTTATGTGGCTCTGTCTCGTAAAATGAGTTTCGGAGATGAGACACACATCTATTTTCTCTTTTTGTAAAATAAGTAGAAGCTCTCCTTGGTGCTTTAACAGTTAATTTGCATTCCATGTCATAATTCGGAAAGCATTATTCATGCCTTACATTTTTTTTTATTTTTTTCGAGGTTATCTAAACGGCTGCACAGATCGTTGCTGAATTTTTCTTGTTTTTTCACATCTCAAGGATTTGAGTTAGTATGTCTTCGGTCATTTTTGGGTTTTTTCTTTCACCACGTTTGAGTTGCTTTTCAGTACTTCAGAAAAAGTGCGATTAAGTGAGCTTGTTAGCAGTACTTTCATTGCCAATTTGTGGAAACTTTTTGTTTCTTCAAGGCTTTGTTACGACTGCTTTGAAGCTCCTTGGCAAAAATACATCCTCTGTAGTTTGCCGAATGGCTTTCACCACAGTTCAGCATTTTGGTTTTTCTGAGTTTGGTTTTTAGCACTCGATGGTTTGGTGCTTACCACCGCATTTAACGCTCTTTGACATTTTGCCACAGAAGTTCTTGGTGTGTCCAAATGCCTGGCAATTTTTGCATTGTGGAATAAGTTTAGAATTCCTAATAGGCTCAATGAGAACAACGGTGTTAAGAATGTTTTTGATTTCATAAATTTTCTTGACGTCTTGATTACAATGAAAAGTAGCTAAAAACATGTTTAAAGGTTCTCGTGTTTTCCACTTGAGTTTATTTACGACGTTCACAACATTTAGACTTTGCTCTTTGAAATCAGCGATAATATCACTAATGCTACGCGAATCGTGGAGATTTTTAATCATAACCTTTATTGGTCGGGTTTGTTTGTCTTCAAAGGAATACCATGAAGCTCCCGACGCAGACAACTTTTTTGTCACTGACCTGTAGTCATCACTTGATGTAACGCTTATTTTATGAATGTCGTTATTTCATAGTTTAAATACAAATGAGATTTTAGTATTATCTTTAATTAGGTTATTTAGTTCCTTATAATAAGAGATATTCGAAATCATAATAGGTGGAGGCCTCGGTTCATATTTCGGTAAATAATTTTTAACTGTGGGGATTTCACCGTTCGATAAAAAACTATTTTCTTTTAAGATCACTATTGGGGAAGCTTCGGCCCTACGCTATTTATTAGATCTTTTATTTTTCTTTAAAACCCAGTCTGTCTCCATAGCTAATTCTTCTTTATCAGTTTCGTATTGAGATTGGCTATAATTAAGCACACGTTTTTGTTCTTTAAGCTTTTGATTTTCACTTTTTAATTCTTCGCATAATTGTTCTAATTCCTTCAATTTTTGTTTCAATTCATCTATTTCGGAAAGTAATTTTTTCGGTTGGCTTGTTGGTATTTCCTGACCCCTTCCAGGGGGCGGTTTACGAAGCATAATTAATAATATATATTATATGTTTAGGGTATAAGGTATTATTCGCAGGTAATGATGGGTTAGTCAGCCAATAGTTAGTAAAAATAAACAAATACATACGGGCCATTCCATGAATTGGCGACATGGTTTTGTACCCGTGGTTCTCCGATTTTGACAAAACTTTAGAATATCATGGAATATCATAATATAGACCAATAGAAGAATATCTGTTAACTTTTTAGTGGTCAAAGTCGCTCCATTGTTTTTTGGCGCGCACTTCATATTGAGATCAAACAAAAAAATGACTTTTTATTTTATTTTTTAACGACCTCAAAATTGAGTAAAAAAAAAATTTAGGTTATCCAATTTTATGTAAAAAAATCTCAGCTTTCTGATTAAAATATTTTCAAAATCCAAAAAAATTTTCAAAATCCAAAAAAAAATAATTTTTTTCCAAAGATACCGTTTTTTGTGCTTTTCCCCCATGTTTTTTTTTAAATTAACTTTGCCATTCGATTCCTCGTCCAATTTTACATAAGAATCAGTGTTCAAAAATATGGGACTCTGATCCCTTGAACAACAAAAAAAACATGCAAAGTTGTCGCTCAAGATCCAAAAAAAAAACATTATTTTCCCAAAAATCAGGTTTTTGTGCTTTTCCACCAACTTTTTTTTTCAAAATTGACTTTTCCATTCCATTCCTCGTTAAATTTTACATAAGAATCAGTGTTCAAAAATATGGGACTCTGCTCCCATGAACAGCAAAAGAAATGCAAAGTTGTCGCTATACGGCGCATATTTTTATGAATGAAGACAGTGATTTCTTCTTAATTCAAGGCTAAGAATACAATTTACACATTTACCTCTTTCACACAACCTTCTAACCGAACACACTGCGCCGTATAGCGACAGCTTTGAATTTTTTTTCGCTGTTCATGGGACCAGAGTCCCATATTTTTGAACACTGATTCTTATGTAAAATTTAACGAGGAATCGAATGGAAAGGTCAATTTTGAAAAAAATTATGGAAAAGCACAAAAAACCGGATTTTTGGGAAAATAATGTTTTTTTTTTTGGATTTTGAGCGACAACTTTTCATTTTTTTGCTGTTCATGGGATCAGAGTCCCATATTTTTGAACTGTGATTCTTATGTAAAATTTAACGAGGAATCGAAAATAGTTGAGGGAAAAGCACAAACCGGGTTTTCGGAAAAAAATGTTTATTTTTGATTTAAAAAAATTTTTTGGATTTTGAAAATATTTTTATCAGAAAGCTAAGATTTTGTTACATAAAATTGGATAACTTAAAAAATTTTTGCACTCAATTTTGAGGTCGTTAAAAAATAAAAGAAAAAGTAATTTTTTTGTTTGATCTCAATTTGAAGTGCGCGCCAAAAAACAATGGAGCGACTTTGACCACTAAAATGTTAACAGATATTCCTCTATTGGTCTATATTATGATATTCTAAAGTTTGGTCACAATCGGAGAACTAGGGGTACAAAACCATGTCGGCAAGTGATGGAATGGCCCATACATAAGTATGTGGCAACTACCAAATGAAACTTTCACCAATTTCGGTGTTAACTTTTAGGCTAGTACAGCTAGTACAGCTAAAAAAGGTTAACTTAAAGAACGCAAATACAACTTGGTTCTTGTATTGGATAATAGTAAAGCTTATACTACGGTAGTGACTTTTCCAAATTCATTTTTGCTGGACAAATTCCAATAAGAAAAAATTGTATAGGTTGTCTTGCTTTTACTGAGAAACTTTTAGCAGGTGCAAAAGCCTATCCATTCAATCATCTTCCCGCACTTCAACTTCCAGTCGATCTCCGTGAAAAGCACTTTCGTATACAAACAAGTTGTTTATTTTAATTATTGTAAATATTTTAATTTGGAGGACGGGGTCATGTGCAGAAGTTCACGCAAGTGAGGAAAGTTCTCTGACCGCCATCCACCTGGGAGTGACCAGAAACGATTCCTTTACAAATTACTCAAGCAGCTCACGACTTCCGGCCTTTGACCAAGTATCCTCTGATGAGCCTAAGAACATCGGTTTGAAGGGCAGCTAAAGTGAGAAGGCGAAACATCTCCTGCATAAGGTTGTGCGCTGGGTTTGGGACCCTCCACGTAAAAAAATATCCCCACTAAAAAATAAACAACAGCCTCGGATGAGGGACCTCCCTTTTGATGACGACCATGGTAAACAAAATTGAGGGCATGCACCTGGAAAGTCCGGTCTCTTAAGTGAGAAGGTGCCGCTGCCCAGCTGGTTGATGTCCTTGTTGGAGTGAAGGTTGGCATCACCGCCGTCCGCGAAATGCGATGGACGGGACAAGGACAGAGGCCAGAAGGTCCATGTGGTATTACTACAGTGGCCATATAAAGGAGCGCAAGTTTTGTGTGGGATTCGTGGTGGGAGAGAGACTCCGTCGCCGAGTACTATCATTCACTGCGGTGTATGAACGTCTTGCCACAATCCGCATCAAAACGAGGTTCTTCAACATATCCCCTTTTCAACATATCCCCGATGGAAGAGAAGGACGATGTGACCAAAGATGCCTTTTCTGAGTGCTTGGAGCGCACTCATGAGGGCTGCCCCCGCCACGATGTCAAAATCGTGCTTGGCGACTTTAATGCCAGGGTGGGCAAAGAAGGTATCGTTGGCACTACGGTCGGCAAATTCAGCCTCCACGAGGAAACATCCAAAAATGGAATGGGCTGAGGCTGATCGACTTCGCCGGGGCCCGAAATATGGTTATCTGTAGTACTAGATTCCAGCATAAGAAGACACATCAAGCTACCTGGCTGTCTCCGGATCGAAAAACCACCAACCAGATCGATCATGTTGTGATAGACGGAAGACACGTCTCCAGTATTCTATAAGTGCGTCCTAACATCGACTCGGACCACTACCTTGTTGCAGCCAAGATTCGCACCCGCCTCTGTGCAGCAAAAATTGCACGCCAACAAACACAAGGAAGGTTCGGCGTTGAGAAGCAATCACAACAGATGGCCGAATGATTTTCTACTCGGCTTGCACTCCTGCATTCAGCGCTGCCAGTAAGGCCAAGTAAAAAACAAAAAAACAAACTTTTTGTTCAAACTGCATTATCGACCAAACGACAGGTTTCTAATACCCAGTGGAGAAATCATTAGAAAATAAAAATGGCTGAACCTCTTCATAAGGTGACGCCGAGAAACAATCTCAGCTCATTCAGAGTAAATAAAATAAAAGAATAAGAAAAAAATAACTCATTTATAAATGAGGGGCTTTGAAATTTGGAAGCGATGTGCAATCAGTTACAAAAAGATAACATAGAGTTAAAAAGGGAAAACGAAAAAATAAAATCTAGTAAAAGCAAGCATGTGAGTGTTGAAGCATAACCTTCTAGTATAAATGTAGATCAAATATACGAAACCGATGAAGATGAGCTAGCTAACGAAACTGAGTGGATATTCCAAAAGAAGCGCTCTTCAAAAAAACGCAAAGCTGATACTTCTCCATTTGGTCAGCCTTTCGAAAAATAAAAATAAAGAGCAGGCGGCCGACAATGATAATAAAACCCACCGCCCACCTCCTTTTATAATTAACGACGTAAAGGATTTGAATAAATTACGTTGTAATATTACAGACCTAATAAAGAACAACTTTCTAATAAAGCTTTTGAGCAACGGCGTCTACAAACTTAATGTCTTCGATGCAAACAATTATCGCACAATAACAAAATACTTTTCTAATGAAAATATACCTTGGTTTAGCTACCAGAGTAAACATAATAGGCCAATAAAGGTAATTATAAAAATTTTGCACCACTCCTGCGATACACAATCCATTTTAAATGATCTAAAATCTCAAGGTTTTAAGGTCATAAATGCAATTAATAAACTTAAATGGAAGACAAAAGAACCGCTAGATATGTGTTTAATAGTATTTAATGCCACCGAAGACATTAAGAAAACTCACCAGATCGAAACTATTCTTAGTACCGTTGTCAAAGTTGAGCCTATTAAAGCATCTAAATAATTTCCACAGTGCAAAAACTGTCAAGCTTTTGGACATACAAAAAACTTCTGTGGCAAGCCATCGAGGTGTGTGAAATGTGGAGGCAAACATCCTACTAATGAATGCCGAAAAGCGGAAAAAGACCCTGCTAAATGTTGCAACTGCGGCGATTCTCATCCTGCAAGCTACCCTGGTTGTGTCGTCGCAAAAGAACTGCAAAAACTAAGATATAAAAATAATGGTAATTCAGTTGAGGAGAATGCCAATGCCCCGAGAGCAAACCCGTTGTGAACACAGGAGAAGTAAAATCCCTTCCTTCCGGTTCTAAAGTTTCGTTTGCGCAAATAGCTAAACAAGGCCATACAAATACAATGCAAAAAAGTAGTCCGTTATCCCAAATCTTGGATAAACTAAATGAGCAAGAGAAAGTATTTAAGTCCTTTAATCAGCGGCTCAACGTTCTTGAGTACCATCTACAATTTATTGATGACCAGTAACTCTTTGAGAATAATACTATGGAACGCTAATGGTCTTTCCAAAAGTAAGAACGAATTAGAAGTTATTCTACAGAAGTTATTCTACACGCAGAAATATTAATATATGTCTATTATCTGAAACACATTTTACGAACCAATCATTTGAAAATTTAAAAATCACGAATTTTATAACACCACACCCGGCAAACTCAGCACGAGGAGGGAGTGCTATAATTATCAAAAGCAATATTGAACACAGCGAGGAAGACCCGATAAAGATAGAAGAAATTCAAGCTACGACAATTTCAGTTAAATTGCATAATCACCCATTGTATCTAAATGTTCTGTATAGTCCACCCAGTCATAATATAAAAACAGAAACGTATATGAAGTTATTAAAAAAATATGACGGAAGGTATATCATTGGTGGCGACTATAACACAAAACACACTCATTGGGGATCTCGTTTAACTACAACCAAATGGCCTACAGTTAGTCAGAAGGTGCCAGACCTTCTGGACTTCTTTATAATCAATAAAATACCGAAACTCAATTTATGTATGAAAGATTGCTCAGAACTAAGCTCTGACCATTCTCCAGTGCTGTTAACTCTGTATGAAAAGCCAATTCTTTCGGCTGCCAAGCCAACGTTATGCAATAAACACACTAATTGAAATAAATTTAAAAATGTATTGAATAAATTCGACCCAAGGATTAGGCACATATCGACTGGTACTGAGTTGGACTGTGAGGTTGAAGATATCACAAAAATAATTCAAAATGCTGCGTGTAAGAGTACAGGAAATACCCGCGTGAATCTAAAAGGTACCAAATACCCAAAACACATCTTAGAAAGTATCCATAAAAAGCGCAAGCTTCGACGGAGATGGCAGCAAACAAGGTCCTCTGCTCTCAAAACTGAGCTTAACAAATGTACAGCGAATCTAAGAGCACAAATTAAAGAGTTTAAAAATGTTTCATTCAAACTTATCTGGATAAACTCACAGCTGATAAATCCACCGACTATTCACTTTGGAAAGCTGCAAGAAATATTAATATACAAATAAAACATGTAGCACTATTAAAACTAAACGAAATTGCATGGACCAAAACGAATGAACAGAAAGCTGCCGTATTCGCAAATCATTTGAGAAACACATTTACGCCTAACGATATGTATGAGATAAACTGTGAAAATAGTTGGGTGGATCCACACATCAGCATTTCTCCTGTTACTAGTAAAGAAATTAAAAGTCTTATCGGGAATACAAGACTCAAAGAAGCACCTGGGTACGATTTAATAACTGAAGAAATATTACGCAATTTACCAAAGAATTGTATAAAAAAACTTTTAAACATTATAAACAGTGCTTTATGCCTAAGGCACGTGCCATCGCTTTGGAAAGTATCTGAAGTCATAATGATACCCAAGCCGGGTAAGCCAGTACACGCTGTTACATCGTATAGGTCAATTTCGTTACTGCCAGCCTTATCTAAAATCTTTGAGAATGTTCTCATAAATAGGTTCAAACCAATAATCGCTCATAAAAACCTAATAGCAATACATTAATTTGGCTTCCGTGGCCACCATTCAACCCGGTACACCGAATTGTTAATTTCGTTGAAAATAAAATCGTTAAAAAGAGCGTTTGTACGGCGGCCTTTTTGGACGTGTCTCAAGCTTTTGACAAAGTTTGGCACACGAGTCTACTGCTCAAATTGAAATACATGCTACCCAAACAATTTTGTGCAATAATTGCTTCGTACTTATAAGATAGATACTTTCGCATTAAACAAGAGGATGCATATTAATACTTGCAACCGATAGAAGCCGGTGTTCCCCACGGAAGCGTGTTGGGGCCAATGCTTTACTTGCTTTTTACCAGTGACCTCCTGTCTGATTATAGTTATATGACAGCGACATTTGCGGATAACACAGCTTTGTTAGCAGCTGGAGAGTCAACTTTAGTACCTAGTCGACGAGTGCAGACAGCAGTCAACGCAATTACTAAGTGGGCACCTTAGTGGCGCATCAAATTAAACGACACCAAATCAATTCGTGTTGACTTCACCTTGAAAAAGCCGGCATATTGTCCAATTTATACAAATAACATTCCTATACCACACTATAACAGTGCTAAGTACCTAGGTATCACCTTAGATGCTAAGCTACGCTGGAAAGAGCATGTCAAACAAAAAGGAGCGAGCTTGATATGAAATTTGGCAAACTTTACCACCTAGTTGGCAGGAAATCTAAGCTATCAATACAAAACAAACTGTTATTATATAATAAAGTCTTAAAGCCAGTTTGGACCTACGGAGCTCAACTGTGGTGTTGCTCAAGTCAAAGCTGTATTGCCAGCATTCAGCGCTGTTAAAGTAAGGTACTAAGTACTTAGTTAATGCTCCTTGGTATATTAGATCTACTGACTGCACCGTGATCTAGGCGTGAACTCAGTGATAAATGAAATCTCCAAATAAGCAAAGTCTCACGAACTAAGGCTTAGACAGCACGTTAATGAGGAATCCTCCAGACTCATCGAAACTACTGGGCAAGAAATCCGATTGAAACGCAAGAAGCCTTCCGATCTAGTAAGACAAGAGTAGCAGCAAATGTTTTTCTTAATATTTTGCTTTTTTAAGTATATCTCTTAATTAATTAGACTAGAATTGTTGTTAGTATTTTACTTTTATGTACTAGGTCCAATTTAAAATAATAATAATAAAAAAAAAAAACAAAAAAAACTCCTGCTCTCTGAGAGCACTCGTCAACAACTCGGTCTAAGGAAACTGTGGGCATTTCAAACTCCTTTCGTACAGCTTTAACTGAAACCACTGGTTTTCGGAGAGCGCAAAAGAACAGCTGGTACGACGGGGAGTGCCGTGTCGCAGCGGAGAGAAAACAGGCTGCCTACCTCGCAACGTTACGATCGACCACAACACGTGCGGGATGGGATAGATACCGAGAGTTGAAGAGGGAACCGAGACGCATTTGTAGACAGAAAAAGAAAGAGGCCGAAATGCGTGACTACGAAGAGCTTGATAAGCTGGCCGACAGGGGTAATGCTCGAAAATTCTACGAAAAGATGCGGCGGCTTGCAAAAGGTTTCAAGACCGGAGCATACTCTTGTAGAACCCCCAAAGGTGATCTAGCCACCGATGCCCAGAGCATACTTAAATTATGGAGGGAAGACTTCTCCAGCCTGCTGGATGGCAGTAAACGCACAACACCAGGAGAAAGCGAACCCGATACCCCAATCGATGACGATGGAGCAGACGTTCCATTGCCCGACCATGAAGAAGTTCGAATAGCAATTGCCCGCCTGAAAAACAACAAAGCGGCAGGGGTCGATGGATTGCCGGAAGAGCTATTCAAACACGGCAGCGAAAAGCTGATGAGGTTAGCCTCCTCAACATCGCATATAAGGTTCTGTCGAGCGTATTGTGTGAAAGATTAAAGCCCACCGTCAACAAACTGATTGGACCTTATTAGTGTGGCTTTAGACCTGGTAAATCAACAACCGACCAGATATTCACGATGCGCCAAATCTTGGAAAAGACCCGTGAAAGGAGAATCGACACACACCACTTCTTCGTCGATTTCAAAGCTGCTTTCGACAGCTCGAAAAGGAGCTGCCTCTATGCCGCGATGTCTGAATTTGGTATCCCCGCAAAACTAATACGGCTGTGTAAGCTGACGCTGAGCAACACGAAAAGCTCCGTCAGAATCGGTAAGGACCTCTCCGAGCCGTTCGATACCAAACGAGGTTTCAGACAAGGTGATTCCCTATCGTGCGACTTCTTCAATCTGCTGCTGGAGAAAATAGTTCGAGCTGCAGAACTCAACAGAGAAGGTACCATCTTTTATAAGAGTGTACAACTGCTGGAGTATGCCGATGATATTGATATCATCGGCCTCAACACCCGCGCCGTTAGTTCTGCTTTCTCCAGACTGGACAAAGAAGCAAAAGAAATGGGTCTGGCAGTGAACGAGGGCAATGACGAAATATCTCCTGTCATCAAACAAACAGTCGTCGCACTCGCGACTTGGCACTCACGTCACTGTTGGCAGTCATAACTTTGAAGTTGTAGATAATTTCGTCTATCTTGGAACCAGCGTAGACAACACCAACAATGCCAGCCTAGAAATCCAACGCAGGATAACTCTTGCCAACAGGTGCTACTTCGGACTAAGTAGGCAATTGAGAAGCAAAGTCCTTTCTCGACAAACAAAAACCAAACTCTATAAGTCACTCATAATTCCTGTCTTGCTATGTGGTGCAGAGGCTTGGACGATGTCAACAATGGATGAGTCGACGTTGCGAGTTTTCGAGAGAAAAGTTCTGCGAAAGATTTATGGTCCTTTGCGCATTGGCCAAGGCGAATATCGCATTCGATGGAAGGTGAGCTGTACGAGATATACAACGACATTGACATAGTTCAGCGAATTAAAAGACAGCGGCTACGGTGGCTAGGTCATGATGTCCGGATGAATGAAAACCCTCCAGTTCTGAAAGTATTCGCGGGAAACAGAGGAAGAGGAAGACCTCCACTCCGTTGGAAGGACCAAGTAGAGAAGGACCTGGCCTCGCTGGGAATATCCAATTGGCGCCTCGTATCGAAGAGAAGAAACGACTGGCGCGCTGTTGTTGTCGGCTATAATCGCGTAAGCGGTGTCTACGCCAGTAAGGAAGAAGAAGAAGAAGATTTTCAAAACAATGTTTGCAGATAAAGTGCAAATAAAAGATATTTATTAAATATTTCTTATGTTTGAGAATATAATACAATTTCATATATGAATATGTTTGTATATATGCTATATACTTACATATGTATATGAGATACTATCATAATACCCTAAAAAACTTAATATATTACAATAATATTGTATGAAAATTAGATTTAAATTTTCATACGTATACATACATATATATTAGCACATAAGTAGTTACATACATATGTAAGTATAATTCAAATTCATATCGTGATATTTTTATTTATCAGTAAAAAATTGTGCACGAAGCGCTCTATATGTACAAGTTAAAGTGCAATGTATTGTCCAGGCAATCAAATGTTTTCTACTCCTGTATTTACATATATTCGAGTACAAGTTAAAGTACAGATTATTGATCAGGAAACGTGTCCTCCGGCTTGAGCTCAACTTAAATCTACCCTAGCCCAAAACCTAACTTAACCATTAAGCCCTAAGAACGCATATTCAGTAGTCGACGCTGCCGGCTTTGACGTCTGCGTCGTGCTGACTCTGCTTCATACAATTGTCCAATTGCTGATAGTGTAAGCAACGATCGCTGGTCAACTGTTTACGCAATCGGCTATTGACACTGTTTATGTTGTTTACGTAATCTGCAGAACGGCGAATGATCTGTCGTTGCTTTAGTGGCGGTCGTTGCCCACACAATCTGCTGATGAGGCAAGATGTTGTATTGACCTCATCACATTCGTACCCAACGGGAAATTGGGCACTATGTGTTAACTACTCCCCCGCTCGAAACACGATCGTCCTCGTTCTTTGCCATATCTTTCACTACCAGGTTGATTTCGTGTAATGCTCGTGTTTTCTTCTTCTACTGCCAGAGGAAAGCGAGGCCACTCATCAACGCAGCTACTCCCAGACCCAGGATGAAAGCGAGTGTCCGGCTCGTGACGGTCGTTAGTTCTTCTTTAATTTCGTCAATGGTTTGTAGATTTTGATTGTTGAGGCGGCGAAGGTAAGGCAAACTCAAAATGGTCTCATGGCCAGTGATGTTCAGCAGGGATAAAGCAGCAATACCTGGAGCCTTTTCCAGTCTGCTCATTCTGTTAACGTACTTAGTGTCGTTCAGGAACACATGGTCCTCGAAAGTGACGAGATACGTGCCACTTACGTTTTTCTCAGGTGTTTCATCAATGGCGATTCTGGTTGGGCTGTCGTTAATGATTATGACTCCATCGTCAACTATGGTGCTGGCGTTAAGGTGAGTCGGTTGCGTGTTACAATGTGCTGTGCCACCGGTGTGAAGTTGCATGTTGTATTTGTAGTTAATCTGCAGAACGTTGAAGTTGTTATTGCTTCACAGTTGTTGACCGCCAAAATTCCGCTCTTGCACTCGACCACTGTGTTTTCGTTGATTTGCAGCACGACGCCGTTGTATACCACCGGAAAAATAAAAACTTTCCTACACAAAAACTTAATTCTAGGATATTTGATTATAAAATGAATTACATCATTGTCCTGAATAACTTTAACGGTTGACACTTCCATTAGTTCAGTGATTGCTATATCTGTGATTGGCCCAACCAATATGGATTTCAAACCCTCGTCATCAATGATTACTGGATTTACTACCTTTTGCGAGCATTATTTTCTGAATTTCCGTGATCATAATCCTATTTCGAGTGAGTAAAATTTCAAAAAGGTGCACCATATCGATTTTTTCTTTCTTCGCTTCTTTGAGGAGTTCATTTACCGTACTAGTTAGTGCGTTAATCTGTTCCTGTGTCTTTGTGTTAATCACTACCTATCTATTGTTGGATTCTATTAGTTGGGCTTCTGTCATTCTAGCTTGGTGGAAATCGTCAGCGTCTGGGGTACCTGTGATAAATTTAAGGGCTGAACCCAGGCTTATAGCCGCTAGTAATGTTCTAACATGTCCATTGTCAGTCTCTAGCATCTTTCGCATGTGCGACTGCGGGAATAGGTCCGTCATGTTGGCAGTTTCGTCTGTCATGCGCATAAACTCGGTAAAATTAGTTGAGTGCCTCAGGTAATTGTATTCGTTCCATACTAATGCGTCGCCGTCTACTACCGGTATGTAATGCGAGTGTGAGTAATCCGTTCAAAGACCCTGTTCTGCCTTGACGGGTTATTGTTGTGCTTGTTCAATTTTACCTTTCACTTCCTTTCGGAATTCTTCGGTTGAGGCGTATATTACCCCAATAGGCTCTTTATTTGTGACCGAGTGTATTGTTCGGTTGTATTCAGTGGTAGCTTGAGTGATCAGGTCCATTGTATCGCTTATTCTTCTTTCAAGTTTAAGGCACCTAGCAATTTCTACCAAGGTACTGTGAAACTTCTCTACCTGTCCGTTGGAAGTACTGTGGAGAGAGGGAGCGTTTACTATATCAATTCTTCAACAGAGTCACAATGGTGTCCGAGTTGAAGGACGCCTCATTATCACAATAAATAGTTTTTGTTTCTGGGAAGAAATTAATCCACTGGAGGATGGGTATTCTTCCATCCGTTATTGTCCGCGACAGTATCGGTTTAACTACTGCAAATTTAGAGAATTTATCAACACAAGTTAAAAAATGCTTCTTGTCTGTGGAGAAAATATCTATGTGCAGCATTTCGCCTGCGTACGATGGAATCGGCGTAACGCCGAGTTCCTGCCTTCTAGGGTGTCAATCGTATTTGGCTTTCGTGTATATTCTGCAGTATGTGACAATTTCATTTGCCAATTTGGACATTTTCGGAAAATAATAGTCACAGAGGATCTGTTTCACATTTTCCTGCGCAGCTCTATGAGCACGATTGTGTTCAGTAGTGACTATTTCCCTTTGTTCATCATTGTTCGTAATATCCGACACCATGTTTTTGCAGTACCAGAATTTGGTAAATAGGAAGCATCTTACCAATTCGTGTTGTATACTGGCTAGCGCCGGTAGCTCGCAGTGAATCGCGTTCACCACGAGGGGGTTAATAACCTCCTTTACTTCGTCAATGAGGCTGTTTCTATCTATGAAGTGAATAACATGGCGGGTTTTTCCGCCAAAGAGTATAAAATTTCGTTTCAGAGAGAAACGCGACTCCTCCAAAATTATTTGATTCCTGAAGCAGTTTATGGGTTTTTCTGTTGCTTCGATCGTGTAGGTCAGTGACAATTCACTGTGAACTGTTGCTGCGTCAGATTTGAGTTCGCTTCCCAACGCATTTATGTTCTGCCGTGAGAGAGCATCTGCGACAGAGTTTTCCTTACCAGGTTTATAATGAATTTTAGCATTATGCTCGTTTATGAATACCTTCCACCGTTTTATCTTTGCATTCGGGTTCTTATCAGAAACCGCAAACGTTAGAGGCAGGTGGTCTTTATAGATGTTGATGTCCCTAGTTCCGTAGAGATAATTTTGAAGTTTCCCTAAAGCCCACACTATGGCCAGTAATTCTCTTTCATTTGTTGCGTAATGCATTTCCCTATCTTTCAGCGTTCTTGAAATCATTGTAATTGGTTTACCATTCTGCGAGAGGACCGCGCCAATGCCGTTAGCGGAGGCGTCTGTCGTTAGGTCAAATGGTTTCTTAAAATCTGGATACATTAAAATGACATTTTCAGATGCTAGGATGTTTCTTTATCTTTCGAAGGCATTGCGTTGCGCTTCACTAAAATCAATGGGTACCCTTCTAGACTTGTGTTTACTTACTAAGCCATTTTCACCTTTTAGGATCTCAGTTAGAGGTCTTGCTATGGAGTCGAAATCTTTTATGAAACACCTGTAATAGCTTGCTAGCCCTAGAAAGGATCTAAGGCTGAACAAATCCTTAGGTTCAGGATATCCCTGAACGGCTTTGACTATGCGGGGTCAGTTTTTGCCCCACCTCTTGTTACTATGAAACCGAGATATTCCACACTTGTTTTAAAAAAATGTGTTTTTCTCGTGACACTTTCATGTTGGCCTGACACAGTTTTTCCAAAACCCAATTTATATGTTTGACATGTTCCGATTCATTTTCGGAAAAAATTATTACGTCATCGACGTAAACATAGCATGATTTGCCAATTTGTTCGCGTAAGACGTCGTTGATAGCCCTCTGGAAGATTGGCTGCGCCATTCACTTACATGATTTTTCAATAAATATGGTAATTCCGTTGCTCTGTGGCTGGGTTGTTGATTGTTGATCGCTAATTTTCCTCTTCGTGACTCACGTTGGGCGCCAGTTAAAGTACAATGTATTGGCCAGGCAATCAAATGTTTTCTACTCCTTTATTTACATATATTCGAGTACAAGTTAAAGTACAATTTATAGATCAGGAAACGTGTGCTCCGGCTTGAGCTCAACTTAAATCTACCCTAGCCCAAAACCTAACTTAACCATTAAGCCCTAAGAACGCATATTCAGTAGTCGACGCTGCCGGCTTTGACGTCTGCGTCGTGCTGACCCTGCTTCATACAATTGTCCAATTGCTGATAGTGTAAGCAACGATCGCTGGTCAACTGTTTACGCAATCGGCTATTGACACTGTTTATGTTGTCTACGTAATCTGCAGAACGGCGAATGATCTGTCGTTACTTTAGTGGCGGTCGTTGCCACAATCTGCTGATGAGGCAAGATGTTGTATTGGCCTCATCACATTCGTACCCAACTGGAAATTGGGCATTATGTGTTAACTTACATACATATGCATATGTGTACGACTTTTCCGAACAAATCCCAGCGGGGCATAAAGGGCCTTCATATGGCCTTATTCAAGTCGGAATTGTAAGGTAGAAAGGGCTTACTCCGCCATATAAGCTTCATATCTTTTTGACAGTGCATGTACTACATCGTGAGGCCTCACCTCAAGCGACGTAAAAAAGGAGTAAATGAGGCCTTACCTCTGCTATCTCTAAAAGGAGTAAATGATGCCTTACCTCTGCTATCTAAAAAAGGAGTAAATGAGGCCTTATTGTTTTAATAAAAATAAGCTGTTTAATAATGACACGAAAGACTTTTAATTCATCAATATATTATTTTGATTTATTATCGTAGTTTTTTTATACACCCTATTTTTTATTAATTGTATCGATTTTTTAATATCATTTTCGTAATTTGGGAAGCCGTATTCGGGGGACTTCAGAGCATCTAAAATTAGAGATAGCAATTGTGAGTTGTGAATTTATGTATTTAATTAAAACAAACCTACCAAACACAAATTTTCCAAATAAGTTGGTTTTTTTTTAATGATTTTTTCTTCTGAAGCCCATCCCAATTGTACTCTAACAAGCACTCTTCTGTGATGATAAATTGTAGAGATTTTGTAAAAGGTGTTGAACCTATACATTCTTTAATGCTACAAATCTATTGAAATCAGGAAAGTATTAATTATATAGTTTCGCAGAAAATACTGTTCATTCAGTTAACTTACTACGGCATTTTTTGAAACATTTCAGCATTTTCCTCAAAATGTTTCATTTCTTCAACGCTTTTTATTGGAAATATGTCCAGGCTTGTAGATTTCGGAAATGCTTTCTCTAACAGTTTATCCATCTTCACATGTAGTTCACAAATTAAGTTTTTCAATTGTTGTACCTCTTCTTCTATAAATAAATTGTTTAATCAATTTAATATACACAATTATGTATAGTTATTACTTACCCGATTTTTTCATTTTAATTCCACACTCACAAGGTGGAGAATTTTCGTCATTTATCATCATGTAGCTCCGTTTTGACATTTTGGAATATTTAGTCTAAATCGATTATATTTATATTATATGTTTCAATTTACATATTGAATTGAAAGGATAATTAAAGTGTAAAGTGATGAAGAATTGGCAAAAAAACCATTTTATCTTGATATGGCAAGCACATCGCCTTGTGCAATAACTCTTTTACATTAAATTTTTCTACATTAGTGGCGACTTCATGCACTAATCCAATTCCCAATTCCAAACTTCTAACTGGTAGCTCAAAAAAATTCTCTATTGCTGTATATCTATTCCCTATAACATATTCTTCTTCATTTTTATCAATGTTTCATCAAAGAAAGGGCATTTTCTACTCCAAAATGAAAGTATTTTCCAGGCGACACATCAATTATATTAATTTCTGAGTTAGGTAACTTCATTAATTGTTTCTTTGATGCAGGTACACGCACGTTAGCATTACGAAATATTTGAAGAATTTCATCGCATGCCCTCTTACGAATTTTATATTTGACACACCAATTTCTTAATTTCGCATTTATATCATTATTATTGTTGTTAGAGTTACCACTAGCCGCATTACGCACATTATGCACACTACATATATTTATATTTAGTTCTTCGGATACATTTTTGCTACAACTAGGAACATTTTCATTTTCTGGAACAAAAGCTTTTTTCACGATTTCAATTGTGCTCTTTTTTTTCTTGCCACAAGTCGACGAAAATGTCTATCACTCACTCCACATTTAGTTTTTCCCATTTCAATAGAATAATTAATTTACAATTCAATTAGTTTCCTATATGTATGTATATGTATATTAAAAAACTACAACTTATTTGTAAGTCCGCGTACGAAATGAGAAAATATAATAACTTCATATATGCATAAATGCAGCGTTTCCGAAGACAACGAAAAATAGAATAATAATGATAAACAGTAACGCGGTTGCATATACGCAGTATTCGGTGGCGACAAGAGGTCGGCGGCAGATAACAGTGAAAAATTTACAAACGCTGTGCAGCTTTGAAAATGAATATCATTGTCTACTTTGTCTCTTTAATTTGTACACCTTACCCTACGCTACTAAAAGAAGGTCATTGTGAGGCAATCATGAGAAAGGAAAGGTATTAAACAAATAAGGCCTCACATTGCCCTGCTTTTGTGAGGCCTTTATTTTGTCCCCGCTGGGATAATGTATACACAAACCAACATACAAATATGCGTAGGTACACATGTAAATATGTGCATATGACATTCCCACACAAATAATGCATACAAAACACATACTTATATGCGTTCACATGTAGATATGTCACCCGCAAAAATTACGAATATTGTTCCACAAAAATATCAATGGTTTCAAATAGCAACAGCAGCGTCATAAGTCAATATGGCAGCCAAATAGTCGATCCATAATTTTTTAGAAAAACACACAGCAACAATATTTTCATTCATGAACGCAAGCGCACTTTCAACAGGCAAACCTGCTTCATTCATAAAAACAAATACCATTACATCTCACCGAGCATGCCTTTGCCTACAAGCGTCTTTTCGCGATGATGGCAAAAGCTAAAAAGCATAAATTGAACAATTTCTGATATATGTATGAGAAGGAAAAAGCGACAACCCCGCAAATATAAGTATAGAATAAAATTAACAACATAGCTTATTTGTCGATTTTCAAGTCAAGAAATGTGTCAAAGAAAATATTCAATATTCCTCTGATTTACGTGTACAGTGAATACCGGTTAAGTAGTATTCCGCTTAAATGAAAGTCATCCCTCTTAACTGCCTATATCTTGTTGCATCTCATGGTTTATTTTTTGAAATTCATGGAAATTATTATTTTAAGTACCACTCGCTTAAGTATCCGCACTCGCCTATATGCCATATTATATTTTCATTTTCAACAAACCACAAAAATGGCATTTAACTGTACTTCTCAAATGAAAAAAATATTTTTTTTTTGCCTTTTTACGCGGCTTTCAAAAATCTGCGTCGATATGTATGCAAGGTCACACAGAAACATACATATTTACGCTGGTTTGTAGACGAAGCTGTTACAGCGGCAAGAGAAGCGTGGCAATTGGCGATCGTTCGTTTGTGTTTTCAGCACAGCTGGGATTTTCTACCAACAACACAATGTTGTGGCGCTGAGCGTGAGCTTCGGCCAGTACTTTTCCGTGACATAGGAGATTTCGCATGAAGGAATAAATGTACATATGTATTTACAAATATACAATGTATGGACAAATATACAAACCTTTTGCGTATGGTTCTTTTTGTTTACATGCACACATAATTACATACTTATGTAAGTATGTACGTGAATATGCGCGACCACATGGTCTTTTAACATGTTATCAAAACTTTTAAAGGCCTGCAAATAAACATGTTGGTATATAAATATGTATGTACTCTATACATATTATCAAACCTACATTAATTAAATAATTAGGTAATAATACAAATATGATTTTATTATAGTATATTTCCAAAGATTTAAGGAATTCATCATGAAATATTTCAATTTGTACGTACATATGCACATGCTTGTGTGCTTTGATATAAAAAAACATATGTATGTACATACATATATAGAAATATACATATGTACATAAATTAAATGCAGGCAGAGAGAGCTTGCGCATTGTAAATATGCGAATCTGTAAGCGTACATTCCTTAACGTCGGAAATAGCATAATTTTTCTCATGCTCAATTCTGCTATTTTCATGCCTCTGATGTTAAGTGGTAAAACGCGCTAATAATTTTCTGTGGTGAAACGCACTCATCCAAAGCAGTAAATGTCCCAAAATGTAAATATACCTAAATTTTTGACATCGTGAACCTTCTCTATAAATATACGTTCTGTGGCAACAGTATGATCGCAATGAATTGAATTCCTATGTTCAGTTAAATGCTCCGAAATTTAATGTTCAGCAGTAGGTAATGTATGAGTCCATTATGCAAGCTATTTGCAGTGGAGACGATGGATTTTATTATTTTATTTATTTTTTTTAAATGCTTGATCAAAAAGTTCATATATGTGAAGACTGACCACTGACTATTCACTCTGGAAAGCTGCAAGAAATATGAATAAACAAATAAAATATGTCGCCGCATAAACTACAAACTAAACTACTTGGGCCAAAACGAATGCACAAAAAGCTGCAAATCATTTGAGAAACACATTTACGCCTAACGATGGATGAAAATAGTTGGTTGGATTCACAAATCAGCATTTCTCCTATTACTATTAAAGAAATTAAAAGTCTTATCGGGAATACAAGACTCAAAAAAGCACCTGGGTATGATTTAATAACTGAAGAAATATTACGCAATTTACCAAAGAACTGTATAAAAAAACTTTTAAACATTATAAACAGTGCTTTATGCCTAAGGCACGTGCAATCGCTTTGGAAAGTATCTGAAGTCATAATGATACCCAAGCCGGGTAAGCCAGTACACGCTGTTACATCGTATAGGTCAATTTCGTTACTGCCAGCCTTATCTAAAATCTTTGAGAATGTTCTCATAAATAGGTTCAAACCAATAATCGCTCATAAAAACCTAATAGCAATACATTAATTTTGCTTCCGTGGCCACCATTCAACCCGGTACACCGAATTGTTAATTTCGTTGAAAATAAAATCGTTAAAAAGAGCGTTTGTACGGCAGCCTTTTTGGACGTGTCTCAAGCTTTTGACAAAGTTTGGCACACGAGTCTACTGCTCAAATTGAAATACATGCTACCCAAACAATTTTGTGCAATAATTGCTTCGTACTTATAAGATAGATACTTTCGCATTAAACAAGAGGATGCATATTAATACTTGCAATGCTTTACTTGCTTTTTACCAGTGACCTCCTGTCTGATTCTAGTTATATGACAGCGACATTTGCGGATGACACAGCTTTGTTAGCAGCTGGAGAGTCAACTTCAGTATCTAGTCGACGAGTGCAGACAGCAGTCAACGCAATTACTAAGTGGGCACCTAAGTGGCGCATCAAATTAAACGACACCAAATCAATTCATGTTGACTTTACCTTGAAAAAGCCGGCATATTGTCCAATTTATACAAATAACATTCCTATACCACACTATAACAGTGCTAAGTACCTAGGTATCACCTTAGATGCTAAGCTACGCTGGAAAGAGCATGTCAAACAAAAAGGAGCGAGCTTGATATGAAATTTGGCAAACTTTACCACCTAGTTGGCAGGAAATCTAAGCTATCAATACAAAACAAACTGTTATTATATAATAAAGTCTTAAAGCCAGTTTGGACCTACGGAGCTCAACTGTGGGGTTGCTCAAGTCAAAGCAGTATTGCCAGCATTCAGCGCTGTTAAAGTAAGGTACTAAGTACTTAGTTAATGCTCCTTGGTACATTAGATCTACTGACTGCACCGTGATCTAGGCGTGAATTCAGTGATAAATGAAATCTCCAAATAAGCAAAGTCTCACGAACTAAGGCTTAGACAGCACGTTAATGAGGAATCCTCCAGACTCATCGAAACTGCTGGGCAAGAAATCCGATTGAAACGCAAGAAGCCTTCCGATCTAGTAACACAAGAGTAGCAGCAAATGTATTTCTTAATATTTTGCTTTTTTAAGTATATCTCTTAATTAATTAGACTAGAATAGTTGTTAGTATTTTACTTTTATGTACTAGGTCCAATGTAAAATAATAATAATAAAAAAAAAACAAAAAAAACTCCTGCTCTCTGAGAGCACTCGTCAACAACTCGGTCTAAGGGAACTGTGGGCATTTCAAACTCCTTACGTACAGCTTTAACTGAAACCACTGGTTTTCGGAGAGCGCAAAAGAACAGCTGGTACGAGCAGGAGTGTCGTGTCGCAGCGGAGAGAAAACAGGCTGCCTACCTCGCAACGTTACGATCGACCACACCATGTGCGGAATGGGATAGATACCGAGAGTTGAAAGGGGATAGAGGCCGAAATGCGTGAGTACGAAGAGTATGATAAGCTGTCCGAAAGGGGTAACGCTCAAAAATTCTACGAAAAAATTCGGCGGCTTACAGAAGGTTTCAAAACCGGAGCATACTCTTGCAGAACCCCCAAAGATGATTAAGTCACCGATGCCCAGAGCATACTTAAATTATGGAGGTAACACTTCTCCAGCCTGCTGAACGCACAACACCAGGTGAAAGCGAACCCGATTCCCCAATCGACGAAGATGGAGCAGACGTTCCATTACCCGACCATGAAGAAGCTCGAATGGCAATTGCCCGCCTGAAGAACAACAAAGCGGCAGGAGCCGATGGATTATGGATTGCCGGCCGAGCTATTCAAACACGGCGGCGAAGAACTGATAAGGAGCATGCATCAGCTTCTTAGCAAAATATGGTCGGACGAAAGCATGCCCCACGATTGGAATTTGAGTGTGCTATGCCCAATCCATAAAAATGGAGATCCCGCAATCTGCGCCAACTACCGGATTAGCCTTCTCAACATCGCATATAAGGTTCTATCGAGCGTATTGTGTGAAAGATTAAAGCCCACCGTCAACAAACTGATTGGACCTTATCAGTGTGGCTTTAGACCTGGTAAATCATTAACCGACCAGATATTCACGATGCGCCAAATCTTGGAAAAGACCCGTGAAAGGAGAATCGACACACACCACCTCTTCGTCGATTTCAAAGCTGCTTTCGACAGCACGAAAAGGAGCTGCCTTTATGCCGCGATGTCTGAATTTGGTATCCCCGCAAAGCTAATACGGCTGTGTAAGCTGACGTTGAGCAACACCCAAAATTCCGTCAGCATAGGGAAGGACCTCTCCGAGTGGTTCGATACCAAACGAGGTTTCAGACAATGCGATTCCCTATCGTGAGACTTTTTCAACCTGCTTCTAGAGAAAATAGTTCGAGCGGCAGAACTAAACAGAGAAGGTACCATCTTCTATAAGAGTGTGCACTTCCCGGCGTATGCCGATGATATTGATATCATCGGTCTCAACACTCGTGCCGTTAGTTCTGCTTTCTCCAGACTGGGCAAGGAAGCAAAACAAATGGGTCTGGCCGTGAACGAGGGCAAGACGAAATTTCTCCTGTCATCAAACAAACAGTCGTCGCACTCGCGACTTGGCTCTCACGTCACTGTTGACAGTCATAACCTTGAAGTTGTAGATAATTTCGTCTATCTCATAAAGCCATACTATTTTTGCGGGGATACCAAACTCAGACATTGCGGCATAAAAGCATCTCCTTTTCATTCTGTCGAAAGCAGCTCTGAAACCGACGAATAGGTGGTGTGTGAACTCTACTTTCAAGGGTCTTTTGCAAAGCTTGGCGCAAGGTGAAAATCTGGTTGGTTGTTGATTGGCCAGGTCTAAAGTCACACTGATAAGAGTCAATCAGTTTGTTGACGGTGGCTTTATTTTTTCGCACAATACGCTCGATAGAACGTCTATGCGATGTTCAGGAAGCTTATCCCGCGGTAGTTGAAGCAGATTGTGGGGTCTCCTTTTTTATGGATTGGGCATAGCACACTTAAATTCCAATCGTTGGGCATACTTTCGTCCGACCATATTTTGCAAAGAAGCTGATGCATGCACCTTATCAGCTCTTCGCCGCCGTGTTTGAATAGCTCGGCCGGCAATCCATCGGCCCCTGCCGCTTTGTTGTTTTTCAGGCGGGCAACTGCTATTCGAACTTCTTCATGGTCGGGCAATGGAACGTCTGCTCCATCGTCATCGATTGGGGTATCGGGTTCGCTTTCTCCTGGTGTCGTGCGTTCACTGCCATTCAGCAGGCTGGAGAATTGTTTCCTCCATAATTTAAGTATGCTCTGGACATCAGTCACTAGGTCACCTTTGGGGGTTCTAAAAGAGTATGCGCCGGTCGTCAAACCTTCAGTTAGCCGCCGCATATTTTCGTAGAATTTTCGAGCATTAACCCTGTTGGCCAGCTTATCAAGCTCTTCATACTCACGCATTTCGGCCTCTTTTTTACTGTGATATCTTCTTTGCCCACCCTGGCGTTTAAGTCGCCAAGCACGGTTTTGACATCGTGGCGGGAGAGCTCCCAGCGCCCATAGAAGGTATCTTTGGTCACATCGTTATTCTCTTCCGTCGGGGAGTGGGCGCAAATCAGCGATATGTTGAAGAACCTCGCTTTGATGCAGGTTGTGGCAAGACGTTCATTCACCGCAGTGAATGATAGTACTCGGCGACGGAGTCTCTCCCACCGCGAATCCCACACTAAACTTGCGCTCCTTTATATAGCCACTGTAGTAAATGCCAAAAGAACCGACTCATCTCTGTCCTTTTCCGGTGCATAGCATTCCTTGGACGGCGGTGATGTCAGCCTTTATTTTCACGAGGACATCATACAGCTTGGCAGCGGCACCTTCCCAATTAAGGGACTGAACATTCCAGGTTCACGCCCTCAAATCAAAATCCTTGTTGCGTTTGCTGTGGTAGTTATCAAAAGGTGGGTCTCCCATCCGAGGCAGTTGGTATCTTTTCTTTGGGGCGTTTTTTACGTAGCGGGTCCCAAACCCATCGTACAACCCTGTGTGGGGGATATTCCGCCTTCTCACTTTAGCTCGTATTCCAACGGATGTTTTTAGGCTTCACAGAGGTTACTTGGTCTAAAACCGGAAGTCGTGAGCTGCTTGAGCCATATGTAAAAGAATAGTTTCTGGCCACTCCCTAGTGAATATGGATCAGAGAACTTTCCTCACTTGCGTGAACTTCTACACATGACTCCATCCTTCTACGTAGGACATACACACAGTTAACCGAATTTTAACTTTTCTCGTCATCCTGGTCATTTATATATACATAGTTATATCTGTCTCGCAGAGTTTTAAGTGGTACGTACAGCCTAGGTGAACGAAACTATAATACTCTTTAGCAACTGGTTGTAAGAGTATAAAAATATGAGTGAGCTTGAAAATATGAAATTTTTCCCCCAAGTTGGCAGGAAATCAACTCTATCAAAACAAACTGATAGTGTACAATCAAGTTCTGAAACCAGTTTGGGCCTACGGAACCTAACTAAGGGATTGCGTGAGTTCAATGGTAAAAAAAAAATCTCCAAAATTACAAAGTCTCATGAACTAAGGCTTAGACAGCTCGTTATTGAGGAAGCCTCCAGACTTATCGAAAATGCTGAGCGAGAAATTCGGGTGAAACGCAAGAAGCCTTCCGATCTAGTAAGACAAGAGTAGCAGCAAATGTATTTCTTTACATTTAGCTTTTAAGTATTTCTCCTCATTAATTAGAATAGAATTGTTTGTTAGTACTTTAGTTTTATTTACTAGGTAAAATAATAAAAACAAAGAAACATTGTGGAGATGCGTTGAAAGATTTAATTTTCAAGCAACTGCTCGAGTTCAACTTCAAAAAGATGCATCAGCTGATGAATTTTTCCGACAATTACAATTCCAGTTGAGGACACCGGATTAATAACGTTACCAATGTGTTTTTGCGGATCAAAAGAAGAATTGATTGAAAGTGGTTTTCAGAACATAGTATTGCAATTAGAAAATGCTTGGTTGAGTGTAAAAGCTTTTTTGTCAGCAAAAAATAAAGATGTTAACGAATTAAATACGGCCATACAACTTAATATGCCCGGTGATATGGTATCGTATAAATCTTTAGATACTGTGACGAATGAAGAAGATATGGTGAATTATCCTATCGAATTTCTGAATTCGCTTGATTTGCCGGCATTACCCCCGCATAATCTTTTCTTGAAAGTCTGAGTAACAATTACGAGTATGATACTTCGTAATATAAGTCAACCATGACTTTGTAATGGTACAAGATTAGCTGTTAAAAAGTTAATGGGAAATGTTATTGAAGCAAAGATTTTGACCGGGAAGTTTAAAGGTGAAAACGTATTTATTTCCCGGATTCCAATGATTCCCTCTGATTTGCCGTTCGAGTTTAAACGTCTTTGATTTCCGGTTCGCCTTGCTTTTGATATCACCATGAATAAGCGCAAGGTTAGTTAGTCCTTGAGAACGTGCGGCATAAATTTGTAATGTCCGATTTTTTCGCGTGGCCAACTTTATCTTGCACGCTCGGGGGTTCGGAAGTCATCGGTTTTTTTTATTTATACCGAGAACAAGGAAAACTAAAAATGTTGTTTACAATAGAGCGTTGAACTAGATAGTAATAATAACTTTCAATAAACAAATTATGTCCCAAAAGTAGTACTTTTATTTCATAACGCTCTGCGAAGCGGGCGGGGTCAGCTAGTATAACATACAAGGTGAGTTCCAAAATAAACAGGGCTTTTTGAATCTAGCGCCCTCTGGTAGAACTAAAACTTAATAGTTGTGTTGTGTCGTATTCTTACGACAGTGCTATTTTTAAGTCAGTCTATAATAAACGTACACGATTGTTATCAACCAGAAATGAGTAGCTGTATTCTTGTTTCCTAACATTTTTATTTTTTTGGTTTTATGGATTGAATTTAAACTGTAAACTAAATCCTTAATTGTTTTGCTTTATTATTACTTAATGGAGTTAATATTTTTTTTGTACGATTTAAAAAAAAAAAAAAACATTTGACTTTTTTTTAATTTTACACTATGTTTTAAGGTTTTGGAACAGATCCCCAAATTTACATATTAATCGTGCAGTGCCGGATTAAACTAGTGCGGGGCCTGTAGCAAATTCTGTCATTACTAAATAAAACAAAACTGTTACAAATAAACTTTTCTGGATTTATAATAGGCAAATTTAGAGATAATACTTTCAATATTGACTTATTTAAGCAAGTCATGCTCTATATTCAACAAAGTGAGATGATTAAGACGTTCTTTGCCCATCGTGTCCCTTAATTCATTTTTACTACGTTTTAATGTTGAAAAAGAACGTTCGCCACGCAATAAGTGATCATGAAAGATACATAAGTAAACTCGCAAAGCAGTTTCTAAGTTTGGGAAACACGATTCTAAAGAATTATTTAATACAAATTTATAATATTGCTGTTCCAGAGGCTCCTGTTTCTTGCTGTCAATAACAGTAATCACATCTGTTTTCAGCAGCTCTGCGAACTGCACTTATTCACCGCCTAGGCTGTTCTCTAAAACATCTTCGTAAGCACTGATCATACTAGAGGATTTTTCCAAAATCTCTTCTGTTGTAAGAGATTTTAGCTGTCGAAATACTTCAAAAACACTAGTAATTTTATGATATGTTTAGTTAAAGCAGACAATACGTTATCAATAATGACAGTAAACACCTCAAAATCGAAACGTTGTCCAGGTGTTTGATTTTCAACAAAGTCGTCAAGTGTAGTAGAGCCGCTGAAATGGTCGTACTTTGTATTTCGCTTGATTCGTCGTGATATCTGTTGCTGGTATTCTTCACTGAAAAAGTGGATCGCCCGTACCCATACGATGATTCATAAAGAGCACATCCCTTTATTGAGGTCTTGATCAGACGACTGCAGCGAAATATTAGTCGCTTGCAAGCGTTCTAGGACTTCGTTCCACGTAATTGTCATTATTCCCGTTTCTAACTTATTCATCGTTGAAAATAGTCCGTAAGCTTTATTACTAGCTCCGCTTTTTGATCCACGCTATTGAAAATGTCTTCTAGTACTTGCTTAATAGTGATAAAACTACATAAAAGTGCCGTGTCGTAGCATCAGCTCGGGCTGTCCACCCAGTGTCCGATAACCGTTTAGAAATCGGAATTTTTGAAGTAGAGTCCTTAAGAGCGTTCGTAAGACGACCCCATCGATAGATAGAAGCGGAAAAATGTATAGAGGTTTTCAATGAAATCGAAGAAAAGCAATGCTTCTGTACAGCAGTCTGCAGCGCACTTAGCAACCAAATTTAATGAATGTGCAAGACGGGGAATGTATTCTTTATTTTCTTAATTCGGGTCTGTAAGCTGCTGTATTTCCCACTCATGTTTCTGGCATTATAATAGTTTTGCCCACGACAATCTTTGATATTAATGCCACTCTTACTCAGGAAATCTAGCAAACTTTGAGCGAGTTGTTCAGCAGTATGACTTTGCATGTCCAAGAACTTAACAAATTTTTTCACTGGTCCAGATGGCAGAACATGACTTGAGACTCTGAAACCCCTTGCTCTTAAGGCTGGACTGAACTAAAAATCTTTGCCCTGTTAAGAGGTCAGCGTCCGCTTGAAAAAAGAAATAACTAGATAGAACATTTTAATTACTGTGTTTTATGATATAATAGACAATATATAAGATCACAAGAATATCGTTAAACAATTATTTTCAGTAAAAACATTGTAAAAATTTAATGATTATAGTTATTTTCTTTTGACGGCCATGAGCATACAAAGTCTGGAGATATTCGATAGTGATTTTCTTTCTATTTTATTTTATGAAAATATTTATTTAATTAATAAAAATTCACAATAGCGGTATTTATTTATTTATTTTGATATAAAAATTAATGGATATTAATAAAAAATAAAATAATACTATACTAGGTATAGATACTAGTTTAAATATATCGAATATAATATTTATAATTAAACTTTAGAACATTAAAGTTAAGAAATTCGTAAAATGCCTACTTATTTTTACAATTTAACGTGATGAAATCGAGTTTTAGATTTTCAGGTGGAATGTGGAAGTGAAGCATAGCCTAAGCGCTTCGCGTTTAAAATTGATATTTTTTTAATTACAGTCAGTTGGAGCGCGGGGCCCGTAGCATTTGCTACTTTTGCTACGTGGCTAATCTGACACTGTAATCGTGCATTTTTTGCATTTAAAAAAGGCTTTTACTGTATATGTATTTAATCTCTTCTAAGAAATTTTGAATTTTTTTGTAATTGCAATTTTTTTGTTCGCCACTGCATCTCACCGCAGTGCACTGGTTTCTGTTTTGATCTATTTTGAGGTTTCTGTTGTCTTGTTAATATTTCTGCCTATATCTTGTTGCATCTCATGGTTTATTTTTTGAAATTCATGGAAATTATTATTTTAAGTACCACTCGCTTAAGTATCCGCACTCGCCTATATGCCATATTATATTTTCATTTTCAACAAACCACAAAAATGGCATTTAACTGTACTTCTCAAATGAAAAAAATATTTTTTTTGCCTTCTTACGCGGCTTACAAAAATCTGCGTCGATATGTATGCAAGGTCATACAGAAACATACATATTTACGCTGGTTTGTAGACGAAGCTGTTACAGCGGCAAGAGAAGCGTGGCAATTGGCGATCGTTCGTTTGTGTTTTCAGCACAGCTGGGATTTTCTACCAACAACACAATGTTGTGGCGCTGAGCGTGAGCTTCGGCCAGTACTTTTCCGTGACATAGGAGATTTCGCATGAAGGAATAAATGTACATATGTATTTACAAATATACAATGTATGGACAAATATACAAACCTTTTGCGTATGGTTCTTTTTGTTTACATGCACACATAATTACATACTTATGTAAGTATGTACGTGAATATGCGCGACCACATGGTCTTTTAACATGTTATCAAAACTTTTAAAGGCCTGCAAATAAACATGTTGGTATATAAATATGTATGTACTCTATACATATTATCAAACCTACATTAATTAAATAATTAGGTAATAATACAAATATGATTTTATTATAGTATATTTCCAAAGATTTAAGGAATTCATCATGAAATATTTCAATTTGTACGTACATATGCACATGCTTGTGTGCTTTGATATAAAAAAACATATGTATGTACATACATATATAGAAATATACATATGTACATAAATTATATGCAGGCAGAGAGAGCTTGCGCATTGTAAATATGCGAATCTGTAAGCGTACATTCCTTAACGTCGGAAATAGCATAATTTTTCTCATGCTCAATTCTGCTATTTTCATGCCTCTGATGTTAAGTGGTAAAACGCGCTAATAATTTTCTGTGGTGAAACGCACTCATCCAAAGCAGTAAATGTCCCAAAATTTAAATATACCTAAATTTTTGACATCGTGAACCTTCTCTATAAATATACGTTCTGTGGCAACAGTATGATCGCAATGAATTGAATTCCTATGTTCAGTTAAATGCTCCGAAATTTAATGTTCAGCAGTAGGTAATGTATGAGTCCATTATGCAAGCTATTTGCAGTGGAGACGATGGATTTTATTATTTTATTTATTTTTTTTAAATGCTTGATCAAAAAGTTCATATATGTGAAGACTGACCACTGACTATTCACTCTGGAAAGCTGCAAGAAATATGAATAAACAAATAAAATATGTCGCCGCATAAACTACAAACTAAACTACTTGGGCCAAAACGAATGCACAAAAAGCTGCAAATCATTTGAGAAACACATTTACGCCTAACGATGGATGAAAATAGTTGGTTGGATTCACAAATCAGCATTTCTCCTATTACTATTAAAGAAATTAAAAGTCTTATCGGGAATACAAGACTCAAAAAAGCACCTGGGTATGATTTAATAACTGAAGAAATATTACGCAATTTACCAAAGAACTGTATAAAAAAACTTTTAAACATTATAAACAGTGCTTTATGCCTAAGGCACGTGCCATCGCTTTGGAAAGTATCTGAAGTCATAATGATACCCAAGCCGGGTAAGCCAGTACACGCTGTTACATCGTATAGGTCAATTTCGTTACTGCCAGCCTTATCTAAAATCTTTGAGAATGTTCTCATAAATAGGTTCAAACCAATAATCGCTCATAAAAACCTAATAGCAATGCATTAATTTTGCTTCCGTGGCCACCATTCAACCCGGTACACCGAATTGTTAATTTCGTTGAAAATAAAATCGTTAAAAAGAGCGTTTGTACGGCAGCCTTTTTGGACGTGTCTCAAGCTTTTGACAAAGTTTGGCACACGAGTCTACTGCTCAAATTGAAATACATGCTACCCAAACAATTTTGTGCAATAATTGCTTCGTACTTATAAGATAGATACTTTCGCATTAAACAAGAGGATGCATATTAATACTTGCAATGCTTTACTTGCTTTTTACCAGTGACCTCCTGTCTAATTCTAGTTATATGACAGCGACATTTGCGGATGACACAGCTTTGTTAGCAGCTGGAGAGTCAACTTCAGTATCTAGTCGACGAGTGCAGACAGCAGTCAACGCAATTACTAAGTGGGCACCTAAGTGGCGCATCAAATTAAACGACACCAAATCAATTCATGTTGACTTTACCTTGAAAAAGCCGGCATATTGTCCAATTTATACAAATAACATTCCTATACCACACTATAACAGTGCTAAGTACCTAGGTATCACCTTAGATGCTAAGCTACGCTGGAAAGAGCATGTCAAACAAAAAGGAGCGAGCTTGATATGAAATTTGGCAAACTTTACCACCTAGTTGGCAGCAAATCTAAGCTATCAATACAAAACAAACTGTTATTTAATTATATAATAAAGTCTTAAAGCCAGTTTGGACCTACGGAGCTCAACTGTGGGGTTGCTCAAGTCAAAGCTGTATTGCCAGCATTCAGCGCTGTTAAAGTAAGGTACTAAGTACTTAGTTAATGCTCCTTGGTACATTAGATCTACTGACTGCACCGTGATCTAGGCGTGAATTCAGTGATAAATGAAATCTCCAAATAAGCAAAGTCTCACGAACTAAGGCTTAGACAGCACGTTAATGAGGAATCCTCCAGACTCATCGAAACTGCTGGGCAAGAAATCCGATTGAAACGCAAGAAGCCTTCCGATCTAGTAAGACAAGAGTAGCAGCAAATGTATTTCTTAATATTTTGCTTTTTTAAGTATATCTCTTAATTAATTAGACTAGAATAGTTGTTAGTATTTTACTTTTATGTACTAGGTCCAATGTAAAATAATAATAATAAAAAAAAAACAAAAAAAACTCCTGCTCTCTGAGAGCACTCGTCAACAACTCGGTCTAAGGGAACTGTGGGCATTTCAAACTCCTTACGTACAGCTTTAACTGAAACCACTGGTTTTCGGAGAGCGCAAAAGAACAGCTGGTACGAGCAGGAGTGTCGTGTCGCAGCGGAGAGAAAACAGGCTGCCTACCTCGCAACGTTACGATCGACCACACCATGTGCGGAATGGGATAGATACCGAGAGTTGAAAGGGGATAGAGGCCGAAATGCGTGAGTACGAAGAGTATGATAAGCTGTCCGAAAGGGGTAACGCTCAAAAATTCTACGAAAAAATTCGGCGGCTTACAGAAGGTTTCAAAACTGGAGCATACTCTTGCAGAACCCCCAAAGATGATTAAGTCACCGATGCCCAGAGCATACTTAAATTATGGAGGTAACACTTCTCCAGCCTGCTGAACGCACAACACCAGGTGAAAGCGAACCCGATTCCCCAATCGACGAAGATGGAGCAGACGTTCCATTACCCGACCATGAAGAAGCTCGAATGGCAATTGCCCGCCTGAAGAACAACAAAGCGGCAGGAGCCGATGGATTATGGATTGCCGGCCGAGCTATTCAAACACGGCGGCGAAGAACTGATAAGGAGCATGCATCAGCTTCTTAGCAAAATATGGTCGGACGAAAGCATGCCCCACGATTGGAATTTGAGTGTGCTATGCCCAATCCATAAAAATGGAGATCCCGCAATCTGCGCCAACTACCGGATTAGCCTTCTCAACATCGCATATAAGGTTCTATCGAGCGTATTGTGTGAAAGATTAAAGCCCACCGTCAACAAACTGATTGGACCTTATCAGTGTGGCTTTAGACCTGGTAAATCATTAACCGACCAGATATTCACGATGCGCCAAATCTTGGAAAAGACCCGTGAAAGGAGAATCGACACACACCACCTCTTCGTCGATTTCAAAGCTGCTTTCGACAGCACGAAAAGGAGCTGCCTTTATGCCGCGATGTCTGAATTTGGTATCCCCGCAAAGCTAATACGGCTGTGTAAGCTGACGTTGAGCAACACCCAAAATTCCGTCAGCATAGGGAAGGACCTCTCCGAGTGGTTCGATACCAAACGAGGTTTCAGACAATGCGATTCCCTATCGTGAGACTTTTTCAACCTGCTTCTAGAGAAAATAGTTCGAGCGGCAGAACTAAACAGAGAAGGTACCATCTTCTATAAGAGTGTGCACTTCCCGGCGTATGCCGATGATATTGATATCATCGGTCTCAACACTCGTGCCGTTAGTTCTGCTTTCTCCAGACTGGGCAAGGAAGCAAAACAAATGGGTCTGGCCGTGAACGAGGGCAAGACGAAATTTCTCCTGTCATCAAACAAACAGTCGTCGCACTCGCGACTTGGCTCTCACGTCACTGTTGACAGTCATAACCTTGAAGTTGTAGATAATTTCGTCTATCTCATAAAGCCATACTATTTTTGCGGGGATACCAAACTCAGACATTGCGGCATAAAAGCATCTCCTTTTCATTCTGTCGAAAGCAGCTCTGAAACCGACGAATAGGTGGTGTGTGAACTCTACTTTCAAGGGTCTTTTGCAAAGCTTGGCGCAAGGTGAAAATCTGGTTGGTTGTTGATTGGCCAGGTCTAAAGTCACACTGATAAGAGTCAATCAGTTTGTTGACGGTGGCTTTATTTTTTCGCACAATACGCTCGATAGAACGTCTATGCGATGTTCAGGAAGCTTATCCCGCGGTAGTTGAAGCAGATTGTGGGGTCTCCTTTTTTATGGATTGGGCATAGCACACTTAAATTCCAATCGTTGGGCATACTTTCGTCCGACCATATTTTGCAAAGAAGCTGATGCATGCACCTTATCAGCTCTTCGCCGCCGTGTTTGAATAGCTCGGCCGGCAATCCATCGGCCCCTGCCGCTTTGTTGTTTTTCAGGCGGGCAACTGCTATTCGAACTTCTTCATGGTCGGGCAATGGAACGTCTGCTCCATCGTCATCGATTGGGGTATCGGGTTCGCTTTCTCCTGGTGTCGTGCGTTCACTGCCATTCAGCAGGCTGGAGAATTGTTTCCTCCATAATTTAAGTATGCTCTGGACATCAGTCACTAGGTCACCTTTGGGGGTTCTAAAAGAGTATGCGCCGGTCGTCAAACCTTCAGTTAGCCGCCGCATATTTTCGTAGAATTTTCGAGCATTAACCCTGTCGGCCAGCTTATCAAGCTCTTCATACTCACGCATTTCGGCCTCTTTTTTTCTGTGCTCTTGGTATCTACCTCATCCAATGGTCTCGGTTGCAGCTGTTTGTAAGGAGTTTGAAGTGCCGTCCCACAGTTCCTTTAAACCGAGTTGTTGACGAGTGCTCTCAGTGAGCAGGAGTTCAAGTCGAGTAGAAAATCGTTCCGCTATCTGTTGTGACTGTAGCTTCTCGACGTCGAACCTTAATTGTGTTTGTTGGCATGGGTTTTTGCTGCACATAGGCGGGTGCTAATCTTGGCTGCAGCAAGGTGATGGTCCGAGGTAGGACTTCAAAGCGGACGCACATCTAAAACACTGGACACGTGTCTTCCATCTATCACAACATGATCGATCTGGTTAGTGGTTTTTCGATCGGGAGACAGCCAGGTGTCTTAATGTATTTTGTTTTGCTGGAATGTAGTACTTCAAATAACCATATTTCGAGCTCCGACGTAGTCGATCAGCCTCAATCCTATTGAAGAAGGTATCTTTGGTCACATCGTTATTCTCTTCCGTCGGGGAGGGGGCGCAAATCAGCGATATGTTGAAGAACCTCGCTTTGATGCAGGTTGTGGCAAGACGTTCATTCACCGCAGTGAATGATAGTACTCGGCGACGGAGTCTCTCCCACCGCGAATCCCACACTAAACTTGCGCTCCTTTATATAGCCACTGTAGTAAATGCCAAAAGAACCGACTCATCTCTGTCCTTTTCCGGTGCATAGCATTCCTTGGACGGCGGTGATGTCAGCCTTTATTTTCACGAGGACATCATACAGCTTGGCAGCGGCACCTTCCCAATTAAGGGACTGAACATTCCAGGTTCACGCCCTCAAATCAAAATCCTTGTTGCGTTTGCTGTGGTAGTTATCAAAAGGTGGGTCTCCCATCCGAGGCAGTTGGTATCTTTTCTTTGGGGCGTTTTTTACGTAGCGGGTCCCAAACCCATCGTACAACCCTGTGTGGGGGATATTCCGCCTTCTCACTTTAGCTCGTATTCCAACGGATGTTTTTAGGCTTCACAGAGGTTACTTGGTCTAAAACCGGAAGTCGTGAGCTGCTTGAGCCATATGTAAAAGAATAGTTTCTGGCCACTCCCTAGTGAATATGGATCAGAGAACTTTCCTCACTTGCGTGAACTTCTACACATGACTCCATCCTTCTACGTAGGACATACACACAGTTAACCGAATTTTAACTTTTCTCGTCATCCTGGTCATTTATATATACATAGTTATATCTGTCTCGCAGAGTTTTAAGTGGTACGTACAGCCTAGGTGAACGAAACTATAATACTCTTTAGCAACTGGTTGTAAGAGTATAAAAATATGAGTGAGCTTGAAAATATGAAATTTTTCCCCCAAGTTGGCAGGAAATCAACTCTATCAAAACAAACTGATAGTGTACAATCAAGTTCTGAAACCAGTTTGGGCCTACGGAACCTAACTAAGGGATTGCGTGAGTTCAATGGTAAAAAAAAAATCTCCAAAATTACAAAGTCTCATGAACTAAGGCTTAGACAGCTCGTTATTGAGGAAGCCTCCAGACTTATCGAAAATGCTGAGCGAGAAATTCGGGTGAAACGCAAGAAGCCTTCCGATCTAGTAAGACAAGAGTAGCAGCAAATGTATTTCTTTACATTTAGCTTTTAAGTATTTCTCCTCATTAATTAGAATAGAATTGTTTGTTAGTACTTTAGTTTTATTTACTAGGTAAAATAATAAAAACAAAGAAACATTGTGGAGATGCGTTGAAAGATTTAATTTTCAAGCAACTGCTCGAGTTCAACTTCAAAAAGATGCATCAGCTGATGAATTTTTCCGACAATTACAATTCCAGTTGAGGACACCGGATTAATAACGTTACCAATGTGTTTTTGCGGATCAAAAGAAGAATTGATTGAAAGTGGTTTTCAGAACATAGTATTGCAATTAGAAAATGCTTGGTTGAGTGTAAAAGCTTTTTTGTCAGCAAAAAATAAAGATGTTAACGAATTAAATACGGCCATACAACTTAATATGCCCGGTGATATGGTATCGTATAAATCTTTAGATACTGTGACGAATGAAGAAGATATGGTGAATTATCCTATCGAATTTCTGAATTCGCTTGATTTGCCGGCATTACCCCCGCATAATCTTTTCTTGAAAGTCTGAGTAACAATTACGAGTATGATACTTCGTAATATAAGTCAACCATGACTTTGTAATGGTACAAGATTAGCTGTTAAAAAGTTAATGGGAAATGTTATTGAAGCAAAGATTTTGACCGGGAAGTTTAAAGGTGAAAACGTATTTATTTCCCGGATTCCAATGATTCCCTCTGATTTGCCGTTCGAGTTTAAACGTCTTTGATTTCCGGTTCGCCTTGCTTTTGATATCACCATGAATAAGCGCAAGGTTAGTTAGTCCTTGAGAACGTGCGGCATAAATTTGTAATGTCCGATTTTTTCGCGTGGCCAACTTTATCTTGCACGCTCGGGGGTTCGGAAGTCATCGGTTTTTTTTATTTATACCGAGAACAAGGAAAACTAAAAATGTTGTTTACAATAGAGCGTTGAACTAGATAGTAATAATAACTTTCAATAAACAAATTATGTCCCAAAAGTAGTACTTTTATTTCATAACGCTCTGCGAAGCGGGCGGGGTCAGCTAGTATAACATACAAGGTGAGTTCCAAAATAAACAGGGCTTTTTGAATCTAGCGCCCTCTGGTAGAACTAAAACTTAATAGTTGTGTTGTGTCGTATTCTTACGACAGTGCTATTTTTAAGTCAGTCTATAATAAACGTACACGATTGTTATCAACCAGAAATGAGTAGCTGTATTCTTGTTTCCTAACATTTTTATTTTTTTGGTTTTATGGATTGAATTTAAACTGTAAACTAAATCCTTAATTGTTTTGCTTTATTATTACTTAATGGAGTTAATATTTTTTTTGTACGATTTAAAAAAAAAAAAAACATTTGACTTTTTTTTAATTTTACACTATGTTTTAAGGTTTTGGAACAGATCCCCAAATTTACATATTAATCGTGCAGTGCCGGATTAAACTAGTGCGGGGCCTGTAGCAAATTCTGTCATTACTAAATAAAACAAAACTGTTACAAATAAACTTTTCTGGATTTATAATAGGCAAATTTAGAGATAATACTTTCAATATTGACTTATTTAAGCAAGTCATGCTCTATATTCAACAAAGTGAGATGATTAAGACGTTCTTTGCCCATCGTGTCCCTTAATTCATTTTTACTACGTTTTAATGTTGAAAAAGAACGTTCGCCACGCAATAAGTGATCATGAAAGATACATAAGTAAACTCGCAAAGCAGTTTCTAAGTTTGGGAAACACGATTCTAAAGAATTATTTAATACAAATTTATAATATTGCTGTTCCAGAGGCTCCTGTTTCTTGCTGTCAATAACAGTAATCACATCTGTTTTCAGCAGCTCTGCGAACTGCACTTATTCACCGCCTAGGCTGTTTTCTAAAACATCTTCGTAAGCACTGATCATACTAGAGGATTTTTCCAAAATCTCTTCTGTTGTAAGAGATTTTAGCTGTCGAAATACTTCAAAAACACTAGTAATTTTATGATATGTTTAGTTAAAGCAGACAATACGTTATCAATAATGACAGTAAACACCTCAAAATCGAAACGTTGTCCAGGTGTTTGATTTTCAACAAAGTCGTCAAGTGTAGTAGAGCCGCTGAAATGGTCGTACTTTGTATTTCGCTTGATTCGTCGTGATATCTGTTGCTGGTATTCTTCACTGAAAAAGTGGATCGCCCGTACCCATACGATGATTCATAAAGAGCACATCCCTTTATTGAGGTCTTGATCAGACGACTGCAGCGAAATATTAGTCGCTTGCAAGCGTTCTAAGACTTCGTTCCACGTAATTGTCATTATTCCCGTTTCTAACTTATTCATCGTTGAAAATAGTCCGTAAGCTTTATTACTAGCTCCGCTTTTTGATCCACGCTATTGAAAATGTCTTCTAGTACTTGCTTAATAGTGATAAAACTACATAAAAGTGCCGTGTCGTAGCATCAGCTCGGGCTGTCCACCCAGTGTCCGATAACCGTTTAGAAATCGGAATTTTTGAAGTAGAGTCCTTAAGAGCGTTCGTAAGACGACCCCATCGATAGATAGAAGCGGAAAAATGTATAGAGGTTTTCAATGAAATCGAAGAAAAGCAATGCTTCTGTACAGCAGTCTGCAGCGCACTTAGCAACCAAATTTAATGAATGTGCAAGACGGGGAATGTATTCTTTATTTTCTTAATTCGGGTCTGTAAGCTGCTGTATTTCCCACTCATGTTTCTGGCATTATAATAGTTTTGCCCACGACAATCTTTGATATTAATGCCACTCTTACTCAGGAAATCTAGCAAACTTTGAGCGAGTTGTTCAGCAGTATGACTTTGCATGTCCAAGAACTTAACAAATTTTTTCACTGGTCCAGATGGCAGAACATGACTTGAGACTCTGAAACCCCTTGCTCTTAAGGCTGGACTGAACTAAAAATCTTTGCCCTGTTAAGAGGTCAGCGTCCGCTTGAAAAAAGAAATAACTAGATAGAACATTTTAATTACTGTGTTTTATGATATAATAGACAATATATAAGATCACAAGAATATCGTTAAACAATTATTTTCAGTAAAAACATTGTAAAAATTTAATGATTATAGTTATTTTCTTTTGACGGCCATGAGCATACAAAGTCTGGAGATATTCGATAGTGATTTTCTTTCTATTTTATTTTATGAAAATATTTATTTAATTAATAAAAATTCACAATAGCGGTATTTATTTATTTGTTTTGATATAAAAATTAATGGATATTAATAAAAAATAAAAATATACTATACTAGGTATAGATACTAGTTTAAATATATCGAATATAATATTTATAATTAAACTTTAGAACATTAAAGTTAAGAAATTCGTAAAATGCCTACTTATTTTTACAATTTAACGTGATGAAATCGAGTTTTAGATTTTCAGGTGGAATGTGGAAGTGAAGCATAGCCTAAGCGCTTCGCGTTTAAAGCATCTAAATTGATATTTTTTTAATTACAATCAGTTGGAGCGCGGGGCCCGTAGCATTTGCTACTTTTGCTACGTGGCTAATCTGACACTGTAATCGTGCATTTTTTGCATTTAAAAAAGGCTTTTACTGTATATGTATTTAATCTCTTCTAAGAAATTTTGAATTTTTTTGTAATTGCAATTTTTTTGTTCGCCACTGCATCTCACCGCAGTGCACTGGTTTCTGTTTTGATCTATTTTGGGGTTTCTGTTGTCTTGTTAATATTTCGTCTCCGTGATTTTAAAGTTTTTTGTCTAAGGACCATGAATATTTTGAGGTGTTCAACTTTGTGGGAAGCAAATATTTAAGTTTTTTATGACTTACATACACTCGTGTTTGATGTTAATATTACAAATGCATTATTTTAGTCAATAGGTAATAAGAGATAATTTATTTTTATCACAAATTCTGGTTACAATAAAATATAGTTTAGCATTGCGGCTGATCCAAAGTTACGTAGAAAGCGTTTGAACGTGGTAGTTGAGACTAAACTTTTTAATTAACATTTGATCTAACCTTTGATTTAATATTTGAATTAATCTGTTAATTAACCTTTGAATTCGGTATTAAATGTTATTTCAATTAATTGCAAAATATTTCTCGCATTTTTGGAACGAAGTTCCTTACGGCAGGCTTGGAGAAGATAGAGATTTTGCTGCGGGACCTAACTGAAAAAAAAGTAATAGTTAAAGCGTAAGATAAAACCCGTAAGAAATAACCCGTAAGAAAAAGACTGTAAGATCGCTAGTTATAGCCTACCTTTAGGTTTTGCAAAATAATTAGGCATGAAAATCTGTAACATTATTGTGTATGCAAATTAGTTTTGTGTGAAGTGCGGAACACATAGAGGCGACAGACTGCAAACTACATCTGTCAAATATTAAAATACAGACGTTCTTATGAACACTGTTATTTTGACAGCTGCACGACTACACGACTGCAGGCCGACAGTTGTCGTTCCCGCTAACTTGAATATTTCCTATATTTGCCAACGGCAGTAGGGCGACAGTAGAGTTGACAGTAGAATCACAGTATATACAGTAGATAACCTTTTCGTGGTAGCTTTCTGAGGGGTGAATAGCGGCCATCTTGAATTTTCAGAGTTAGCAATGGGTAGCAACACAGTGCCGAATAAGTTAAGAAATTTTATGTAAATTTCTTTTAAAAAAAATTTATTTATTACTTCATGGTTTGGTGACAGAACTAAGACTAAACTTAAAAATTAATTTACTTAAAAACTAAGCTACGTTGCACTGGCCAACTGCTGACTTGATGTTGTCAATTCTCCGAATTGGGTTGCGCGTGTTGGACTTCCGCTTCGCTTTACTGTGGAAAATATTGCGCAACCAAAGATGCATTTCCGCTATGCTTTGCTGATTACGCATTATTATTATTTAGCGATTGTTAACATTTGCCATGTTAACACATCCCCTCTTAAAGGCGATCGTCCCGAGAGCCTATCAAAAAGAGGGGAGGTTGTTAAAATTGATGTAAGTATTTTGATCATTGGAAAGATTTTTGATCTCCTTAGGATCAATATTCACTGGGGGCATCTGGTTAAGGTCCAGGCTTGAAGATATGATGATTCTGTTTTGGTGCTTTCTCCAGAATTTTCGAAAAAATATTATACCGAGAATGATAGTTGCAACGGCTCCAAGTAAACGGGAGCTATTGGATATCGTTGCTGCCTTCAGAAGATTTATTCTTCGTATGTTATCAATATGAAACTCCTTTAAGGCCTGGAGAGAAAGTAATTCAATTCGATTTCTTTCGATTGGTGCTGGTTGAAGGACTGCTGGGATTGCCGTCAGTGGAACCAAATCGTAATTAATGTAAAATTGATGATTTATTTTTAACGTTGAGTTATGAAAATTAATAAGGTGTGTCCCTGAAAATTTTTCTGCATTCCGTCAGCATCTATTACCCCTTGGAAGCCATTAAGTAATATGGTGCCGGGTTTTTCTTCTTCGATTTGCTGGATATGTTGGCCGTTTGTTAAAGTGCAAGATGAATTTAGGCTATTTACTACTCTAGGTAAGACTATTACTTATATTTGCTAGTTGAGTTTGCTTACAAATCTCAATTTTCTTATAATTATTACATACTTCTTTAATTCCATAGGTATCTTTTGTACCCTTTAATATTTTATCAAATTCGACATTAATTATAATTTTGTTTTGTTTAACAACTGGTCTTATAATCATTTTTTGAAAATTTTCCTTAATAGTTAATGGTATTTTTACCAAGTAAAATATTGTCATATTTTGACTAATTACATTTATATTTGATATTTCTAGTGCTTCTTCAGCATTTTTGAAAGGTATTTCGTCATTTTCTACATTTTCTAACGCAATTTCGATTTCATTTTTATTTAACAATAATGTATTAATAATAGTAAATAATCTTCTTAATAACATAAGGAAAGATACTTATATAGAAAACGAGACTATTATAAATCTACAAAATAGAATAAGATTAATAAAAGAAGAGCTGATTAACATTAAATACGCCATACAGTGGGCAAAGAATAAAATGTCTTCTTAATAACATAAGGAAAGATACTTATATAGAAAACGAGACTATTATAAATCTACAAAATAGAATAAGATTAATAAAAGAAGAGCTGATTAACTTTAAAATACGCCATACAGTGGGCAAAGAAAGACATTTTATTCTTTGCCCACTGTATGGCGTATTTAATGTTAATCAGCTCTTCTTTTATTAATCTTATTCTATTTTGTAGATTTATAATAGTCTCGTTTTCTATATAAGTATCTTTCCTTATGTTATTAAGAAGATTATTTACTATCATGCTAATGTTATTAATTTTTTCGTTAAAAATGTTGTTAATTAGTACTTGTTTATTATTGTTATTATTAATATCATTAAGATTTTTGGTTATTACATCCAGATCCTCGTGATCGGGGCTTCCGGCTATGAATTTCCAAGCCGTTCCTAAACTATTTATGGATCTTTTCTGTCTTCTTTCGACAGGTTTTATTGTATCTAAAATTTGAAGAGATTGGGTTAATTCGTGTTTTAGGATGGGATAAAGGATTGTGTCCTTGGGTATGTCCGAAGAGGTGAATCTGTACATGTCCGTCAGAAATTGTTCGTACTTGTTGAGGTCGATTATGTGTATTAGCCTGAAGTCTCCATTTTGGATTTTTACTAGTCCATCATTTATCGTAACTATTTGTGCCGTGGAGTAGTCATAAATGTCTATTGATGCGAATATTGGGTAAATAAGGAGAAGTCTGGAAAGAAAAATTTCAATTTTGATTTTTTATATTGCGTTTATGAACTACTTTTCCTGATTCTGTCAAAACGGTGGAATTTTTGTCTTCCTTTACTATCTCTTTTCTAAATTTCGGAGATATTTTGGTTCCTAGTCGTTTGTTTATCCTAACGTAAATTGTTTCTCCAGGATCATATATTTTAATTGGATGACGGGCTTTATTATGGTAGGAAAGATCTTTTAGTTGTCTATTTCTTAGTTCCGAGATAATTTTTTCCCCTAGCTCTTTCAAATTGGCTTGGGTCGGTGGAGATTCTTCTCCCGAAAAATACTTCTATTGGTTTTTTCTTTGTGGAGGAGTGGACTGAAAAATTGTACTCGTAGACGGAGTTATCGAGGAGTTTGGCGAATAAGGTGAAACCTCGCTCTGCTTTTAAACACCGCATTATTTCTGTGAGGGTCGAGTGAAATCGCTCTACTTGACCATTTACGGAACTTGCATAAGGTGGTGTTCTATAAATTTGTATATTTAGGGTATCTTCCAATAAAAATCGAATGGAAGCTGAATTCAAGGACGTTTCATTGTCTATAACTACCGTTTCTGGTACGCCAAATTGAAACAGTAGTTCGCGGAGAGGTTCCTTAACGTGTTCTATGGCTCTGGAGCGAAGGATTTTGGTTTGGGCATACTTTGAAAATTTGTCTATGGCTGTAAGGACAAAATTTCGTTCAGTTATGTAAATATCAATATGTAAGATTTGTCCTGGAAACTGTGGAATAGGGGTTTCTCCTAATTTTGGTTTGGTAGGGTGCCGGTCGTACTTATTTTCTTTGCAAACTGAGCATTGCTGAATAATTCTTTTTATTGTTTTGGTCATGGAGGGAAAATAGTAATTTTCTAAAATTTGAAGTTTGTTTTCACGAGAATTTCTATGTGCTCTTTTATGGGTATTTATGATTATTTCTTCTTGTTGCTGTTCGTCTGTCACATCCTGGACTTGGAGTTGAGAAAACCTAGTTTTATAGTTACTAAAGTGGATCGGGTATATTTCTTGAATTTTACCCATAGTTCTTTCGTCGGTTTTGATGCAATTTATTATGGAGGGGTTTAGGTACCTTCTTAGGAGATTTATTAATGTTTCTGTGTTATATTCCGGTTCTTCAATGACGTGTCTATGGTATGTGGGGAATACTATCTTGAATTGATAGGTAGAAATTGGGCCTGAATTTAAGAAGATTTGGTTTTTGAAAACGTTAATTGGGGATTCTACATGCCAAATTAAGTTATCGGACGAGCTCTCGTCACTATGCTGGGTTACTGACAAGGCGTTAATTGGTTCGGGAGGCGTTCTTGATAGTACGTCGGCTACCACGTTAGTTGTGCCTGGTTTGCAATGGAGTTCATGATTGTATTCTTCCAGTGTGGCTTTCCAACGTTTCATTTTGGAATTGTTATTTTTATTGCTGAGGGCCTGTGTAAGGGGTTGGTGGTCTGTATAAATTTTTACTTTGGCTGAACCGTATAGATAATTCCTGAAGTTGTTTAGAGCCCAGATGAGTGCTAAAAGCTCTTTTTCGTTCGTAGCATAGCTATTGCTTTTACCTTTGAGGGACTCTTTGTTATTCCTTTTGAGGAAATAATAAATCCTAGAAACTCTACTGAGTCCCTGAAAAAATGGCATTTATCTATTTGTATTTTCATGTTTGCTTCTTCAAGGGTTTTGAAAATTTGGTTTAAGTGGAGAATGTGCTCTACTTCAGAGTTGCTGAAAACGACTATATCATCGATATAGACATAGCAAATTTTCCCAATGTGATGACGAAGAATGTCATCTAAGGCTCGCTGGAAAATTGGAGGGGCATTATTGAGTCCGAATGGCAGTCTTGTGAATTCGTATTTGCCATTGTTTATTGAGAAAGCTGTTTTCTCAATATCAGATTCTTTGAGAGGGATTTGATGGAATCCACTCTTTAAATCCAAAACGGAAAAGTATTTGTTTTTTCCAAGCCGGGATAGTACCTCATTAATTTGGGGTATTGGGTAACGGTCTGCTACAGTAATCGAGTTAAGCTTTCTATAGTCAATAACGATTCGGTATTGCTTATTGCCTTGGGGATCGGATTTTTTCGGCACAACCCAAACGGGTAAATTATAAGGTGATCTTGATGGTCGAATGATGCCATCGTCTAACATTTTGTTGATTTGGGTTTCGACTTCACCTTTTAATGACATTGGGTAAGGGTAATACCTTGTATAAACGGGAGTGTCCTTGTGTGTTCTGATTTCTCCTATGACTTTAGTGGTATAGGTAAGTTTATCGTTTGGTTCCGTAAAGAGATTAGAAAAATTTTCGACTAAATTATTAATTTCCTTCTGATGTTTTTGTGACAAGTTATCTTCCTTAATATTTATTTTGTTAACAGATCTTGAAGCTAGCTGCTTGATTTTAATTTTGGTATTGCCTTCTCATTCCATGAAGTTATTCTTTACGTGGATGACTGCGTCAAGCTCTTTAAGGCTATCATTCCCAATAATACCATGGAATGATGTCAGAGTTGGTAGGAGGTAGAATTTCAGTTTTTTGTCTGAGTTAAATAGGTTTAGAAAGGTCTCCTGCTATGGATTTCGCAAAAACAGTGCTTTCGCTATTTATTGGATTGGGCACGATAGAGGATCGTATATAGTTTTTCGTAGATCCTGTATCTACTAAAATTTTCACAATATCTCCACTCTTCAGCCTGCATTCAACATAGGGCAGCGAATAGTGACTCATTCTAAAAAATGTAAGTCAGTCGTGTCTATGTAGCTATCGTCCTGACCTGCATCATTTCTATCGCTGTAACAATCGTCATCGTAATAGCTAGAGTTGTCTTTCGTCTGCTCGTCGATTGTCGTGGTAGGATAGTAAGCTTGGGGTTGTTCGGAATCTATATGGAAATTCATTTGGATTTTATTGGGGGGCACAGGAGCTGGAGGGTTGCCAGGAGGAGGTCTTTTGTTAATAGGGTCAATATTACGTGGCCTATTCATATAATTAATATTCCTAGTTCGCATTGATGGGTCAATGTCCATTGGTTCTGGACGTGGCTGTGGCTTATGCAAAGGACGTGGTGGTGGATTGTAATGCTGTTGTACGTATAGGGGCGCCTGTTGCTGGCGTTGAACTTGATAGTTCATTTGCGGTGGTTTATGTGGAGTGGCTGCGTACAACCTTGGTTGGGGCCTGTATGCCAATTCGGGGTAAAACTCATTGTTCATCCTTCTGGGAGGTAATGGTGGACGAAACTCTTGTGGTTTCCGGCTGATATTGTTATTATTGCTCAAGGCATAATGTGACCTGAAAGTTTGATTCTCTAGTTTGAGACACAAGTGGAGTGCCTGAGGGAGATCTGCTGGTTCCCTCATTCCAAGGAGTCTCGGTAGATCTCCTTTGAGCCCGCGAACGAACGCGTCTAGGGCTTTATCCCTATACGTACGAGTTAGAAGGTGCATGGCTTCTGCGCCGACTTCCATGCATCCCAGTTTGTTCAGAATTAGTGAGAGATGGGAATATACCTTTTGGTAAAATTCTTGAATTGTATTGCTACCCTGTACGAGAGAGGTCATTTGGTACTCAAGGGTACCAAGGTCGCGTTTATCCGCGTAATGCAATGTTAGGCAACTGGAGATCGCCCTCCGATCCAGTGGAATATTATAGGACTCCAAGGCAATGTCGGCATTGCCCACGATTTTGTTTCTAATGACATTGAGGATGCCATAATATTTTGGGGTACCTCTTTGAGGCTCGTATATCTGGAGGATCCGGTACAGGCTTTTCCTCCAAGATGTGAATTCTCCCGGATTTCCGGAGAACTCCCGAAGACATCGTACGACATCTGGTATTTTGTCTAATTCAGAGACATTCCCGGGTAGTTTTGAGTCTATGGTAATGTCCGTGAAATTTGAAAAGTTGGAATTTGGGTTAAGGGCGGCTTGAACCATGTTTCGCCCTTCAGTCCTTAAGACATTGTTCACAATTCCTGTGATTACGGTAGTTAACTCATCCATAGAGAATAAATTAGAAGAGGCAAGAGGCTGACCAGAAGGTGCTGGTGGCCCTTGGGGTGCATTAAGTATTGGTGGCCGAACGAGGTTGGCGGGATTAACTGGCATGTTTGATATATTTCTATTATTCACTTTTTTATTTTAAAAATTTAATTTATCCCTAGCTTATTTTGTTTTGAGGTAAAACTTTCCTTTTTAAATTTTTCACTTTTAGTTAGCTTATTTTCGATATTTTTATTTATTTATTTATTTTCGATATAATATTATCTCGTCTAGTTCAATTAATTTTTTCTGAATTACGCTCTCTTTCTTAAATTATGTCACTATTCTTAGATTGTGTTCACTTTTGCATTAAAGATTTCTTAAACATAGTTTGTTTTACATTAAACAGTTTCACTTTTTATATTTTAAAAAATTCTTTTACATATGTGAATATATTAGTATTGATTCTTAAAATTAATTCTTACTCTAGTAGCAGGAACATTCTCCTGGGCAGGCGGCTAACGTCTTGCGTTTCCCGTTTGCTATTTGGCGACTAGGGGGCCGCTTTTCCTGCACTTCTGTTGAGTCCTAGCCCAAGCCTTCGCCGTCTATGGGGTGGTAAGTATTATCCTTGTCTTCTAATAGTAGCCGCTGAGTATCACGACAGCACAAACTTTTTAACCAAGACTTATGGATACACCCGCGAATTGTATTGATACTTTTTACTAAAAGCGACTAGCGAAGGCCCCACGTTGGGCGCCAGTTAAGAAATTTTATGTAAATTTCTTTTAAAAAAAAAATTTTTTTTATTACTTCATGGTTTGGTTACAGAACTAAGACTAAACTTAAAAATTAATTTACTTAAAAACTAAGCTACGTTGCACTGGCCAACTGCTGACTTGATGTTGTCAATTCTCCGAATTGACTTACTTGGGTTGCGCGTGTTGAATTTCCGCTTCGCTTTACTGTGGAAAATATTGCGCAACCAAAGATGCATTTCCGCTATGCTTTGCTGATTACGCATTATTATTATTTAGCGATTGTTAACATTTGCCATGTTAACATATATATTGAGGAAGTAAATAATTAGCAAATTTATTCTATTAAATAACAAAAACTATGAATATTGTTGCTTAATATAAAAGGAAATTATTTATTAATGACATATATTAACTATTATTTGATTTAAACGTCATAGTGTGTCATGTTTCGCCCATAAAAATAATATTTACTGATAATCAGATATTCTTTATGTATTGAGTTCTTAATTATAAAAAGCAGCCCTGTTTTTAGATTTTTCGGTGGTGAGTTTTCTTCTGAATGTATTTGTTTACATTTGACCGACAGAAAACATAAAAGGTGCAGCTTTCCAAATTCGAACATTCAAATTAAATCAAAACAAAGTTTAGTTTGTATAAAGTTACAAAATATTCTATTTAAAGTTTAATAATTGGAGTGAGTACAATAGAAAATGTCCGTTGAACCAGATATCGCCAAAGAAGCGGTACTTAAATGAAGTGAAAATATACAAGAAAACACACCCATTGTACGGGCTATTATTGGATTCAAGGAATTGATTACCCAAAATTATTTGATTCGTATGTTAATACGGCGTTTCAAGCTACTAATCTTGGATTGGCAATCTAATGGTAATGTAACCATTTCTTTACGCAAAGGTTTATGTATTTTAAAATATTCTTAGCTTGATTGTAGGCAGCAGCCGAGGAAACCTGAAGGAAGCCGATTTGCATGAAACGGATGAATTCATTAGACGAAAACATAGCTGTACAATATTCCTTGGATTCACATTTAATCTAGTGTCGTCGGGATTACGGGGGACATTACGATTTCTCGTTGAACATCGAATGGTATTTTGTCCGATTTGCGACGTCTTGTTTAGAATGTGAAAGCCACCAAATCGGGGATGATTAAAACTGGTGGCTTTATTATAAAGCATCACATATGCAATGCGAATTTGAAGAGAAATGGAGCCGATTATGATGAGGCTATTTCTTGGTGTAAAATAAAGAAAAAAGCTTCACCAGTTAAGGTGTATGCAGAAGCTAGTTTAGTAGTGCCATTGACTGTTGGTGAGACTTTTGTTAAAAGACATTTCAAGGCAAAAAAGCAAACGAACCATGATAATAAATTATTGTAAAAAATTCAAATTTGTGGACTTAATTTGTAATAGTAAACGAACTTTTTAATAAAGCTTAGTCAATATGTATTTCTCATAAACTCTTTACTCCAACGAAATTAAACAAATTCTATTAACATTATAAATATTTTTAATAATTTATTTTTGAATCTTAAAGTTTTGCATTTTCCACGCCACCCCTGAGGTTTGCAATAAGGCGCGTTACCGACTTTTTTAGGTGTTCGGTTCCCCGGCAGACCTATTTTCACCTTCACAACTTAAAATAAACATAATTAAGAATTTAAATAAAAATATTGCACAAAATAATTTAATAAGATTTTTAAGCTCCCACAATGGATGTATCCAAAATCCTATAACTCTACTAAATATATTAAAATACCGAAACTAACTTTTAAAAAGGGGAGGTAGTTACCTATGTGAAATGCACAAAAATTTGATGTGCCGAAAATGAGGGTTGGCTGCCTGCCTATTAAAAATTCTTAAAGAAAAATATGTTCTTATTCTTATAAAAAGGTATTTTAGAACGTCGGGTTGTGAATTTTCGCAGCAATAAAAAGGCTCTACATCTCCCATCATACTATGTAATTTTTTTGAAAATCCTATAAGATGACAACAAGAATCAAAATCGTCATTCAATATAGCATCAAGTTTTTTCAAAAAATCTATGAAGGGTTCAGGAGCTTTAATCAGATTTGATGAATCGTACACTTTTTCTTTTATAAAAGTGAATGCATCTTCAGGGATCGGATCTTTTTCAAAAAGTGGCAAAGGATGGGAACAATTATGTAATTTAAAATATTCATAATACATATAACCACAAAAATATGCAAATGAATTTCGCTTTAGGAAATCGCTTTCAATTACATCGATTTCAATACAATTCCTAACACTATAGGGGCTATCTAAGAACGGTATTGGCAAACCTTGAAATGTTCGCCAAGAACTATCCTGAATCAGAGGGTCATTACATACTCTTTCAAGGGTATTGAAAGAAAATAGCTCTAAATCTCTACCCTGCAGAGATTGACAATTGCCACGTGTCACGAATTTGACATGTCTAAGGCCCCAAGATTGGCGGAAAAGGTCAGAAAACATGGACGGAGTTGTTCTTGAGTTCAATCCTAACCCTTTTCTAATCTGTCCGAAGGTGTGTTCCAGTTCGTCTTGGCAAAGTCTTCTTGTCTTGATATATTCAAATCCCTCCCGGGACAATATGCGCCACAATCGTCTTAAACTGCGAATGTTAAGAAGCCAACCTCTAATAAACGAAAATTGAATTGTGATATCTCGACCAAAGATATCACACACGGTGATAGAGTTAAGTGCTTCTTCGGCTTCTACTAAAAAATTCATTTGATCTAAGCTGCCCGAAAAGGGTTCACCATATTTTTTTAATGCTCCGAGGCATTTACTATTAAAAATATTGAAGAGTTGGTCGAAAAACTGTACAAACTCCGCGGTATTTAAAAAGGTTTGGCACTGAGAACTATTTAAGTGACCCGTTGTATACATGGCTAACATTGCGCTGGCAACTGTATTGCTGAAGACTTGGGCAGCTAAACGTACATTCATTTTTGAAAAGTACTGGGCTTTAAATGTGCGGAAGTCATGTTTGGCGCACATCGAATATCACGTTGTGAATCCTGTTGATGGAAATGAACTATATCTTTCCAATCTACAGGATGCCCACTAAATTGTATATGGTTTTTGAAGTTTTCAATACAATTTCTCGTACTCTGTAACAGGTGAGGAGAATCATAAAAGAATACGATTTCTTCACATTAACTTCAAAATAAGGCCTATCATCTGTAATGTCGAAATTGGATCCTTGATCACAAACTAATTGACAGGTATGAAGACCTATTCCCTGGAGTTTCTCAATCACTTCAAAAACATACTTCCGAACCACATCGCCTTTACAAGAATTATGGACGGAAAAGTATGCAACTGGTTGAGACCAGGAGTTGCCTCCAATGCCTTGAGCCATTACTGTAAAAACACTGTTGGCTACCCTGGACGTGCGATTTTCATCCCCATAGTCTTCCAATCCTACTATAAAATCCCTATACCTATCATATTTTAAATGAGTTTTCAATGACATTTCATCACAACACAATGAAATGTATTTCTCCTCATTACTAAAGCCTCGGGTAGGCAACTCCAGGGACTTTATGCTGTAAAATGAGCATCCAGGATTTCTTGGCCAACCTTTTATAAATTTTGAAAGGGTGGTTGTAGAAGGCCAATGAAAAAGGGGTAGCAAATATCTATAGGCCAAAGGAGATGTGAATTTTACTCCAAGGGCTATAGTCTTCATATTTTTACTATATCTGCGACCTGAAGGGCTGCGAGAAGTATTTTTTACGCTATTTCTGACACATATTGCGAGATGTGGTGGTAATTTGCCACAAATCTCATCAGTTTGGGGATGAATATGGTTTTGATTAATTAAATAATCTCTTTGGGCTTTTAGCTCTAATATCTCCTGTTCTTTTTCTTTAATAGAATTCATTAATAATGAAATTTGATTTATCGCATTGTCAAGTTGTTCTTGGCAATTTTGATGACTGAAGGATCCATCGCAGAAATATGATTCAGTTTAGGTACCTTGACGTCGATCACTTCTGCCCTAGATTTTTCTGTTTCCCTAAAATAATCAAAACCCTCCTCCTGAGCAGCAAAATCCTCAGGCCCTAATCGAATTACCCCGTCATTTGCGTCTATTTCAAACACTAAATTATTTTTTGGAAACACATCCACTGTGGGTGCGTACAAATTAGAATCGGGGACTGCCCCTTTACTTAACCTTAATTTGTTCCTCATCCGGAACGAGAAATGGCGCTGGCAGGCGAATAGCTCCTTTTTTGGGGTTTCTGTTACCCCCAAAAGTTGCATCCATTTTCCTCGCCTATGAAAATTTGCATAAATTTGACGAAAGAATATAAAAGCAAAATGGTTAGTATAAAACAAACAAATCTTGGTTAGTTTTTTTTTTAATAAAAATTAAAATGATGCAAAAAAAAAAATGAAAACGCATGAAAAGCATTAAATGAATGCATGAAGTGAACCAACCTTTAGAGGTATCATTTAAAACGTCACCGAAATTTTTAATAAACTATTTATACAAAAAAAAAACTTATCTTTTAAAAACTATCATATTATCTATGACTAATTTTTAAGGTTTAACAAAATGAATTACCTTAAGTAATTAATACTATTTAGGATATTGATAATTTAAAAGTAACATGTAGTCATATTTTGTATAACTACGCTCTTATAAGTTAATATAATATTTACTTAATGAATTATATTTATAATTAAACACTTTCGTAACAAAAATTTTGAAAGCCTTTTGTTTTTTAACCTAATTAAAACTAATACAGTTTTCATTATACTTAAAAAAAGTTCTTAACTAAAACTGTATTCCGTAGGCCATCCCGAAAAAAACATAACCACTTCACTTGGGTAGTTTGTATAGGTGGAAAGGCTGCCTGTAGATAATACACATGTGGCAAAAAAATGGTTTTGAATTAATAAAAAAGAGATTTTAAATTTTAATAATGCACACTTTTATGTATGCATAAGAACTAATACGCATTAAGGGGCTATACCAGAGTGACACTTTCAAAAAATCGTTTTTTTTTCTTTGTTTTTTTTTTTTGATAGTTTAAACGACATTTTCAAACTTGCTGACATCATAACTCAAGAGATATTGACCAATCGACTTCAAATTGAAACTGAGTATTCTATAGTATATTATTTACTACACAATGACCTAAGATCTTTTTGATTGGTTGAAAATTGTCAATTTGCCATTAAAAAACGACAATTGTTTTCCTAAAAAAGACACTTTTTTCGGAACTTCCGAAGACAGCATATAACTTTGTTATTATTCAATATTTTTGTAAAAAAAAACTTAAAATATAGCCGAAAATATACCTTATTATGTCCAAAGAACTTCGAAGTATTCGATTTTTTTTTAAAATCACGAAATTCGCCTAATTTTCCATGGGTAACACTAGTATAGCCCCTTAAATATTTGATGAATGTACATATATACGCATATATATAAAAATTCACCCAAGTATCAATAAAATACCTAACACATATTCCAAAATAAATTCATACCTTGCTAGTTCTCACGAATTGTCAATTTGTACACATATGTCAAACGACAAATTACTTGAAGCAAAAAAAGTGTTACACAACACCCTAAGATTTCTTAGAGGTGAGTATATGTATGTAAACAAAGCAAAGGTTGTCTACTGTATTTACTGAGGTTCAGACGACGATGCGAAGGGTACTACCACAGTCGTTAATGCCAAACCACCCCCAATGCTCTCGTTGCTGAATTAAGCAAAATTGTACGTACTAACAGGAGGATGGAGTCATGTGTAGAAGTTCACGCAAGTGAGGAAAGTTGTCTGATCGCCATTCACTTGGGAGTGGCCAGAAACGATTCTTTTACATTTGACTCAAGCAGCTCACGACTTCCGGTCTTTGACCAAGTATCCTCTGGGTAGCCTAAGAACATCCGTTTGAAGGCGAGCTAAAGTGAGAAGGCGAAACACCCCTGCATAGGGTTGTGCGCTGGGTTTGGGACCCGCCACGTAAAAAAAACACCCCCAGTGAATAGTTATAATCAGCCTCGGATGAGAGACCCCCCTTTTGATGACGACCATGGCAAACGAAATAAGGACTATGATTTGAGGGCATGCACCTGGAATGTCCGGTGCCTTAATTGGGAAGGTGCCGCTGCCCAGCTGGTAGATGTCCTCGTAAAGATAAAGGCTGACATCACCGCCGTCCAAGAAATGCGATGGACGGGACAAGGACAGAGACGAGTAGGTCCTTGTGACATTTACTACAGTGGCCAGATAAAGGAGCGCAAGTTTAGTGTTGGATTTGTGGTGGGAGAGAGACTCCGTCGCCGAGTACTATCATTCAGTCCGGAGAATGAACGTCTAGCCACAATCCACATCAAAGCGAGGTTCTTCAACATATCGCTGATTTGCGCCTACGCCCCGACGGAAGAGAAGAACGATGTGACCAAAGATGCCTTTTATGAGTGCTTGGAGCGCACTTATGAGAGATGCTCCCGCCAAGATGTCAAAATAGTGCTTGGCGACTTCAATGCCAGGGTGGGCAAAGAAGGTGTCTTTGGCACTACGGTCGGTAAATTCAGCCTCCACGAGGAAACATCCCCAAATGGGTTGAGGCTGATTGACTTCGCCGGGGCCCGAAATATGGTTCTCTGTAGTACTAGATTCCAGCATAAGAAGATACATCAAGCTACCTGGCTGTCTCCGGATCGAAAAACCATCAACCAGATCGATCATGTTGTGATAGACGGAAGACACGTCTCCAGTGTTTTAGATGTGCGTGCGCTCCGAGGTCCTAACATCGACTCGGGCCACTATATTGTTGCAGCCAAAATTCGCACCCGCCTCTGTGCAGTAAAAAACGCACGCCAGCAAACACAAGGATGGTTCGACGTCGAGAAGCTGCAATCACAATAGACAGCCGAACGTTTTTCTACTCGGCTTGCACTCCTGCTCTCTGAGAGCACTCGTCAACAACTCGGTATAAAGGAACTGTGGGACGGCATTTCAAGCACCTTACGTACAGCTGCAACCGAAACCATTGGTTTTCGGAAAGTGCAAAAGAACAGCTGGTACGACGAGGAGTGCCGTGTCGCAGCGGAGAGAAAACAGGCTGCCTACCTCGCAACGTTACGATCGACCACAACACGTGCGGGATGGGATAGATACCGAGAGTTGAAGAGGGAAGCGAGACGCATTTGTAGACAGAAAAAGAAAGAGGCCGAAATGCGTGAGTACAAAGAGCTTGATAAGCTGGCCGACAGGGGTAATGCTCGAAAAGATGCGGCGGCTTACAGAAGGTTTCAAGACCGGAGCATACTCTTGTAGAACCCCCCAAGGTGATCTAGCCACCGATGCCTAGAGCATACTTAAATTATGGAGGGAACACTTCTCCAGCCTGCTGAATGGCAGTGAACGCACAACACCAGGAGAAAGCGAACCCGATACCCCAATCGATGACGATGGAGCAGACGTTCCATTGCCCGACCATGAAGAAGTTCGAATAGCAATTGCCCGCCTGAAAAACAACAAAGCGACAGGGGCCGATGGATTGCCGGCCGAGCTATTCAAACACGGCGGCGAAGAGCTGATAAGGTGCATGCATCAGCTTCTTTGCAAAATATGGTCGGACGAAAGTATGCCCAACGATTGTAATTTAAGTGTGCTCTGCCCAATCCACAAAAAAGGAGACCCCACCATCTGCGCCAACTACCGTGGGATTAGCCTCCTCAACATCGCATATAAGGTTCTATCGAGCGTATTGCGTGTTGACCGTAGTCAACAAACTGATTGGACCTTATCAGTGTGGCTTTAGACCTGGTAAATCAACAACCGATCAGATATTGACCATGCGCAAAATTTTGGAAAAGACCCGTTAAATGAGAATCGAAACACACCACTTCTTCGTCGATTTCAAATCTGCTTTTGAGAGCATGAAAAGAAGCTGCCTTTATGCCGCGCTGTCTGAATTACAATCTTTTATAAGAGTGCACAGCTGCTGGCGTATGCCGTTGACATTGACATCATCCACCTCAACACCCGCGCCGTTAATTCTACTTCTTCCATACTGGACTAGGAAGCGAAGCAAATGGGTCTGTGAACGAGGAAAAGACGAAATCTCTCTTGTCATCAAACAAACAGTTGTCGCACTCGCGACTTGACTCTCACCTCACTGTTGACAGTCATAACTTTGAAGTCGTAGATAATTTCGTCTATCTTGTAACCAGCGCAAACAGCACCAACAACGCCAGCCTGGAAATCCAACGCAGGATAACTTTGCTAACAAGTGCAACTTCGGACTGAGAAGACAATTGAGAAGTAAAGTCCTCTCTCGACGAACAAAAACCAAACTCTATTAGTCGCTCATAATTCCCGTCTTGCTTTAGGGTGAAGGGGCTTGGACGATGGCAACAACTGATGAGTCGACGTTCCGAGTTGTGGAGAGAAAAGTTCAGCGAAAGACTTATAGTCCTTTGCTCGTTGGCCACTGTGAATATCCGATATCCAATATCGCATTCGATGGAACGATGAGCTGTATCAGATATAGACGACATAGTTCAGCGAATTAAAAGACAGCTGCTACGCTGGCTAGGTCATGTTGTCCGGATGAACGAAAACACTCCAGCTCTGAAAGTATTCGACGCACTACCCGCCGGGAGAAGCAGAGGAAGAGGAAGAGCTCCATTCAGTTGGAAGGACCAAGTGGAGAAGGACCTGGCTTCGCTTGGAATATCCAATTGGCGCCACGTAGCGAAAAGAAGAAACGGTTGGCGCGCGGTTGTTAACTCGCGACAGAGGAGGTCCTTTTCGATTCAGACCGAACTTTTCGTGTTGCTCAACGTCAGTTTACGAAGCCGTATTAGTTTTGCAGGAATACCAAATTCAGACATCGCGGCATGGAGGCAGTTTTTTTTTGTGCTATAGAAAGCAGCTTTGAAATCGACGAATAGGTCGTGTGTATCAACCCTCCTTTCACGGGTATTTTGCAAAACTTGGCGCAAGTTGAAAATCTGGTCGGTTGTTGATTTGCCAGGTCTAAAGTCACACTGATAAGAGCCATCCAGTTTGTTGACGGTGACTTTAATTTCTCACACAATGAGCTCAAGAGAAAGGCTACGCGATTTTGAGGATGCTTATCCCGCGGTAGTTGGCGCAGATTGTGGGGTTTTCCATTTTATGGCTTGGGCAGAACACACACTTAAATTCCAATTGCTATTCCAACTTCTTCACGGTCGGGCAATGGAACGTCTACTCTATCGTCATCAATTGGGGAATCGGGTTTGCCTTCTCCTGGCGTTGTACGTTTACTGATATTCAGCAGCCTAGAGAAGTGTTCCCTCCTTAATTTAAGTATGCTCAGGGCATAGATAACCTTGGAGGGTTCTACAAGAGTATGCTCCGGTTTTGAAACCTTCTGTAAACAGCCGCATTTTGTCGTAGAATTTTCGATCATTACCTCTGTCGGCCAGCTTATCAAGCCATTCATACTGACCCATTTCGGCCTCTTTCTTTTTCTGTCTGCAAATTCGTCTCGCTTCCCTCTTCAACTCTCGGTTTCGCGCACGTGTTGTGGTCGATCGTAACGTTGCGAGGTAGGCAGTCTGTTTTCTCTCCGCTGCACCACGGCACTCCTCGTCGTACAGCCATTCTTTTGCACTTTACGGAAAACCAATGGTTTTGGTTGCAGCGGTACTAAAGGAGTTTGAAATGCCGTCCAACAGTTCCCTTATAACGAGTTGTTGACGAGTACTCTCAGATAGTAATTGCAGCTTCTCGACGTCGAACCTTCCTTGTGTTTGTTGGCGTGCGTTTTTTGCTGCATAAAGGCGGTTGCGCATCTTGGCTGCAACAAGATTGTGGTCAGAGTCGATGTTAGGACAATTAGTATAATGATAAATATTTACAATGTTTTCTTACCACAGTGGGTGAATATATGTAAGCGTATAAATTTAGTTAACTTAAGTATTAATAAGAACTTAAGATAAATGTTACTCATTATTGGTAGTTCCATCGTTAAAGTAGCTGCTGATACTATGTATCTCCTGTTCTTTTTCTTTAATAGAATTCATTAATAATGAAATTTGATTCATCGCATTGTCAAGTTGTTCTTGGCATTTTTGATGACTGAAGGACCCATTGCAGAAATATGATTCAGTTTGGGTCCCCTGACATCGAACCCAAAAAGGAATCACTTCTGCCCTAGCTTTTTCAACCCTCCTCCTGAGCAGCAAAATCCTCAGGCCCTAATCGAATTACCCCGTCATTTGCGTCCGTCTGTTCGACTAAGCTACCTATTTCAAACACTAAATTATTTTTTGGAAACACATCCACTGTGGGTGCGTACAAATTAGAATCGGGGACTGTATCTTTACTTAACCTTAATTTGTTCCTCATCCGGAACGAGAAATGGCGCTGGCAGGCGAATAGCTCTTTTTTTGGGGTTTCTGTTACCCCCAAAAGTTGCATCCATTTTCCTCGCCTATGAAAATTTGCATAAATTTGACGAAAGAATATAAAAGCAAAGTGGTTAGTATAAAACAAACAAATCTTGGTTAGTTTTTTTTAAATAAAAATTAAAATGATGCAAAAAAATGAAAACGCATGAAAAGCATTAAATGAATGCATGAAGTGAACCAACCTTTAGAGGCATCATTTAAAACGTCGCCGAAATTTTTAATAAACTATTTGTAGAAAAAAAACTTATCTTTTAAAAACTATCATATTATCTAGAACTAATTTTTAAGCTTTAACAAAATGAATTACCTTAAGGAATTAATACTATTTATGGTATTGATAATTTAAAAGTAACATGTAGTCATATTTTGTATAACTACGCTCTTATAAGTTAATATAATATTTACTTAATGAATTATATTTATAACTAGCTGACCCCGCAGCCGTTGTCCTGTGTGAAATTATGTGTTTTGAAATGAAAAGAAAGTTAAATTTATCATTTCATTTTTTTTTCGATGTACAGAAAATATGGTTTTCCAACTCGTGAGCTTGCCACGTACATCTGGCTGTGTGAAAAACATAGCATTTCCAAATTTATGCTACACACTTTGCGACTATTCTTGTGTCCTGTTGATTGTCATCTGAAATGCAATTTTCACTGGAAACGGAATACGTTTGAACTGAATTGGCAAATCGTTAGAACTCAAAGGAGTTCGTAGAATCAAGCATTAAAAAAATCTAACTTTGTGACGCAAATGATGTGGTGGCATACCAAGCCTGCCCAAAGAGTTTAGAAATACCTCTGCATAACTCACGGCATCGTCTTTATTGTTAAGACGATCGATCGATTTGTATGAGTGCAAGTCTCCTGGAATTTAACTTTGAATCTTCCAGTTTAAGTCAACAACATTGGCGTTTTTGGTAGCTAACATTGCGCGTGCACTTAAGGAATCGTAGTTACGATAATTTGGCCACGATAATTTGGCGAACATTCGTGATGAGTTCATCTTACATGCATTGATAAACGGCGGATGGAATTGATATCGAAACACCGGAAGTATCAACCGGGACTGACCCATTTCCAATTTTTTGTGAAGACGATGTAAAATGTCTTCGGCAATGTCATTGTTGTTCGCATCCCATAATTGACGCGGATTTGAGGGCTGATATGTCGAAATGATTATGATTCGCGAAAAGTGTGCGAACTTCATTTTCATTCCAGTGATTAACATGTTCCAGCAATTGTAATTGCTGCCTTACTTCTCCAAAACTTGTACACACCGTAGCTTACTTTAATCAATAGAAACCGAAGATAGAAACAATCGTTGTTTTTAGGGTGGATTGTGTAAACTCATCCTAATTCAGTTGAGAACACACCTGGATGTCAATCTACTGGCTGGTGAATTAGACTATAATGTTGAATATACATAGTACGATCCATGTGTTGTCAACTTCGATATTCACTATTCTAAATTGAATTCTGAATGCTCTGCATTTGTCGTCTGGTGAGCGACGCCGATAGAGTGGATATCCATTATTTCTAGTTTGTGTTTCCGAAAGAAAAGCACGTGGATACTGTTGAGTGCATTTATAGTCAGACCATCCATCAGTCCATCGAAGCTGTTGCTTGAAAAGTCTTGTTGTGACATCGTGACGATCGCTTTCTGATAGACCGCGATTAATAATACCGCACGTATGTCATCGTATCCTGGGAGTACTCGGTCATGTGCCTTTGGCTGCTAATGTATGTTAATACATATTAGCGCGACCTCTTCGTGGCATCGTAACAAACTTCAATCTGCAATTGATCACTTTGTGTGTAACACACATAACATTTTCACTGAATAGTTTTCAAAAATTTTTGAACCAAACGACAAATTTGAACGATTTGAATAATTGAAAAATAAAATAAAAAAATTAAAAAAAAAAAAATTGTAAGAAAAAATTAACTTTTTGGAATTGTCCAATTTTCCGACTTTTCCTCATGAGAAGCGTAGAGGTTTTTTTATTTCCAAACCTTCCTCGATCCATAGGAAACATTCTCTGAAAATTTCATCAAGATTGGTTCAGTCGTTCCCTTAGCGTTACTAATAAACAAATATTCATTCGTTTGTATGGGAAAAGGAAATGGACTGTTTTTAGGAGTTTTCCGGCTATTATTCGAATTTTTCTTGCTGTAAAAACCATCCTTGAGCCTTAACGAATATTTTAAAAAAAGAATTAGCAAAATTGGTCCAGGCGTTTTTGAGTTATGCGCTTACCAACACATTTTGCGATTCATTTTTATATATAAGATTAAACACTTTCGTAACAAAAATTTTGTAAGCCTTTTGTTCTTTAACCTAATTAAAACTAATACAGTTTTCATTATACTTAAAAAAAGTTCTTAACTAAAACTGTATTCCGTAGGCCATCCCGAAAAAAAACATAACCACTTCACTTGGGTAGTTTGTATTGGTGGAAAGGCTGCCTGTAGATAATACACATGTGGCAAAAAATGGTTTTGAATTAATAAAAAAGAGATTTTAAATTTTTATAATGCACACTTTTATGTATGCATAAGAACTAATACGCATTAAGGGGCTATACCAGTGTGACACTTTCAAAAAATCGTTTTTTTTTTTTAATTTTTTTTTTTTTTTTGATAGTTCAAACGACATTTTCAAAATTGCTGACATCATAACTCAACGAGATATTGACCAATCGACTTCAAATTGAAACTGAGTATTCTATAGTATATTATTTACTATACAATGACCTAAGATCTTTTTGATTGGTTGAAAATTGTCAATTTGCCATTAAAAAAAACGACAATTGTTTTCCTAAAAAAGACACTTTTTTCGGAACTTTCGAAGACAGCATATAACTTTGTTATTATTCAATATTTTTGTAAAAAACACTTAAAATATAGCCGAAAATATACCTTATTATGTCCAAAGAACTTCGAAATATTCGATTTCTTTAAAAAATCACGAAATTCGCCTAATTTTCCATGGGTAACACTAGTATAGCCCCTTAAATATTTGATGAATGTATATATATACGCATGTACATAAAAATTCACCCAAGTATCAATAAAATACCTAACACATATTCCAAAATAAATTCATACCTTGCTAGTTCTCGTTCCAATGGGAATTTGTAAAATGATTCAGCTGCCGCACATCCGCACACACAAGATTTCGGCATTCTTCTGTAAACACAAACCTATTAAAAACTTCGACATATTTCTAATATATTTATACACCTTACCTTAATCTAGCTTTATTTCAGCAACAACACTTATCCACAATATAAAATATATAATCTTATAATTTACACTAATAAGTATGTATTTTTTAAATCTTCAACATACATACGATCGTGTTTAAACTCAATTTCCAATTGATGTTTTCCTATAACGGCTAACGAATTGTCAATTTGTACACATATGTCAAACGAAAAATTACCACCCAGGATTGTATCCTACTGCATGCAAAAATTTAGAAATACTTGAAGCGTGTTTAAAAATTGCCCAAAAAAAAACAAGTGATTTAACATCAAGCAACAAGTAATATCCTAATAAAATTGAACAGAGATTCAAAATAATTCAATATAATCACTTAAATAACGTAAACACTTGCATTATTTAATATATTTTAAAGTGTTGATCATCAAAATTTAAAATTTATATGTAGCTCAAATGCTAACACAACACCCTGATTACCATGAAAGTAGCAAAAAAAGTGTTACACAACACCCTAAGATTTCTTAGAGGTGAGTATATGTATGTAAACAAAGCAAGGGTTGTCTACTGTATATACTGAGGTAGAATGGAAGATAGAAAGAGGAGGTAGAGTGGTGATGCCACTAATATGTAGAATGTAAAATTATTCACAGCTCTAACAAATTTGACGTTATTTTACAAATAAAAGCATGAAATAGCTCTATTATTGCTCTATTATATCATTTGTAATATCAATTGATAATTTAAAACAAAAAAATATTTACCAATTTTTATTTAGATATAATTTGAATTATTTTTTTATTTTACGTAATTCATTATTTCTTAAAATACTAAATTTTCTTAATACTTATCTGTATTTAAATAAAAACTAATCAGCGAAATTTGAGAGAAAAATCAGGACAACCTACATAAAATAAAATTAAGCACAATTTTTTTTTGCAAATTGTATCGATTCTACATTATCCGAAGGAACTTCGTTCCTACCTGGTGTCCCACTACAGCACATTTCTTTTTTTTATTAACATCTTAAAAAACATTTAACGTAAATTATAATGTCGCGCGCGAATAACTTAGAACCATCTGCTGCACCTGCCAATTTCTTTCTTGGTCCTACTTGTGCTGCAGCCGCCAATCTCCCAACTTCAACAATCTTTCTAATTGTGAACAACCAAGAGGACAATAGTGGTACTGATCAGGCTGCTAATCAGCGCATTCCTGCGACACACGCTGATAGTTCGAAAGCAGGTGTGTCAAATGCAGCTCCATCAAATGGGAGTCGGGTGTATATGGTATCATCCCAACAAGCGCATCTACAAGAAAGTCCACTCATAAGTCCTGTTCACTCCTCTAATTCTTTTGGTTCACTCGGCCTTCGTCTCGCGCAGAGTTGCTAGAAGAGCGAAGCGAAATCTTTCGACAGAGGGAGGCTTTATTAAGAGGACAGCACAGCTTTTTGGATCGCAACGATTCAATGGGTTTTGATAACGACTTCGACGGAAGACAATATTCAATGTCTAGGATCTCAACCATGTTGAGGGAGGAGGCGCTTCCTCCATCCCAAATGCTGCAGATGCCGCCACAATTTGTGGCACCATTTAATACAATCGCTCCTGTTCTAAGTGATTTTAAAAATAGCGGGTCTTCACTACCTAACAGTATTCCAACCGGAATAATAAAGGATCAACAAGGTGAAACTGATTTTCAAACACCGGTTCTTCAACCGTTATTGACCCGAATGAAATCACTTGAACAGCAGTTGCGACGGAATTCAACACTAAATCCAGAGACTGTTTTGCGCAACCGGTTCATACAACTTTTCCGAAAGCTGGCCGCGTTAACAGCTCGTCCTTTGGTTCTTCAACTTGTCGCCGATTGACTAGGGATCAAGTTGCTTCTTGTAACAGCCTTGCTTAAGAATTACCTAAATATGATGGTAAACCCAGTTAGTGCCCGTTGGTTTATACCGCTCACAATCAAACTACAGAGCTTGGCGGATTCTCTGACGAAGAGAATATGCTAATGCTGCGACAGACATTGGTAGGTCCAGCGCTAAAGGCTGTTAAAAATCCGTTTTTGCACTCTCATGCGTCAATCAAGTTATGGCCACTTTTTAAATGAGATTTGTTAGACCAGAATTGATCATCATTGTCCTACAACGCCAAATTTTTAAACTACCTCCATATCGGAGAGCCATTTGGAATGTATAGTCGATTTCGCCGTAGAAGTGCAAAATATCTGTAAAACAATGTCAGTATCAGGTCTGACTGGTCATTTGAACAGGGGTTGGTTTCGAAATTACCTGGGCTTCTACCAGCGTATTGGGGAATTCTAAAGTGGAGCCTAACAGCATGCAATCTACAACACTTCAGTGATTGCCTCTTTCAGTTCGCTCAAGGAGTCAACTTCGTTCTCGTTCCAAAGGATCCAATACGTGAGCGCAAACCGGGGTCACTTAATCATCATTTTAGTTCGGTAAGATGTATCATTTGCGATGGAAGTTGTAGTGAAGTTTTTAATTGTGCCTCTAGTCAAAGGTGGCAAGTTCTTCATAAACTAAAATTATGCCGTCGATGTTTGAAAACGCATTCGATGAATAGATGTAATTGGGTCAAACCTTGCGGCGTTAACGGATGCACACGTATTCATCATCTACTTTTACACAATTCGGAATTCGGTCAAACTCCAGTTATCAAAGCGTCAAATAACGTCAAAATGATAGCCAACGAGCTGATCATAGATGATGGCCGATTTTCGAAGTTACCAATCCCAATAAACCAGAAAAGGTTAGACTAGTCTGGGACGCAGTTGCTAAGGTAAATGGAGTGTCCCTAAACAGCATGCTGCTGAAAGGTCCAGACCTAACAACTCCTCTATACTCGGTGCTCTTTAAGTTTCGACAAAAGAGACTTGCTGTGACAGCCGATATAGCTGAAATGTTTCACCAAGTTCGTGTACAACAAGAAAATCAAAACTTCTTACGTTTCCTTTAGCATGAACCAAGCGCTAATGAGCCGGCTACATTTGCAATGACAGTGGTGTCGTATTAAATTAGCTCAAGACGTTCGTCATATCCATGCACTTGGAGGATTTTATTTCAAAAATTGTTTGTCCAATTCAAGTTGGGTATTATTTGCCCTAAATGAGGATTCGCTTCATGAGTTATCTCTCGATCTTGACCGTGAACTACCTACTGAAAAGGTTTTACACATGTGGTGGAATACGTCCAGTGACCATTTCGCGTATTCGCCAAGTACAGAGATTCAGACATATTTCTTCATCAAAAGCGGCCTACTAAGCGCGATATTTTGAGTTTGGTCATGACTATTTACGATCCTATTGGACTCATCAGTTTTTATTTAATATATGCCAAGGTTATCTTACAAGAAATATGGAGAGCTGGATGCGACTGGGATGTATCAATCCCTGACGACCAATTTGGCAAGTGGCTAAGATGGCTCAAACTAATTCCGAAAATGGAGAGTCTAAGAATTCCAAGATGCTATATTTGAACTGTGTTTGGCGAAGTTCCACAAATCGAATTACAAACATTTTTTGATGGAAGTGAAACTAGCTACGCAGCAGTGAAAAATATGTTATCGAATCGCACTCTATCCACATTGATAAATGCGTTTCCTGGCAAGATTCCCCAACGGTATTAGCGTAGTGATCCGGTCATCGGCGCTACAATCAATTCGTAGCCTTCCGGGTTAGTGAAATTTTAGAGCTGACCGACGTCAAAGAATGGTATTGGGTTCCATCTGAGGAAAACGTTTCCGAAGAAGCAACCAAATAAAACGGTGATCTAGACCTTTCTAACGACAGTTGATGATTCAAAGGACCATCACTCTTGTACCTCTCGCCTGACAAGTGGCTTAAGCCTGACAAATTGCAATGCATTGCAACTGAAGAACTGCGTCCACAGTTTACTGGCTTTCATGACCCAACCTTAAAACAGCATTAGGTAGTACCAGAACAACTGAGATTTTCAACTTGGAACCGTCTACTTCGGGCAGTAGCTGTGACAGTGTATTGCGTTCGGTTCTGGCTAAGCATTATTCAAGATAATCAGCCTGTTGGTGATGGACCAACTACTGAAGATTTTCGTAAAGCAGAATATTATTTTTGGAGAAAGGTTCAACACGACAACTTCGGAGACTGTGGTAGAGTTAAGATAACAGGGCAACCAGATCAAGTTTATTTGCCCTAAAATCATCATGTTACTTACCTTTAAGCACTATCATCATAGAAATTTGGAAGCAGTGGTGAACGAGATAAGGCAATTCTATTGGATCATAATTACATTGGCTAATAAGATTGAACACATTTGTCAGCGTTGTGGAAATAGAACATCTCAACCCCGGCCACCTATGTTGGCCTCTCTGTCCGCATTCCGGTCCTCAGCATTTAGTCGACCGTTCTCTTATGTAGGCGTTGACTACTTTGGTCCTCTCTTGGTTACGGTCAAAAGAAGTATCGAAAAGAGATACGGAGTATTATTTACCTGCCTAAAACCAAAGCTGAAGCTGAGGATGAAGTCATGTGTAGAAGTTCACTCATGTGAGGAAAGTTCTCTGATCGCCATTCACTTGGGAGCGGCCAGAAACGATTACTTTATGGGAGACTCAAGCAGCTCACGACTACCGGTCTTTGACCAAGTACGACCATGACAAACGAAATAAGGACTACGAATTAAGGGCATGCACCTGGAATGTCCGGTCTCCTAATTGGGAACGCCGTTCGCCGTCTAAGAAATGCGATAGAAGGGACAAGGACAGAGACAAGTAGGTCCTTGTGGCGTTAACTAAAGTGGCCATATAAAGGAGCGCAAGTTTGGTGTGGGATTCGTAGTGGGAGAGAGACTTCGGCGCCGAGTACTATCATTCACTGAGGTGAATGAACGTCTAGCCACAATCCGCGTCAAAGCGAGGTTCTTCAACATATCGGTGGTTTGCGCCCACGCTCCGACGGAAGAGAAGAACGATGTGACCAAAGATGCCTTTTATGAGTGCTTGGAGCGCACTTATGAGAGATGCCCCCGCCAAGATGTCAAAATCGTGCTTGGCGACTTCAATGCCAGGGTGGGCAAAGAAGGTATCTTTGGCACTACGGTCGGTAAATTCAGCCTCCACGAGGAAACATCCCCAAATGGGTTGAGGCTGATTGACTTCGCCGGGGCCCGAAATATGGTTGTCTGTGGTACTAGATTCCAGAACAAGAAAATACAACAAGCTACCTGGCTGTCTCCAACCAACCAGATCGATCATGTTGTGATAGACGGAAGACACGTCTCCAGTGTTCTAGACGTGCGTACGCTCCGAGGTCCTAACACCGACTTGAACCACTATCTTGTTGCAGCCAAGACTCGCACCAGCCTCTGTGCAGCAAAAAACGCACGGCAACAAATACAAGGAAGGTTATACGTCGAGAAGCTGCAATCACTCTCTGAGAGCACTCGTCAACAACTCGCTATAAGGGAACTGTTGGACGTCATTTCAAACTCCTTAAGTACCGTTGCAACCGAAACCATTGGTTCCCGGAGAACGCAAAAGAACAGCGGAGAGAAAGAAAGCTGCCTACCTCGCAACGTTTCGATCGACCACAACACGTGCGAGATGCGATAGATATCGGGAGTAGAAGAGGGAAGCATGAGGTATTTGCAGAAAGAAAAAGAAAGAGGCCGAAATGCGTGAGTATGAAGAGTTTCACAAGCTCACACAATTCTATGAAAAAATGCGGCGGCTTACGGAAGATTTCAAGACCGGAGCAAACTCTTGTATAACCCCCAAAGGTGATCTAGTCACCGATGCCCAGAGCGTACTTAAATTATGGAGGGAACACTTCTTCAGCCTGCTGAATGGCAGAAAACGTACAACGCCAGGAGAAGCCGAACTCGATTCCCCATTCGAAGACGATGGGGCAGACGTTCCATTGCCCGACCATGATGAAGTTCGAATAGCAATTGTCCGCCTGAAGAACAACAAAGTGGGGCCGAGCTATTTAAAAACACAAAGCTTCTTTGTAAAGTATGCGCAACCATTGGAATTTAAATGTGCATTGTGCAATCCATAAGAAGAAAGACCCCACAATCTGGGCCAGTTACCGTGGGACAACAACATCGCGTATAGGGTTCTATCGATCGTATTGTGTGAAAGATTAAAGCCCAGCGTCAACAAACTGATTGGATCTTATCAGTGTGGCTTTAGACCTGGCAAATCAACAACCGACCATACATTCACCATGCGCCAAATCTTGGAAAAGACCCGTGAAAGGAGAATCGACACACACCACTTCTTCGTCGATTTCAAAGCTGCTTTCGACAGCACGAAAAGGAGCTTCCTTTACGCTGCAATGTCTGAATTTGGTATGCCCGCAAAACTAATACGGCTGTGTAAACTGACGTTGAGCAGTACCAAAGGCTCCGTCAGGATCGGGAGAGACCCCTCCGAGCCGTTCGATACCAAACGAGGTTTCAGACAAGGCAACTCCCTATCGTACGACTTGTCCAATCTGCTGCTGGAGAAAATAGTTCGAGCTGCAGAACTTAATCGAACAGGTACAATCTTTTATAAGAGTGTACAGCTACTGGCGTATGCCGATGATATTGACATCATCGGCCTCAACACCCGCGTCTTTAGTTTTGATTTCTCCAGACAGGACAAGGAAGCGAAGCAAATGGGTTTGACAGTGAACGAGGGCAAGACGAAATATCTCCTGTCATTAAACAAACAGACATCGCACTCGCGACTTGGCTCTTACGTCACTGTTGGAAGTCATAACTTTGAAGTTGTAGATAATTTCGTCTATTTAGGAACCAGTGTTAACACCATCAACAATGTCAGCCTGGAAATCCAACGCAGGGTCGCTCATAATTCCCGTCCTGCTATATGGTGCAGAAGCTTGGACGATGACAACAAACGATCAGTCGACGTTACGAGTTTTCGAGAAAAAGGTTCTGTGGAAGATTTATGGTCCACTGCGTTGGAAGGACCAAGTGAACAAGGACCTGGCTTCGCTTGGGATATCCAACTGGCGCCACTTAGCAAAAGGAAGAAATGACTGACACGCTGTTGTTAACTCGTCTCTAATCGCGTAAGCTGTGTCTACGCTACTAAAGAACAAGAAGAACAACCAGAGCAGTGCATCTCGAAATCGCATACTCGCTCTCGACCGACTCCTGCATTCTAGCTGTTCGCGATTTTATGTCTCGCCGAGGTAGTCCGGTAGAAATGTGGACTGATAATGATACAAACTTTAAAGGTGCAGAGAAGAGTTGAAGTTAGCATTTCAACTGATAGATAAAAATCATATAACAAGAACCTTTACTTCTGCTGCAACCAACTGGCGTTTTATACCCCCCCCTCTTCACCCTCAGCACTCACTTCCAACCAGTTCTTGTTAGATAGCCTCATTGGCGTTAAACCAATCGCGGAACCAGTTATTGCGTCGGCAAACATCGCAGCAACTAGCAAGCGCCTTCTGGGGATGATGGATAGTGGAGTACTTGCCCGCCATAACCAAGCGAAGCAAATAGTTTATAGATTTAAAGGCAAACGAAGTCGGTGATATAGCGTACACAGTTGACCCTAGTAACGCACGGAACTACTGCCCTAAAGGGAAGTGATCCAAGTATGAAAAAGTGATGATTGAAAGGTCAAAAGCGCCACCCTGAAGACAGCCTGTGGCATCTTTGAGAGACCTGCCGACAAAATAGCCGTTCTAGATGTGATTAATTCGGTACACCCTGATCAGCAGGATATACCGGAGGGGACTGTTGTGAACGATCTGGCAGCATGGCTCACGTAATCCTCGTAAGCCCTACTTGCTTACGTATGAACTGACGAGGCGCGTTCTGATTAGTCCAACTGGGAAACGGGAGCAATTAGTCTAACTAGCAAAGCAGGCAATAGGAAAAACGGTCATACCGTCGATAACGTTCAGAGGGCGCAGTTGAGACTAAATTTTTTTAATCAACCTTTGATTTCACATTTGATTTAAACTTTGATTTAACATTTGAATTAATGTTTGAATTCGGTATAAAATGTTATTTCAGTTAACTGCAAAAAATTTCTCGCATTTTATTAACACGAGTGTGTCATAACGCTTTTATTTCATAGACAAATGCATTTTTCCGAAAAGGAAGTAATTGCACGGTGCTATATCAGGTGAATACGGGGAGTGGTTAATGGTTAAAGTATGGTTTTTGGTTAAGTAATCGGTCGCAAGCGTCGATTGGTGAGGCGGCGCATTATCGTGCAACAAACGCCAACTTTTATCTTCGCGATATTCAGGCCGAACACGTCGAAGATGCGAAGATGATTTTTAATGATGATTTCGGCTGATTGTAGATGAATTCACGCACTGTTTTCATGAAATTTTCGGTGATCACCGACTTTGATTGGCCCACATGTTGATCGCCATTTATGCCCTCACTGCCACTTTGAAAACGTTGAAACCACTTGCGCACTTTGCTACGGGATAGGCAATCATCGCAATAGTCTTGTTTCATCAATTGAAACGTTTCGGTAAAGGCTTTACCAATTTTAAAACAAAATTTAATGGCTCTTTGTTGGATGCTCATTTTCGCATCGATAACACAAACATACTGACACTTAAAACGCAATAGCTTCTCTTCCAATCAATAAAATGTCATGAAATTCTCACCGGACAATCGATAAAGATAGCAAATTCTAACGCACTAATTGGCATATAGATGGCGCCACCAGGAGGCGCTAGATTCAAAAAGTCCTGCTTACTTTAGTAAGCTCCTTTTTTATGACCGAAAAATGTTGTACGAGTATAAAGACAGCCGAAAGAGAAGTTTTGACATGATTTTACACATTTTCAGCACAAAGGTTGCTGCAATCAAAAATATCTTTATTCTGTAGAATTTCAATACTAAACCTTGCAGTTTGTGTTTAATAACGGAAATAGGGGTAGTACCTTAAACACAAAACTTTGGTGAAATTCGTAAAGTAGTCTCTAAGATAAACGATTTTAATAGGGCAGTAATACGCCCCTTATCTAATTTTTTCACTTAATCATATATCCTAGGTCGTCTTGATTGTGAAAATTAATGCTCGTAGCGTATTTATTCGGTGAGTTACTAGTTTTCAACTTAACCGGTACATGGGAAGTGGGCGAAGTTAGCATCCGATTTTAATACTTTCCTCAGTGCGTGAAGTAATACTACGGCTATTTCTTGTAAGCAAGTTTGTTTGAGTTAGCTCCAATGGTTTGGAAGGTATGCACGCCGCTCATAATCACGGTTTATAAGTTTTCATTTAATGGCGTTTTATGGGCGTGAAAGTTTTCGAATTCCGATTCCAGGGGGGCTTTCTAATTGACACAATAATTTTCCAACGATGAAATATAAGCAGTTCCTTTGAAGACCTCAGTATTAAAGAAGTCCTTTTAGCGGTTTGCCAATCATGAAATGTGCGGGCGTGACTTTACTTTAACTTCATTTAGTATTGTTGCAAATTCTTCGTAAGTTAGAAGTGAAATATCTAAGGGTCGCTTAAGATAATATTTGATTCGTTTTATACCAGCCTCCTAGAAAACGTCCTCACGCTTGGATGGTTGAAATTCCAAAATATTTGGGCTTTTTCGAAATATGGTGATCCTCTTTCATCGCGAATACAGCGTTCACAAGCTAACCGTAGTTTCTTTTCAGCACCCACGAAATTAGTGCTATTGTCAGAGTAATTGTGCGGACAGTACCCTCTCCGGTTAGTGAAACGTTTGAAAACAGTGATCAAATCGATTGAAGAAAGGTCTCTAGCAAGCTCGAGATGGATTGCACTAGTAAATAAATGCGCATATGTATGTATGCCTCTGTAGATTTTGCACCTCTTCCATGTGTAAATCCGGCTCGAAGGACCAAAATATGTTGATGTTTAATAGCGCTCGCGTTAGATATTTAATAATTTTTTTTTGTTAATTTATTTACAATCTGTCGTGTGACAATAACTTATTACATCTAAGATGCTGAAATTGCAATTTGTCCCTTAAATACATAAAGGTATTTGAAATATAAGATTTGTACTTATATAAGTTAAAAAACGTTTAGTTATTTTTTATAAAAAAAATGTTTTCCGGGAGCTATTCTCCTTTTTTTTGGGAGCTATGCACCTTTATTGAATTCTGTGTAAGAACTGAATTTTACAATTATTTACGCTTAACTCTAAACCCCCGCTTTCCTGCAACGGGTACGGAGTGTGCTGACGCTGCGCTTCCCACAGGTTGCCACTACATGTGTCGCTTTCTCAGCGCTTTAGTGGTGTCATATTATATTACATTGTATCATATGATATTAATGCATCATATGATACCTTTTGAATATGTGGGGTGCTAACTTATATCTTATTATATATTCATTTCTCACCCCCCAGACAATAATCCCAAAAATGTTCCAAATTTTAAAATTTCCTAAAAAAAACTGACACATACGAACGCCAAACCTTTTGAGGGTTTTACTATACTAGTACCATCATCCTGACTTGGAATTTCTCACCCCCAGACAATAATCCCAAACATGTTCTAAAATTTAAATGTCATTAAAAAAAACTGACACATACGAACGCAAAACCCTTTGAGGGTTTTACTATACTGACCTAGTACCCTCACCCTGACTTGGAATTTCTCACCCTCCAGATTAGCTTTGTACTGTGTAATGAGAGCGGACTGATCTAAGCTCATATATTCATTATTAGAAATTTTAAGATGATGGGGGCTTATGCCGGTATAAATTGCGAAGTCAATTATATCCGGAATTTTGTTGGGATCAGTCGGCCAGTATGTGGGTCTGTCAGCAGATAAAACATTTAAGCTTTTTTGAGAAATGCACATGTACAGTTCGCGGCTTTTGGGATTCGTAAGGCGTGAACCCCACCACGGATGTTTGGCCTTGAAATCACTTTCCGCTAAAAATCTGGGACCCATTTTGTCGAAAAATGATTTAAAAGTTTCTTTGCTTATATTGAATCGAGATGAAAAATATAAAGAGGTTATAAAAATCGCTACACTGCCGGTGTGGATTTTCAAAGAAGCTGCTTGAATTGATGGTACAGAAACTGGCTCTTAAGCAATGTATTTTAGTGATGATTTTATAAGAATTGCAGAACCACCGTGTGCCTTACCGTCGGGGTGGTATGAAGTAACGAGATCAAATCCATTAATTTTAAAATATGACTTAGCGGTAAAGTGGGTTTCTGAAACCAGTAATATATCTATACTGTTAGTTTTTATAAAATATTCAACTTCAATTCTCTGGCTGCTTAGTCAATTGGCATTCCAAATCGCTATTTTGAGACTTAATTGCATAGCTTAGTTAAGAGAGAAGACATCATATTTATTAGTATTGTGGTTAGCTCAATATGTTTAATAATAAAGAGGATTAAGATATAAGGCGTGCTTTACTTTCGAATTCCTTTATTGAAGAGAGCGTAAAAACGGAAGCTGGTTTGACAGCAAGCAATTGCTGCCCAGGGAGCCTCAAACATATGTTTATAAAGGTGATGTCAAATAGGCGCGAACAGCCTTGATTTACCCGATATCGCGATTTCCACATTTTCTCCTAATTTCGAACTGCTCGTATTGGCCAAAATGCCTGATATTTATTAAATTAACTGCACAGGCTTTCCTAAAAATAGTCACATAATCGGGCATTTTGGCCAATACGAGCAGTTCGAAATTAGGAGAAAATGTGGAAATCGCGATATCGGGTAAATCTAGGCTGTTCGCGCCTATTTGACATCACCTTTATAAACATATGTTTGAGGCTCCCTGGGCAGCAATTGCTTGCTGTCAAACCAGCTTCCGTTTTTACGCTCTCTTCAATAAAGGAATTCGAACGTAAAGCATACATGTGCTTGCATATAAGTTTATATTTTATAATATACTAGCATATTCACCACGCTTCGCCTGGCTTTAATTAAGCATACATGAACAAATAATTAACAAAATCACAAAAACGTTTTTTTTTTAGTTTTAAGAAATCCGAAATTTACTCAAACTCTTTTGCTTTAACTTACATCGTAGTGTACATACATAAAAATATAAATACATATGCTCCTCAATACGCTATTTGTAAAAAATCAAACATCCGCGCAAGCGACCAAAAAAGGCACAGATGCACAATTATTGACCATAAAGAATCGAGCCAACTGTGCATCCTTTCCTATTATTAAAAATTAATTTTTTTTTTTATTTTGTTCATACATTGCAACTAGTTCAAATAAAAGACAGGACTAACAAGCAACTTGAATATGACTTAAACATTTAATTACAAAATCACAAAACTACTACTATGTGCACCATAGCTCCATATCGGTCGGATTATTTGTTCATAGATAAGTAACTTATTTTCGATGGATAACACTGATTTGTTACCGATTAACCAATTGTAATTTTTGAGTCGCATGTCCAGCTCCTTACGTTTGTTTTTTACGTGAACTTTCCACCGTAGCTTAGTGTCAAGTGTCATTCTTAAGTATTTAGCGGAATTAAAGTACGGTATTCGAGCACCGTCTATGAAAATTGGTAAGTACTGTATCTTGTTATATGTGAAAACAAACAATGTGTACAGACTTAGCTTCATTCAGCTTTATCTGCCATTTCTTTGCCCATTGTACGACTTTATTTACAGCTTTTTGGAGATTATTAGTGCACGAGTCCACTACTACCTACAGGAAGCAACGCGGTATCATCTGCGAATGTGGCTGTTGTATAATTGCAGTCTATTGGCAGGTCGTGCGTGAATAGAATATAAAGAAGAGGGCCCAACACACTTGTGGAACTCCTGCTTTCATTTCCCTAAGATCAGAATATTTGTCCCCTTGTTTAACGCGAAAGTAGCGATCAGATAAATACGATTTTATGATGTTATAATACTGTTTCGGTAGAATTAGTTTCAGTTTCGAAAGCAGTCCTTTGTGACAAACTTTATCAAACGCTTTTGCAACATCCAAAAACACGGCAGAACAGAATTTTTTTCCTCAAAGGCTTTTTCAATAACGTGTGTTATCTTGTGGATTTGATCAATCGTAGAATGGTTGGCTAAAAACCCAAATTGATGGGCTGGAATTATAGTTTTTCGTTCAATGATTTTATTGACACGTTTTATGAGAATTTTCTCAAATAGCTTCGGTAGAAGTGATATGGGCCTGTAATATGATACATCATATCCTGGTTTTCCTGGCTTTGGAATCATGACAATTTTCCAATAAGTTGGCACGTATTTAAGATGAAAAGCTGCGTTAATAATGTTGGTAATTATTACTACACTTATTTGAGGACCTCGGCAGTAATCAGGTCGTAACCGGGGGAGTTTTTGTTTCTAAGGTTTTTGATTTCCTCACTTAGCTCACTACTTGTGCAACATGGGATTTTTTCGTTTTCTTGACTGGAAGCAGTAGGATAATCAACGTGTGTTTCATATAATAATTAGAAAATACTTCTGCTTTTTTTGAATCGTCTCTGGCCCAGCTATTAGCACTTATTTTAATGGGACATACTTGAGTTTCTGGTGTTTGTAGTCTTTTACAGCTTTTCCAAAGAGAGTAGTCGGAGTTTTTTCCATTGCTTAGGGAACGAAGATATTTTGTGAAACTTTCATTTTTGAACCTCTTAATTTTCCGATTAAGATCTTTAGAGACTTTATTTAAAATAGATTTATCAGCTGGGCAACGAGTTTGATGCCACTTACGTCGTAGCTTTCTCTTTAATTTAATTGTTTCCCTTATATCATTAGGATATTGAGAGTTTACAGCAATTTCCTTTAATTCCGGTGTACTTTTCCAAGCTGCGTGTTGTATACTTGTTGTAAAGTGTAAAATTTCAGATTCCATCTGGTCTTTATTTAATATAGAGTCATATTAACTTTCGTAATGGCTGAATGAGTCACCGACCTCCTCACAATATTACACTCCCACACCACACACATTACATACACCACATCGTTATTCACCACCATATCTTAATTACACACCACATCATCATTACATTCCACATCACACGCTCACAAGTACTACAACATCACGATTTCAACATACCCAAAAAACAAGGAACAAAAGGGACGGACGGACAAGGCACCGGCCTCTTTCGCATGATCGCTACGAACGCGCAAGCATCGCCACGTTTTTCGCAGAATCTTACCTCTTTTCGTTCGCCGTTTGAATCGCATTTTTTCCCGTTCGGAATCTCGTTGGAGTTAATGTGCAATTTTGCCTATTTACACTCTGGAACGAATTTTAAGCACACTTTCAAAATCTTACATCTTTTAATCGCATTTATTATTCGTATTTTTAAGGTAAGTGCCGCTAAAATACAAGTGGTGATACCAATTAATAAAATAAATAAAAATAAAATTTTTTGGTAAGAAAAAACAAAAAAAGGAGGTGACTAAGAAAAAAACAGAAAAAAAACCGTTTGTGAAAAAAAACACAAAATAAAATATAAAATGTGAAAAAATTTGTTTGGAAAAAATATAAATCAGCGGTTGTGGCAAAGTGAACAAAAAAGGCCGTTAGTGAAAAGAAACAAAAATTTGTTGTAAAGCAAAACCATAAAACAACGGTGGTGTCAGTGAAAACCAAAAGCCGTTGGTGGCAAAACTAAGGTACCGGTAGTGCCAAAAACAAAAAATATATATATATGTATGTGTATATGCGTATGTACATAAAATCATAAAGTGAATAAACTCGGAAGAAGAAGCATATACACATGTGAAATCTTACACATCGCAATAATTAAGGTGAACAAAAGTTCAAAAAGAAAAAAAAAATTGCGGAATATAACACACAAGCACATACATATGTATATGTACATAGTGAAGTGAGCAACAAAAAAAAAACGTAAAGTGAGGTGAAATTGGAGTGCGCAAATTTACATAATAAAAAATATATACATACATATGTATATACAAGTACTAACAAACGGGTTAGAAAAAATTAAAGCAAATACTGAAAACGGTCGCGATGAAAAAAGAAAATATAATAAAAGAAAACGGGCGCGAAACTAAACCAACATATAACATACAAACAACAATTATCAACGCGGGAACAAAACTAACAACACACCTGAACATCTAGACATCAGAGACTTGCACACTACCAACAAAAGAGACGAGCACAAAGTCATAACAGCTGACCGCCGTTAGAAGAGAAGGTCACGGAAACCAGACAACAGAGCAAATACACTTATAACCCCCACAAAAAAAAGACCCTTGAAGCGTTTCAAAGTAAGTGTATCGTTTTCATTTTCATTATATATATATGTATGTTTGTAATGGCAAAACCTAAAAAACCCGTTTAAACAGGTTTAAAAACGGATGCCAATAATAAAACAAAATATATATATCGGTATTATACTTCCCCAGTCCTATAACGGAGCAAACGGAAAATCCGATATACGAAAAAAAAAGGATTAAAACATTAAAACATATGCACATATCATTTTACTAATATTCTTGCTGCCTTTTCATGCGATTATACATTTGTGTACATATACACACATAGCACACTGTAAATATACAAATTCAAGTATCTACTTGCACTATTCTCCCGCAATACCCCTTCTGCTTCCTAAAGCAGTAAGCAGGATTGCTTATAAAAACGCAAGCTAAAGCAGATCTATAACAAAAGCGAAAAATAATAAAACAAAAAAAAAATAGAAGGAATTAATATAGTACAAACATACACAAATACACAAATTGGTACACACAAATTGATACAAATTTGAATATTTACGCATAAATTTAAATATACTATATATCTATATAGAATCCGTAAGCATAAGTGCAGGCAGCAAAAATAGCTGCGCTTTATTGGCATATCTTCTCTCACGGTGAAAATATTGCGAAAAACCAACAAAAATTACGCGGGTTAATATAAAGTTCACCACACATAAATATCGCTTCAAAGTGCACTTTGGCATCCATCTCGCAATACCCCTTGTTCTTTGACCGTCAATAACAAGCAGGATTGCATATAAAGCAAAATACAAACATATACATATATGTATATATGTACATATGCTTGTACAAAGTGCAGTGATCTCTGCTCGAGCTCTCACTAGCACATAAGATAATTACGAAAGATCCGCTTATAGGCATACCCTATAAGAATTACGGGCACAAAATATTTATAAAAAAAAAAAAATAATAATAATAATAAATAAATATATATATACATATACTTACAAAAAAAAAATATATTTATATATATACGCGTATAGGAAACCCCTGCATAGGGTTGTGCGCTGGGTTTGGGACCCGCCACGTAAAAAAACACCCCCAATGAAAAAGCACAAACAGCCTCGGATGAGAGCCCCCCCTTTTGATGACGACCATGGCAAACGAAATAAGGACTATGATTTGAGGGCATGCACCTGGAATGTCCGGTCCCTTAATTGGGAAGGTGCCGCTGCCCAGCTGGTAGATGTCCTCGTAAAGATAAAGGCTGACATCACCGCCGTCCAAGAAATGCGATGGACGGGACAAGGACAGAGACGAGTAGGTCCTTGTGACATTTACTACAGTGGCCATATAAAGGAGCGCAAGTTTGGTGTTGGATTCGTGGTGGGAGAGAGACTCCGTCGCCGAGTACTATCATTCACTCCGGAGAATGAACGCCTAGCCACAATCCGCATCAAAGCGAGGTTCTTCAACATATCGCTGATTTGCGCCCACGCCCCGACGGAAGAGAAGGACGATGTGACCAAAGATGCCTTTTATGAGTGCTTGGAGCGCACTTATGAGAGATGCCCCCGCCACGATGTCAAAATCGTGCTTGGCGACTTCAATGCCAGGGTGGGCAAAGAAGGTATCTTTGGCACTACGGTCGGTAAATTCAGCCTCCACGCGGAAACATCCCCAAATGGGCTGAGGCTGATCGACTTCGCCGGGGCCCGAAATATGGTTATCTGTAGTACTAGATTCCAGCATAAGAAGATACATCAAGCTACCTGGCTGTCTCCAGATCGAAAAACCACCAACCAGATCGATCATGTTGTGATAGACGGAAGACACGTCTCCAGTGTTTTAGATGTGCGTGCGCTCCGAGGTCCTAACATCGACTCGGACCACAATATGTTTGCAGCCAAAATACGCACCCGCCTCTGTGCAGCAAAAAACGCACGCCAACAAACACAAGGATGGTTCGACGTCGAGAAGCTGCAATCACAACAGACAGCCGAACGTTTTTCTACTCGGCTTGCACTCCTGCTCTCTGAGAGCACTCGTCAACAACTCGGTATAAGGGAACTGTGGGACGGCATTTCAAACTCCTTACGTACAGCTGCAACCGAAACCATTGGTTTTCGGAAAGTGCAGAAGAACAGCTGGTACGACGAGGAGTGCCGTGTCGCAGCGGAGAGAAAACAGGCTGCCTACCTCGCAACGTTACGATCGACCACAACACGTGCGGGATGGGATAGATACCGAGAGTTGAAGAGGGAAGCGAGACGCATTTGTAGACAGAAAAAGAAAGAGGCCGAAATGCGTGAGTACGAAGAGCTTGATAAGCTGGCCGACAGGGGTAATGCTCGAAAATTCTACGAAAAGATGCGGCGGCTTACAGAAGGTTTCAAGACCGGAGCATACTCTTGTAGAACCCCCAAAGGTGATCTAGTTACCGATGCCCAGAGCATACTTAAATTATGGAGGGAACACTTCTCCAGCCTGCTGAATGGCAGTGAACGCACAACACCAGGAGAAAGCGAACCCGATACCCCAATCGATGACGATGGAGCAGACGTTCTATTGCCCGACCATGAAGAAGTTCGAATAGCAATTGCCCGCCTGAAAAACAACAAAGCGGCAGGGGCCGATGGATTGCCGGCCGAGCTATTCAAACACGGCGGCGAAGAGCTGATAAGGTGCATGCATCAGCTTCTTTGCAAAATATGGTCGGACGAAAGTATGCCCAACGATTGGAATTTAAGTGTGCTATGCCCAATCCACAAAAAAGGAGACCCCACAATCTGCGCCAACTATCGTGGGATTAGCCTCCTCAATATCGCATATAAGGTTCTGTCGAGCGTATTGTGTGAAAGATTAAAGCCCACCGTCAACAAACTGATTGGACCTTATCAGTGTGGCTTTAGACCTGGTAAATCAACAACCGACCAGATATTCACGATGCGCCAAATCTTGGAAAAGACCCGTGAAAGGAGAATCGACACACACCACCTTTTCGTCGATTTCAAAGCTGCTTTCGACAGCACGAAAAGGAGCTGCCTTTATGCCGCGATGTCTGAATTTGGTATCCCCGCAAAACTAATACGGCTGTGTAAACTGACGTTGAGCAACACAAAAAGCTCCGTCAGAATCGGGAAGGACCTCTCCGAGCCGTTCGATACCAAACGAGGTTTCAGACAAGGCGATTCCCTATCGTGCGACTTTTTCAACCTGCTTCTGGAGAAAATAGTTCGAGCTGCAGAACTTAACAGAGAAGGTACCATCTTTTATAAGAGTGTACAACTGCTGGCGTATGCCGATGATATTGATATCATCGGCCTCAACACCCGCGCCGTTAGTTCTGCTTTCTCCAGACTGGACAAGGAAGCAAAAGAAATGGGTCTGGCAGTGAACGAGGGCAAGACGAAATATCTCCTGTCATCAAACAAACAGTCGTCGCACTCGCGACTTGGCACTCACGTCACTGTTGACAGTCATAACTTTGAAGTTGTAGATAATTTCGTCTATCTTGGAACCAGCGTAAACACCACCAACAATGTCAGCCTAGAAATCCAACGCAGGATAACTCTTGCCAACAGGTGCTACTTCGGACTAAGTAGGCAATTGAGAAGCAAAGTCCTCTCTCGACAAACAAAAACCAAACTCTATAAGTCTCTCATAATTCCCGTCCTCCTATATGGTGCAGAGGCTTGGACGATGACAACAACCGATGAGTTGACGTTGCGAGTTTTCGAGAGAAAGGTTCTGCGAAAGATTTATGGTCCTTTGCGCGTTGGCCACGGCGAATATCGCATTCGATGGAACGATGAGCTGTACGAGATATACGACGACATTGACATAGTTCAGCGAATTAAAAGACAGCGGCTACGCTGGCTAGGTCATGTTGTCCGGATGGATGAAAACACTCCAGCTCTGAAAGTATTCGACGCAGTACCCGCCGCGGGAAGCAGAGGAAGAGGAAGACCTCCACTCCGTTGGAAGGACCAAGTAGAGAAGGACCTGGCCTCGCTTGGAATATCCAATTGGCGCCACGTAGCGAAGAGAAGAAACGACTGGCGCGCTACTGTTGACTCGGCTATAATCGCGTAAGCGGTGTCTACGCCAGTGAAGAAGAAGTATAGGAAACATTTTCTGCTGCGGTAATTACAACTAAATTAAACATATTGAAGTAAACGCGCAATTTACGTATTTCATTTGAAAACTCTTATTAACCCACAAGAGTTTCGGTTTTCGGCTTCACGTACAATTGAACGCGTTATCGTTAAATTAAATTCGTTAAAAACTCTTATTTACGTAAAAGAGTTCACGTCCAAACACATAAGTACATTTACAATTATATACAAAAATATTTTGAGAGTTTGGTTATCAAAAAGCCAGTGGTTTTGGTGATTCTCTTTGAATCTCTCGTATACAAAAGGGTTTTCTATTCTCTATATTATTATACAAAGCTGTTTCTGTATATCTGCCAGTCTAGTTTACACTTAGACATTTTAAATCATTTTAAAAACATTTTCTAAATGAGCTCAGATTCAAAAGAATCTTAAGCAATACAGTCACTAAACGTTCCTAAAATGATTTCAGAAGAAAAGAGCCCTTGTACACCTGCTGATGCTACACGCTCAAAGCAAGGTGCTACAAAGCAAAAAAAGCTGAAAGATATTTCATATACTAAGTTTATTGCTGAGAGTGACAGTCTAATTCGATACTGCACTCGATTTTCAACTTCATCGATTCAAGATAATTCTGAATCGGTATTAGAAATCAAAAAAGACAATTTAGAGAACTTCTGGACACGTCTCCAAGCGGCATATGACGCAATCGTAGAATCTGATGATTCAGATCTACCAGAAAATTTTAAATCCTCGGCATACACCAAATATGAACACTGCCTATACCAGTTCGAAGACACAAAGGCAATGATTTCTGATCAACTAAAGCTATTAAGAGCAATTGCACCTACTCCACAACCGAGAGTAGAGCTGCCACAAAGCCAAGCCCAAGAGGCAAGTTCAGGCATTCACCTTAAAGTGCCAGTATGCGACACAGATATATTTCATGGTGGTGCGGGACATGTTTACAGCTGTGTACATAAACCATCTTAAATTATCACAAGCGCAGAAATTGTATCACCTCAGATACAAAACCAAAGGTCAGACAGGCGTAATAGTCAAACAGTTCGCTCTCAATGACGAAAATTTCAATTTTGCTTGGGAAGCTCTTAAAGCACGTTACGAAAACGAGAGAATATTGGTCGACAAGCAAGTGACGATACTAATGAATTTACCAAAAATTCAGAAAGAAACCAGTGAAGAATTCATAAAGCTTCAATCCACGGTTTCAAATTGTTTGTCGATTTTATCGACACAGAATATTCGCACAGATAATTGGGATCCCATTCTGGTAAATATATGCACAGCTGCATTACCAGAAAAATCGTTACTTTTGTGGGAGCAATCGCGAAGAAAGTGCCCAACGTGGCAGCAAATGAAAGAATTTCTTACTACCCAATATGAAATTGCAGAAAGGGTAGATAAAAAACTAGTCAGAACGAAAAACGTTCAAAACGACCTCAATAGAAGCTTCAATAGACCCCAAGCAAGTAGCAACAATAATTTAAATAGAAGCTTGTTTAAAAATCAATCGTTCACATCCGAACAATATAAGCAAACGTCATGCGAACTTTGTAGAGGAGGTCACAAACTAAAATTATGCGAAAAATTCAAAAAAATGAATATTAGCGATCGAAACAATTTCGTAAGAACGAAAAAATTATGTACCAACTGTCTATCACATGCGCATGCGCTTAAAGATTGCGAAAGCAAATTTAATTGTGTTTACTGCCATAAAAGACATCATTCAATGTTACATATAACAAATTTTTCCAGCTCACCCCCAAGCAATGCAAACGTAAAACGAGCAACAGGATTAGTTGCCACAACAAATTCTGAAAACTGCCAAGAAGCACCATGCTGCTCAAAGGCGTTAAAAACCCAATCGCTACATAGCGAAACTCACAGTAGGGTACTATTACCCACAGCAGTTGTCTCCATCGAACACCGAGGAGAACTGTTTAAACTCAGAGCCTTAATAGACCAAGGATCACAACGATCATTTATAGCGTCTAGGGCACAAAACAGGCTACAGTTGCAAACAAAACTGGGCAATTTTGAAATCACGGGAATGGGCGGAAGAGTTGTTCAAAACTCAAATAAAATCTGCCCCATTACCCTCTTTTCCCCCAAAGCGGATAAGCGCATACAAGCAGAAGCTATTGTCTTACCGCAATTAACCAATATGTTACCCAGCTATCATATAAATAGCAAGCATTGGCAGAAGGTTTCACACCTAAAGCTAGCAGACCCAAACTGCGACACCCCCGCTCAAATAGATCTTCTATTAGGCAGCGATCTCATACCACAGATAATACTCGAAGGTATTGAGAAAATAACAAATACACTTCTGGCGCAAAATACCATTTTCGGATGGGTCCTATGTGGACTAGTTGCGGAACCAGTTACAACATTAACAACTCAAGTTGAGGAAGTCTCAAACGAGTACCTCAATTCACAATTGAAAAAATTTTGGGAATTAGAAGAACTCCCCCCCTTCAGTCACAACCCCGGAAGATCAGTATTGTGAGGATTTTTACAAAGCCACAACTATTAGACTCGTACGACTACCTCTTAAGCAACAATTTCCTAACACACTCGCCTTAGGTCACTCTCGCACCTCTGCAATTCAGCATTTTCTAAGTATGGAAAGAAACCTACTTAAAAAGGCGAACTCAAATCTGAATATGATGGTGTGTTAGAAGAATACCTTCATTTGGATCATATGGAGGAAGTGAACCCAGGGGAGAAAATGGTCAACGGCAAATACTACTCCTTTTACCTGCCACATCACGCAGTAGTAAAGCCAGACAAAAGAACAACAAAAGTAAGAGTTGTCTTTAATGCCTCGAAAACCACTAGTTCGGGGAATTCCCTAAATGATATCTTATTTACGGGACCCACACTCCAACCAGATTTAATGCTTCTGATATTAAATTGGCGTATATACATATACGCCAAAATTTTCAACGTTATATGTTCCGAAGATCCCCCACCAGTCCCTTACGTGACTTCAAATTAAAAACAGTTACATTTGGCGTTAACTGTGCACCATATCTAGCCATTCGAACTCTCCACGAATTGGCAGACAACACAAAGTCAGAATTTCCTCTGGCAACTGAAGTGTTGAAAACTCAAACGCATGTAGACGATATTCTGTCTAGAAGTCACACCCTTGCACAAGCATACGAGGCCTTATCACAGGTGATAAAAGCTCTCAAATCCGCAGGGTTTCCTTTAAAAAAGATTAGGGCAAATCACCCAAATATACTTAAAAATATTCCAAACGAAAATTTGTTGGACACTAATTTCCTTATATTCGAAAAGGAAAGTACAACAAAAACACTGGGAATCCAATGGAATGCGATATCGGACCAGTTCTCATACACGACAGAGTCCATATCCGCATTATCAGCCAGGCAAAACTTTTTGACCCCGCAGGATGGCTTCGGCCAATTATGATCCAAGCGAAAATCTTAATACAAGAATTATGGCTAGATGGAACCGACTGGGACGAACAAGTGAAACCGCTTCGCTTAGAAAAATGGTCCCAGTTCGCAAACAATCTGAATGAAATTTCTCAGATTCAAATTTCACGATGGGTAAATTACTCTCCCGATAACAAAGTTGAATTACATGGCTTTTGTGACGCCTCAGAAAAGGCATACTGCGCTACTATCTATGTGCGCACGCAAAGTGATACCACGACCACAAGCCACTTATTAGTAGCAAAACCAAAGGTGGCAGCTTTAAAAACTATAAGTCTCCCACGACTTGAGTTATGTGGCGCACTACTACTTTCAAAATTAGTAGCCATGATTCAAATGCATTTAAATATGACAAAATGCAAACTATATATGTGGCCCGATTCCGAAATTGTACTAGCCTGGTTGGAAAAACCACCACATGCATCGAAGACGTATATTTCTAACCGAAAGTCTCAAATTCTTGACCTAGTGGGATCAGCCACTTGGCGTCACGTAGCCAGTGCTGACAATCCTGCCGATCTAGGTACAAAAGGGTGCAAGCCACTGCACCTTGCCACTACCACCCTCTGGTGGAATGGTTGATAGAATCTCCCGATTCTTGGCCACAATCCCCCATGCGCAACATTATCGCCCCTGAAGGTCGAAAAATCGCCACCTTTCACACTGTTGGGTCACCCTAATGACAGTGACCCGTGCTCCGGATAAACATAATACATTGTTATTATAAACCTCTCTTTATCTCATTACTTGTTAGTAGAAGTTGTTAACTTACATTTATACACACATGTATACATACAAATAATGTACTCATAATTTTCCATACTTATGTTCTATTGCTCAAATCTTCTAAAGAGTAATTATGTATATACATATGAAGAATTTTGCAAATAAATCACTTGCTGAGAAACCGTGAACAAGAGCACACTGCACTTTAATTTGTTTTACACCCCCGCATTTTTTAAATAATAAAATAAAGCAAGAAAAACGCTTCTTGCTCCAACATTTTTGGCGTCCAACGTGGGGCAGTGTAAAATAAGTTTAATTTCTTGTGCAAAATTGTGAAAAATTTTGATAAATCTAATGGTGGTTGCTGAAAAATAGTTGCATCGATTGCATTGAAGGGTACATATGCACGTCCAACGAATACTTAGTGCAATCATTACATAAATTACATTCGCTGTTATTGGTGGGTCCCTGGACTGATTCCAGTTTATTTTCACATAACTGCTTTGCGATCGGATGATTTGTCTGGTGAGATTTTAAGAATTTCTACAGTTGCTGAAATTACCGCTCATTGGAAAGCGTACGTATAAAAACAAATTACTTTATCTTCATACATACGCTTACCCATTTACATGCATATAATTCGCTGCATCGCCGTTTGGAACATTTTGGTTAACGGAGTTGCATTCGCTGCTTTTCTTAGTAGATCATCGCATACTCAGCATAAGTGAGCGCCTTTACTGCTCTGCTCAGCTGTACGTTCATAGCTCTGCCGGCACTTGAAAGCGTCGCCCGCTTGGTCGCTGCATTGTTGCTGCTATTCTGTCACCGCATCTATTCTGAGAGCTCTGCTACTAGCAGCAGTTATTATCGCGCTTTATGCTTTCTCTACATTTTTTTTGCATAAGCTGCCTGCACTAAACGTTAAGTGAGACATTGTTTAGTGAGACTACGCATTGTTAGTGAGCTGTATACAACTTCGTTTTTGCCGTCGCTATTATTGACTGCTGGTAGTTATTCTCTTCGCTTTACATTAAGGGTGTACAAAAATAACGTAAAAGGGATAATGTCTCTTGAACACTACAAACGCAAACGCGCTAATATAAAACGCAATATATCACGTATTAAATCTATAGTTGAGGGATCAAAAGACTTTGATGAAAAACCTTCACATGCGGAGTTACAATGCCGACTGGGAATACTAGAGTCATACTTTAAGCAAGCACTCTCGGTTCAAGCTGATATTGAAGATTTGGATCCATCAGACACAGGTCGCGCAGATTTAGAGGATAGCTATGTCACAGCCAAACTTTGCATTCAAGCACAACTTGGAGACGAAGGAAACGTTACAATTAATTACCCCGAGACAACAGCTCCAACTCCTGTTTCCACGCCATCATTCTTGCCAAGGTTATCGTTGCCTACATTTAGCGGAAACTATGCAGAATACAAAAACTTTATTGCATCTTTTACTCAACTTGTCGCTCGGGAACCTAGGCTTTCAAATATAGAACGATTTAATTATTTGTTGTCGTGTCTTAAAGGTTCAGCCCTGGATACTGTAAGAGCCTTCCAGGTCACCAGCGAAAACTACCCTAAAGCTTTAGACAGACTCAGGGAACGCTTCGATAATCCCACTCTGATTTTTTTGGAAGGAATTGCCTCCTTATTTACGCTGCAAACAGCCAACAAATCAAACTATCAACAATTGCGTAGTTTGATTGACAAGGCATCAGCTATATTCAGTTCGTTAGAATCATTGGGCTCCAGCTCCAATATCGCAAAAGCAATGCTGATTTACATTGTTATTGGAAAATGTGATCAGCAAACTCGCAACAAATGGAATGAATCGCTAGACTACAAATCGCTTCCAACTTGGATACAATGCACCCAAGTTTTAGAACGCCATTGTCAGTTTTTGCATTCATCCGACTCCTCGTCACACCATAAGTTCGAGTCCACCAAACCAATTCGGATTACTACCCGTGGACAAAATTCATCATTCGCCATCACTAAGCCTTCTTGTGTTCTTTGCTCTAGCGATAAACACAAAATTATTGGGTGTTCTCAATTTAAGGACATGAACACAAATCAACGGTACGATGCTGCCAAGAAATACGACCTTTGTATCAATTGTCTGAGCAATGGTCACAGAGTAGCTCAGTGTGCGTCGAAGCATCGCTGCCGCTCCTGTAACAGAACGCATCATACGCTTTTGCATCATGACAACGCGACTCTGCCTACACTTGCAAGTCCAACATCGCTTCCTGTTTCGCAATCATTTCAACCATCATCATCATATTCAACCAAACCTCATACATACAACCAACTAGCAGCCACGCATTCGCATATGGAGACATCGGATCACGGGCAGGTCATTTTAGCAACAGCTTTAGTTCTAGTTAAAGACTCCATGGGTACTTACAAGCTTGGAAGAGCTCTTCTCGACTCATGTTCTCAAGTGAATTTCATGACAGATGAGTTCGCACAAAGACTTCACCTTCGTCGAGAAAAGTATAACATTGGCATTCGCAGCATAGGTGATTCAGTTACTAATCTCAAAGCTCGAACCACCACAACTATTAAGTCACGAACATCAGCATTTCAACTTTCGCTCCAGTTTGGTATCACACCCCATATTGCATACCAACCTGACGCTGAAATTGACACATTAAACTGGAATTTGCCAGCCAACACAATTTTGGCTGACGAAACCTTCTTCAAACCTCGACGCATCGATCTGTTACTTGGAACAGAGGCATTTTTTGAAGCTCTCGCTGTTGGTCAAATAAAGCTTGGACAAAATTTACCTACGTTACAAAAAACATTATTTGGCTGGGTAGTTTCTGGAAGATACCAGTCGGAGCACTTTACGCCTTCAAAGTTATGTCTGCTATTTCGCGAAGACTCTATTGACGCAAACATGCAACGCCTTTGGAAGCTTGAAACTGTCGACTGCAAACCCAATTCTATTTCACCTGATCATCGAATTTGCGAACGTCACTTTATAGCCACAACACATCAAGATACTACTGGACGCATAATTGTGAGGCTGCCATTTAAGGACAATCCAGCTGCACTTGGAGCCTCATTCGACATCGACCGTCGCCGATTCCTAGCAATCGAACGTCGTCTGTCGCATTCGCCAGACACTTATTCCCAGTACGTCTCGTTCATGGAAGAATACGAACGTCTTGGTCACATGTCTGTAGTAAAAGCGCCGAAATTAGATGAATCACACTATTACATACCACATCACTGCGTACTGAAGCCTACAAGCGCATCAACAAAATTACGAGTAGTGTTCGACGCCTCTTGCCAAACTACGACACAAACATCGCTAAATGATTTGCTTTTAGTTGGACCAACCATCCAAACAGAGCTGTACATGTTGCTGCTGCGCTTCCGTTTGTATCGTTACGCTATCACCGCAGATGTCACTAAAATGTACAGGCAAATATCCTTGAATAAAAATGATCGTAAGTTTCACTATATTCTTTGGCGAGCTTCTCCAGACGCAGATCTTCTCACATACCAGCTCAACACTGTGACATATGGTACCGCCTCAGCTCCATATCTAGCAGTGCGAAGCCTTCATTACTTTGGGAGATAAGCATATGGCAGAATTTCCAATTGGCGCTGCGGCTGTGAAGACTTCGTTCTATGTTGTGATTTTCTATGTGGTGCGGATGACACAAATGCCTTACACATATTAATGGAAGAAGTTATTGAGATACTTCGACGCGGACAGTTTCCTCTTTCCAAGTGGCATTCTAATCACCCAGATTTCATGGAAAACCAAACTATGAAAGAGCTAAGCATTACCGACGATTTTACATCAAGTGCACTTGGGGTGGCTTGGAATCAACGCAACGACACGTTGTTGTTTTCATTCACACCAAAGCAAGTTCACAAGTCTGTCACAAAGCGCACAATACTGTCTATCGCTTCATCGCTTTTCGATCCACTTGGAGTGCTCTCACCACTCGTGATAACATCCAAAAAAAACGGGTGGTTTTTTGGGGGGTAGTTTTCATGCCAAATTGTTTTACATTTTTCTGTTTTCAGACCTGGTTTTTCGAAAAGTGGCTCAGTTAAAGGTTTTCAGATGTCACTAAAATGTACAGGCAAGTATCCTTGAATAAAAATGATCGTAAGTTTCACTATATTCTTTGGCGAGCTTCTCCAGACGCAGATCTTCTCACATACCAGCTCAACACTGTGACATATGGTACCGCCTCAGCTCCATATCTAGCAGTGCGAAGCCTTCATTACTTGGCAGATAAGCATATGGCAGAATTTCCAATTGGCGCTGCGGCTGTGAAGACTTCGTTCTATGTTGATGATTTTCTATGTGGTGCGGATGACACAAATGCCTTACACATATTAATGGAAGAAGTTATTGAGATACTTCGACGCGGACAGTTTCCTCTTTCCAAGTGGCATTCTAATCACCCAGATTTCATGGAAAACCAAACTATGAAAGAGCTAAGCATTACCGACGATTTTACATCAAGTGCACTTGGGGTGGCTTGGAATCAACGCAACGACACGTTGTTGTTTTCATTCACACCAAAGCAAGTTCACAAGTCTGTCACAAAGCGCACAATACTGTCTATCGCTTCATCGCTTTTCGATCCACTTGGAGTGCTCTCACCACTCGTGATAACATCCAAAATAATTATGCAGGAATTGTGGCTGCTAAAATTAGATTGGGACGAGTCAGTTCCCCAACATATACATCAAGCCTGGAATTGTTGCTTATCATCTCTTAACTCGCTTTCATCACGCAGCCTGCCTCGTTATTGTCTGCTACCAAATGCTCGCGACATACAGTTACATGGATTTTGCGACGCATCAATTCGGGCATACGGATCGGCGATTTACATACGAACAGAAGACTCCGACGGACAGGTTGCTGTACATTTACTAACGTCGAAATCAAGGGTCGCACCAGTAAAAAAGAAGTCTCTTCCAAAACTCGAACTTTGCGGTGCCCACCTTCTCGCTTGCCTGCATGCTAAGATAAAGAACATATTCGCCACTGTTCGCATAACTACTTTCTTTTGGACTGACTCGCAACTAGTTCTACATTGGGTAAAACAACACTCTGTTACGCTGTCAACGTTCGTGGGCAACAGGGTATCTGACATTCAGGAACTGACTGCAGGTGGACAATGGAAGTATGTGCCTTCCAAAGAGAATCCAGCCGACCTAGTATCTCGAGGCTGCCCGGCTGCTGAGCTCAAATCTTCGATATGGTTTTCTGGTCCTGACTTTTTACAAGAAAACGCAATGAAATGGCCAAGGCACACTGGCAATATTGAGCTTGACATGGATATCGTGAACAAAGAGAAACGCAAGAAGACATTTGCTGTAGTTAAGGAGGTAAATTACTTGATCGATGTCATTGATGGCATAAGCTCGTATATCCATTGTCTGCGTCTCATCGCCTGGCTCTTTCGGTTCAGTGATAAATGCAGACGAAAGCCTACGACAAACACCATTTCGCCATCTCCTGACGAATTACGACGTGCATCATATTGCATTATCTTCAATATTCAGCAACAACATTTTTCAAACGATATTCAATTGCTTCGAAAAAACCAAGCTTTAAAAAGTAACTTGAAGTTTCTCACTCCATTCTTGGATAACGTAACCGGTTTTGAACTCGTAAGGGTTGGTGGACGTCTGGATTATGCAGATTTACCGAATTCCCAGAAGTATCCGATTCTACTACGCAGCGATTCCCAATTTGTACTAAAATACGTTCGGCATCTTCATTTGCGAAATTTTCACGCAGGCCCAAAGGCATTGGTCGCCTTCATCAGATTAGAATTTTGGATAGTCAACGCTAGAGATGTTGCTCGTCGCGTCGTTCGTTCCTGTGTGCATTGTGTTCGTTACAAGCCTGTGCTGTTACAACAGGTAATGGGCCCACTACCAGTTACTCGTATTACACCTGCACGCCCATTTGAACGTTGCGGAATCGACTTTTGTGGGCCAATAAACACGTATCTTCGAATTCGAGGAAAACCACCCACCAAGTCATATTTAGCTGTATTCGTGTGCCTCGTAACTAAAGCTGTGCACATCGAGGTGGTCTCCGATCTATCAACAAACGCATTTCTAAATGCATTGAAGCGAATGAGTGGTCGACGTAAAATGCCATGTGATATCTTTTGCGACAATGCTACCAATTTTGTGGGTGCATCAAACCAGCTAAAGGACCTCAAACAGTTCTTATTCAAGACTGAAACGTTAAATGAAATCTATAAATATTGTTCCTCTGATTTTATTAATTTCCATTTTATTCCACCCAGGGCACCTCACTTCGGCGGCCTCTGGGAAGCTGCGGTAAAGAGCGCGAAGGGGTTGTTAAATCGCACATTGGCAAACACGAAATTGACATTCGAAGAGTTGACCACCGTTGCTGTAGAAGTAGAAGCCATTCTTAATTCACGTCCGCTCTCTTCAATGTCATCAGATCCTAACGACTTTGGTGCACTGACACCTGGTCATTTTTTGGTCGGTGATTCTTTGCGTAGCTTGCCTGAACGCTCACTGGAGCTGAAGACCGTTTCACATCTTGATCGCTACAACACAATCACTGCCATCAAGCAAAGTTTTTGGCGTCGCTGGTCTGTGGACTATATCAATGAACTACGAGCCCGTGTAAAGTGGACCACACCTTCACCTGATCTCACTAAGGGTGCTTTAGTGATCATACATGATGACAATCTGCCACCGCAACGTTGGAGATTAGGTCGGGTCGAATCAACTGTGCTAGGACGAGATGGCCATGTTAGAGTGGTGAATCTCCGAACTGCCAATGGAACACTTTGTAGGCCAATACACAAATTAGCCATCCTTCCGATTTCTTGAAAGATAGTTCTTTCAACGTGGGCCGGGATGTTGGGTCACCCTAATGACAGTGACCCGTGCTCCGGATAAACATAATACATTGTTATTATAAACCTCTCTTTATCTCATTACTTGTTAGTAGAAGTTGTTAACTTACATTTATACACACATGTATACATACAAATAATGTACTCATAATTTTCCATACTTATGTTCTATTGCTCAAATCTTCTAAAGAGTAATTATGTATATACATATGAAGAATTTTGCAAATAAATCACTTGCTGAGAAACCGTGAACAAGAGCACACTGCACTTTAATTTGTTTTACACCCCCGCATTTTTAAAATAATAAAATAAAGCAAGAAAAACGCTTCTTGCTCCAACACACACATTATTGGATGATGCCGACATCCTTGAACGATTTTCCTCGTTTCCAAAAGCGCTCAGAGTAGTTGCTTATATGTTCAAATTTATAGAACAACTCAAAAGCAAAGTTAAGGGATCCCATAATTTCCCATGCAACACAGTGACGCACCTAGAGTTACACAAGGCAAAGGTCGCACTAATAACATATACACAAGCGCGCTATTTCAGCCGCGATATATCACTACTGAGAGAATCGAAGCCGATTTATAAAAAGAGCTCACTCTTAGTCCTAAACCCATTTCTGGACACGAAAAGTGTGCTTCGTGCCAATGGTCGGCTTGCTAATTCGAGCCTAACATACAACGAACGCCGTCCCATAATTATCCCAGAGAGGTCACCATTTGCCACACTGTTCCACACATCCATATCGTAATGCTACACGCCGAACATCGCCTCATGCAACAGATGGTACGCCAGGAGTATTACATCCCCGGTCTTAAGCCGCAAATCAAGAAGTGCATCTTCACGTGCAAGATTTGCACTATGCACAAGCAGAAGATGCGAACGCAGATTATGTCAGCACTTCCACCTGAACGCTGCAATTTCGCTCTGCCTTTCACCACAACAGGTGTTGATTTTGCTGGGCCTTTCCAGGTAAAGGCGTCCATGTTAAGGTCTCCCACTCTCATGAAAGGCTATGTGGCTGTCTTTGTATGTTTCACGATAAAGGCAGTACATCTTGAGCTATTACTGACGACGGAGCCTTTTCTCGCGGCATTTGCTCGCTTCGTCGCTCGACGTGGCTACCCATCAAAAATCATGAGCGATAATGGCAAAACCTTTATCGGACCTCAACGAGCCACAGAAAAGCAATTTGTGGATTTTTTAAAACAAGTGTCACCCGACATCGTACAAAGGTATGCCCCTCAAGGTATCAACTGGCAATTTATACCCCCAAGCGCTCCTCATATGGGCGTTTTATGGGAATCCGCTGTAAAAAGCTTCAAATCCCATTTCAAACGGGGAGCTGGAAATTATAAATTCAATTACGAAGAGTTCACGACGTTATTAAATCGAATTGAAGCCGCTCTCAATTCACGGCCACTCACAGTACTATCGCAAGACCCCTCAGATTTCACCGCCTTAACTCGAGGGCATTTTCTAAAAGGAGCTCCCATCCTGGCCATTCCTGAGCCAGGCGTGGAGTCGCTATCCCTATAAAATCGATGTGAACGAATTAAAATTCTCCATCATGATTTCAGCCGCCGATGTAATGACGAATATATAAAGGATCTCCACAAAAGATACCGCTGGAATACTCCTGAAAAGGCGCCAAAGCTAGGAGATTTTGTCCTAATACATGACGATTGTCTCCCCCCAACAGAATGGCGACTTGGTCACATAGAGAAGCTACATCACGGCTCCGACGGTCACATACGAGTATTTGACCTCCGTACTCAAAACGGAATTCTAACAAGACCGCTTTTTTAACTATGCTTCTTACCAACCGAAGATAACACCGAAAATACATATAATAAACAATCCGTTTAATGACTAAAGCCGAAATAAACCGCAAAAACAAACCGCTATACAATTAACTAATCAAATAAAACGTTAAAAAATGAGAAACTCGCTAATACCAACCGTTAAAAATGATATTCCCAGATTACCATGGATCTAGATACGCCAGTGTTAGCCACGCCAACCGTTCGGTCGGCTACCAGCGGGCAACGCACCGGGCCTACCCCAACGCCCCGAGCTGCAGTTGCAACAGCAACAGCACCGGCAACAGCACCGGCAACCGCACCGGCAACAGGCAATCGTTCATCACGGGTCTCGGACGGGCGTCGCATATGATGCCCCCTATGCCGCCGCCCACATCGCCTGCACCACTGTGGGATCTTCAGAGGGATGCGACCGTTACAACGACAGCAAGTGGCCCAGGCACATGGTCACTGTTTAAACTGCCTATTGCAGACGCATCGGCTTCAATAGTGCGAGTCGAGGGGGTTGTGCCAAGTCTGCAGCAGACCACATCACACGCTGCTTCATAGCACCACGAGGCGCGATGTCAATCGGTCACCGATACCTCGGAGCCACGCAACAAGGTATCAACCCGGAAGTCGAGCCGTGCATCAGCGGGTTGGAACATCGATTCGGCGTCGAAAGCCTAGGCCCCAGCCACGGCAATCGGTGGGTCTTAGCAGCGTCGTGGCAACGCTGCAACAGCTGCAGCGACTCCTAGGCTAATCAGTTGCCTAGGGGGGCCGGGATGGCTAAATGAGTCACTGACCCCTCTCACAATATTACACTCACAATATTACATTCCACATCACACGCTCCGCAGAATCTTACATCTTTGCGTTCGCCGTTTTAATCGCATTTTTTCCCGTTTGGAATCTCGTTGGAGTTAATGTGCAATTTTGCCTATTTGCACTCTGGAACGAATTTTAAGCACACTTTCAAAATCTTACATCTTTTCGGTCCGCCTTTTTTAATCGCATTTATTATTCGTATTTTTAAGGTAAGTGCCGCTAAAATACTTAGTAACTAACTCAGTAAAACACGTAACATTCCATCATTGTTCTAAAATATTCCCAGTTTGTACGTTTATTGTATAAGGCCGCTGTTTTGTCTTTAAAGATAACGGTTTCACTAGAGCTTAAATAGATTGGGGAATGATCCGAGTTAAGATCATAACCCTGATGGATCGACAAATAATTCCGGGATATTTTGCCAACAATGAAAAAATCTATCAGGTCTGGAATCTTTTGAATATCTGATGGCCAATATGATGGTAAGTTCGTCGAGAATGCGTAACTTCCGGTTGACTGCAGTGCTTTATAGAGTTCTCTCCCCTTTGTAGTCGTAAGCCTTGAGCCCCAGTGCGTGTTCTTTGCGTTGAAATCTCCACCCATTATGAATCATACCTGTGTCTGTTTATTAGTCTGTTGTAGCTTGAAAGTTATCAGTTGAAAGTTTTTCTTCCTCAAAATGTTTGATTGTACTTTTGATTAGTATTGCGCGAATTGTATGGTAAGTTTCATAACTTTTAATTTTAAAATAGGTTTGTGACGTAAAATGTGTCTCCGATACCATACATACGTCAACATTTTCTGAGTTCTGTACAATTTCGATTTCATTCTTATGTTTGATTGATCCATTTGAGTTCGATAGAAGAATTTTTATAGATTTAGACATCTTTGGTATTAAAAAGATACTTTTCAAGCTTGCTCAAGCGATTTTGTAGAGAAGTGTTGAATTCCTCTTGTTTATTAAGTTTCTGTAAGATCTGTGATAAAATGCTGTTATTGGATATACGAGTATTATCATTATTATTTGTTTTTAGAACATGAGCAAAAGTAAATTTTTTTGATGTTTCAGTTGTATTTTTCGGATCTTCTTGTTGTTGATGTTCATTGTTTTTTGTTCTAAAGCCTACAGGACCTTCTACTTTTTGGGCTAGACCGTCATCTTTTTTGTGGCCAATTGTGTTAGCTCGTATTTTCTGTAATTCTTTGGCAACAAGGCACCCTCGATAGTTGGCTGGATGTGCTTCCCCACAGTTACAGCATTTAGGCTGCTGGTTTTCTAGTTTCGAACACTCAGATGTTTTATGCTTACCGCCGCACTTAACGCATCTTGGTTGTTTGCCACAATAGTTTTGTGTGTGGCCAAATGACTGGCAATGTTTGCATTGTGGTATCATCTTCGGCAGTTTTACCGGTTCAATAGAAACAATTGAATTTAATATAGTTTTAGTTTCGTAAATCTTTTTTATGTTCTCCAGATCGAATGTGACCAAAAACATGTCGAGGGGAGTTTAAGTTTTCCACTGAAGACGATTGCAGCACTCAGTGCATTTAATCCTTGCTGTTTTAAGTCATCAATAATCGATTTTGGGTCCTAAGAATTGTGCAAATTTTTTACAATAACTCTAATTGGCCGCGTTTGCTTATTCTCATAGCTATACCAAGATATATTTCTACACGAAAGTGCTTTCGATATGCATCTATAGTCCTCTACGGAGAAAGTATTTACTTTATATATTCCATTATTCAAAAGTTTAATAGTAAAATTGCTTTTTGCTTCTGATTTAGCAATAGCATATAGTTGCTGATAATTATTACCGTTGGCATCTCCAGACACCATAATTGGTGGAGGCCGCGTACTCTTTTTTGGGGTAAGCGGTTTTGATATGGCGTTATTTGCTTTTTCCTGAAGATCAGGAGAATATTCCGCTTTTCGTTTTTTGGCTGGTCTTTGTTTTAGAATCCATTCCGTTTCTCTAGCTAGTTCTTCCTCATCCATTGAGAATTCGACTTTATTTTCCAAATTCTGGATTTTCTTCACATCAGTGGACTTAAGCTTTATATTTTCGGCTTTTAAAGTATTTACTTCGATTGAGAGTTTTTAACACATTTCTTCCATTTCCTCTAGCTTTTTTGTTAGTTCTTCTATTGTGACATCTTTTTTGGCAGTTTTACTTAATTTACCCCCTCCTGAAGGTGGTGTCTTGATAATTGGCATAATTGGTATTAAAATTTGCTTATAATTATATTCATATAAACAATTAAAGATATAAATATAAAATAAACAATACTGGCAACCCTATAAATACGTTGCCTTAGGAATAATGGTTGAACAAAATTTTTGGTATACTTTTAGGCTAAGGTAATATAAGAATTTTTTGTGGCGCCAAAAAAGTCTCGCAAACAGCTGATGTTTTTCTCCTCTGTGTCCAAAGAAAAGTGATATCGACGAAATGACAAACCTTCCAATCCAAATTAATCAGTGGTTGCAGGTCGCTGGTTCTGCACTCCAATATACCTGAATGCCGCGTTTTTTATTTTCCGGATTGATGAGCAGATTTTGTTAGTTTTCTGCCTCTTTTCACCAAAAATAATTAATTTTTTTAGCACACACAATTATTCACTCCTTTAACAAGCAGAGTTGCCAAATTGAAAATTGAAAATTGAAAATTAAAATGAAATCAAATTTCTTCATAGGGAACGCGCGAGTTACATATTGCAATATCCTTAATATTATTTTGAACATTACTTTTTGTACGTATCTTTTATTTCTCCCTTCATCAACATCCAAGGACAAGGACAGAGACGAATAGGTCCTTGTGGTATTTACTGCAGTGGCCATATAAAGGAGCTCAAGTTCGGTGTGCGATGAATGAACATCTAGCAACAATCCGCATCAAAGCGAGGTTCTTCAACATTTCGCTGATTTGCGCCCACGCCCCGAAGGAAGAGAAGAACGATGTAGCGCACTTATGAGGGCTGCCCCGCCACGATGTCAAAATCGTGCTTGGCGACTTTAACGCCAGAGTGGGCAAAGAAGGTATCTTTGGCACTACGGTCGGTAAATTCGGCCTCCACGAGAAAAAATCTCCGAACGGGTTGAGGGTGATCGACTTCGCCGGGGCCCAAAATATGGTTATCTGTAGTACTAGATTCCAGCATAAAAAGATTTGCCAAGCTACCTGGCTGTCTCCGGATCGAAAAACTACCAAACAAACCGATCATGTTGTGATAGACGGAAGACACGTCTCCAATGTTTTAAAAGTGCGTACGCTCCGAGATCCTAATATCGACTCGGACCACTATCTTGTAGCAGCTAAGATTCGCACCCGCCTCTGAGCAGCAAAAAACGTACGCTAACAAACACAAGGAAGGTTCGACGTCGAAAAGCTGCAATCACAGAAAAAGAAAGAGGCCAAAATGCGTGAGTACGAAGAACTTGATAAGCTGGCCGACAGGGGTAATGCTCGAAAATTCTACGAAACAATGCGGCGGCTTACAGAAGGTTTCAAGACCGGAGCATACTCTTGTAGAACACAAAAAGGTGGTCTGTGGCCAGAGATCTATGCCCATAGCATAGTTAAATTATGGAGGGAACACTTCTCCAGCCTGCTGAATGGTAGAGAGCGTACAACGCCAGGAGAAGGCGAACTCGATTCTCCAATCGCAGACGATTGGGCAGACGTTCCATTTCCCGACAAACAACAAAGTGGCGGGGGCCGACGGATCGGCGGCCGAGCTATTCATAAACACAAAGCTTCTTTGTAAAGTATGGTCGGACAAAAGCATGCGCAACCATTGGAATTTAAATGTGCTATGCCCAATCCATAAAAAAGGAGACCCCACAATCTGCACCAACTACTGTGGAATAAGCCTCTTCAACATCGCGTATAAGGTTCTATCGAGCGTATTGCGTGTTGACCGTAGTCAACAAACTGATTGGACCTTATCAGTGTGGCTTTAGACCTGGGAAATCAACAACCGATCAGATATTGACCATGCGCAAAATTTTGGAAAAGACCCGTTAAATGAGAATCGAAACACACCACTTCTTCGTCGATTTCAAATCTGCTTTTGAGAGCATGAAAAGAAGCTGCCTTTATGCCGCGCTGTCTGAATTACAATCTTTTATAAGAGTGCACAGCTGCTGGCGTATGCCGTTGACATTGACATCATCCACCTCAACACCCGCGCCGTTAATTCTACTTCTTCCATACTGGACTAGGAAGCGAAGCAAATGGGTCTGTGAACGAGGAAAAGACGAAATCTCTCTTGTCATCAAACAAACAGTTGTCGCACTCGCGACTTGACTCTCACCTCACTGTTGACAGTCATAACTTTGAAGTCGTAGATAATTTCGTCTATCTTGTAACCAGCGCAAACAGCACCAACAACGCCAGCCTGGAAATCCAACGCAGGATAACTTTGCTAACAAGTGCAACTTCGGACTGAGAAGACAATTGAGAAGTAAAGTCCTCTCTCGACGAACAAAAACCAAACTCTATTAGTCGCTCATAATTCCCGTCTTGCTTTAGGGTGAAGGGGCTTGGACGATGGCAACAACTGATGAGTCGACGTTCCGAGTTGTGGAGAGAAAAGTTCAGCGAAAGACTTATAGTCCTTTGCTCGTTGGCCACTGTGAATATCCGATATCCAATATCGCATTCGATGGAACGATGAGCTGTATCAGATATAGACGACATAGTTCAGCGAATTAAAAGACAGCTGCTACGCTGGCTAGGTCATGTTGTCCGGATGAACGAAAACACTCCAGCTCTGAAAGTATTCGACGCACTACCCGCCGGGAGAAGCAGAGGAAGAGGAAGAGCTCCATTCAGTTGGAAGGACCAAGTGGAGAAGGACCTGGCTTCGCTTGGAATATCCAATTGGCGCCACGTAGCGAAAAGAAGAAACGGTTGGCGCGCGGTTGTTAACTCGCGACAGAGGAGGTCCTTTTCGATTCAGACCGAACTTTTCGTGTTGCTCAACGTCAGTTTACGAAGCCGTATTAGTTTTGCAGGAATACCAAATTCAGACATCGCGGCATGGAGGCAGTTTTTTTTTGTGCTATAGAAAGCAGCTTTGAAATCGACGAATAGGTCGTGTGTATCAACCCTCCTTTCACGGGTATTTTGCAAAACTTGGCGCAAGTTGAAAATCTGGTCGGTTGTTGATTTGCCAGGTCTAAAGTCACACTGATAAGAGCCATTCAGTTTGTTGACGGTGACTTTAATTTCTCACACAATGAGCTCAAGAGAAAGGCTACGCGATTTTGAGGATGCTTATCCCGCGGTAGTTGGCGCAGATTGTGGGGTTTTCCATTTTATGGCTTGGGCAGAACACACACTTAAATTCCAATTGCTATTCCAACTTCTTCACGGTCGGGCAATGGAACGTCTACTCTATCGTCATCAATTGGGGAATCGGGTTTGCCTTCTCCTGGCGTTGTACGTTTACTGATATTCAGCAGCCTAGAGAAGTGTTCCCTCCTTAATTTAAGTATGCTCAGGGCATAGATAACCTTGGAGGGTTCTACAAGAGTATGTTCCGGTTTTGAAACCTTCTGTAAACCGCCGCATTTTGTCGTAGAATTTTCGATCATTACCCCTGTCGGCCAGCTTATCAAGCCATTCATACTGACCCATTTCGGCCTCTTTCTTTTTCTGTCTGCAAATTCGTCTCGCTTCCCTCTTCAACTCTCGGTTTCGCGCACGTGTTGTGGTCGATCGTAACGTTGCGAGGTAGGCAGTCTGTTTTCTCTCCGCTGCACCACGGCACTCCTCGTCGTACAGCTATTCTTTTGCACTTTACGGAAAACCAATGGTTTTGGTTGCAGCGGTACTAAAGGAGTTTGAAATGCCGTCCAACAGTTCCCTTATAACGAGTTGTTGACGAGTACTCTCAGATAGTAATTGCAGCTTCTCGACGTCGAACCATCCTTGTGTTTGTTGGCGTGCGTTTTTTGCTGCATAAAGGCGGTTGCGCATCTTGGCTGCAACAAGATTGTGGTCAGAGTCGATGTTAGGACAATTAGTATAATGATAAATATTTACAATGTTTTCTTACCACAGTGGGTGAATATATGTATGCGTATAAATTTAGTTAACTTAAGTATTAATAAGAACTTAAGATAAATGTTACTCATTATTGGTAGTTCCATCGTTAAAGTAGCTGCTGATACTACATAGAAGAAAACTATTTTATTTAAAGCAAAATTTCTTAAATTAGAATTCTGATAAGTTTAATACTAATCAGTTTAATCAAAATTTGCAATAGCCTGTGCAATTCAAACTTCAAACTTCACAAACATTTAATAATAATAAAAAAAATAGATTTACAAATGTTTGAAGATTTTGTAACTCTCACAACAATAATACTTTTTTAAAGTAACCCTCTCAAACGAGAAATAGTGGCAATTGTCGCAATAATAGCGCACAAGGTCTCTGCGCTCAATTTCGCAACAGAAAGAATGAGGTAAATAACATGTCACCTATGGAAGTAGATCATTTTCAAGCAGATGCACTATGCGGATCTTGTGTTCCCGATAATGATGACAATTTAAATTTTTTCGCAACACCCTCAAAAAATCACTACCGTTAATTGAATTAACTATTGGCAACGAAAAAATTTTAGCATAGATACTGGTGCAACAACATCGCTACTTGATACAAATATGGGTGTCATAAGGGTAAATATTTCAATACAATTATTGGACAGAATATAGTGACTCCAATGCGTAGCGTTATTGATATATACAATCGAACCGTTATATATAATATTATTAAAATAATCTGTTTTCAAGCATTCATTTTTTAGAAGAAATCAAATCAGCAACATTCAATACAAATGATTTGGCAAAAGAGTTTCATTAAATTCTCGTTAAACAAGAAGGCCGGTCAAAAACTGCTTTTTCCACGCCATATGGACATTTCGAGTTCAACCGAATGCCATTTGGACTAAAGAAATGTGCCTTCAAAGGTTTATTAACAAACTACTGAGAGATTTTATTAATAAAATGTGTGTGCTCTATTTAGACGATATTTTCTACAAGTCTTCAAGAGCACTTTAATAATATAAACCGAGTTCTAACAAAACTTCGTGAGGCAAATTTAAAGACCCAAATAAATAAATGCTAGTTCTTAAATAAAAAACTTTGTATTTAGGTCATATATTAACCCCTGAAGGAGTTAGGCCAAATAATAGTAAAGGAATAACATAGTCTCCGGTACTTAAGTACCCAGGTTTTAAAAAACAGTTTCAGCTCGTCACAGATGTAAGTTCAGATGCTCTCGGCGCTGTTTTACAACAGAATAATCGTCCACAATGTTATGCGAGTAGAATTTTAAACGATCACGAAAAAAATTATTCACATTACATTACTTAGTAGCGGACTTTCTAAGCAGAATTAATGCAGACACTAATCAAATTAACATGATAAATGCATCTACTGGTTTTTTATGTAATAATTTATCAGACGATTTAGATACCGTTCACTCATAGTCTGGAGGTTTTTATGACCTCATCCTAATTTTGGAAACAATTGTAAATAGATTTAAAACTCAAATTATTATAACAAACCATAAAACTAAAGATATAGAATTAAATCATAAAAATAAAAGGATTTATATAAACCTTTTCGATTTCGAAAATAACTTACAATCAACTTTAAAAAAATATTTAACAAAAGAAAAGTTTGGAAAATTTTGCAATCAATATAATATTTTACAAAATCAATTAATAGAATTATTTGCAGGATATATAAAAATTCTAGTTTAGAAAATATTCATAGCTCTATAATTAAGAGATAGAGAATTTACATATTGTAGTATTTACCCTATTTTTTTTAACATTACTTTTTGTACCTAACTTTTATTTCTCCTTTAATCAACATCCTTTTCTTTAAAATAACTATAAATTGACTTCTAGAATAAAGTACTCTCTTTTAAAATTTCTTTACGGCTATATATTTCATATTGCCATTCTTATTAATTATTCATATCCTCATTCTTGTATTGGAGAAACAACAGTAAGAGTAGGAACAGAAACTAAAATAATTTTAAGTAGTGTGAATTAAGTTATAAATTCTTACAAAATATATATACAAGGTGCCTTCCAAAGTAAACCGGACATTTTGATTCTAGCGCCTCCTGGTGGCGCCATCTATATGACAACTAATGCGTTAGAATCTGATATCTTTATCGATTGTCCAGTGAGAGTTTCATGACATTTCATCCATTGGAAGGGAAGTAATTGCGTTTTAGTTGTCAGTATGTTTGTGTTATCGGCGCGAAAATGGGCTTCGCACAAAGAGCCAACTCTGTTTAAGAATTGGTAAAACTTTTACCGAAACGTTTCGATTGATGAAACAAGTTTATGGCGATGATTGCCTATCCCGTAGCAGAGCACACTAGTAGTTTCAACGTTTTCAAAGTGCTCGTGAGGGTGTAAATGACGATCAACATATGGGCTAATCACAATCGGTGATCATCGGAAATTCCATCGAAACTGTGCAGGAATTCATCAAAAATAAGCCGAAATCATCATTTAAATTCAAATCGAATTGAAAATCTCGAAGCATCGAGTTATCGCATTTTGACCGAAAATTTGGGCCGTATTCGACGTGTTCGGTACGAATACAGCGAAGATGAAAGTTGGCGTTTGTTGCACGATAATGCGCCGTCTCATCGATCGACGCTTGTGACCGATAATTTGACCAAAAATAACATTTTAACCATTAACCACTCCCCGTATTCACCTGATATGGCACCGTGCGACTTCTTTCTTTTCCGAATAACATTTTCTTCTGGATTAAAACCTCGTGGAGTGAACATCAACTTTTAGTTTGTCTCTAAATATATAGTTAATTATCTCTGCAATCCTATCAGGTTATGAGCCCAGGTGCGCAAATTTGTTTAAATTTTGAGAGTTTGTAAGACTAATGAGTGATATTGAAAATTCAGTAAAGCTAGCAGGTGCTTTGATACGGCTGAAGTAATGGCTACGATTACTTCGTCAACATCTTCTCGGATCGAGTTTCTTTCCAAGGACAATTTCGACATTTGAAGCATGCAAGTGGAAGCATTGCTGACTAAAAATGATTTGTGGGAGTACGTAAATGGTTCTAATTTGATGCCGGCAGAGACTGACACTACAGCAAGAAGCGCTTGGTTGAAAGCTGACAAGAAAGTTAAGCAGATTTGGTTTTGTCAATTCAGCCATCCGAGCTAAAGCAAGTCAGGGGTTGTGAGACTTCGCGGGAAGTTTGGCTGAAACCAGAATCGATTTATGCGTCAAAAGAACCCGCACGTAAAGCAACTTTATTGAAGCAGTTGATGTTGCAAAAGTTAGATGAAAGCGATGACGTGAAAGAGCACATGGCGAAATTTTTCGATGCGGTAGATAAGTCGGAGAGCATGAACGTACAGATAAACAGTGATCTGTAATGTATCATGCTATTGTATAGTTTATCGTCTACTTATGAAAACTTTCGGTGCGCAATAGAATCATGCGATGCGCTTCCATCAGCTGAGGTACTGAAAATAAAAATAATAGAGGAGAGCGAAGCACGTAAGCAATCGGCTGGTAATACAGTAATGGCTATGGCCGCGAAATCACATGTGCAAGATAAGCTGAGTAGAAAGAAGTTCATAAAGAATAAAAGAGAATTCCGATGCTCTAAGTGCGGCGAATCAGGGACCAAGGTGTGATCTTGTTCTGTTAGGAGTAATAATGGTGTTCACGGAAAAGATTCCTATAATTCCAAACAATTGGCATATTGTGTTGGTGAAACGTATGCAGCATATCATTCTGCAATAGATGAAAAATTTCTTGGGGATATGCGTGGAAGACGAGCTTGGATATTGAATAGTGGGTGTACTGCTCATTTGTGTAGTGACGAGTGCATGTTTAAGACCGTGGAAAAATCATCCAAAGTTAAGTTGAATTTGGCAAGTCAATAGACGTGTGCAGATGTACGAGGTGAAGGTGTGGTACATTTGTCAGTGACAGGCGCAGATGGCCTCCGAGTAGTTGAGTTACAAAATATGTTGTTGGTTCCGGTACTGCGCACAAATTTAGTTTCGGTGGCAATAATTACTAACAAGGGACATAAAGTGACATTTACCAAAGATAGAGTGTTTGTATCCAACACAAGTGATGAAATTACTGCTGATCGCATGGGTGATTTATTCTGATGTTGTCGGACCGTTTCGAGAAGAATCCATTGGACGATCTCGATATTAAATGTTTGCAGTCCGATAATGGACGTGAGTATCTAAATAATGATTTTGATAAGTATCTTTCAGAATGTGGCATAGCTCGTCGGCTAAGTGTTCTCAAGACACCTCAATAGAATGGAGTCGCAGAACAAATGAATAGAACATTGCTGGACATGACTAGGTGTTTGTTATTGCAGTCTGACCTCAGTCATACTCTTTGGTCAGAAGCTGTGGCATCTGCTTGCCATATAAGAAACAGATGTCCATCCCGAACATTAGGTGGGAAATCGTCTAATGAATGCCTAAATAAGGTAAAGCCAAGTGTTAAACACTTCAAGTCGTTTGCATCAAAGGTAATGGTGCTTGATAAAATACCAGATAAAAATAAGCTGGCGCCTAAATGTCAAGAAGGTTTGTTTGTTGGGTATCCCAGAGAAACAAAGGGTTATCGTGTGTGGATACCGAAAGCACATAAAGTTATATGTGCACATGATGTCCGGTTTGTTAGCGAACATCAACTGATTTCCAATAAATGAAGCTAGTGATCTGCTGCTACCACTTAAAATTCCTGAAGAGAATTACAGTAATTGTCGTAAATTTGTAGATTTTTCTCATTCTCAAACCGATGAAAACGGAATTAGCGAACCAACAGCAGTTGCGGATTGTGAATTAGAAGAAATTCGGAGAGCGCCAGGTAGGCCAAAACTGATGCGAATGGGAAATAGAGGAAGACCGCGAAAAGTGTTTCGTTGTCGTGTTAATTCAGAGCCATCACAGAAAACGGCACTTCCAGAGAGCGACAACGATATTGCAGGAGACGATGTTGTGTTTGCTGGTATGGCTGAGGTTAGCTTACAAGATGCTTTAAATGAGCCTGAGAGTGAGGAATGGCGCGACGGATTGAAATGTGAAGTAATTAATATTATTAAAAATAACACATGGGATATTGTTCTGGTCGATCACAGCAAAAATATAGTGGGATGCCGTTTTGTTTTGACAAATAAGTATGGGTCAGACGGTAAAATGTAGCGACGCAAAGCGCGTCGTGTAGCCAAAGGGTACGGTCAAAAATATGCACGTTTAGAATCGATTCGGTTATTACTTTCATTGTCGGCTCATTTTAATCTCACTATCTGGCAGTTTGAGGTTGTAAGCGCATATCTGAATGGAACGTTGAAAGAAAAAGTGCTCATGAAGATACCAGACATGCTATATGATATTTTGCAACGAATAACAATGAAATTTGATAAAAATTACGACGTTGGCATTAAAGCATCAAAAATGATAAAAGAACTAAACGAAGGAGGTAATGCGTGTCGAATTAAGAAAACTCTGTAAAGCCAAACTTAAATCGAAGTTGATAAGTATGGGGTTAAAGCCCACTGAAAATGAATCGTGTTTATTTTATGGTTATTTTGAGGCTTTACTCCTTGTATATGTAGACGATCTACTTATTGCGTCACGTGAAATGAATATTATTCACAAATTAAAGCAACAACTTTTGAAATATTTTGACATTAAGGCCCTTGGTAGAGCAAATTATTGTCTTGGACTAGAGATTAACCAAATGGATGGTAAGATTACTTTAAAGCAAAGTGGCTACATAAAAGCATTATTAAGGAGATTTGGAATGAGTGAGTGCAACCCGGTTGCTACATCTTCAGAGTTAAAGATAAATTTAGTTGAAAATAAATCAATTGATAAACTATGACCATATCGTGAATTAATTGGAGCTCTAATGTATATGTCCATCGCATCAAGGCCAGACATAGCGAACACCGTGTCAAGACTAGCTCAGTTTGTCACGAATCCATTGAAATGTCATTGGAAGCTTGCTGTATCAAAAATCCGATTTACAGCTGGTTAGGTACGCTGATGATGATTGGGGGGGCAGCACAACTAATCGCCATTCCTACACGGGATACGTTCTCTTGCTCAGTGGTGCTGCGATTAGCTGGAAGTCACAAAAACAACGCACAGTCGCTCTTTCGTCCACAGAAGCTGAATATGTGAGCTTGTCGGAATTAGCACAAGAAGCAGTGTATTTGCGTAGTATACTAAATGAGATTGGATTACAAAAACTCGCTGATGTCATAATTTATGTGGACAACAGAGGTGCGCAGTGTTTGGCTAATGATCCCGTTTTTCATGCGCGTACCAAGCACATTGATATCAAACATCATTTTGTGAGAAAGTGCATTAGCGAAGGGTTATTTTCATTGAGGCACGTATCTTCTCAAGGGATAACTGCGGATGTGATGACGAAACCATTGACGCAAGCAAGCCATGACAGATGTCTTAAAGGACTTGGTTTGTCCACCGAATGACCTGCATATTGAAGGGGCGTGTTGAAGATAGTCGTTTACCTAACACTATGCATGTCATTACATTATTTACGTCATTACATTTTTTACATACTGTCATTCTCACATTTACATGTATAAGTATTAGTTATTACTTTGTTCTTTAATTCTTCTTGTAATATAACATTTTCTTCTGGATTAGAACCTCGTGGAGTGAACATCAACTTTTAGTTTGTCTCTAAATATATACTTAATTATCTCTGCAATCCTATCATTTTGAATAAAATAAATTGATTTTGCCGAAAAACCCATTTCTTCTGTTTTCTTTAAAGTCCTGTTTACGTTGGAATGCTTGTATTTCCAAAATATAAAATCGTGTATAATTTATACTTTTTATAACTGGCGCATTCCGCGATATCAAGTGTTTTCGTTCACAATTATGTTTTTTTTTTCAAAAAATATCGATTTTACTTAAAAAAACCGATTATTTTACATAATTGGTCGTGTAAAATTTTTTTCGAAAAGTTCATTCAAAAACAAAAATCTAAAACAAAAGGTTACCAAAAGTCAATTTGTACAAAAGTTATGGCTATTTGAAAATAAAAAAGCCATTTTTTTTTGAAAAATTCATAACTTTTTTGAAGTTGGACACATAGTTTTTAAAAAATTCTCAAAAATGTTTTTCAAAGGGTAGAAAAGGATGGATAAGTTTCAGCAAAATCTAACGGGGTCGGGTCGATTTGGTATTTAATAACCCATATGTAAAAGAAATATTATATAATAATATTACGTAATAAAGTGTAAAGCATACAGCATTAACACTCTCTCCAAGCATATGCATAATTTTTTTATTTAACTTAATAAACAAATAAGTAATACGATATACATATATTAATCTTTATATGTGACCTGGTCTACGAAAAGGGAGCTAACGTGCGAAAAGTTTTTTTTTTTGGAAGATGACCAACCAAAAAGTGAAAATTGATTTTTTTGATTTTTTGACACCTAAGCCCCCTTTCCGTAGACCAGGTCACATATATAAAAATCACGTGTCACGTTGTTTGATCGCGATGGACTACTAAACCGATTTTAAATTTGATTGCACATCGTGTGCAATTTGATCCAACTTGAGAGACAGGATAGCTTACAGCTCAATTTATGATAGCAATATTTTATTATTGTAAATTATTTTTATATTATTTGACAGTCACAATTATTTGTTAGCTCCAAAAGATTCTAACAGATGGCGATATGTTAAAAATACAAACGTTTTATATAAGCTACAATTTAATAGCATAATCACTAATTATTTTAATATTCAAACACAAAATAAATTTAGGTTATACCTTACTTTCAGCAATACGTAGTTGTTGTGATATTAAATTTGTGTTATTAACATAGTGCCTCTATTGAATACTTACTCAATCCAGTCAACAGTTAACGTCATCTGATAGAATATTTTGGATCTAAAGGATAATTGTGACTGCCAAATAATAGACAATGAATTTGAAATAAAATAATATTGCGATTAAAATTTAAATGTAAGCTAACCTATCAATAGAAAAATAATTTGTAATAAAATATTCAATTATTCTTACTTTTTCAATTTCTGATGTTAGCATAAGCGGCCACGTGTTTCTTAGATTGAAGTATAAATTAAATTCTTTTATAGTGAAGATAATACAGTGAAATTAGACTAGCTTTTAAATTATTAGTGCTTGATTGTTCAAAAATGTTTAATTAAAATATGTACATGTAAGTATTATCACACATTTATATTATTAAATTTGCTATTCATCAAATCAAAATGTTTGATATGTATATGTATTTTGATGATAAGAGGTACTAGGGCTCCAGGATATTATAACAAAATTTGGATCTCATGTTATTGATTTATTTACTAATGATGGTTAATCGATTTCCAAAATGTATTTGTCAGTTTGCAGAAAATTTAACGGTGATTATCCGTGCTATCTCCAAAAACAAATTAATATACCACTGTGATCAAATTGGAAGTTTTTGTCCATTTCATCTCCTTTAAAGTAATCCCCTCCCGCTGCAGTACATTTATTTATTCTATATGAAGGCCGTGCGTTTGCGGCCATAGAGTTGATCGTGTTCAACCCAAGATAAGCTGCAATAAATGTAATCAATTCTTCCACTTGTCGTGTGTGAATTTATCACCGGCTAATGCGGATTTTTTGCTGAAATCTAAAAATGTTTTTTACAGTAGTTCGGAGAAACTCCGCTCGTTCGCCGCCTGCGGCGCCATCAGGGCGCAATGTTCAGTGTTCTCATATTTTTAATTCGCAACAATCAAGTCATTTGATTGGTAAATCCATGTAGATCCCACAGCTCTTGAGACTGCTTGAGAGGGAACCAAAAACTTCTTTTCTTCGTTTGTCAAAGTTTCACCATCAGATCCCTTACCACAGTAGATATGTATATCCATTATAAAAATAATTGGTCTTGGCATCGCACATACACATCATCTTCAAACCGTACTCGGATGGCTTTTTGGCAAATAGAAAACAAAATAAGAACGACCTCTGAAAGCTATCAACATTTCATCGATTGTTGCACACTCTCCAATGTTGTATAGGGTTTGGCAGTTATTCACAAATATTCCAAATATGTTGGAAATCGCAGCTAGCTTATAATTCTGTTTTCTTTTTTCTCTATCTGTCCCATTAACAAACCGCAAGTATAACAAAAGATTTAGCAACCTTTTCTGTGACATAACAGAGATAAAAATGTCTCTCCCTGTTCCATCCGTTGCAAATAAGTACTCACAACCTTCGTGGTTTGATTTGAACACATCTGTATACATAAGAAGACCAAGGAATCTTGTAAGTCAAGACGACTTTCTCTGCTGTGCTTCAATTTGAGTTCACGAATTTTCTCATTTGTCCACTTCAATATTTCTTCTAAGATATCCGGACTCATTATTTTCTTCCATAGTGAAAAGGGGTCTCTTTTGTCGTGTACATTCAACCTCGATTCCGGCACACGAGCTATAATGTTATGCTGGCTTGTTTGCAACACTTTGTTTGGCTTTTTGTTTGTCCACTTGAAACGATTTTTGCCAAAGAAACATCTAACAAATCTTGATAACGGTTTATCATCACTGTCACTTTCTGACTGCTGATTCCCTTGAATTAGTTTTTCGTCTTCAGAAGCACTTTGTTCGCTATGCGAGTCGTGATCACTTTGCTCTAGGACAAAGTTTTCGGGAACTTCTTCAGCTTCTGATCCACTTGAATCTTCCTGAGCCAAATAAACTTCAATCACACTATTCGACACTATATTTTTAACTCCTAACTCCTTACGCTTCGTTTTTGGAATTGCAGAAGCACTCATTGTTAGTAATAACTGTAAAAATACGAAAAAAACAATAAAGCAGAATTATATTAAAAAGTTACACAAGTGGTGACGTAAGGTCTGAGAGGCACATACCGAAGTTTATGTCGAAGTAACTTACCGATATGAGACAATAGGACGCAACTGTCCCACTGTACGGCGTGGACGCAACTAAACTCGAAGTTACTGGGACGTTGAAACAAAGGAAGCGCGGGGAAAGGGGTGAAATGATGTTTCACTGACTCCGACTGACTTAATATAAAAGTGACCTGTAATCTTCGATGTACCACGAACTGCCTCAGTCATCGCTGCCATCGCCAACACACTTTTCACCGCTATGCGCCGACTTTGCTGCGCTGTCCTTGTTCTTTCATTCGTCAATACAATCGACAGCAGCCCGTTCGTTGCTAACTTGTTAATAACGCGTAAAGCTCGTAGTCTGTTACTCTTATGTACTTGAGTTGCCGTATCCACTGTTTCTGCTGTGCTATTGTGACATAACCATTTCGATGAATATTTCGCTTAAAAACTTACTATACCCAAATAATGTGTTGCGAAACTTGCTGCGCTTTTGTGGCGCAACCGTTTCTATGCACTGCTAATTCAAAAACACGAGCCGCAACCTATTTGTTGGCAATTCTGCTGCGAAGTTTCGGCGCAACCGTTTCTATACACTGTTGGTTCGAAAACACAAGCCAACCGCAGCCTCTTTGTTGCCGATTCTGCTGCGCTGTTTCGGCGCAAACGTTTCCACTCACTGCTCGTTTGAAACCACGAGGCAACCGCAACCTCTTTGTTGCCGATTCTGCTGCGCAGCTTTACACTGCTTTTTCGACAATACGAATCAACTGCAACTTATTTATTGCCAACTTGTTGATGACGCTCAAACTCGCTGCTTGCTACACTTGTGTACGTGTGTTGCCGTCACACTTGCACTATCAGCTGTTTCTGCTGCGCTATTGCGGCGCAACCGTTTCGCTGGATATCTCGTTTGCCGACACGAACTAACTGCAACTTGTTTGTTGTACACGTACCGTAATGGCGGTGCTTGCTTGGTATGCTTCTGCACCTCTACCAAAACCCAAGTGGACTAAAACTGTACTTCACCTGTACCTCCAGCTTTTGTATCTAATGCACCTCCAAAAACCGCCTCCAAACTTAGATTTGGCTCGCTGCTCCACTGTATTGTCTACCGGAGTCTTGACCTGGTGGCGAGTGCTGCTGCCTTTGAGTTTTCTTTTGCAGTGCACTGTAACTGCCTGTAGAATCGATTGAATAAACGAACGACCATCCGACCACTTTGTAGAAAAACGTAGATAACTAAGTCCGATTTGTTGGAAACGAATGATGAACTGAATCCGATGTGCAGGAAAAAAGACTAGATCAATTTCAATTTTACAATATAACTTGGTGCTTTATTGAACTTTCTCGGTTGTCGACCGCTATTCAAGTGAAGTCCGTTATTGGTTTTATTCCGTTCGAGTCCCTTTTTTGTTCAGTCAGTGTTGTTGTATGTCAAAAACGTTCAGTCCGCATTTCTTCGTCCTACATATATGTAAATATGCAAATTAAATATTTAATATACTATATAAGTAATTGAAGTACAATCTAATCTTTAATTTGCTTTAGACTTAGGTAATAAGAATTTAATACCTTAATATGTAAATATTAATTAAACCGAATGCCCTAGCAGCCAGTGCTTCACATACATACATATACATATGTGGAATAACCTTTTGTATTTAGTTCTCATTTAAATAAATGAATATATATATACAGGGTAGGCCATTTAAAGTTGACCCATCTGGCAACGCTGTAACTTTTAACAGCGCTGACAAATCGGCTAATGTCATACCGCGTTAGAAGCGTCATTCGAAGACAATTTATACCATGGAACAGTACACTCCAAAAGAACGCGCTGAAATTGTTCAGCTTTATATTCAAAATAACTTTTCAATTGTGTTAACTCAACGTGCGTTTCGCAAAAAAAATAAAGTGAAAAGTGCTCCAGTTAAGAACACAATTAAGTCTTTATACGCAAAATTTGTGTACACCGGTAATCTCAGTAATGCCAGTCATGCATCCAGACAACGCACAAGACGTTCTGATGAAAATATCGAAGCTGTACGAGCCAGTATTGAGGAGACTCCATCGACATCGAGTTATCGCCGCTCTCAGGAATTAGACATCTCTCGCACCACTCTCCGACGCATAATTCATAAAGATTTGAAGATGTTTCCATATAAAATTCAAATGGCACAAAAACTAAACCCAGCTGATTATCCGCGACGCCTTAATTTTGGCAAATGGGCAATCGAAATGGCTGAAAACGAACATGACTTTTGGCGAAAACTCATCATGTCAGACGAGGCACATTTCTCGTTGAATGGAGGCGTAAACAAGCAAAATTGCCGATTTTATGCCACCGAAAATCCTCAATTAATTGAAGAACAGCCTCTTTACGACCAAAAAGTAAAAGTTTGGTGCGGTGTTTACGCGAATATGATCATCGGACCGTATTTTTTCGAAGACGATGATGGAGCCACGACAACAGTCAATGGTGAGCGTTATCGAGCCATGATAACGGATTTTGTGATACCCATTATTCGCGAAAATGACATGGATAACTTCTGGTTTCAACAGGACGGGGCTACATGCCATACAGCTCGACCAACAATCAATTTATTGCGACCATTTTTCCTCGGGCGATTGATATCGAAAAATGGTGATGTTGACCGGCCACCGAGATCACCAGATTTGACGCCACCAGACTTTTATTTGTGGGGTTATTTGAAATCCAAGGTACACGCTAATAAGCCAAAGACCTTAGCTCAACTGAAAGCCAACATTCGACGTGAAACAGCCGCCATATCATCCGAAACATTGGCCAAAGTCATGGAAAATGTCGAAAAAAGAGTGCATTTAGCTGTCAAAGCTAAAGGTGCCCATTTACGCCCATTTATCCCCTTGGACCAAAATAAATTATTTTTGAAATGAACAAAAAACATTGTTTTCTTTTGTTCTTTTTTTTTAGAAACAAATGGGTCATCTTTAAATGGCCTACCCTGTATATTGGTTTTATTCCGTTCGAGTCTCTTTTCGTTATTGTATATATATAACCTTAAATCTATCTCGCTTACTTTTAGCAGATACGTAAGACCGTTAGGTGAACAAAACTATAATACTCTATAGCAACTGGTTTCAAGAGTTTAAAAATATATGTTGACTCATGCAAATTACTTCTCTACTCAATTTTTCAGTTTGTACAAAATGTTTTGCTCCAGGAGCCTCAACCTCATTTTACTACATTTTAGGGTTATATTGAGCTTCATTTTTCTGAAATCGCTAAATCAAATTCGTATTTCCTGTGCACGTCGTATTGACTATTTCACTATATCTGCGTTTATCACAAATATAACGGGAAATCCATATGAAGTGCCAAATCTGTACGAACTGGATGTCAAAAAATGTAAACATGTTTTCATTTTGCTCGAACCCTTCAAAATTTATTCGCCCTTATCAGTGTGTTGCTCAAAGTTGCTGTTAGTCAAATATTAAATAATATTCTTAGTCTAAATTTAATATTCTCTGTTATAAGTATGTAATAAGTCGGTTAAAAATGAACATTTACTGTGTTTAAATGAGTTAAGCATCCACCCACTCTACACGGGAAAAACTAGGGCACCCTAATAAAACAGCTTAGTTCACCACTGCTGAGAACACCAAAACACAACTCACCATGCCTTTCCACCAACAAACTTATCACAAAGGATGGAAATCGGGAAATAAGACACATTTTCGGTATACATCTTATCAACAGCACTTCAACTTTCGTTTTGAGACACCAATCCCACGCACAACATTTAAGTTGTAATAAAAACCTTCGACGTCGTCACCACCTATCTCTGCCGCGCTACAGCTGTAAACTTCATAGCGACGTCGCTTTTTGATCCTTCGATGTCGGCTCTTCCTATCATTGTGAAGCAAAATTAAAAAGCGTTGGATTGTTCACCCATTCAAGGAAACGTGAGCTGGGTTTAGACCGTCGTGAGACAGGTTAGTTTTACCCTACTAATGACAATTTTTATTGCGACAGCATTACGAAAGGAACCGCAGGTATGGACCAATGGTACAATACTGTTTTTTTTTTTTTTTTTTTTTTTTTTTTTATAATAATACCAACGGAAATTAGCCGAGTCATAAAAGGCAAGAGAGTTTTAAGCGTTGCGATCTTAAGCTGCTCAGCTACAGAAACAAAAATTTCAACAGCCAAAATTAAGAATTAAATTAAAGTTTATAATTTTACTTGTTAAGAGTAGATAAAATAATTTTTTTAATTGTAAAAAGTGAGTCTGTTAAATCAAATGTGCTAGAATGAAAATTGAAATCATGACATATCCGGCGGAATGGTTTGTTTAACTCAAAATTTGTTCTAGAAAACTTTAAAAGTAAGGGTCTAAACTGCCTGGTAGAGCGGGGACGTTAAAATTAATATGAGATAAGAGAGATGGGCTACAGACTGACCCATTCATGAGTTTTACAAGAAATATTATACCAAGCATCTCTCTACGACTAGCGAGTGTCGGGAGCTTTATAAGTTTAAACGGTTAGTGTAAGAGGGAAGATTTAAACTGGAATCCCAATGCAAATCAATTAAGGAAAAAAGTAAGAATTATTTTTGAACTTATCCGAATGGACTTGGTAACTAGGGTTCCATACCACAGAAGCATACTCTAATATAGGCCTCACCAGAGATGTAAAACGAATTTTGTGGCAAGCGGATCTCTAAATTCTTTAGACCAACGTTTAACAAAACTAAGAGCGCCTTTAGCTTTAAAAACCGTGGAAGATACGTGAAGATTATATAGTTACTCCCAGATCAACAAAACTGCATACTTGCTCCAAGCTAAAGTTTTGTATTATGTATGAAGTTGGGTCTACAGATCTACGTGAAAAGCACATTGTTTTACATTTTTTAAGGTTCAATGGCATGTCATTTCTATCACACCAAGAAACTAGGTTGTTTAAGTCTGTTTGCGACTGGCATCTTTTGTTGTTTGAAGTATACGTTTTAAAAAGTTTTACATCGTCAGCATATAATAAGAGTTTTGAAAACTTAACTACAGATGATATGTCATTAACAAATAACAAGAACAGAATTGGACCAAGATGGCAACCTTGTAGAACGCCTGAAGGAACATTGATTATGTCAGAAAAAGTATCTTTAAATAAGACTTATTGAATTCTATTGCTAAGTTAAGAAGCAACCCATTTTAGAAATATTGGTTGAAAACCAAGAAGATCAAGTTTATTCAAAAGAATTGAATGGTTTACTTTATCTAAAGCTTTACTGAAATCTGTGAATATAACATCAGTATTCTTATTCTCCCTTAAGCGAGCTGATACATGTGATACAAATTCAAGCAAGTTAGTTATTGTAGATTTTCCTTTACGAAAACCGTGCTGAGAACAAGAAATTAGTGGAGAGATCCGGAAGGATATGTCGTCTGTTATAATTGCTTCAAAATGTTTAGGTATTGCAGTCAACTTTGCTATTCCCCTATAGTTTTCAATAGATGATCTAAATCCACTCTTATGTAAAGGAATTATAAATGACTTTTTCCATATGGGTGGATATAAGCCTTGCATAAGAGATGAGTTAAATAGTTTTGTTAGGGGTTGGTATATATATTTGGCACATTTCTTAAGAAAGCATGAGGGAATCATATCTGGGCCATAATTGTATGATTGTTCTAACATGTTCAACTGATATAAGACGTCTTCTTCGGAAATGGTAGGCGCATTAATGACAGAAATCGGACATAACTTGTGCTGATGTGGAACATTTTTTGGAGATTTTGGAGAGTAATTGGACTTAAAGAATTCAGCGAACATATTAGAAATGGTGTCACTAGACATACTAGACTTATATTTCATAGCGGACGGAAAGTTAGAAATCCTGCGTTTGGAGTTGACGAAACCATAGAACAATTTTGGATTACGTATAATATTATTTTTTGCTATATTTATATAATTATTATAACATATTTTGTTAAGTTCAGCAAATTGTCGACGCAATTTAGAATATTTTGAATAGTCAGCAACTAAACCAGTTTTTTTTTTTTTAAGTTTAAAAGCACGAGATTTTCTATTTTTTAATTTACATAATTCTTTCGAAAACCATAAATTAGAACTCCTTTTTTGAGTAACAATACACTTCGGAACATATTTTTCAAATAAGTTTAAAATAGTTTCATTAAAGTGGGAAGCACTAAATTCAATATTGCCACTGTAATCTGGCCGAGTTACTTTTGAAAGTTCGTAATTAATCTTCTTAAAATTAGCTTTCTCAAAGTTGAACCGAAAACAAAGGCCTTGTGTATTGTTAAGATCAAAGTTGGTTATGATTTCGATGTTAATTTCCAAAGCAGGATGATGCGGGTTCTCTGGCCGAACCAAAGGATCACATCGGACAACGGAGAACATTGCAGCGTTATCAACATAAACTAGATCTAAGAACTTACCAAACTCGTTTGAAATTAAATTAATTTAGTTAAGACCCAACTCCGACATTTCATCTAAGAACTCGTTAAAACATAAGCGAGTACTAATAGGAGGATAGATTTCCATGATACGCACGATAAATTGAAATCTCCCAAAACCATCATGGAATCAGTATTATTAGCCATTGAGGAAACCTTATGTATTAATGAAGCATGCTGCAAATATACAGATATGGCCACTATTAGCACAAATACGAATGCACTTAAATTCTATGAAGTCTGCATGCGAAATATCGACTTCTTCAGATGGAATTAAAGAATGAACAGCAAACAAGACACCACCTCCTTTTCTGTCCAGCCGGTCATATCTAAAGATTTAGAATTCGCTGATGAATATTTTATTATCAAAAATGTGAGGCTATAGCCAAGTTTCCGTGAAAGCAATGATTTTAAGGTTACAATGAATGCTGTTTAAATACAAATCAGCAAGTTTTGTTTTAAGACCTCTAACATTTTGATAATAAACAATGAGCGAATTATTGTTAATTAGTTTTTTGTAAAACTGGGATTTCTTGGCAATTTGGTGATAACTACAGGGGGCTTATCACGTTTGTACTCGAATTCGCGCACAAAAACCCCCGATGGCCAGAATGATTCGATTCAAAACTGTCTGCGGATACGTTGAGTTTAAACGACGAAATATCTCTGTTGTACTTGAAATTAAATTTACGGATGTCTGTATCTTCCGTTTTTAATTTCGACGAGATGTAATTTTTTATATCGTCGACTGTGGTATCCACAGCAAGTCTCGAGACAAATATTGCCTTTTTCCGCGGTATTACCTTCTTCTTCCTCTTTACTGGCGTAGGCACCGCTTACGCGATTATAGCCGAGTCAATAACAGCGCCAATTGGATATTCCAAGCGAAGCCAGGTCCTTCTCCACTTGGTCCTTCCAACGGAGTGGAGGTCTTCCTCTTCCTCTGCTTCCTGCGGCGGGTACTGCGTCAAATATTTTCAGAGCTGGAGTGTTTTCATCCATCCGGACAACATGACCTAGCCAGCGTAGCCGCTGTCTTTTAATTCGCTGAACTATGTCAATGTCGTCGTATATCTCGTACAGCTCATCGTTCCATCGAATGCGATATTCGCCGTGGCCAACGCGCAAAGGACCAAAAATCCAGAACCTTTCTCTCGAAAACTCTTAGGTTCGACTCATCGGTTGTTGTCCGCGGTATTACCACTAAGTTTTTATTAGCTGATTTGGATGTATTTGCAGGCGGATCTTGGGAAGTTTTCCGCTTACTGTGTTCAGTAACAGTTTTCACTGTGTCCTGAGTAGACGGAACTTTCTCACCTTGAGAACAGGGGGATGACAGATTGATAAGGTCGATAGTGGGTGGGGGCATTCGTTTTAAGGAAGATACAGTGGTATCTTCATCAGACGGACGTTTACGTTTTGACGAAGGTTTTTGATTCTCTTCCTGAACATTTAGGCATTTAAATGATTGAAAAAGCATTTCATAATGCCTAATTTTTTCAGTAAGGGTTTCAAGCTCATGACCAATCTCCTTGAAACCACTGCGCGCTTGCTTAAAGACTTGAAACAATTCAATTTCAGTTGGTCTGCATTTTAAGCAAGACCAGCGCAATCCCTTACTGTCAAGAATTGAATCCAATATCCTACCTGTCAGTCCAGCACATTTAAGATGGGCAAGCCCATCACAAAGCCAGCAAGAAACAAAGCGTTCCGACTCGCCTTTTACAGAGCAGTTCGGAAAGTTACAAGTCATAATGAGTAAAAAAAAAAAACACTAATAAATAGAAATATAAAAATGGTAAATAATAAATGAACAACCAGCAATGACAAAACTATTTATGACAACTGAATGCAATAAAAATTGATGGTTATCAAAGACCAATGTAGCGAGCAGTTTAAGATGCACTGTAATACGCGAAAAGTAAGAAACTCGCGAACAACTGTGGACAAAGATGGAAAAGAATAAAAATAGAAAAGAAATTTAAGTAAACAAAGTAAATTAACACTAACAATTGCACTACTTAAAATGTAGCACAACAACAAATTTAAAATGACTCGACGGAATAAATTAAAATTAGCCAACACACAATTACTAAATATCAATTGATTCAACAGTACAAGATAACACTAATACTTATCGTAAAAGATCACTTATTCCAGACACTTTCAAATAAAGTTTTAAATAAAATTAAACAAATTCGCCAGAGCACGAAACAAAGCACAGCTGAACACGAGTTGGGATTGCCTTCGGCCTCTAAGGTCGTATCCGTGCTGGACTGCAATGATAAATATGGGGCAATTGCATTGTATGACTTCTCTAAAGCATTTAAAGTTTATAAATTTTATTTATAAACGACAATGGATTATATTATATATAATATGTATATGATGGAGTTTATTTTGGATAATAATCGACACTGTTGTTTCATCTAAAAACTAAGAGTTTTTTATTTAATTGATGTCTATTTACACTATTTACATTATTTACATTTTTATTTACCTAAAAATTAAGAGAAACGACATTTAATGTCAATTATTCCTCTATTTTATCTAAAGAGCATGTGCTTCTATCGTCTGCTCCTTTGTATACGCATTTGTATACCTTGTTATACATGTGGTGACCTCTATCGAATATATCTTAAGTCTAGTTTTTATAATGTACCTAGTGACATCTACTGTTAGTAGATTTAATGTTACAATGAATGGAAAGAATATTCTTTTCATTACATATAGATAATGTAAAAGAAAAATATAATTTTATATAAGTAATTATTAAATTAGATTAAGTATTTTATATATTTATGTAACTATATATATATATATATATAAGAGTATATAATAAATTATGTAAATTATATAAGCATATATAAAAAAACATATATTTATATACTATATATTTATAACAGTGTTAAAAAGAATCTTCATTTATATAATAACAAAAAGAAATATTTTTGAACGAATAATATGATTGTTATTAAACAACTATTTTATAATTTTTATTGAATCAATTCGTGTGGCACCCATACATCGAGCTTCTTAGTGACTTCAAGCTTCTTCAAATGGTTTATAACGGTTTGATGATTACTACGCCGGTCTCTTTCGACCAATTCAGCGATTTTATAGCAATTTTCGACGACAGGCCTTCCGGAGCGTGGCGCATCTTCGACCACCTCTACACCAGAACAAAAACGTTGAAAGCATCGTTGTGTGGTGGAAACGGAAATTGTATCGGGTTCATAAACTGCACAACTTTTATTGACGGTTTGAGATGCATTTTTGCCTTAATCGTAGTAGTACTGTAAAATATGCCGCATTTTCTCTTTATTTTGCTCCATATTTGCGACGCGATAACTCACGAACGACTTAAAAGAAACAGCAATCAATCAAACACGTGTTAGCGCGTGAAATGAGATTTCCAAAAAGTTATAGTATGATCCGATGCGACTAATAAAACTAGAACTACGCGCTTTCAGCGCCAACTAGCGAAAATACCGCAAGACTCTTTTGACAACCTAATATAATGATTATCTGTTTTCTAACGAAAAATTTATGAATTATATTATATATACTATATGTACATAGAAAATTGTTTCGATTTCGATTCTCTGGTTGACGTTTCACACCCTTAGATCCCTGGCATAAATTCCTGTAAGTTGCAAGAGTATACAATATTAACTTAACCCTTCCTTACTTGCTTATTAATCGATTTTATTGCAAAAACTATTAAATTAGTATACATGTATGCAAACTTTAAACTCTAAGGTATCGCTATTTCTCAAAAGAACTCCTCCGCTGAAATACCTCTGTCCATGGAAGTGAATGATATCAGTCTGATACACAGTACAACAGCTAATCTGGGGGGTTAGAAATTCCAAGTTAGGGTGATGGTACTAGGTCAGTATAGTAAAACCCTCAAAGGGTTTGGCGTTCGTACTCGTATGTGTCAGTTTTTTTTATGACCTTTTAAATTTTGGAACATTTTTGGGATTATTGCCTGGGGGTGAGAAATTCCAAGTCAGGGTGATGGTACTAGGTCAGTATAGTAAAACCCTCAAAGGGTTTGGCGTCGTATGTGTCAGTTTTTTTATGACCTTTTAAATTTTGCAAAATTTTTGGGATTATTGTCTGGGGGGTGAGAAATTCCAAGTCAGGGACCCTTGACCTAGTACCATCACCCTGACTTGGAATTTCTCACCCCCCAGACAATAATCCCAAAAATGTTCCACAGTGATATCAGTATTCATGAAAGCAATATTATGAGCAATTACTATTAAGATAAACAATTATGATTTTGTTAGTTATTAGTTCATGTGTGCTCGACGAACAGGGCTAGCTCTGCTGGTATATAATATTTTAAAATGTAATCTGATTATTTTATATTACAATTTATAAAGCGAGGGCAATTGTCGTTTTAATCAAAATTTTGTTAAAATCGGACTAAAACTTTTCAAGTCCGAATTTTACAAAAGTTATTGGCTAATACGTGAGGACTAGTTTTAGAATTTAAAGAAAATGTTTTAATGATGTCTGCTGTTATCTTTTCTTGTGCATAAAATATTATGTTACCATCTGGCGAAAATATTTAAAATCCGGTCAATACCCATATATTCCGAATATAAAAATTTTCGAACTTACGGCTGAATTTATACCGCAATATATAAAATATCTTTATGAAATTTGGAAAAAAATGTCTAGCTAATAACAGCGAATCCTTTATAAAATAAGTACCTACAGGGTGGGCCATATAAAATTTTAAATTTAAAAAGTTAATTAAAAAAACGGCTTGATATTTTTCAAAGGTGTAGCATTTATTTAAAAGGTTGTTTTATGAGATTTATTTGTGGAGAACGATTTCGGACAAATGGCCACCAGGGTTGAGTTTACAGTAGCTTATCCGATCCACCCAATTTTGGAGTACTTTGTCGATGGTTTCAGGCCTTATGGCAGCTACAGCAGCTTGAATCTCGTACTTTTGATCTTGAATTGTTTTTGTATGGTTGGCGTGACATTTATCTTTAACAGCTTCCCACAGAAAATAGTCCAACGGAGTTAAATCGCAGCTTCTGGGAGGCCAATTCACATCACCTCTTTTGCTGATTATGAGATTTTCGAAGATAGGGCGTAGAAGATTGAGTGTAGCGTTTGCTGTATGGCACGTAATGCCACATTTTTATTTTTTTTTTTTTAATTGAGTTTATGCGGTTATTCTTCGTTTTTACTTTAAGTCTCTTCGAATTCGTCTCTATCGTCATTGTTTTTGTTTAGAATTTATTAAGAATTTAATAGTAAAAGTAATACAAAAAAGATTTTTTGATTTGCTTGTGTGATTATGTTTTTATGGGTGACGAACTCTGCATCATGAACATGCACTCAATTTTGCTCGCTGCAAATTTTAAAGATCGTTTCTGAGCGCTTGGAAGAACAAATCCAAACTTTGACGGCGTTTTTCTCAAAATGGTGAAAATATAATACCATCGGTCGAGTAATGTTGGTCGAAAATAACAAAACCGATTAGTAGCAAACTTTAACACGAGCTACTTAAATATATATTTTAGTAATTAAAATAAGACTTTTTCTCACCGAAACATATTTTTTATAAACACTTTAAGGCCGGGATTTTTTAAATCGATTTTTTTCCTGAGCCAATTTGTCAAAAAGTTTTGTTCAGCTTATTCCTTCGATTGGCTTTACTAGATTTAACATTACTTTACCGAAATCTGTTTGGTTTTTTAATTTCAAAGGCTTCAGTTCTGAGATAAAGTGGTCACTGCAAAACGTCTTTTTTGAGATCAACTCCCGGAAATCAGTTCTAGTTTCCTTCCATATAAATATTTTTACTAATTCTAATGGCGGTATTCTACTTTTCACGATTGTTTTTTGTCTTTATTTGTTACAATCGTAATTTAGTGACTCTGTTAGTCAGGATGTCTTATTTTGATATTCTCGCAAATACAGTCTCAAAATTATTCACCAAATAGTATGGTAATAAGAAGGGCAAGCAATCAGCTGATTAAAGATGAGTGCAAGTACACAATCGTAATTTATGAAGCGATTGCACGCATTTAGTTTATTTTGAAATCAAATTTCACCCGAAAAAATCTTGCAAATAGTGCAATTATTATGAAATAACAATGAAACAGTTTATATTAAAAGCGAAATATATGTATGTATTTTGGCTGAATCAATTGTTAAGTAAATAAGAAAAATTTGAATGACACAATAATCGATTAATATATCTGCTCATCCGTACATTTTAGCATAATGGAAAGGAAAGTAAGTAATTGTAATCAATACAAAATTTTTTTTATATATAAAATGTATCTTTTTTAAACAGCTCATATTAAAACGTTTCGCACGTCGCGGGAATAAATCGAGTTTTATATAAATTATGTGAGAGTACACTTCCAAATTAAACTTAATAAAAACGACCCACCGCTACCGAAAGGGTTGCGGTCCCAGCTCAAAAATTGACCAGTCCGAATCTGAACAGCACGCGTTAGATACAATGGCACCATTCGCGGTTGATAGGTTGGCGGATATACCAACCATTTGCACCGAGGTAAGAATAGGAAGAAATACCAATACTTGTATGCAGAATTTATAATTGCTTTGTTTTAATTTAGGAAGAAGTTGCTTTTACACCTACACCATCACCCCTGATGACGACCTCGGACGCGTCCAATGACTGCACTCCATCATCGTCCCTAACAAAAAGAATTACGATGGACGAAATGTTTAAAAATGTTATGGATTTGATTAAAGGAAAGGACGAGGAAGAGAAAGTTTTCCGGACTCAGACTTTAGAGTCTATAAAAAAGCATACGGAATCCATAAATAATTTAGCGACAGCCATGGTGTCGGTTGCACAGAAAATTGTAAATACAAAAAAGTGAAAATTAAAAATGCGCCTTTATATATACATATATATATAAATGTATTATTTTTTCTTTTTTAAATGGTATGTTTGTTATTTTATAAATGAAATAGAAAATGTTTGAATTGAAGTAGATATTGGTAGAATATTAATCATTAAATACGTTAATGCAACTCTGACGTGCTGCTCTGCCTTCAGAGTATTATTCCCCCGAATTGGCTCCACATCTTCTGGAGGTGATCGATCTGGTAATATAATGAAATAAAACTGTTGTAGAGCGATTTATTTTCTTTCAAATTGGACTACAATTTACCCAGTCTTAACTTCATTATCAGCCGAATTAGGAAATCGCACTTCGCCGTGTTTACGCTCAAGTACCAATATATATATTTGTTCAATGCTACGGGAAACGCTGGGTTGGCTCAAAACCGCGAAATATCCATTTCCCACGCATCACTGGTATGAGCCATTGCTTAAAAAATATAGAACTGAAATAAACTAGAGAAATTTGATTGTATGAAGACATACTATTCCTTTGAAAATAACATGTAACTCACCCGAAGTTCAAACGGAATCGATATTTGCTGTTGGTCATACGGCTTGAGTTGTGGGGAGTGAGATGGAAATCAAAAGAACATTTTTTCGTGTAAAAAGGGATTACGCCTATAACAAGTTAGATAGTGATATTGCTCAATTAGAGATGAGACAAACAGTCACGAAATAGATTTCACCACAGATTCGTCTTTATTACAGACTTAAAACTGTTCGCAAAATACCGGCATAAGTTTGAAATATAGTAAGAAGATACTATAATATGTGTACAAATGTGAGAATCATCAAATTTTAAAGTTTTCTTAGAAAAAAAAATTTGGAAAATTTGCTTTGATTTGACTTCTAACTGTATATAACCCCTTAAGCGGTGACATACTATCGCGCTTTTCTTTATAGCGTAGAACCTTTCCCTCGAAAAGTCGCAACGTCGACTCATCCGTTGTTGACATCGTCCAAGCCTCTGCACCATATAGCAGGACGGGAATTATGAGTGAATTATAGAGTTTGGTTTTTGTTTGTCGAGAGAGGACTTTGCATAATTTAAGTATGCTCTGGGCATCGGTAGCTAGATCACCTAGGGGGGTTCTACAAAGTATGCTCCGGTCTTGAAACCTTCTGCAAGCCGCCGCATCTTTTCGTAGAATTTTCGAGCATTACCCCTATCGGCCAGCTTATCAAGCTCTTCGTACTCACGCATTTTGGCCTCTTTCTTTTTCTGTCTACAAATGCGTCTTGCTTCCCTCTTCAACTCTCGGTATCTATCCCATCCCGCACGTGTTGTGGTCGATCGTAACGTTGCGAGGTAGGCAGCCTGTTTTCTCTCCGCTGCGACACGGCACTCCTCGTCGTACCAGCTGTTCTTTTGCACTTTCCGAAAACCAATGGTTTCGGTTGCAGCTGTACGTAAGGTGCTTGAAATGCCGTCCCACAGTTCCTTTATACCGAGTTGTTGACGAGTGCTCTCAGAGAGCAGGAGTGCAAGCCGAGTAGAAAAACGTTCGGCTGTCTATTGTGATTGCAGCTTCTCGACGTCGAACCATCCTTGTGTTTGTTGGCGTGCGTTTTTTACTGCACAGAGGCGGGTGCGAATTTTGGCTGCAACAATATAGTGGCCCGAGTCGATGTTAGGACCTCGGAGCGCACGCACATCTAAAACACTGGAGACGTGTCTTCCGTCTATCACAACATGATCGATCTGGTTGATGGTTTTTCGATCCGGAGACAGCCAGGTAGCTTGATGTATCTTCTTATACTGGAATCTAGTACTACAGATAACCATATTTCGGGCCCCGGCGAAGTCGATCAGCCTCAACCCATTTGGGGATGTTTCCTCGTTGAGGCTGAATTTATCGACCGTAGTGCCAAAGATACCTTCTTTGCCCACCCTGGCATAGAAGTCGCCAAGCACGATTTTGACATCGTGGCGGGGGCATCTCTCATAAGTGCGCTCCAAGCACTCATAAAAGGCATCTTTGGTCACATCGTCCTTGTCTTCCGTCCGGGCGTGGGCGCAAATTAGCGATATGTTGAAAAACCTCGCTTTGATGCGGATTGTGGCTAGACGTTCATTCTCCGGAGTGAATGATAGTACTCGGCGACGGAGTCTCTCTCCCACCACGAATCCAACACCAAACTTTCGCTCCTACTCGTCTCTGTCCTTGTCCCGTCCATCGCATTTCTTGGACGGCGGTGATGTCAGCCTTTATCTTTACGAGGACATCTACCAGCTGGGCAGCGGCACCTTCCCAATTAAACGACCGGACATTTCAGGTGCATGCCCTCAAATCATAGTCCTTATTTCGTTTCGGGTCTCTCATCCGACGCTGTTTTTTTCTTTTCATTGGGGGTATTTTTTTACGTGGCGGGTCCCAAACCCAGCGCACAACCCTATGCAGGGGGTGTTTCGCCTTCTCACTTTAGCTCGCCTTCAAACGGATGTTCTTAGGCTACCCAGAGGATACTTGGTCAAAGACCCGAAGTCGTGAGCAGCTTGAATCATATGTAAAAGAATCGTTTCTGACCACTCCCAAGTGAATGACGATCAGAGAACTTTCCTCACTTGCGTGAACTTCTACACATGACTCCATCCTCCATAAAATATTAATAGACGTAACAAAATATAATACGGAGTCTTTACAAAATAATGTAAACGAGAAAAGAAGAAATACAAAACATTAACATGAAGAAAATTCTAGCAATTAGTTAAAACAGTAGCAAATCGCTTCAAGGCACAAATACTTTTGAAACAAAGAAAATAAGTAAGTTTGGAGAAAGGTTTATAATAGAAGTTTTGGCACTTAAACCAGTATGATCTAGAAAAACTATATCAGATATTCATCGAAGTCATGTTAAATCCGAAAAATTAGGTATTTATTCGAAACCAAATTACCATCAATATAATATCAGGTATTCGAAAAAGTATTTTCGTATTTTGTCTATATATGTTCCGGTCGTATATATCCTTTAACCAAAAAAATTAAATTCGGTGAAGTAGAAAAAACTTACAGCTGTTCAAAAATTAGTGAAAATAATGAAAAAATTCGCTACAGTTATTTCAAAATTTTTTATAAAAAAGCGAAGAATGCCTCGTAAGCCACCAATGAAATTTTTGAAGTTTGCGGAGACGATGCTGTTCGTAGCTCGTATAGCACAACAATGGTTTGCTCGCTTTCGTTCTGGAAATTTTGAGATGTCCCTTGCAAAAAAATACCAAAAAGTATATCGTCCAGAACGGTACATATTTCTTAATTTATTTATAAGTATAAATATGAGAAAAAAGTTTGAATTTTGATTAGAAATACGAAAAGACTTTTCCTACTACATAATAGATTGCCAGAAAATTGTAAATATTTATAGCCAAAGAAAAAAATTATCAAATTTAGTTTTCGAGCACAAGATATAAATAGTGAAGACGAAACTATCAAATATATACACCAATATCATTAAAAAAAAAACTTCACATAAAGGTTATGAAGAACTCAAGAAATTATTATGGTTGGTTGAAAAGGAAGGCACATAAACGTAGTAACGCAGGTGGTCGCACTTAGACCCATTGCGGGTGGTAACTAATTTAAGCTTTACCCTGCAACTCAGTGGATTTGGTAAAAAATCTCATATTTTTCCACCACAGCTTAATAATCTTAAGTTGAAGTATTCACAGCCGTGGAATAAATAATGCTCCAGCGTCCATCATACCTCGCACCTAATTCTGAAGATTACGATGTTGCTAAGCTCCCTTTTTCCTAGCAGTAGGAGCTTTGGCCTGTTCACGATCAACACTGCCTCAAAGTTTGTGGTACGCTCTTTGTTACTATTGTACATTTTCTCCTATGGCTCTTTGCCTCAAACACCTTAAAATGACCTCAATATCCCGTGGCAGCTTAACGGAATTATATCCCCATGTGCCTGCGAGAGGGCTAGTTCAACTGTCTTTTCATTTTCTTTTATTCTTATATGTCTCACGTGATTTGCACCGAGAAGCCTACTAAAAGTCTTTTTGTTGCCTGCTTGCGTAACCATTAAAGTGTTTATGGGCTTGTGGTTAGAGTAAAAGTCCACTTTGTATTTTCTATTATATCCATAATTTCGGCCTGAAAGACTGAACTGTGTTGCTTTCTGTGTATGGATTACTACAGAAGACGCCTGCATTTGCTCCTGTTACACACTTTGATTTGTCAGTGAATATGCAGATTTCACCATTGGAACTGTCGATCACGGAACCATTGGTCCAATCTTCTTTGTTGGGGAATCAAACAAAATATGTTCAGTTGCTCGCGGGTCGAAGAGCCTTAGTTGGCGTAGAGATATTTGTCAGACCTCGAGAGTACAATTGTTCTACTTTTGATTGGGGTAAGATGAATTGAAAAGATTTCGTCCTTTTTGTGAAATAACCGATTTCTGTTTCCTCCGGATTAGCAGTTACTCCGTAATCCTGTTGACGAACATTCTCCGCGTCGTGTCGGCGCAATAAATAACCTTGCAGTTATTTATTTCTAGGAGAAGTAGTAATTCATTAATCAGGGCGAATTAAAGCATAGGGGATGAGGTGCCGCCTTGCGCGGTTCACAAGTGATCTGATGAGAAGTACATGTATCTTCTATTGTTTAGCATATGATTTAACCAGGCCAGCAGGTTCTGATTAATGTTAAGTGTTTCAATAGCCGATTTCAGTACAGCCGTGCTAACGTAATGAACTTTCGATTATCCCAACTACTTTCTCTCATTATTAAAAAAAATACTGTTAGACTTAACGGAGTAAGATTTTTAAAAAAGAGTAATTCTAATTTTCCCGAATTCGGTAAAGAGATAGCTTTGACCTCCTGCCATCTACACAGCGTATACCTTAAATGGAGACAAGCATTATAAATATTAGCAAAGCCGTAAAGGCAAGTGTTTTACCTACATTTACGGTTAGTAGGTTCTTAGAGTTGATATAGCCGAACAGAGTCACTCTTCTACCATTACAACCCGAGCTAACCCTGCCTGTATGATGGGAATTATCATTTGTCCCTGTAAAAAGTTTCATACCTGAACTTTCCGCGTACTCCGTGATCTTCCTCAGCTTTTCAGTTGCGGACGCGAATGGAGATTCGAAGGCCAGGTACAGCTCCACTAAAAGAAGTGAGTTGTTAGCCAACCTCATCATTGTGATGTCATGTGTCAAAATGTCTGCTAAGAGAGATAAGTTGTATTGGTTTGGGGTGCTGCTTTGCCGACATGCACCTTCCAGGTCTGCCAGTGTCGACAAACACGTAGTTAAAAGGCAGGACCTCCTCTTCACCTTTGTTTTGTCACTGGTAATTTTCTTCTTGCCGGTACCTAAAACTGATGGTCCATTATTAAGCCGCTCAGGCGGTCCCTTGCAAAAGGCGTGATACTTCGGTCATTTTGAGCATTAAGTAATGTTAGGATTTCGCAGCTATTTACCTGACTCCGGAAGTTTCTCATTATCGGGGAGGGTTTCACCGTCTTGCGAGCTGCGTCCAGCAAGCAGTAACCGCTGTTTACACTCAGCGCGTCTAGCGGCTTCGGAGCGCGTGTCCGTCTTTCGGACAGGGTTTCTATCTCCCATCAAAATGGTTTTTGGCAAACATTTTCCTTCATCTGGAAGCGTGGTTTGGGCTTCCAGAATCCGTGTCACTACCTGAGTTTGTGAGTGGATTACTCTTTCGTTGGTGGCACTTGGGGTATTATTCCTACTACTGTCACCGCCACTTCTTCATCTTAATTGGCGAAGACTACGCGATTATAGCCGAGTCAACAACAGCGCGCCAGTCGTTTCTTCTTCTCGCTACGTGGCGCCAATTGGATATTCCAAGCGAGGCCACTTCTCCACCTAGGTCTTCCAACGGAGTGGAGGTCTTCTTCTTCCTCTGCTTTCCCCGGCGGCTACTGCGTTGAATACTTTCAGAGCTGGAGTGCTTTCGTCCATCCGGGCAACATGACCTAGCCAGTGTAGCCGCTGTCTTTTAATTCGCTGAACTATGTCTCGTACAGCTCATCTTTTCATCGGATGCGATATTCGCCGTGTCTAACGCGCAAAGGGCCGTAAATCTTCCGAGGCTGTTGGTAATTTTTCATTGGTGGTGTTTTTTACGAGGGGAGTCCCAAACTCCGCGCACAACCCTATGTAGAGGATGATTCGCCTTCTCACTTTAGTTCGCTTTCGAACGGAGGTTCTTAGGCTACGCAGAGGATACTTAGTCAAAGACCGGAAGTCGTGAGCTGTTTGAGCCATGTTGAAAAGAATAGCTTCTGCCCATTCCCAAGTGAACGGCGATCAGAGAACTTTCCTCACGTGAGTGAATTTGTACACATGACTACATCCTCCATCTAATCATTATAACGGCCGCCAAAAATTCGACTCCTCAAAAAAGTTGTATGGAAAACAAAAATCATAGCTTACCGTATAGGGAAATTGAAATACAAGTATTAAAAAAACGACGCCTACGAAGACAATGGCAGGTTCAAAGATCACCAGCCTCAAAACAACTGTTGAAAGCGGCCACACATGCACTGACGAGAACCCTTAAAAGCGAGGAACAGCGTGCGTGGTACCAGTATATTCAAAAGCTGCCACTACTTGTCCAAAGCACCCGTTGTGAAAAGCACATCAAACTCTAAGTTCGCCAATAGGGTATGAAATGGCAATACGTGACAGTAATGGCAAATGGGCTCGGAGTGTTGCAGAAAAGTCAGCAACTTCGCTGCTCATCTAAAAAATGTCTTCCAGCCAAACCCAGAACCTAATGACTTTACACTTCCAACCGTACCCTATTTGATGGAATCTGAGCCAGTGAAATTCGCACCTCAAGAAAAGCTCCTGGGCACGACTTAATTACTCCAGATATGATTATTGAGCTAGAAATTGGGCTAAAATCTGCATCTGTATGTTTTTCAATGCAATGACAAATCAAGTTCACTTTCCTCAACAGTGGAAAAGGTGAACTATAGTGATGATACCTAAGCCTGGAAAGGACAAAACGCAGCCATCCTCCTATAGGCCCATAAGCTTGTTGTCGTGCATATCGAAATTATTTGAAAGACTTCTTATGCTCCACATTAAGCCACATCTTCAAGCCTACAACATAATACCATCTCACCAATTTGGCTTCAGGGAAAAGCATATAACCATCGAGCAAGTACATAGGATTACATCTGAAATTCGAACAGCTTTTGAAAAACGCGAATATTGCTCTGCAATATTTCTTGATGTCATGCAGGCTTTTGATCCAGTATGGTTAGATGGTCTTATGTACAAAATAAAAACGCTACTCCCGCAAAACACCCACGAACTGTTTAAGTGCTACCTTTACGATCGAAATTTTGTAATTCGATGTAACACCACTACATCTGAAGCCCAAACGATTGAAGCTGGTGTACCGCAAGGCAGTTTCTTGGCCCAATGCTATATGTTTTATACACTTCAGATATCCCAGTAAACGACCGCTTGACTATGTCTACTTTTGCCGATGACACTGCAATAATCAGTCGATCCAAGAGTCCAATTCATGTAAATGCGCTCCTAGGAAATCATATTGAAGCTGTGGCCAACTGGTTCGCAAACTGAAGGATAAAGGTTAAGTAGCAAAAATGTAAGCACGTTACATTTACCCTAAAAAAGAGCAGCTGTTCGGGTTTGACACTGAATGACGTACAAATACCAGAAAGCAATCATCTTACTTACCTAGGGGTCCATCTGGGCAGGCGACTTACTAAGCGAAACCACATAGAGGCTAAAAGGACTTACCTTAAATTAAAGGCAGGTTCTTTGCTCATTAACCCTCACTCAGCCCTGAGTCTGGAGTATAAAGTCATTCTATACAACACAGTTTTAAAACCCAACATGGACCTGTTGGTGTGCGCTATGGGGCAACGCGAGTAGCAGCAACATCGAAATTCTTCGTCATGCGCCATTAAAAATTCTTTGTACAGTCACCGGGGCGCCGTGGTATATCCGAAATGAGAACATTCAATGCGACTTAAGAATTCCAGACGTACGAACTGAAATAGAGCAACGAAGCGCGAAATGTGCATTGAAACTTTCGGTTCACCCAAAGCAACTAGCAAGATCGTTATTGCGTGTGAACAGAAGCTCAAGATTATGTAGAAACGACTTACCAGCCCAGAAGTAATATACATACTTTAGACTAAGTTAAAAAATAATCACCCAAGTAGGTGTAAATTAAGTGAATAGTTTAAGATTCGCAAACTTATTGTTAGTATCTTAAGTAGGGTAGATTTAATAAGTAATAGTAAATCTAAAAAAAAATATTTACTGACTTTCCAAATGCAGTAAGAACATACTCGCGAAACGTTTCGTTTACCCTCTTCTTACTATTTCTGAACTGATTATGCACTTCTGACGACGACACTTTTTTCCCAAACTCACTGATCAATTCTTCTTTGAGTGATTCCCAACTAACCAAGTCTCGTTGGCTTCTAACATACAATTTGGCAGCTCCTTTCAGCAACTTACTATAATTACATTTCTGCACACTATTCCCCTCTACTACTAATGCTTTCTCCTCAAATGCATTTATCTATTGAATAAAATGGATGCCCAATTTAGTGGGACACTTCCAGCACTTAATTTTTAGGTTTTATTAAACCATTAGCTATGCAAGGAAACCACATTATTTGATGAGTAAATAGTAAGCACTTAAAGAATTAACTTTATTAATTTTTTATGACATTAGAAGAAATGATTGAACAAGGTATGACAACCATATTGCAGAGGACCGCTGAGAACTAAATTGTATTTCCGAAGCGCACATGATCGATGTTGATAGAAGTTGGGTAACGTAGGTGTCGACGCGGCGCAGTGTGTATGTTAAATTGCGAATTGTGTAGAACCAATTATATGAGCTTCTCCGTTGTCCATTCTTTTTGTTGATTGGTTTGGTGTTTAGGTGTGGTGAGCTATATTGGTGTTGTGTTGCAGTAGTATCCTGTGGGGAATTGCGCTGTTTTATTAGGATGCGCCAATTTTACCGGGTAGAGGGGGTGGATGCTTAACTCATTTAAACATCCTAGGCCCCCCAGGGGAACATTTTGCCTAGTATTATACGTATAAGTATGTATTTCGACGTACTACTGGCGAAGTAGGCGGAAAGCGGAATACGTTCGGACAGCAGAAGTATTTTTTGATGAAGTTGTAATATACTCATATTTATCCGTGTGTCAAGAGAACGGATTTTGGTTTGAAACATACCGCATGTATTTGAATGTGCATTTTAATATGCTTAAGACAAGCAACTTTATTTTGAGGATTGATTTGATTTTACTGACATTTTTTGTATTTGCGCTTTTTTCTGCTATCGTTTTATTAAGTGGATTATTTATTATTTGCTTTTTGTATGTGCAATTTTTTCTTTTATCGTTTTATTAAGTGAATTATTTATTATTTGCCTTTTCTGTATCAGTGGCAATTATTTGCATTTAATTTATTCTCGGCTTATTGAGGATAGTAACTCCACGCTTGGCTCAGATATGGCCAGAATGGGTACTCCTTTGCCTGGAGTTAGGACTGCGACAATAGAGGGATCTTGCGAGGGAGTGGCCGTAAATAGATAATACTTCAATTCGTGGAGTAGATAATTTTTTATACTTGATTTGAAGCTTTGTATAGCTGATTGCCATAACCCTCCCATATGAGGAGCGCTTGGATAGATACGAATATTATTAAACTGTTTGGAAAATTTTATTAAAGGTAATATTTAAGTTCCATCGAATGCGAAATTCGCCGTGGCCAATGCGCTAAGGACCGTAAATCTTTCGCAGAACCTTTCTTTTGAAAACTGTAAGGTCGACTAATCAGTTGTTGACATCGTCCATGCCTCTGTACCATATAACAGGACGGGAATTATAAGTGACTTATAGAGTTGGTTTTTGTTCGTCGAGAGAGGACTTTACTTTTCAATTGACTAATCAGTCCGAAGTAGCACCTGTTAGCAAGAGTAATCCTGCGTTGGATTTCCAGGCTGACATTGTTGATGGTATTAATACTGGTTCCTAAGTAGTTGAAAATATCTACAAATTCAAAGTTATGACTGCCAACAGTGACGTGAGAGCCAAGTCGCGAGTGCAACGACTGTTTGTTTGATGACAGGAGATATTTCGTCTTGCCCTCGTTCACTGCCAGACCCATTTCTTTTGCTTCCTTGTCCAGCCTGGAGAAAGCGAAACTAACGGCGCGGGTGTTGAGGCCGATGATATCAATATCACCTGCTCGATTAGATTGAAGAAGCCGCCCGATAGGGAGTCGCTTTGTCTGAAACCTCGTTTGGTATCGAACGGCTCGGAGAGGTCCTTCCCGATCCCGACGGAGCTTTTGGTGCTGCTCAACGTCAGCTTACACAGTCGTATTAGTTTTGCAGGGATACCAAATTCAGACTTCGCGGCATAAAGGCAGCTCTTTTTTGTGCTGTCGAAGCTTTGAAAACGACAAAGAGGTCGACAAGCGGCTACGCTGGCTAGGTCATGTTGCCCGGAAGGGTGAAAACACTCCAGCTCTGAAAGTATTCGACGCAGTACCTGCCGGGGGAAGCAGAGGAAGAGGAAGACCTCCACTCCGTTGGAAGGACCAAGTGGAGAAGGACCTGGCTTAGCTTGGGATATCCACTTGGCGCCAGGTAGCGAAAAGGAGAAACGACTGGTGCGCTCTTGTTGACTCGGCTTTAATCGCGTAAGTGGTGTCGACGTCAATTAAGAAGAAGAAGAAGAATATTTAAGTGCGTATGCACTAATCCTGCAAGTAGTAGCCCACCACCGCGCTGGGAGTTGTGCAGAATTGAATTTTTTTTTTCATTATTAGCGAAAGCCATCCTGCGGGGCCGAAAAGTTGTATGTGCTTTAATTAATTTGGACTGTCAAAGGTAACTCTGACTTAGTTTCTTATACCAGTTTGTGGAGTATTATTTGATCGAGCAGTTGTGGCTTTAGAGAAGTGCTCACGATACTGTAATTTTATAGTTTTGTTTGTTATTCGGGTAAGTTTCCCTATCTCTTGAAATTTCCTTAATTGCGAATTAAGGCGTTGATTTGATTTTTTCTCAACTTGAGTTGTTGTGGTGGTAACTAGTTCTGTAACTATTCAACTTTGCGTTTGGATATTCAGTGTTTGAGCTGTTTGTGCCTTTGAGCAACATGGTGCTTCTTGGCAATTTTTTGAATTTTGGGTTTCGGGGTTTGCTTTTGCAATTAAACCCGTGGTTATTTATATATAAGCGCTTCTTTGGGGTGAGTTAGGACAGAGAAGGTAAAATATGTTTTAAGTTCTCTAATTTAAGCTTCTTTTTTGAACGTGTTTAATGTTCTTACTTTTATTATAATTTTTTCTAACCTTTCCGCATTTTCATATTGGGTGGTGAGAAAATCTTTCATTTGTTGCCATGTTGGGCATTTCTTTCGTGATGAGAGCGATTGCTTTCATAGAGGTAACGACTTTTCTGGTAATGCGGCAGTGCAAATGTTTACCAGAATTGGGTTCCAGTTGTCTGTGGGAATATTTTGTGTCGACAGAACCCACAAACAATTAGAAACAGTGGATTTTAGTCTTACAAATTCATCACTTGTTTCTTTCTTGATTTTAGGCAAGTTCAATAGTGTCGGTACTTGCTTATCGACCAGTATTCTTTCGTTTTCGTATCTAGCTTTTAGCGCTACCCAAGCCAAATTGAAATTATCATCACTAAGAGTAAACGGTTTTACTATTATGCCTGCTTGACCTTTCGTTTTGTATCTAAGGTGATACAATTCTTGCGCTTGTGGTAATTGAGGATGGTTTATGTACACGGCTGTGACGACATTCTTCATATCCTCCGTGAAAGGTTTCTGTGTCACATGCGGGCACCTCGAGTTGGATGCCTGAACTTGCCTTCTGTCTGTCTTCTTGTGGCAGCTCTACTCTATTGTGGGGAGTAGGTGCAATTGCTTTAACGAGCTTTAGTTGATCGTAGATCATAGCTTTTGTTTTTTTGTACTGGTCTTAGCAGTTTTCGTATATGGCGTATGCAGATAATTTAAAATTGTGTGGTAGATCTGAATCGTCAGAGTCAACAATGGTGTCATGAGCCGCTTGGAGGTGAGTCCAGAAATTTTTCAGATTTTGACTTTCTATTTCTAATAACGATTCCGAATTTTCGTGAATCGGTGAAGAGGCAAACCTAGTGCAGTATCTTGTTAAACTGTCACTTTCTGAAATAAATTAAATAGCCTCTTTTGAGCGTGTAGCTCCTTCGGGGTTATTTTGATTTTGTCGTTATTAACCACTTTTGTTATATTATATATTATAATATTTATCTAAATGAATTAAATTTTTCTCAGTGTAAACCGATTTATAAATCGAAGCGATATAGTATAATAAATTGTATACTCTTTTTAAATAAATAAGATTTTTTTAGATTATCGGTTCAAACATGTATTTTAATAATATCGTTTTGTATTTATTGCAATGGTATTATTTTTATTTATATTTTATTTTGAATTGTTAATTCTTTTAAACCGCGTTTTTTATATATTAAAATATTTGATGTCCGAAATTTTGTATTTAGGTACACCCTACTACTCGGACTTGTATGTACATGTACGTGCTTATGTTTTGTACAACTGAGAGCTCGTTGAAGATTTCAATGTGCTTTTTACATACTATAAATGCACAATTTGTTTGTGTTTTTATGATTATGGTTTTGTTCTTAAGCAATTGAGAGCTCGTTAGCGAGATCAATTCGCTTTTTGTACGCAATCCATCTTGTTTTTGTTTGTCAAAGAACAAGGAGTATTGCCGGAAAATTGCCAATGTGGACTTTGAATATGTTTAGATGTATGCACGAATATGTATTTTCATTTTATTATATTTATTTTCAACATAATAGACAACTTTTTTTTTAATATTTTTATATTATTTCGCTGTAGAGAGAGGGCACGAAATCGGAATAGAAAGAAAATGTATTATCCGTTGTCCTCCCTTGTATTTGTAAATACATATACTATATAATTTAGCATATAAAATATAAAAATGCAATCACACTTGTTCGGTAAGTAATAAGTATTTTAATATGCATATATGTATGTATGTATGTATGAATGTTTGTGTTTTTTTAATTTGTTTTTCTCTCTCTTTCAAACCTGATAACTTTTTTATAAAACAGGGGGATGTTGCCCAAAAATTTTTGGAAGTAAATACTTGAAATAATTAGTGTTGCTGGAAAAAAAGAGTTCGAATACACAAACCTAAGCATAGATGGCACTAAGTTAAGTTGTTAACTTTACCGAACTGTTTTCGGATTTTCTAACAGTTTGGCAAATGTCGCCAGTCGTTTCTTCTCTTCGCTACGTGGCGCCAATTGGATATTCCAAGCGAGGCCAGGTCCTTATCCACTTGGTCCTTCCAACGGAGTGGAGGTCTTTCTCTGCTTCCCGCGGCGGGTACTGCGTCGAATACTTTCAGAGCTGGAATGTTTTCATCCATCCGGACAACATGACCTAGCCAGCGTAGCCGCTATCTTTTAATTCGCTGAACTATGTCAATGTCGTCGTATATCTCGTACAGCTGATCGTTCCATCGAATGCGATATTCGCCGTGGCCAACGCGCAAAGGACCATAAATCTTTCGCAGAATCTTTCTCTCGAAAACTCGCAACGTCGACTCATCCGTTGTTGACATCGTCCAAGCCTCTGCACCATATAGCAGGACGGGAATTATGAGTGACTTATAGGGTTTGGTTTTTGTTTGTCTAGAGAGGACTTTGCTTCTCAATTGCCTACTTAGTCCGAAGTAGCACCTGTTGGCAAGAGTTATCCTGCGTTGGATTTCTAGGCTGACATTGTTGGTGGTGTTTACGCTGGTTCCAAGTTAGACGAAATTATCTACAACTTCAAAGTTATGACTGTCAACAGTGACGTGAGTGCCAAGTCGCGAGTGCGACGACTGTTTGTTTGATGACAGGAAATATTTCGTCTTGCCCTCGTTCACTGCCAGACCCATTTCTTTTGCTTCCATGTCCAGTCTGCGGAAAGCAGAACTAACGGCGCGGGTGTTGAGGCCGATGATATCAATATCATCGGCATACGCCAGCAGTTGTACACTCTTATAGAAGATGGTACCTTCTCTGTTGAGTTCTGCAGCTCGAACTATTTTCTCCAGAAGCAGGTTGAAAAAGTCGCACGGTAGGGAATCGCCTTGTCTGAAACCTCGTTTGGTATCGAACGGCTCGGAGAGGTCCTTCCCGATTCGACGGAGCTTTGGGTGTTGCTAAACGTCAGCTTACACAGCCGTATTAGTTTTGCGGGGATACCAAATTCAGACATCGGAGCATAAAGGCAGCTCCTTTTCGTGCTGTCGAAAGCAGCTTTGAAATCGACGAAGAGGTGCTGTGTGTCGATTCTCCTTTCACGGGTCTTTTCCAAGACTTGGCGCATCTTGAATATTTGGTCGGTTGTTGATTTACCAGGTCTAAAGCCACACTGATAAGGTCCAAACAGTTTGTTGACGGTGGGCTTTAACCTTTCACACAATACGCTCGATATAACCTTATATGCGATGTTGAGGAGGCTAATCCCACGGTAGTAGGCGCAGATTGTGGGGTCTCCTTTTTTGTGGATTGGGCATAGCACACTTAAATTCCAATCGTTGAGCATACTTTCGTCCGACCGTATTTTGCAAAGAAGCTGATGCATGCACCTTATCAGCTCTTCGCCGCCGTGTTTGAATAGCTCGGCCGGCAATCCATCGGCCCCTGCCGCTTTGTTGTTTTTCAGGTGGGCAATTGCTATTCGAACTTCTTCATGGTCGGGCAATGGAACGTCTGTCCATCGTCATCGATTGGGGTATCGGGTTCGCCTTCTCCTGTCGTTGTACGTTCACTGGCATTCAGCAGGCTGGAGAAGTGTTCCCTCCATAATTTAAGTATGCTTTGGGCATCGGTGACTGGATCACCTTTGGGGTTTCTACAAGAGTATGCTCCGGTCTTGAAACCTTCTGTAAGTCGCCGCATCTTTTGTAGAATTTTCGAGCATTACCCCTGTCGGCCAGCTTATCAAGCTCTTCGTACTCACGCATTTCGGCCTCTTTCTTTTTCTGTGTACAAATGCGTCTTGCTTCCCTCTTCAACTCTCTGTATCTATCCCATCCCGCACGTGTTGTGGTCAATCGTAACGTTGCGAGGTAGGCAGCCTGTTTTCTCTCCGCTGCGACACGGCACTCCTCGTCGTACCAGCTGTTCTTTTGCGCTTTCCGAAAACCAATGGTTTCGGTTGCAGCTGTACGTAAGGAGTTTGAAATGCCGTCCCACAGTACCCTTATACCGAGTTGTTGACGAGTGCTCTCAGAGAGCAGGAGTGCAAGCCGAGTAGAAAAACGTTCGGCTGTCTGTTGTGATTGCAGCTTCTCGACGTCGAACCATCCTTGTGTTTGTTGGCGTGCGTTTTTTGCTGCACAGAGGCGGGTGCGAATTTTGGCTGCAACAATGTAGTGGTCCGAGTCGATGTTAGGACCTCGGAGCGCACGCACATCTAAAACACTGGAGACGCGTCTTCCGTCTATCACAACATGATCGATCTGGTTGGTGGTTTTTCGATCCGGAGACAGCCAGGTAGCTTGATGTATCTTCTTATGCTGGAATCTAGTACTACAGATAACCATATTTCGGGCCCCGGCGAAGTCGATCAGCCTCAACCCATTTGGGGATGTTTCCTCGTGGAGGCTGAATTTACCGACCATAGTGCCAAAGATACCTTCTTTGTCCACCCTGGCATTGAAGTCGCCAAGCACGATTTTGACATCGTAGCGGGGGCATCTCTCCTGGCGCCCGTTTTTTTGTTTTAGCTTAGGTTTCGCGCGTTTTTGTTTATAGCAATTGTTTTGTTGATTTGGTTTTTCCTTAAAATTTGCTGTTGTTTTTGTCACTTTTTGTCGCTTTTGTCTACCGTGAATCCTTATACTATGATTCACATAATACGTATATTAACATAAAAACGCTGCACTGTTCTGCACTTTTGTTCTTTATCTTTGTTTGTATATTTTTGTTTTTTTTTGCTCGCGCCCGAATTTTTGTTGTATTTATATTTTTTTTAGTTTGGGTTTTCCAGCCCGGATTTTGTGTTTTTTTTTTTGTTGTCTGTTGAAATTGTTTGCTTGTTTAATTTTCTAAATGCACTCCTTTTTTTGTTTCTGTCACCTTTTCTCTCTTCAAAGTTTTGTTACCTCACAGACATATATACATATGTATATGTATTGTTTTTTTGGTTTGTTTGTGTGGTTCACTGCTTTTTTATTTGTTCTTTTTTTTTTTTGTGTCACTGCATTGCACTTTGTTTTGGTTCCCGCACTTTATTTTGATTTTTTTTACCACAATTATTTTTGATGCAACTAAATATTATATATTACAATATGATATTCTTTTTTTGCATTTATAAAAATCCGAAGGTGCCTTTCGGTAAGGCTCGAAGGAACATGAATAAAATGGATGCCCAATTTAGTGGGAAACATCCAGCACTTAATTTTTAGGTTTTATTAAACCATTAAGTATGCAAAGGAAAACACATTATTTGATGAGTAAATAGAAAGCACTTTAGTGCGAGTAACGTAGGTGTCGAAGTGCGAATTGTGTAGAAGCAATTGTGTGAGCTTCCCCGTGGTCCATTCTTTTTGTTGGTTGGGTTGGTGTATAGGTGTGGTGAGTTATATTGGTGTTGTGTTGCAGTAGCATCCTGTGGTGAATAGCATCCTGAGGTGGATGCTTAACTCATTTAAACATCCTAGGCCCCCATTGGAAAGTGAAATTATCTAATATTAAAGTGGAACTTGTTGTGGTTGTAGTCCAATATTCGACCGTTTTGGCACTGAAACATATGAATGTCAGAAAAATCTTACGTATAAAATTTGGTTTAAATCGGTTGGGCAGGTCCCGAGATAACGGGTGATTTTTTTGAGGTTAGGATTTTCATGCAGTAGTATTTGACAGATCACGTGGGATGTCAGACATGGTGTCAAAGAGAAAGATGCTCAGTATGCTTTGACATTTCATCATGAATAGACTTACTAACGAGCAACGCTTGCAAATCATTGAATTTTATTACCAAAATCAGTGTTCGGTTCGAAATGTGTTTCGCGTCCGTGTCCGATGAGCGATGAGGCTCATTTCTGGTTGAATGGCTACGTAAATAAGCAAAATTGCCGCATTTGGGGTGAAGAGCAACCAGAAGCCGTTCAAGAACTGCCCATGCATCCCGAAAAATGCACTGTTTGGTGTGGTTTGTACGCTGGTGGAATCATTGGACCGTATTTTTTCAAAGATGCTGTTGGACGCAACGTTACGGTGAATGGCGATCGCTATCGTTCGATGCTAACAAACTTTTTGTTGCCAAAAATGGAAGAACTGAACTTGGTTGACATGTGGTTTCAACAAGATGGCGCTACATGCCACACAGCTCGCGATTCTATGGCCATTTTGAGGGAAAACTTCGGACAACAATTCATCTCAAGAAATGGACCCGTAAGTTGGCCACCAAGATCATGCGATTTAACGCCTTTAGACTATTTTTTGTGGGGCTACGTCAAGTCTAAAGTCTACAGAAATAAGCCAGCAACTATTCCAGCTTTGGAAGACAACATTTCCGAAGAAATTCGGGCTATTCCGGCCGAAATGCTCGAAAAAGTTGCCCAAAATTGGACTTTCCGAATGGACCACCTAAGACGCAGCCGCGGTCAACATTTAAATGAAATTATCTTCAAAAAGTAAATGTCATGAACCAATCTAACGTTTCAAATAAAGAACCGATGAGATTTTGCAAATTTTATGCGTTTTTTTTTTTAAAAAGTTATCAAGCTCTTAAAAAATCACCCGTTATGTGATTTTGTCTGGAAATGAGCGTTGCCACGCCTATTGTCCAGTTTTTACAACTGCTTCTATTAAGCCTTCTCATACCACCTCGGTTATTTCTCTGGCATGTTTAGTTAAGGATATATTGTACTTATATTCGATTTCATCCATTCTAACAGTGTAATCATTAATTTTAGAATTTACTGTCAACATCTGATGAGATTGAAGCAAGTAATCGAAGAAAAAAAAAATGGCCTGGACTGATCAACAGAAAGGGCTTCGTCTTCCATAAAGACAACGCTAAACCAGACACACCTTTGATGACTCGGCAAAAACTGTTAGAGCTTGGCCTGGCAGTTTGCACCATCACATATGTAGCTCTGCCCTTGCACCATCGACCTACCATTTGTTTCGGTCAATGCAGAACTCCATAATGGAGTAAAGTTCAAGAGAAGCCTATGAAAATTAGTTGTAGCAGTTTTTCGCCGGTAGACCAGAAAAGTTTTACACTGATAGAATAATGTCTCTAGAGGAAAAAATGGTAAAAATTGGTCGACTAAAATATACATATGTGGTTCATTACTATTCATTACAAATATAGAAAACAATAAGTTGAAGTTTGACAAGAAATACGAAAAGACTTTTTCGACTACCCAATAAATATGAACGATTTGGTGATAGGTGAGATATACAACCTTTTGGTAAACAAAATTGTTATACTCCGTGGCAACATTTTGCAAAAATATATAAACGGCATTTTCGGGCGACCAATCATTTGCTCCAGTGCTTTTAGTAATGAGTTTGTTGATATTGTCTGAGAATACCGCGATATGCACAGCTGGGCTAACTTCGAAACGTACTACTGAAAAGTTTTGATGAGGTTTTACTACAGTATTTATACATCATCTGTTTACAACGTCAAATAACATTTAGGGGTTTCACATAGTCTTATAAAGTTATAAGTTACTCGTATAACTACCCGAAAACATAACGTTCAGAGTTTTAATTGCGTAAACTTCTTTTAGTATGCAATCCAACAACAATTTTTTGAACTAGTATACAAATTTATTTTATTGTCCTTTTTTGTGGATTGGGCAGAGCACACTTAAATTCCAATCGATGGGCATGCTTTGGTAAATTTTTTACAAAAAAGCTGACGCATGCACCTTATCAGTTCTTCTTCTTCGTAATTGGTATTCGAACTATTTCATGCTCGGGCAATGGAACGTCTGCTCCATTGTCACCGATTGGGGAATCGGGTTCGCCATCTCCTGTCTTTATGCCTTTACTGCCATTCAGCAGGCTGGAGAAATGCTCCCTCCATACTTTTAGTATTTTCTGGGTGACGGTTACTAGATCACCTCCTTGCCTTGGGTTTTACAAGAGAGGAGTCTTGAAGCCTCCTGTTAGTCGCTTGATTTGTTCGTGGAATTTTCAAGCCTTTCCGCTATCGGCCAGCTTGTCAAGCTCTTCAGACTCACGCATTTCGGCCTCTCTTTTTGTCTACAAATGCGTCTCGCTTCCCTATTCAACTCTCGGTATCTATTCCATCCGGCAAGTGTTGTGGTCGATTATAAAGTTGTGATGTAGGCAGTCTGCAACGCTTTTGGGAATTTTTCGTCGTAGAGGCTGTGTTTACCGACGGGGCGGGGCAGCTCTCATAAGTGCGCTCCAAGCGCTCATAGAAGGCATCTCTGGTCACATTGTTCTTCTCTTCCGTCGGGGCGTGTACAAAAATCAGCGATATGTTGAAGAACTCCGCTTTGATGCAAATTGTGGCTAGACGTTCATCCACCGGAGTGAATAACAGTACTCGGTTTGGAAGTCTTTCTCCCACCATGAATCTCACACCGTATTTGCGATCTTTAATATGGCTACTGTAGTAAATGTCACAATGTCCTGTTCGTCTCAATTCGAGTCCCGTATATCATATTTATTGGACGGCGGTAATGTCAGCCTTACTCTAACGAGGACGTCAACCAGCTGGGCAGCAGTACCTTCCCAATTAAGGCACCGGAAATTCCAGGTGTATGCCCTCAAATCGTTATTCTTAGTTCGTTTATCATGGTCGTCATCAAAAAGGGGGCCTCTCATCTGAGGCTAGTTGTTATTTCTCATTGAGTGCGTTTTCAAAGTGGCGGGTTCTGAACCCAACGCCATCCTGTGGAGAGGATGGTTTCACCTTCTTACTTTACCTCGCCTTCAAACGGATATTCTTAGGCTACCTAAAAGGTATTTGGTCTGAGAGAGGAAGTCGTGAGCGGTTTGAGTCATATATAAAGGAATCATTTCTGGCCACTCCCAAGTTAATGACAGTCAGAGAAAATTTCTCTCTTGCGTGAACCTCTATACATGACTCCATCCTCTTATATTCTAATTAATAGAAATCACAAAGATGGTATTAGTAATATTATCTATGTATTAGCCACAGCAAAGCCTGGACGGGTCTTGTAGTAAGTAAATAAACAAATATGTACCATTTTAATCGACCACTTTTTGCCATTTTTCCGCTAGAGACATTATTCCATCAGTGTATATCGAAATTTCGACATTTCAGAAACGGAAGCGAGCGAACCATTGTTATGCTACACGAACTTATACGGCATCGTGTTCGTAAACCTCACGAATTTCGTTGGTGGCTTACGAGGCATTCTTCCCTTTTTTATACAAAACTTTCTAAATAAAGCGAATTTCTTGAATATTTCCTCTATTTTAACTTACCCGAATTTAATTTTTTTCTAACAATATATTGTATGACACAATACTACGGCGGAAGCAAAAGTCCACATTTTATTTGTCAATGCTTTTGTAATGTCTTTTTTTTGCTAAAATAATCTAATATTTTTAATTTGAATTTCAACTTACTATATTTTTTATAAGATTGATAAGCATATACAAGTACTCATTTCCCCATTACGAGTAAATATTTTCTTTTAAAAGTTTTAGTAACGTTTATTTATAATTTGTACTTCATGTGCTTTTATGATATGAATAAATAAATTCATTTATAATGAAATGTAATGTACTATTAGTTAAAATACATAACATTGATAAAAACGAATGAAATAAGATGTAAATGTGCTGTACACAGCTTACAAAATTCGGTCTGTTGTTAGTCACAGATGTAAGTAGCAAACAGAGGCTTCGCTGTTCTTCCAGGAGGCACACTAGGTGCGGCTCCGGAAATAGTTCTTAGGGGGAGGAAATAAATATTTACTTGAAACATGAAGATTATTATATTAAATATAGTAGTCTTCATACAGTTTAATATCATAATTTTAAATCGACCTTCTAATATAAAATCCTACTAAATTGAAAACCGCATTTTAAATCGCAGACATGCAAGTGACATACGAGTACTATACTTTATTGCAATGTATAATACTGTTGTCAATTCGTGCATTTAATAGAAAATTTTCACACAACAAAATGTTGTGGTCCAAGTTTTGAGAATCTTTCGAGAAACTCTTTTGCAGTCTCTTCAATGTGATTCAACGCAAGGCTGATCTATCTATCTTGAAGCATGTTCGTCCTCAGCAACTTGTTCATGCGGCGAAGTGTCAACAAAGAGCTTTCAAAGCTCACATTCGTCACAGGAAGTGTGCAGAATATGCGAAGAAAAGTGTACATCGCAGTTCTTTGCAATGCAGTATTCGGTAACTTGTTGTTATTTGACTTTTGCTTCTGCTCCCAATCGCACCCGTGATCAACTTCACCTTTGAGCTTCAAACGTCGCACGACTTTGTCATTATCCAAAGGCTTTTGAATCTATCTATCAAGCAGTCAATAACATTTCCATTCTTTGGTCTTCAAAACACATATCTTTTCTAGAAGCAGCAAACTTAGTTGACTTTGTTGTATTCTTCGCAAGTTCTTATGCGGAATTTTTCGCATTTTTTTTGTGTGCCGTTTTTTCGCCAACTTTTAGTTCTGCCGCCATGTTTTTGGGAAATTATCCCCGTTTCCTCCCTCTGAATCCGCCACTGTGGCACACGAATACAGCAAAGCACTTGGTAGGTGCTTTTCCTCGAATTCGAAGATATGTGTTTATCGGTCCACAAAAGTCATTTATCACAAAACTGAAAGTGCCAGGCGATAAGTTCTAGACAACGGATATAGGATTTTATACCTGCTATTCACAATATCCATGTCAAGCCTGTGTGCTTTGGCCAATTAAATGCGTTTTCCCGCAAACTCTGGGCTCGAAAACCAAATCGAAGATTTGTACTCAGTAGCTGGGTGGCTCGAGATACTAGGTCGGCAGGATTTTCCTTGGAATGCACATACATATCTTCATTGTTCCCTTGCAGTTAATTTCTGTATGTCAGTTACCCTGTCGCAGTGAAAGCTCATTTCCGTGAGTGTTTTAAAAGCACAAAGACTCTGAGGTGCTAACATCGACTCGAACCACCATCTTGTTGCATCCAAGATATGCACCCCTACTATGCAGCAAAAAACGCACGTCAACAAACACAAGTAAAGTTCGACGTCGAGGAGCTGCAATCACAACAGACAGCATAACGACTTTCTGCTCGACTTGCACTTCTGTTCTCTGAGAGCACTCGTCAGTAACTCTGTATAAGGGAACTAGGGGGTGGTGTTTCAAGCTCGTTACGTACAGCTGCAACCGAAACCATTGAACCATTGAAAAACAGCTGCTACGATGAGGAGTGTCGTGTCGCATTTCTACTCGACTTGCACTCCTGCTCTCTGAGAGCACTTGACAACAACTCGGTATAAGAGAACTGTGGAACTGCATTACATGCCCCTTGCGTACAGCTGCAACCGAAACCATTGGGTTTAGGAAAATTCAAAAGAACAGCTGAAGCATTTGCTGACATAAAAAGAGAGAGGCCGAAATTCGTTAGTATTAAGAGCTTGACAAGCTGGCCGGCAAGGGTAAAGCTCGGCAATTCTTCGAAAAAATGCGGCGACTAACAGAAAGTTTCAAGACCAAAGCATACCCTTGCAGAATCCAAGGAGGTGATCTAGTAACCGATGACCAGAGCATTCTAAAATTGTGGGGGGAATACTTCTCCAGCCAGTTGAATGCCAGTGGAAGCATAACGCTAGGAGAGGGCGAACCCGATTCCCGAATCATTGACGGTGGAGCAGACGTTCCATTGCCCGACCATGAAATAGTTCGAATAGCAATTATTCGTCTGAAGAACAACAAAACGGCGGCCGCCGATAGATTGTCCGCCGAGCAATTCAAACGTCGCGGTGGAGAACTGAAAAGGAGCATGCATCAGCTGACAGTCGTCGCACTCTTGACAGGCTTGGCTCTCACGTCACTGCTCGTCTATCTTGGAACCGGTGTAAACACCAACAATAATGTCTGCCTCGAAATCAAAAGCAAGACATCTCTTGCCAACAGGTGTTACTTTGGGTTAAGTTGGCAATTGCGAATTAAAGTCCTCTCTCGATGACCAAAAGCCAAATTCTATAAGTCACTCATTATTCCCGTCCCGCTATATGGTGGGGAGGCTTGGACGATGACAACATCTGGTGAGTCGACGTTCCGAGTTTTCGAGATAAAATTTCTGCGAAAAATGTATGGCATTTTGCGCGCCGACCACGGCGAATATCGCATTCGATGGAAAGATGAGCTGTATACGACGACATTGACGTGGTCAATAAAAATTGATACCTGTAAATTTATACTTCAAATCCATAGGCATGTGTTGGATATTCATGTAAGAATTATTTGAATATATATATTTTTTTTATTTAAAAACACAAGACAACATCACGGACCTAGTTATTAGCACGGTACAGTAGTTTTTGCTTACATGAGTTGTACTGATAGTTACTTCAGAAGAAAATATGGAATCACAATTTCAGATGAGTGCATAATAGCCCCATATAAATATTCCTGAAGCATTGCACAGAACAATGCATTGTTTAAAACGAACGATCAAGTTTTCAAGTGTTTCGTTACATGTACTACTATATTGTTTTTAGCCGTCGAGTTTGCAACTGTATTCGATGAATATTGAACAAAACATTACCAAATGATAAGATACAGACGGAAGATGTGCCCTCTTCTGCATCGACTCCGGCACTGTTATAGTATGCTATAACAGAAAGCATATGTATGTGTAAAGATGCATATGCAGAGACTGTGAAGACATTTGTGTGTATGTTATTACCTCATACGTATTTAAGTATGTATTATTCTTGAAGTGATTTATGAAGTCAAAAAACATGTAAAATGCCAATTTAATTATACCATTATATTGTTTTATGATTAATGATATCCTTGATAACCAAGAGCGGGTGGAGACCTGGGTTTAGACAAGTTTATAATACACATTTGTATATGTATACAAAAATATGGTTTTACAAATATATACTAATGCAAAATCAGTAATTCAAATCCGTTTTAGTAGTAAAATGAAGCTGATACCGCTTCAACGGAAACACTTGCACTCACCTTTTTTTGTAGCACCAATAAAGTCAGTAGCGAAAGAAAAGAAAAAATAAACCAGCATATCGAGTGAGTGTGACTATTGTGTCCGGGAGACACCAACAGATTTTTATTGTCAAGAAAAATCCAAAACGACTCGTATTGATTCTTGAAAATTGTTGATGTAGATCTTAAGTCAATTATATTGCGGTGTGGATCTTGATGATGGCGGATTAGAAGCGGGACGCACAGAAAAAGTGTCGAACCGATTGCTGTTGATGTCGCAAACGAAGTGAGACGAATCGATCTGTTCATCGGTCTTTCCTGGTTCCCGTTGGTGCTGAATCGGATGATGTTATTTTTTTTTTTTTTTTTTTTTTTTTTTTTGTGTTTTTGGAGGGGGAATCTTCGAAAGATACCGTCATTTTTCCGGACGGTATGCACGATTCGTATTGGTCACTTAAAACGGAGACCAGTACGCCTACGTACTAAACCCTTAACTCCATTGTCTTTGCTTGTTTATTTGCCCCACGGAACTGCCGTTAGGCATTACATCGTGAGGCCAAGCTAAGCCACTCGGCTCATCATTCACGCCATTCCGGCCTACTCCTCATTCATCCTCCTTCTGATTTCACTACGTTGCCACTCATTCCTTCTTAGCTCTTTCAGAACTATAGCACACCATGCTCTCACACTATCCCACACTTGTTTCGAATCTATCATAAATCGCACTATGTTATCCGGTGTCACTCGTTCCGTTGTCAGTTTCTCTATATCGGCTCTCTCCTTTTCATACCGTCGGCAGAAAAAGAAGATGTGCAGCGCATTTTCTCCGCTGCTGTCACAGAAGGAACAATTCGTCCCGTCGTCATGTCCATATTTATAGAGATATTCTCTAAAACACCCGTGTCCCGTCAAAAATTGCGTCAGGTAGAAATCTGTTTCTCCGTGTTTCCTTTCTACCTATTCTTGTACCTTTCTAATTAGCGTATGTGTCCATCTCCCCGTCGTAGCTAAATCCCATCGCTTTTGCCACTCATTGAGGCTTGTTTGCCTCTCATCCTTCCGTTCTTCGGCCGTTAGTCGCCTGCCAAGTCTCGTAGATCTTTCGTATACTCGTTTGAGTTCCATGGCCATTACCTCTGCTGGCATGATGCCCGCTAATATCCCAACCGCTTCGTAGGATACCGTACGAAATGCACATGTCACCCTAATGGCACTAAGTCGCATTGCTACCTTCGCTTTCTTAGCATACGTTTTTTGCTGCAATGCTGGTCCCCATATGGGCGCCGCGTACATCAGAATTGATTGGCTCACCTTGGCCAATAGCGCGCGCCTATTTTGGCTTGGTCCACCAATGTTGGCCATTATTCTCGCTAGTGCGGCCGTGGCATGTGCTGCTTTCTCACATGCCTTTTCAATGTGCATCTTGTAGTTGAGTCTATTGTCTATCAGTACTCCTAGATACTTCATCGACTTCTGTGTCATGATACTATGACCGTCTATGTTTAGTTTGATGTCTTCGGGTTTTTTTCTACTTGTGATCAGCACAGCTTCGGTTTTTTGTCCAGCGAGTTGGAGGTTTGTTGCCGTGAGCCAATCTTTAATCATCGTCGCCGCATGATTGCAGAGGCTTTCAATTTGGCGAAGTTCTTTTGCCACTACGGTAATGGCAATATCATCCGCATATCCGATAATCTGCACCTGTTTCGGGAGTGGGAGACGCAACACCCCGTCATACAGTACGTTCCACAACAATGGGCCAAGCACAGAACCTTGCGGAACTCCGCCCGTTACCACATACTTCTTTTGCCCGTCATCCGTATCGTACAGCAACAGCCGGTCCGACAGGTAGCTGGATACAATCTTAATCAAGTATGCCGGGGTTTCGCAACGTTCTAGTGCTCTGATAATATGAGGCCAGTATGCCGAGTTAAACGCATTTTTGACGTCAAAGGTGACTACTGCGCAGTATTCCTTTGTGCCATACAGCCATCTGGTACCCTCTATTGCCTTGTTGGCTATGTCCGTAAGCTTTTTGATCGCATCAGTGGTTGATCTTTGCTTGCGGAATCCATACTGGTTGTCGGACAAACCTTTCTTATCTTGGTTTTCTAAATGCAGCTCTATTCGTGCACAGATTATCCTCTCTAGAATCTTGCCAGTCGTATCCAGCATGCAGAGTGGTCGATATGAGCTGGGCTCTCCGGCTGGCTTATTAGGCTTCTGCAACAAGACCAGCCTCTGCTTTTTCCAAGATTTTGGGAATACTCCTTTTTGTAAACACCGCGTGAACAGTTCCGTGAAAGGTCTCGTATTGTGCTTAATGGCAATCTTTAGGGCTTTATTTGGAATACCATCCACGCCTGGTGCTTTGGCATTACCAAATCTCTCTGCCGTTTCTAAAACCTCCACATCAGTGACTGTGGTGTTTTCTGTTTCAGCTGGTTCCTGTATGTTAGCCGTTCGGTTCTCCAGAGGCTGCGCAGGGAATAGAGTCTCCACAACTGTTTTCAGTAGCGCTGGGCACGTTGGTGCTTGCCCTTTACCACCTCTTATTTTTGCCATTACCAGCTTGTACGCATCACCCCATGGGTTTTCGTCGATTTTTGCGCAGAGTTCTTTAAAGCAGCAGGATTTACTCTTTTTAATAGCTTTTTTAAGATCGCTTCGTTTGATTTTAAAGTATGCACGTAGTTGCATTTGTTCCGTGAGTCCCCGACTCCTTTGACACCTCCTTCTCGCTTTGTGGCATTCTTTCCTTAATTTGTCGATCTCCTCACTCCACCAGTAAACAGGCTTTCTATGGGCGCCATTTTTTTTCCTACACATTGAAGCGTCGCATGCTTTACTAATGTGCCTCATTAGGATCTCCGCTTGCCGATCTATGTTTTCCTGAAATGTTAGGTTACCGTCTAACAGGAGCTTAAAAAGTTCTACGTCAAGAGTTTCTATTTTCCACCCTTTCCTTTGTACCGTCTTATCGGACATACTCCTTCGGATGATCGCTGAGTGTTCAATTTCGAACATGATTGCATGATGGTCACTATGTATGTAAAGGTCGCACACCTGCCAATCTGTTGTCCGCGCCAGTGAGTTGCTAACGAAGGTTATATCAATAACGGAGCCCCGGCCGTTTTTCTCGAAGGTGTTCTGATTTCCGGTGTTCAGTAACACAATGTCAAGCGACGAGAATGCCTTTAGTAGGGCATCTCCACGCCTATTTGTACAGATGCTACCCCACTCCATCGCCCAAGCATTGAAATCGCCTGCGATCACATTCCTCGTAGTTGATGAAATTTCTCTAACCAGCTCGTCCAGGATTTTATCAAAATCACTCTGCGATATGCTTGGTGGTACGTAACAACTGTAAAAATTTATCCCAGAGATTTTCGCTCGTGTGTAGAAGGATTTCCCCAATAGCGGTTCGTCTTGAAACATTTTGCCTCCACATATCCATATGGCAGCTTTGTTCGTATTGTCAGATATCCATGAAGCGTCGCTTATATTTTTATATTGTTCACTTAGTATAGCTATATCGACCTTTTCCTCATAAACCGTCTGCTTGAGAAGCTCTTGTGCAGCCTCACAGTGATTGAGGTTGAGTTGCATGACTCTCATTTTTTGGTGATTTTACATGCTTCTATATATAACGGACACTTTTTACTACCGATTTGGTGATCGGTGTTTTCCCTGCCCTTTTTCTTACATGCACTACACGACGGGTTCTTATCGCATGCCTTCGCAAAGTGTCCAGTTTCTCCACACTTGACACAGCACTGGCTCCTATCATCTGGATTGCGGCATGTTTTCGCCAGATGGCCGTACTCAAGACATCTAAAACACCTCCTGAGATTTTGCTTCGCTCTTATTCTGCACACTACCCAGCCTATTTTGATTTTGTGTGCGTCCTGAAGTATTCTTGCCTCCAACGCGGGTAGGCTTACCACTGCAGTTTGGGTTCCTAAGTACGCTGGCCTGATGCTCTTGATCGAATTTCCATCAAAATTACTCAATTCCTTTATTTGTAGTCGTATAGCCTCGGCAATGTCTTCTTTAGTCGTGATTTCATCAAGGTCACGTATTTCTAACATGACCTCGTGAGTTAAAGCTTTTATCTGCGCCTTTTCTCCTAGTACTCTGCTTATTTCGGTTTTGAATGTACCTGTGCTTTTCATTTGTGCCTCTTTCAACTCGAGCAGGATTTGTCCTTTAGCCGTCTTTCTGATCTTTGTTACATTTTCCGCTAGTTTCTGCAGGGTGTCATTTTTCCTCACAGTCCTTAGCATGTCGCTATATGACATGTCACCTGTTTTTTCAATGATTATTGCATCAGGTCGAGGAGGCGGCTTATGTGGTGCCTTCTTTTGTGGCTGACGCTTGACTGCGATCCAACCATCTTGCTTTCCCATTTCTTTATCATTGACTTTATCATTATCACGCTTTCCTTCTTTGTTTAGGGGAACTTCAGGTTTGCTCGGCCATTCCCTATGGGTGGTTTTGTTCTTCTTCGGTGGTGTTCTTCGCTTTGGTTGAACTTCGTCGCGAGGCCTCTTTGGAGTATTCTCTCCAGCTGTTGGTATGACGAGAAAGCTTCGTCGTGCTTCTTTATTGGCGATGTGCTCTTCCTGAGCACTTGCATGCAATTTTGCAATCACACTGACAAGATCTCTCATGGCGTTGTTGATAGTCCGCTGCGGTGGATGCATTGTTGCAATCAGCTTCTTGATCGCGTTCCCTAGTTCAGCCATACAGTCTCCATGAGGTTGTATCGCCTTTGCCAGGGGAGTGGTCTCGCCCAACGCTGGTGGTGATGACCTCGCTCTTACAGGTTTGTCAACACCAAGGTTTTTAATTGGGGACCTACCCAATTTTGGTGCCCTCTTAAAGGGATCTGCTTCCGTAATAGTCGCACTTCGGGGGGAGTTCTGCACTTTATTTCCACCATCACTCAGGCTTCCAGTGCTGCAACCTCCTATAATCCCAAAAATGTTGCTGCTGTTGTTGTTTGTGTTTTTGTTTCTTGTATTATTCTCCATATATTTAATATACCAGCGCATCGTGTGCAGGGGGGCGGGCCGAAATAAACAGGAACGGGTGTACCCTCGGGGACACTGCCCCTACCCCAGTTCCCTGAGGCCTGTCCTTCGCTTTACCAGTCCCGGAAAACACGGACGGACCGGCGCTCGCCCGGGGCAACGCAGGCTACTACTCCTCCGTCCAATGCACACTCCTTGACCAGGGCCCGAAGGGGCTGGTTCCTGATACACACCGCAGCAGACACATCGGCAGAGCATGCTCACATCACCCTCTCCATCCCGCCAGCTGAGAAATCGCTGTTGACACTTTGAGGGACTCCCAGTGCGCCGCGGTGTGTACCGGTCATTTTTAATAACAGCCGCACCTAACATGGTGAACAGACGCTGACCAGGAAGCCGCCCATTGTGGGTCCGTCGCGCCTGGATTTCTGTTGTTCATCATGCACATGAGTGATGATGAGGGGGACACGTATTTCTGTGAGGCGGTGTCGATTCGCCACAGTCACAGGAGCTTCAGCGGATCTGCAAGCTTTTATGCCGCGTCCTCCACTCCTGCCGATGATGTTATGGGTTTTGGTGTACATGTGCGTAGATGTCGGTGTATAGTGCACTCATGAGTAGTGTAGAATGTGGGTTGTAAGCGTACTGTGGTGTTAGTGATGTAAGTTTGAGTCGATGTGGTGTGTTTGTTGAGGTCAAGGGAGGATGGTCATTTGTACATCCTAGCCCCCTAGGCGAGTACCTAGCCTAGTAGCCTGTGAAGGCGTTGTAACGTGGCTACCACGTTGCTGAGCACTGTTGGACGGCGATTGTGGCCTAGGCTGGCGCCTACGCTTCGGTGTGGGGTTGCGGTGACGCCAGGAACGTGAGTCCTCCGATGGGTATACCTGCGGATGCCTGCGCGGTTACGAACGCTTGGGTCTCCTGATGGCATTACGGCTGTGAGGAGCATCATGACGCCTGCCATCGAGTACGGCGGTGCGGTGTAGCAGAGTATGGTGGTGCCGCATGTATATCTGGCACTGATAGCCCGTTACGCACTTCTGCGTAAGATGGGTGGGAGCCATACAATTTAGGCAAAGGCTATGTGCCTGAGCGACCTGCTGGCGTTGTTGAGGGGTCATCCCGACGGCGACATAAAGCGCATTGGGGTTGTGGTGGTTCCGGAGCCGGTGATCGCGTCTCGTTATTCGGAGCCGTTGAAACTGCTCGGAAGCTGCGGTGGCTATAGTGGTTCGCGGCGCTGCGACTGGTGTAGCCTTTGAGCGCGGAACAGTAACGGCCGAACGAACTGTGGTCGTAGGCGCAGTTGGCATCTCGGCATCCATTTTTATCTGTTAAAAGGTGTTATTTTAATTAACATTTATATATTCATATGGGCATTGGTCCCACGAAATGTGGCACGAGTGAGTCGTCATGTGGATCGACTCTCTTTTCTTTTTGTTGTTACTTAGTGATGTTGGAGCATTTTATATTTATTTATTTTTTGTTTCTTTGTTTATTAATTACGGTTACGTTATTCTCGGTTTACTTTTCGGTTTTATCGGCGGTTGACAAAACGTATAGCTTAACGAGCAGCCCGGTTAGTGTTCCCGTTTGGGTTCGGAGATCGACTTCGCTAATATGACCGTCGGAGCCGCAGTAGAGCTTCTCCATGCGGTCAAGCCGCCATTCAGTAGGGGGGAGACAATCGTCATTGATTAAGACACAATCTCCAAGCTTAGGCACATTTTCTGTGATTTTCCATCGGTACCTTCTGTGGAGGTCCTTTAAATAATCATCTTTCCATCAGCGACTGAAATCATGATGGCTCAGGTGTGGCCAGAATGGGCGCTCCTTTAAGAAAATGACCTGGCGTGAGGGCAGCAAAGTCCGAGGGATCCTGCGAGAGTGCAGCGAGAGGCCGCGAATTAAGAACGGCTTCAATTCTAGTTAAGAGTGTCGTGAACTCTTCATAATCGAATTTATAGTTGCCAGCTAGCTTCTTGAAATGAGATATGAAGCTTTTTACAGCTAACTCCCATAAGCCGCCCATTTGAGAGGCGCTTGGGAGGATAAACTGCCAATTGATACCTTGGGGAGCGTATTTTTGGACAATGTCCGGTGAGACTTGTTTTGTTAAGTCCACAAACTGTTTTTCGGTAGCTCTTTGAGCTCCGATAAATGTTTTACCGTTCTCGCTCATGATTTTTGATGGAAAGCCTCGTCGTCCGACGAAACGAGCAAAAGCCGCAAGAAAAGCCTCCGTCGTCAGATTTGTACATAGCTCAAGGTGTACTGCTTTTGTCGTGAAACAGACAAAAACAGCCACATAGCCTTTCATGAAGGTAGGAGAAGTTAGCATGGATGCCCTTATCATAAAAGGCCCAGCAAAATCTACACCTGTAGTGGTGAAAGGCATATCAAAATTGCAGCGTTCAGGTGGAAGTGCTGCCATAATCTGCGATCGCATTTTTTGCTTATGTATAGTGCAGATTTTGAACATGAAAATTAACTTCTTTATTTGGGGCTTCTCGGGGTATGTACAGCTCTTGGCGGACCATATGTTGCATGAGGCGATGTTTGGCAGGGAGCATTAGTATGTAAATATATCTAATAAATAACGTGGCAAACGGACACCTCTCTGGTATGATTATAGGGTGGCGCTTGAATAAGCAAGCCGACCATTCGCACGAAGTAGACCCTTTGTATATAGAAATGGGTTTAGAACTAAGAGTGAGCTCTTTTTTATCAATAGGCTTCGATTCTCTTAGTAATGCTATATCGCGGCTGAAGTAGCTCGTTTGGGTTGATGCGATGAGAGCCACCTTTGCTTTTTGTAAGTCGTGGTGCGCCAAAGCATCGCAATGGATATAAGTTGCTCCTCAGTGTCATCCAGAGATGCATGATAAGTGTCGATTTTTCGACTTTCTGGGGCAAGTATGTTGCGCATGGGCGATTGTGGCCAAGAATCGGGAGATTCTATTAACCATCGGGGGCCATTCCACCAGAGGGTGGAGGTGGCGAGATGCAGAGGTTTGCATCCTCTTGCACCTAAATCATCAGGATTGTCAGCACCAGCTACGTGTCGCCAAGTGGCTGATCTTACTAGGTCAAGTATTTGAGACGTTCTGTTAGAAATATACGCTTTCCACGCATGTGGTGGTTTTTCTAACCAGGCTAGTACTATCTCGGAATTGGACTACAAATATAAATTGTATTTCGCCATGTTAAAAAGGTCTGCATCATTCAAATCGTGGGAGACTTATAGTTTTTAGAGGCGCAACTTTTGCCTTTGCCGTTACTATGTAGCTTGCAGTTGCGGCTTCGCTTTGTGTGCTGACATAAATAGTGACACAATATGCCTTTTCAGAGGCGTCACAAAAGTGGTGTAGTTCCACTTTGTATTCGGGGGAATAGTTTACCCACCGTGGAATTTGTATCTGCGAAATGTCGGTCAAATTATTAGCGAACTGGGACCATTTTTCTAAGCAAAGAGGTTTCACTTGTTCGTCCCAGTCGGTTCCGTCTAGCCATAATTCTTGTATTAGAATCTTCGCTTGTATCATAATTGGCGAAAGCCATCCTGCGGGGTCAAAAAAGTTTGCCACAGAGGAGAGAATTTGTCGTTTTGTAATGGCGGATAATACGGATATGGACTCAGTCGTGTATGAAAACTGGTCCGATATCGCATTCCAATGAATACCTAGTATTTTTGTTGTACTTTCCTTTTTAATTATAAGGAATTTAGTATTCAACAAATTGTCTCTTGGAATATTTTTTAAAATATTTGGGTGATTAGCTGTTATCTTTTTTAATGGAAACCCTGCGGTTGAGGGCATTTATTACCTGTGATAAGATCTCGTATGCTTGTGGAAGACTGTGGGTTCCAGATAGGATATCGTCTACATACGTTTGCGTTTTTAAGACTTGTGTTGCCAGTGGAAATTCTGGCATTGTGTCTTCTGCCAGTTCGTGTAGAGTACGAATGGCTAGATATGGGGCAAATTTACGCCAAAGGTAACTGTTTTGAATTTAAAGTCGCGTAGTGGACTATTGGCAGATTTTCGGAAAATAATCCGCTGAAAATCTTGATGTACAAGTATTTGTCGATACATTTTTTCGACATCCCCATTGAATAAGTATTTGTACATACGCCAGTTCAATATGAGGAGCATTAGATCTGGTTGGAGTGTAGGTCCAGTAAATAGAATGTCATTTAGAGAATTCCCCGAGCTAGTGGTTCTTGAGGCATTGAAGACAACTCTGACTTTTGTTGTTTTTTGGTCAGGCCTTACTACTGCACGATGTGGCAAGTAGAAAGAGTAGTATTTGCCGCTTATGAATTTTTCACATGAGCTTACTTCCTCCATATGTCCTAAATGGAGGTATTCTTCTAGGACACCATCATAATCTTGTTAGAGCTTACCTCTTCTTAGCATACCGACATACCCACCATTATCTGATCGAGTAGTTGTAGCTTTGTAAAGGTCTTCACAACACTGATATTCTGGTGTTGTAATTGAAATGGGGAGAAGTCTTATAACTAACCAAAACTTTCTCAGTTGTGAATTGAGGTACTCGTTTGAGATTTCCTCAACTTGAGTTGTCATTGCTGTGGCTGGTTTCGCAACTAGTCCACTCAGGACCCATCCGAAAATGGTATTTTGTGCCATTAGTGTTTTAAAAATTTTTTCAACACCTTCTAATATGATTTGCGGTATAAAGTCGCTGCCTATTAGGATGTCTATCTGACCTGGCGTGTTGCAGTTGGGTCAGGTGTGAAATTTTATCCCAATGCTTACTATTTATTTGATAGCTTGGAAGCATGTTTGTTAGTTGCGGTAAGACAATAGCATTTGCTTGAAGGCGCTTATCCGCTTGGGAGGAAATTAGGGTAATGGGGCATATTTTGTTAGAGTTTTGCACTACTCGTCAGCCCATTCCCGTAATTTCATAATTGGCTTCTTTTTTTCGCAGTTTTAGCTTATTTTGTGCCCTAGACGCTATGAATGATCTTTGTGATCCTTGGTCTATTAGGGCTCTTAGTTTGAACAGTTCTCCTCGATGTTCGATGGAGACAACTGCTGTGGGTAGTAGTACTCTACTATGATTTTCGCTGTGTAGCGTTTGAGGTTTTAATGCCTTTGAGCAGCATGGTGTCTCTTGGCAAATTTCTGGAGTTTTTGTTTCGGGAGTTGCTGTTGCAACTAAACCCGTGGCTTTTTTTGAGAAAGCGCTACTCTGAGATGTGTCGGAAAAGTTGTTGAGATGGAATGATGCCAATTGAATTTGCTTTCGCAAGTACTAAGATTGTGTGAGTGGGACAAGCAGTTTGTATAGAGTCTTTTTGACCTGACAAAGTTGTTGCTTTCATTGACATTTAATTTTTTAAACTTCTCGCAAGTTTTTAGCTCATGCCCTCCTTGACATAGTTCGCATGACGTGAATTCAGATGTAAACGCATGTGTTTTGAAAAAACTTTTGTTTAAATGATTGTTGCGTCGGCTTGGGATCTGTTGAAGCTTCGATTTAAGTCTTTCCGCAAATTCGTATTGGGTAGTTAGGAAATCTTTCATCTGCTGCCACGTTGGGCATTTTCTTCATGATGAGTCTATGCTCATTCAGAAAATTTAAATTAGTAAAATATAAATAATTACTAGCTGACCCCGCAGCCGTTGTCCTGCGTGAAATTATGTATTTTGAAATGAAATCAATGTAACGCAGCTTTATAAAAAACATTATTGGGTTTCTGTTCCGGTGTACAGAAAAGATGGTTTTCCACCTCGTGAGCACGCTACGGCCGTGTGAAAAACATAGCATTTCCAAATTTATGCCTCACACCATATGACTATCTTTAGGTCCTGTTGATTGTCATCCCAAATGCAATTTTAACTGGAAACGGAATACGTTTCAACTGAAATGGGAAATCGTTAGAACTCATAGCAACTCGTAGAATCAAGTCGGGTTCCATTATACAGTTTCGGCGCATGAAGGTTGCGAATCATAATAACGACGGATCCAACTTTGAGAAGCAAGTGATGCGGTGGCATGCCAAGCCTGTCCAAAGAGTTAAAAATACCACTGGATAATTCACGGCGTCGTCTTTATTGTCAAGACGATCGATCGATTTGTATGAGCGCAAGTCTCCCGGAATTTCACTTTGAAACTTCCAGTTTAAGTCAACAACATCGGTATTTTTGGCAGTTAACATTGCGCGTGCACTTAAGGAATCGTAGTTACGATAATTTCGTCAATGTCCGAACATTTGTAATGAGTTCATCTTTCGTGAGTAGATAAATGGAAGGTAAAATTGATATCGAACCACTGGAAGTATCAACCGAAATTGTACCATTTCCAATTTTTAGCGACGACGATGTAAACTGTCTTCGGCAATTTCATTTTTGTTCGTATCGCATAATAGACGCGGATTTGAAGGCTGATATGTCGAAATGATTATTGCGAAAAGTTTGCGAACTTCATTTTCATTCCAGTGAATAACGTGTTCCAGGAATTTTAATTGCTGGCTTACTTCTCCAAAACTTGCATACATCGAACCATTCACAGTACGCAATGACTCAAATAAAGCTGAACCGCGTACATTAATCAATGGCAACTGAAGGTAGAAACAATCGTTGTTTTTCGAGTGGATTGTATAAATCCGTCCTAATCCAATAGTTGATAAGACACATGGATGTCAATCTGCTGGTGGGCCTTGCTCTTTGCGTAACTATTTCTTCGATGATGCATTCCATGCATAATATCAAGGTATTTCCGAATATAGCAATGTTCTCACAAACAGATGACTGACGAAACTTGAGAAAAAACTCGTCAATGTTAATTTTGTTGCTGGCGCTGTTTCCACTGACTATACTGTATTCTCTGGGTTGAAATACATTTTTTGGCCATTCACCAAGTTAACTACGAGACGCACAACAGTCGGAAAACGTTCATGAATTGCAGAAGTAAATGTTCTACAAAGCGTTTTATTGCAGTTCATGTATCGGCTCATTTGACACTTGCTGATCTCATCAAGGTCAATAACCGCCATGTTGCTTTCTTTGGTGACGTATTTGATCGATTTCACCAAACTGCAATATTCAACCTTGACATGAGTTTTGAATGTGAATTAGACCACAGTGGCGAATGTGGTACAAACCAAGTGTTGTCGACTTTTCACTCTTCTAAATTGAATACTGAATATTCTGCCATTGTCGTCTGGTGAGCGACGCCGATAGAGTGGATATCCCTCTTTTCTAGCTTGTGTTTCCGAAAGAAACTTGGATACTGTTTCGTGCATTTATTGTCAGGCATACAAACCGATGTGGGATTGTGGTGTCCGCAAGGTCCATAAACCATATTGGTTTTCAGAACTTCGTATAATATTGCACCTTTCTCTGCATCAGGAATTTCCGCGTGACTGAATGATTTCATCAATTTGATCTAGTGTAACCACCATCCACCATCCAAAGAAGAATGTGTGCGTGCGGCAAACTTATCTTTTGCCACTCAACAGAGTACATCTAGCATCTAACAGCGCCATATATACGTTGCTTCAAGATAAAGTCCATCGAAGCTGTAGCTTGAAAAGTCTTGCTGTGGCATCGGGACGAACGCTTGCTCATTGACCGCGATCCATAATACCGCACGTATGTCATCGCATCATGGGAGTACTCGGTCATGTGTCTTGGGCTGCTAATATATGTTGATGCCAAAAAGAACTCCGACCGGTATTAGCGCGACCTCTTCGTGGCATCGTAACAAATTTCAAACTGTAATTGATCCGCTGTTCCAGTGTTTGTAGTTATTTCTTGTATTGATTTAACTTAATGTAAATTTTTGATTATTTAAGTTTAGCGCCCGTTTTTATTAGTAAAGGTTTAATTGTTGTGTTGTTTTTGAAGTTATTGGTCTTGTTTTAAATTTCATTGTTTTTTCTTTTTTCTTTTGTTTTGAACTTGTATGCACTGTTGCACTTTAGGTTCACCGCACTTTTAATTTAACTTTTTTTCGTGTTGTTATATGTATGTTTTATATACTTCTTGGGACTAGGACCATGGAAACACTTGCACTCACTTTTTTGATTTTTGTATCACTAATAAAGTCAGTAGCGAGAGAAAAGAAAAAATAACCCAGCATATCGAGTGAGTGTGACTATTGTGTCCGGGAGACACCAACAGATTTCTATTGATTCGTGATAATTGTTAATATACTTCTTCTTCTTTACTGGCGTAGACACCGCTTACGCGATTATAGCCGAGTCAACAACAGCGCGCCAGCCGTTTCTTCTCTTCGCTACGTGGCGCCAATTGGATATTCCAAATGAGGCCAGGTCCTTCTCTACTTGGTCCTTCCAACGGAGTGGTGGTCTTCCTCTTCCTCTGCTTCCCGCGGTGGGTACTGCGTCGAATACTTTCAGAGCTGGAGTGTTTTCATCCATCCGGACAACATGACCTAGCCAGCGTAGCCGCTGTCTTTTAATTCGCTGAACTATGTCAATGTCGTCGTATATCTCGTACAGCTCATCGTTCTATCGAATGCGATATTCGCCGCGGCCAACGCGCAAAGGACCATAAATCTTTCGAAGAACCTTTCTCTCGAAAACTCGCAACGTCGACTCATCCGTTGTTGACATCGTCCAAGCCTCTGCACCATATAGCAGGACGGGAACTATGAGTGACTTATAGAGTTTGGTTTTTGTTCGTCGAGAGAGGACTTTACTTTTCAATTGCCTATTCAGTCCGAAGTAGCAAGTTGTTGGCAAGAGTTATCCTGCGTTGGATTTCTAGGCTGACATTGTTGGTGGTGTTTACGCTGGTTCCAAGATAGACGAAAGTATCTACAACTTCAAAGTTATGACTGTCAACAGTGACGTGAGTGCCAAGTCGCGAGTGCGACGACTGTTTGTTTGATGACAGGAGATATTTCGTCTTGCCCTCGTTCACTGCCAGACCCATTTCTTTTGCTTCCTTGTCCAGTCTGGAGAAAGCAGAACTAACGGCGCGGGTGTTGAGGCCGATGATATCAATATCATCGGCATACGCCAGCAGTTGTACACTCTTATAGAAGATGGTACCTTCTCTGTTGAGTTCTGCAGCTCGAACTATTTTCTCCAGAAGCAGGTTGAAAAAGTCGCACGATAGGGAGTCGACTTGTCTGAAACCTCGTTTAGTATCGAACGGCTCGGAGAGGTCCTTCCCGATTCTGAAGGAGCTTTTCGTGTTGCTCAACGTCAGCTTACACAGCCGTATTAGTTTTGCGGGGATACCAAATTCAGACATCGAGGCAGAAAGGCAGCTTCTTTTCGTGCTGTCGAAAGCAGCTTTGAAATCAACGAAGAGGTGGTGTGTGTCGACTCTCCTTTCACGGGTCTTTACCAAGATTTGGCGCATCGTGAATATCTGGTCGGTTGTTGATTTACCAGGTCTCTTTTTTAATCTTTCACACAATACGCTCGACAGAACCTTATATGCGATGTTGAGGAGGCTAATCCCACTGTAGTTGGTGCAGATTGTGGGGTCTCCTTTTTTATGGATTGGGCATAGCACACTTAAATTCCAATCGTTGAGCATACTTTCGTCCGACCATATTTTGCAAAGAAGCTGATGCATGCACCTTATCAGCTCTTCGCCGCCGTGTTTGAATAGCTCGGCCGGCAATCCATCGGCCCCTGCCGCTTTGTTGTTTTTCAGGCGGGCAATTGCTATTCGAACTTCTTCATGGTCGGGCAATGGAACGTCTGTCCATCGTCATCGATTGGGGTATCGGGTTCGCTTTCTCCTGTCGTTGTACGTTCACTGCCATTCAGCAGGCTGGAGAAGTGTTCCCTCCATAATTTAAGTATGCTTTGGGCATCGGTGACTGGATCACCTTTGGGGTTTCTACAAGAGTATGCTCCGGTCTTGAAACCTTCTGTAAGTCGCCGCATCTTTTGTAGAATTTTCGAGCATTACCCCTGTCGGCCAGCTTATCAAGCTCTTCGTACTCACGCATTTCGGCCTCTTTCTTTTTCTGTCTACAAATGCGTCTTGCTTCCCTCTTCAACTCTCTGTATCTATCCCATCCCGCACGTGTTGTGGTCAACCGTAACGTTGCGAGGTAGGCAGCCTATTTTCTCTCCGCTGCGACACGGCACTCCTCGTCGTACTAGCTGTTCTTTTGCGCTTTCCGAAAACCAATGGTTTTGGTTGCAGCTGTACGTAAGGATTTGAAATGCCGTCCCACAGTACCCTTATACCGAGTTGTTGACGAGTGCTCTCAGAGAGCAGGAGTGCAAGCCGAGTAGAAAAACGTTCGGCTGTCTGTTGTGATTGCAGCTTCTCGACGTCGAACCATCCTTGTGTTTGTTGGCGTGCGTTTTTTGCTGCACAGAGGCGGGTGCGAATTTTGGCTGCAACAATGTAGTGGTCCGAGTCGATGTTAGGACCTCGGAGCGCACGCACATCTAAAACACTGGAGACGCGTCTTCCGTCTATCACAACATGATCAATCTGGTTGGTGGTTTTTCGATCCGGAGACAGCCAGGTAGCTTGATGTATCTTCTTATGCTGGAATCTAGTACTACAGATAACCATATTTCGGGCCCCGGCGAAGTCGATCAGCCTCAACCCATTTAGGGATGTTTCCTCGTGGAAGCTGAATTTGCCGACCGTAGTGCCAAAGATACCTTCTTTGCCCACCCTGGCACTAAAGTCACCAAGCACGATTTTGACATCGTGGCGGGGGCATCTCTCATAAGTGCGCTACAAGCACTCATAAAAGGCATCTTTGGTCACATCGTCCTTCTCTTCCGTCGGAGCGTGGGCGCAAATCAGCGATATGTTGAAGAACCTCGCTTTGATGCGGATTGTGGCTAGACGTTCATTCTCCGGAGTGAATGATAGTACTCGGCGACGGAGTCTCTCTCCCACCACAAATCCAACACCAAACTTGCGCTCCTTTATATGGCCACTGTAGTAAATGTCACAAGGACCTAGTCGTCTCTGTCCTTGTCCCGTCTATCGCATTTCTTGGACGGCGGTGATGTCAGCCTTTATCTTTACGAGGACATCTACCAGCTGGGCAGCGGCACCTTCCCAATTAAGGGACCGGACATTCCAGGTGCATGCCCTCAAATCATAGTCCTTATTTCGTTTTCCATGGTTGTCATCAAAAGGGGGGTCTCTCATCCGAGGCTGTTTTTTTCTTTTCATTGGGGGTGTTTTTTTACATGGCGGGTCCCGAACCCAGCGCATAGCCCTATGCAGGGCTGCTTGAGTCATATGTAAAACTTTCCTCACTTGCGTGAACTTCTACACATGACTCCATCCTTGTTAATATACACCTTAAGTAAATTATATTGCGGTGTGGATCTTGATGACGGATTAGAAGCGGGACGCGCAGGAAAAGTGTGGAACCGATCGCTGATGTCGCAAACGAAGTGAGATGAGTCGATCTGTTCATCGGTCCTTCCTGGTTCCCGTTGGTGCTGAATCGGAAGGTGTGATGGGTGTTGGTGTACATGTGTGTAGATGTCGGTGTGTAGTGCTCTCATGAGTAGTGTAGAATGTGGGTTGTAAGCGTACGATGTGGTGTGTGTGTTAAGGTCGTGGGAGGATGCTCATTTGTACACTATGTTGTTTTTAGCCGTCGAGTTTGCAATTGTATTCGATGAATATTGAACAAAACATTACCAAATCATAAAATACAGACTTAAGATGTGCCCTCTTCTGCTCGACTCCAGCACAGTTATACTATGCTATAACTTAAAGTATAAGTATGTGTAAAGATGCACATGCAGAGACTGTAAATACATTTGTAAATATGTTATATCTATATATATAAAAGTCAATGCTACTTTCTTTGTAATTTCATCACTCATAATAGGCTGAACCGAATTTGATGAAACCTGGCATACATATTCGTCTTAGTTCAAGGATGGTTCATAGCCATACATTGTCATTTTTAACAGTTCGGCTAAAAAATTAAATAAAATAAATTTATAAATTAAGGGATAAAATTCATAAAACTTATGTACACCACACCTTCTACCTTACCTTTTTTTCTATTATTGGATCTGATTGTACCTTTTTTTCTTGGATTGGATCAATAATAGATAATGTACAAATATTTCGATATAAATTGTTGATAATCAGTTTATTATCAACAAGCAATATCTTCTTATACATAAAAATGAAACCGTTTTCGTTGACAAAGTCGAAAAATTGGAAATTTCCAAAAAGTGACTTTTCATACAATATTTTTTTTGTTTTGTTTTCAATATTTTGATTTGTAAATTATTTGAATCGTTCAATTTCTGTCGCTTGCTTATTTATTCCGGATATTTAAAAGAATAATTATTGAAAATTATTCAGTGAAAACTTTATGTGTATTTCAAACGAAGTGATCATATAAGAAATTATTTTAAAGAAAATGCCGGCACGTCCAAAATCAAACATAGGTCGACGTACTCGAAATGCTCGGGCGTGTTGTCACAAAGAGTATCACAAAGTGCAGTGCGACGTCCACAAAATAGATTTGAAGAAGCTCATCGTGCAAGAAATCCAGCAAGACCTACGCGAATACGACGTCGTGATTTGGAAGATATGTTCCGTGCTGCATTTGATTACGACGATAACATACATGGATATATTGAAATAATGGGTGTTATATTCCCACATTGTGAAGCGGCAAAATTCTCGGGTGCAACGGCTGGAATGTGTTGCGCTAACGGGAAAGTAAAACTGCCGGAATTTGAACCGCCTCCTGAACCATTACAATCATTAATTTTTGAGACATCACCAGAATCGAAACATTTTTTAAATAATATACAAGAGTACAATTCGTCTTTTCAAATGATTTCTTTCGGCGCTACAAAAATTATAAGAGATCAATTTATGCCAACATTTAAGGTGATTGCATGGAATATTTTATGGTTTTTTCAATGAATAGGGAAAAATTTATTCCTATAACATTGCACACATATTACAGATCCACGGTCAAATTTATCACCTAGCGGGTTCATTGTTCCCGCTCCCCGACGCTAACCATCAATTTTTACAAATATATTTCATCGGAGATAAAAATCGTGAATTAAATCAACGCGAACGCGTACTACTGAACGTCCCAATTACATCCGGTTCAATAAAAGTAAAAAAGTAAATTGCGATCAGAAGAATACATACATTTGCGTGATGCAATAACAAATGATGGGAATTTGAATGATATTGGACGTCTGACGATATCACCAGCATCTTATATTGGAAGTCCTCGCCATATGCACGAATATGCTTAAGAAGCGATGTCATACGTGAGAAAATACGGCCGACCAGATTTATTTATTACATTCACATGTAATCCGAAGTGGAGCGATATTCAAAATAATTTGTTTGACGCTCAATCAACAACAGATCGTCACGATATAAATGCACGTGTTTTTCGGCAAAAATTAAAAGCGCTGATGGATGTAATTGTGAAATTGTGCGTATTTGGAGAAGTGCGGTGCGGTTGGTTCGTTAAATCACACCAGATGAAATTGATAATATCATATCAGCCGAGATACCAGATCAAACAATTGATCAAGAATTATTTGAAGTCGTCACAAAACATATGATTCATGGCCCATTTGGCGTACTAAATATGAATTCACCATGCATGATTGATGGCAAATGCTCAAAGCGTTATCCCAGAGCATTGACTTCCGACAACACAATAACAGGTAATGATGGATACCCGTTGTATTGATGACGGTCTACTGAAGATAACGGTCAATCAGTAATGATGAACATTCGTCATCAAGAAATCATCGTCGATAATTGCTGGGTTGTACCATATTCACCACTTCTGTCAAAAATATTTCAGTCTCACATTAACGTTGAGTATTGTAATTCCGACAAGTCAATCAAATACGTTTACAAATATGTGGATAAAGGAAGTGATATGGCTGTCTTTGAAGTACCTGATGCTGACAATAGGAACGATGAAATTACTCGATATCAAATGGGCCGATACGTTAGCAGCAATGAAGCAATTTAGCGAATATTTTCGTTTCCATAGCGCGAAAGACATCCTGTTGTTGTTCATCTAGCAGTGCACAAAAATGCTACAATATATCTCATTAACTAATAGTTATAATCAAACTAATAGAAATCATATAAATGGTAGTAGTAGTATTATCTATGTATCAGCCACAGTGAAGCGCGGACGGGTCCTCTAGTTACATCATACCTATTTAAGTATGTACTATTCTTTAATGGATTTACGAAGTCAACAAAAAATGTAGAAGAATGCCAGTTTAATTATACCATTATATTGTTAATATGATTAATGATATCATTGCCAACCAAGAGCGGGTGGAGACGCGGGTTTAGACAAGTTTATAATACACATGTGTACAGTGGGTCAAACGCAAAATGGGACACCGCACCGTGGTGTAGAAAGGGCCTGCAGGTTGAGTTAATGAAAAGTAAGCAGGATATTTTAAACCTATATTAACTACTACTTTCTCGAAATTTTGGTAACCATCGCCCAACTTCATAGAAACTAAGCTAAAAACAAAACATACACACATGCGATTTCAATATCAAATGCAAAATGGGACACTTTATTTTTGTTTATATTTGGATACTTTTTTTTATTAATTAATATTTAGTATCATAACCTTTTGCGATTAAAACAGCTTGGAGACGTCTTGGCATAGATTCCACTAATTTCTTGCAAAAATCTGGTTGGATTTTTAGCCACTCTGCCATTATTGCACTTTTCAGATCATTGATTGAGCTAATTCGGTTTTTGTATACACGTCTAGCCAATTCTTCCCTTACATGCTCAATGACATTTAAGCCTGGTGATTGTGGAGGTGGTTGCAATAATTTGGGACAGTTATGGATTAACCACAACTTCGGAAGTGTGCTTAGGATCGTTGTTCTAGCAAAAGGCGAAATTGCTCTCGGTACCCAATTTGGTTGCACTTTGCTTAACTTTTGCCTTTAGTATATCAAGATGGGAAAACCTATGCATATCTATCTCGACAAATGTTAAGTTTCCCACATTTGCACTGGACATACAGCCCCAAACCATCACAGAACTAACGGGTGATTTTTTAAGAGCTTGATAACTTTTTAAAAAAAAAAAACGCATAAAATTTGCAAAATCTCATCGGTTCTTTATTTGAAACGTTAGATTGGTTCATGACATTTACTTTTTGAAGATAATTTCATTTAAATGTTGACCGCGGCTGCGTCTTAGGTGGTCCATTCGGAAAGTCCAATTTTGGGCAACTTTTTCGAGCATTTCGGCCGGAATAGCCCGAATTTCTTCGGAAATGTTGTCTTCCAAAGCTGGAATAGTTGCTGGCTTATTTCTGTAGACTTTAGACTTGACGTAGCCCCACAAAAAATAGTCTAAAGGCGTTAAATCGCATGATCTTGGTGGCCAACTTACGGGTCCATTTCTTGAGATGAATTGTTGTCCGAAGTTTTCCCTCAAAATGGCCATAGAATCGCGAGCTGTGTGGCATGTAGCGCCATCTTGTTGAAACCACATGTCAACCAAGTTCAGTTCTTCCATTTTTGGCAACAAAAAGTTTGTTAGCATCGAACGATAGCGATCGCCATTCACCGTAACGTTGCGTCCAACAGCATCTTTGAAAAAATACGGTCCAATGATTCCACCAGCGTACAAACCACACCAAACAGTGCATTTTTCGGGATGCATGGGCAGTTCTTGAACGGCTTCTGGTTGCTCTTCACCCCAAATGCGGCAATTTTGCTTATTTACGTAGCCATTCAACCAGAAATGAGCCTCATCGCTCATCGGACACGGACGCGAAACACATTTCGAACCGAACACTGATTTTGGTAATAAAATTCAATGATTTGCAAGCGTTGCTCGTTAGTAAGTCTATTCATGATGAAATGTCAAAGCATACTGAGCATCTTTCTCTTTGACACCATGTCTGACATCCCACGTGATCTGTCAAATACTACTGCATGAAAATCCTAACCTCAAAAAAATCACCCTTTACCACCGTGCTTTACTGTGGAACGTGTATTTTTACGTTCTAATTCTGTGTTCGGGTTTCTCCATACGTAGCTCTCGCCATCAGAACCATGTAAGTTAAATTTACTTTCATCAGTAAATAAAACTTATAATATAATAATATTTAGTCATAATTCGACCTTGAAAATCATTGGAACGTAAAACATTACGGATTGTTTCTGCGCACACTGTTTTTTCAAGCTGTTTTTCTGCAAAAAGCTTCTTTCCTTGACCTTCCCTACTTTTGTGGGCTAAACGAAACTCCTTGATATATCGCGTGACAATATTCTGCGCAGTGGATAGGGGTTTTTCAGTTTTTTTTGGAAATTTCGCGAATTGATAGCCCTTCTGAATGAAGTTTCACAATTTCTTGCCGCTCTTCGAAATTTGTTTGCTTACCGCGCGGAGCTATTTCACAAAATGTTTAAATATAGCACACGATGAATATACAATCAGTATTTATTGAAATTAAAACGCAGAACCTATTTCAGTTCCAAAAAATAACGGTGTCCCATTTTGCGTTTGATATTCAAATCGTATGTGTGTATGTTTTTTTGGCGTAGTTCCCATGAAATTGAGCAAAGGTTCCCAAGTTTACGAGGAATTACTGGCTAATATAAGTTCCAAATATGTTGCTTACTTTTTATTAAAAAAACTTTTCGTTTTTTGGATAGAGCGGTGTCCCATTTTGCATTTGAGCCACTGTGTATGTATGTATACAAAAATTCGGTTTTACAAATATATACTGATACAAAATCAGTAATTCAAATCCGTTTTAATAGCAAATTAAAGCTGTTACCGCTTCCGCTCGAAGATCCGTTATTTATTATTTCTGATGTCCACAAACAGTATTTCACTTTATCTATCTGATTTTTCACAGGAAAGGAGCTCTCAAGAGTAACTTTGAACGTAGAACAGAATCCTTTGACAAGATCGTGTTCCTATAGGCCTCGGTGTAGAGGACTCATCGAAGCTTCCTGAATTATAGGTCTCAATTTTGAGAAGGTTCTATCGTTTGGGTCCAAAGCGGGCAGAAACTTACATGTCGGTGATCAGAGAAGTAATGATCATTTAGAATGTTCCATTCTGAGATTAGAAGAAAAATATCCCTAGAAGTCAAGGATCTCCGTAGTGATAGCAGCCCTAAAAGTGCAAGAGTTTCCCATATTGCAACTAAAAAGGTTTTTATCGCATACAGAATCAAAAAGATACTTACCTCCTGCAGTTGTGTCTGACCTCCTTCTGACGGTGTGTCTAAAGTTGGTATCTTAGCCAATTATTACGTAGCTCTTCCAGAGCTCTCCTCAGAAAATCTGGAGGACTCAAACTCGTTGTAAGGCAACATATAGGCCAATACAAGCCAGAGTTGTCCAGAATTGTTTTCCAGCCTAGCACTGGAGGCATCTTCGTTACTGAAGTTAAGTCAGTGCCGGATTAGCCACAAAACAAAAGCAGCAAATGCTACGGGTCCCGCGAATCGGGGAGCCTCGCGCTCCAACTGACCGTAATTAAAAAAATATCAATTAAGATGAAGCGTAAAACATCCTTGCATGCTCTAAACGCAAAGGGCTTAGGCTATGCTTTACTTCCACCTGAAAATCTAAAACTCGATATCGTCACCTTAAATCGTAAAAATAAGTAAACATTTTACGAACTTCTTAAATATAATGTTCTACTGTTTACTTATAAATATTATAATCGATATATTTAGACAAGTATCTATACTATGTACATTTCTACCCTTCAAGCGTCCATATTTTAATTTATATTAACATCCATTAATTACTATATGAAAATAAAGTTAAATTTCTGCCGAATACCGCTACTGTTAAATTTTATTAATTAAATAAATATTTTCATAAAATAAAATAACGAACAAATCGTTATCGAACATCTCTAGATTTTGTATGTTTCATGGCCGTCAAAAGAAAATAAGACTTCTTCTTTACTGGCGAAGACACCGCTTACCCGATTATAGCCAAGTTAACAACAGCGCGCCAGTCGTTTCATCTTTTCGCTACATGGCGCCAATTGGATATTCCAAACGAGGCCAAGTCCTTCTCAATTTGGTCCTTCTAGTGGTGTGGAGTGGAGGTCTTTCACTTCTTCTCCTCCTCACGGCGGGTACTGCGTCGAACACTTTCAGAGATGGAGTGTTTTCGTCCATTGGGTCAACATGACCTAGCCAGCGCAGCAGCTGTCTTTCAATTCGCTGAACTATGTCAATGTCGTCGTATATCTCGTACAGCTCAGCGTTCCATCGAATTCGACATTCGCCGTGGCCAACGCGCAAAGGACCATAAATCTTTCGAAGAACTTTTCTTTCGAACCTGTTGGCAAGAGTTATCCTGCGTTGGATTTCCAGGCTGACATTGTTGGTGGTGTTTACGCTGGTTCCAAGATAGACGAAATTATCTACAAACTCAAAGTTATGACTGTCAACAGTGACGTGAGTGCCAAGTCGCGAGTGCGACGACTGTTTGTTTGATGACAGGAGATATTTCGTCTTGCCCTCGTTCACTGCCAGACCCATTTCTTTTGCTTCCTTGTCCAGTCTGAACACGAACTATTTTCTCCGGAAGCAGGTTGAAAAAGTCGCAGGATAAGGAATCGCCTTGTCTGAAACCTCGTTTGGTATCGAACGGCTCGGAGAGGTCCTTCCCGATTCTGACGGAGCTTTTCGTGTTGCACAACGTCAGCTTGCACAGCCGTATTAGTTTTGCGGGGATACCAAATTCAGACATCGAGGCAGAAAGGCAGCTTCTTTTCGTGCTGTCGAAAGCAGCTTTGAAATCGACGAAGAGGTGGTGTGTGTCGATTCTCCTTTCACGGGTCTTTCCCAAGATTTGGCCACGGTTAATATCTGGTCGGTTGTTGTTTTTCCAAGTCAAAAGCCACACTAATAAGGTCCAATCAGTTTGCTGGCAGTGAGCTTTAATCTTTCATACAATACGCTCGATAGAACCTTATATGCGATGTTGAGGAGGCTAATCCCATGGTAGTTGGCGCAGATTGTGGGTTCCCCTTTTTTATGGATTGGGCATAGTACACTTAAATTCCAATCGTTAAGCGTGTTTTCGTCCGACCTTGTTTACAAAGAAGCTGATGCATGCTCCTTATCCGTTCTTCGCCGCCGTGTTTGAATAGCTCGGCCGGCAATCCATCGGCCCCCGCCGCTTTGTTGTCTTTCAGGAGGGTAACTGCTATTCAAACTTCCTTATGGTCTGGCAATGGAACATCTGCTCCCTCGTCATCGATTGGGGAATCAGGTTCGCCTTCTCCTGGCATTGTGCGTTCACTGCCATTCAGTAGGCTGGAGAAGTGTTCCCTCAATAATTTAAGTATGCTTTGGGCATCGGTGACTAGATCACCTTTGGGGTTTCTACAATAGTATGCTCCGATCTTGAAACCTTCTTTAAGCCACCGCATTTTTTCGTAGAATTTTCGAGAATTTCTTCTCTCGGCCAGCTCATCAAGCTCTTCGTACTCTCGCATTTCGGCCTTTTTATTTTTCTGTCCGCAAATCGGTCTCGCTTCCCTCTGTCACTCTCGGTATCTGTCCCATCCCGCTCGTGTTGTCGTCGATCGTAACGTTGCGAGGTAGGCAGCCTGTTTACTCTCCGCAGCGACACGGCACTCCTCGTCATAACAGCTGTTCTTTTACACTTTCCGAAAACCAATGGTTTCGGCAGCTGTACGTAAGGAGTTTGAAATGCCGTCCAACAGTTGCCTTATACTGAGTTATTGACGAGTGCTTTCAGAGAGCAGGAGTGCAAGCCGAGTAGAAAAACGTTCGGCTGTCTGTTGTGATTGCAGCTTCTTGACGTCGAACCTTCCCTGTGTTTAGTTGGCTGCAACAAGGTAGTGGTCCGAGTCGATGTCAGGACCTCGGAGCGTACGCACGTCCAGAACACTGGAGACGTGTCTTCCGTCTATCACAACATTATCGATCTGGTTGGTGGCTTTTCGATCCGGAGACAGCCAGGTAACTTGGCGGGTCCCAAACCCAGCGCACGACCCTATGCAGGGGATGTTTCGCCGTCTCACTTTAGCTCGCCTTCAAATGGATGTTCTTAGGCTACCCAGAGGATACTTGGTCAAAGACCGGAAGTCGTAGCTGCTTGAGTTACATGTAAAAGAATGGTTTCTGGCCACTCCCAAGTGAATGGAGATCAGAGAACTTTCCTCACTGGAGTGAGCTTCTACACATTACTCCCAATAAGTATATTTATTAAATTTTAACAATTTTTTTTATTGAAAATAATTGTTTAACGATACTCTTTCCACCTTCCATATTATCCATTATATCATAGAACACAGTAATTAAAATGTTCTATCTAATTATGTCTTTTTCTAAGCGGACGCTGACCTCTTAACAGCGTAAAACCTTTTAGTTCAGTCCAGCCTTAAGAGCAAGGTCTTTCAGAGTCTCAAGTCATGTTCTGCCATCTGGACCAGTGGAAAGATTTTTTAAGTTCTTGGACATGGAAGGTCATACTGCTGAACAACTCGCTCAAAGTTTACTAGATTTCTTGAGTGGAAGTGGCATTAATATCAAAGATTGTCGTGGGCAAATAATGTTTACAACAACAGTGGGGAATAAGTAAGCTTACAGGCCCGAATAAAGAGAATAAATAGGTATGCAGAATACATTCCCTGTCTTGCACATTCATTAAATTTGGTTACTAAGTACGGTGTAGTCTGCTGTACAGAAGCATTACTTTTCTATCCGCTATACATTTTTTCCGCTTCTACCCATCGATGGGATTCTACTTCAAAAATTCCTATTTTGAAACGGCTATCGGACACTAGGTGGTCAGCCCAAACTAATGCTATCAAGGCACTTTTATGTGGTTTTATTACTATTAAGTATTTTAAGACATTTCCAATAACGTGGATCAAAAAGCGGAGTGCCGTAATAAAGTTTACGGACTACTTTTAACGATGAATAAGTTAGAAACGGGAGTAATGACAATTACGTGGAACGAAGTCCTAGAACGCTTGCAAGCGACTAGTGCTTCGCTGCAGTCGTCTGAACAAGACCTTAATAGAGGGATACGCTCTTTATGAATCATTATAAGGCTGCGTCCAAGCAATGCGATCCATTTTTTCAGGTACTGAGGCAAGAGTCAAAGATCTGACCTACTGTGAAGACTGCTAGCAACAGACATCGACGAATCAAGCGAAATAAAAAGTACGACCATTTTAGCGGCTCTACCACACTCGACGACTTTGCTGAAAATCAAACACCTGGACAACGTTTCTATTTTGATATGTTTATTGTCATTATTGATAACGTACTGTCTGCTTTAACTGAACGTATGAAATCACATCATAAAATTAATAGTGTTTTTTTTTAAGTATTTCAACAGCTAAAATCTTTTACAATACTCCTAGAAGAGATTTTGGAAAAATCCTCTAGGGTGGTCAGTGCTTACGAAGATGATTTGGAGAACAGTGAATTAGTGCAGTTCGCAGATCTGCTGAAAACAGATGTGACTACTATTATCGACAGCAAGAAACAGGAGCCTCTGGAACAGCAAAATTATAAACTTTTATTAAATAATTCTTTAGAATCGTGTTTCTCAATCTTGAAAATTTCTTTGCGAATTGACTTATTTCTCGTGATCACTAACTGCAGTGGCGAACGTTCTTTTTCAGCATTAAGATGTTTTAAAAATGAATTAATCATCTCACTTTGTTGAATATAGAGCATGACTTGCTTAAATAAGTCAATATTCAAAGTATTATCTCTATATTTGCCTACTATAAATCTAGAAAAGTTTATTTGTAACAGTTTTGTTTTATTTAGTAATGACAGAATTTGCTACAGGCCCCGTGCTAGTTTAATCCGGCACTGAGTTAGGTAAATGAAAAACAACAACATCAGTTTCTACCTGTATTTTACTACCAAGATCTTCGTATTTTACCACCTTTTTCTTAATCAGAAATGCTATTGCTCCTTAACCATGGCTTTTGCATGAACTGTGCATGATAGATACAAATCTTGATTCAGCAATCAGAAGTTGATTTAATGGGTTGGTGCGGAGAAAGGTCCATATTTTACGAATGAAATTATTCAACTATAATCAAATTTTCACTCAATCTGAAATAAATTATATTTTGATACATTTATTTGCACGTGCACATATTCCGTCCGGCATGTACTCGCTGATTCGCTTTGTCACAACGTAAGTGCACAACATAATGCCATTTTGTGAGAGTTCTTTGGTTGTGGTTGTGCCCATCCCTGATCATATGTACAAGTATACATATATGTACATATATGATACATTGTTCTCTTAAGAAAATTTGAGCAAATATTTTTATTTTATTTATTTATTTCCAAGAGTAATAATTATAAATAATTATTCCACTTTACAACTAAAGCACTGGCAAGATAAATAAAGAGTATATGTATGTACGTGTGTATGTGAATACAAGTAAAGTAAATAAAGTGTAACATTATTAAATTTACATTCAAATGAGAACTATGACAGTGTTTCACCCAGAGCACAGATAATAGTCGTTATGGTGAGCAAGGACAACCTTTTAAATAATTCCGTTTTGTCCCCATTACCATCACAACCGGAAAATGTTTAAAATCTGTAAAAAAAAGTCATTAAGATTGTTTGTACTAAGATTTAAATCAATAAACATTTATTTTAGAAAGGAGCGTCATATTGGGTTGTAAGTATACAAAAATGTTTAACCAATTTGGCAGCATACGTTAGAAATAGTGGAAATAATTTCTCAGCTCCTAAGAAAAGCAGAAAGAAGAGCCAAGCTTTCGAAGGAATCCAGAGAGACTCGTTTGCAGCACGTTCGTCGGCGTTCAGCTGAAAGTCGAATGTAAGAAGTAAAACTAACCAGGTATATAGTATACTTTGGAACAAATGCGTCAACGTTCAGCTAAAATCTGGTCTTCAGGAGCTGACCTAACTAGAAAGATTCTTTTGCAGCAAATGCGTCATCGAGCACCTGAAAGGAAAGCCTCACATTTAACCAGGAAACTCGTTAGCAGCAAATGCGTCGGCATGCAGCTCAAATCCAACCTTAGGATCAGAGAAAGTCAGAGGGGCTCGTTAAGAGCAAATATGTCAGCAAGCAGTCGGAAGCCGAACCTCATAATCAGAGCCATATATGTCCGCTAACAGCAAGTACCGCAAGAAAACGCTCAATTCCGAAGAGTAAGTAAAGGAGGTACAACAATATTTATGTAGACAATTAGTACTTTTTGTGATAAAAGTGTGGAGTGTAGAGTTTACAGTCTAGAGATTTAGTTGTAGATTGTAATTAGTAACACAATACCAAATTTGCCTGATGAGTTACAAAAAAAATTACTTAATACTATTCAATCGTTATCAAAGGTTACATAAATCTTATTGGAAAAACCTGAATCCAGGCACTTTTTCTGAAGTGATTGTGGGGTTATCACCAGCAGAGCAAAGGCTAATCACACTCATTATTCGGTTATTAAAGTTATAAAATCAAGTGACGTTTTTTCGCAGTACAGTTTTCGAGGTTAAGAGGTATCGTTCGATCAGGTCGTTTTCGAAGATACAGAAAATCTTCCGAACATGTTGCAACAATAGAATAGTAAACATTACTGAGCTTCCTGGAAGATGAAGTCATGTGTAGAAGTTCACGCCAGTGAGGAAAGTTCTCTGATCGCCATTCACTTCGGAATAGCCAGAAAGGATTCTTTGACATATGGCTCATGCAGCTCACGACTTCCGGTCTTTGGCCAAGTATCCTCTGGGTAGCCAAAGAACATCTATTTTAAGGCGAGATAAAGTGAGAAGGCGAAATATCCCCTACACAGGGTTGAACGCTGGGTTTGGGAGCCGTCACGGCCCACCCCCTCCCCTCTTTTTGATGACGACCATGGTAAACGCAAAAAGAATTACGTCCTCGCTTTAGTGAAGGACAAGGACTGAAACGAATACGTTCTTGTGGCATTTACTACAGTGGCCATGCAAAGGAGTGCTAATTCGGAATGGGATTCGTGGTGTGAGAGAGGTTGACGAGTACTGAAAATCACCTCGATGGATGAATGTCTAGCCACAATCCACATTAAAGCGAAGTTCTTTGGCACATCGCTGATTTGCGCACACGACCCGACAGAAGAGAAGGACGATGTGACCAACGATGCCTTCTATGAGCGCTTGAGGCGCACATATGAAAGCTGCACCGGCCACGTGCTTAGCGTTTTTAACGCCAGGGTGGGCAAAGAAAGTATCTTTAGCACGACGGTCTGAAAATTCAGCTCATGATGAAGCTCCAAATGCGTTCAGGCTGATCGACTTCGACGGGGCCAAAAATAAAGTTATCTGTAGTACAAGAGCCCAACATAAGAAATTTCATCAAGCTATCTGGCTGGCTCCGGATCGAAAAGACACCAACCAGATCGATCATGTTGTGATAGATGGAATATACGTAAGCTCCGAGGTTCTAGCATCGACTCTGCTCCCTACGTACAGCTGCAAACGAAGCAATTAGTTTCCTAAAAAGGCAAAAGAAAAGAACCGATGCCCAGAGCATCCTAAAATCTGAAGGGAACTCGTTTTCAGAATGCTTAATGGCAGTGAAAGCATAACATAAGGAGAAGGATTTCCCAATCGATGACGATGGAGCAGACTTTCCATTGCCCGACCATGAAGAAGTCCGAATAGAAAATACCCGTCGGAAGAAAAACAAAGCGGCGGGAACCGATGGAGCGAATTGTGTGAAAGATTAAAATGGCCATTAACAACCTGATTGGACCTTATCAGTATAACTTTAGACCTGGAAAATCAACAACTGAGCAAGGTTTTACCATGCCGCAATGTCTGAATTTGGTTTTTTCGCGAAACTAAAATGGCTATGCAAACTGACGTTGAGCAACTCCAACACCTCTGTAAGGATCGGGAAGTTGTTGACAGTGATAACATCGAAGTCGTAGATAATTTCGTCTACCTTGGGGATTGGGGAACCCCTAGGGGGGTTCATGTATCATCATAAGGGATGGTATTCGTACACCAATATACTGACCTACAAAAACGCTCAATAAAAATATGATAGCTGGTGACGAAGCCAGAAACAGAAATGTAAGATTTCAAACGGAATGAAATTTAAATGCCAATCCAAATCCAATTGATGCTGGTGGATACTAACTGGTGCGCAATTTTTAAGAATTTGAAATAAGGACACTTAAACAGATCTTAAATAATTTATTAATCGAATCATTAACAAATCAACTATTAAAAATTGTTTGCAATTGTTCAATGGTACATAAATTATAAGAACTTTTGCCAAAGCTGTTTGATAGGTGCTTTGCGATTATTGAACACTTCGTTTTGGGAGAGGTTTCAATTATACTTGATTTAAAAGACAATAGGTTTTGCAGATCATAAAGCCTCTATCTCCACAATGCAGTTTTGGTCCGTGACAAACGAATGTGTCTTGCCCAAGGCCGGGTTAAAGTGGCGATAAAACAGAATTGTTAGCGTGGAAGGCAAAAGATAAAAAAGCTGCGGCAACAAATTACATTAAAAATTGTAAGACGAGAAGCAAATTATGAAATACTTTGTTGTGTACATAAGTAAGGGAATGTTTTGCTCATTCAAACAATTGCTTTAGGCAATAAACGATGCCAAATTTCGTGAAGATATCTTGAAAAAAGGACGCGAGCAAAATTTTAGATCAATATCCGAAAAAACGAAATATATTTTATTCATAACTCTCTGAAATATCCGTTGTATATGTTTAACTCCAAATTACATCCTCAGATGTTTATATTTTCCATTCTTATTCTTATTTACTGGAGTAGACACATTTTACGTGTGCTTGTCGATCTTCCTTTTACGGGTCTTTTCTAAGGTTTGGCGCATGGTGTAAATTTGATCGGTAGTGGATTTTCTAGCTCTAAAGCCATACCGATAAGATATAAGGTTTGTTGGCGATAGGCTTCAGTCTTTCCCTTATTATGTTCGATAAGAACTTATATGCGGTATTAAGAAGGCTCATCCAAAAGTAATTGATGCTAATTATGTGATCCTCCTTTTTGTGTTAAGCAGAGCAGGAGGATGGAGTCATGTGTAGAAGTTCACGCAAGTGACGAAAGTTCTTTGACCTCATGACCTTCGGTGTTTGACCAAGAATCCTCTGGGTAGCCTTCGAACATCCGTTTGAAGACAAGCTAAAGTGAGAATGCGAAACATCCCCTCCAGAGGGTTGTGCGCTAGGCTTGGGACCCACCACGTAAAAAACAGTACCAATGAAAAAGACAGTCATCGCACTCGCGACTCTCACCTCAAGGTTGACAGTCATCACTTTGAAGTTGTAGATAGTTTCCTATATTTGCGAACCAGCATAAACATCACCAATAATATCACCGTGGAAATTTAACGCAGGATAACTCTTGCCAACAGGTGCTACTTCGGATTGAGTAGGCAATTGATAAGTAAAGTCCTCTCTCGACGCACAATCGCAGACTTCCATAAGCCGCTCATAATTAGCGTCTTGCTATATGGTGAAGAGGCTGGGACGAGGACAACAACTGATATCGACGTTAGGAGTTTTCGAGAGAAAGGTTCTGCGAAAGATTTATGGTCCTTTGCGTGTTGGCCATGGTGAATATCGCATTCGATGAAACGATGAGCTATACGAGATATACGACGACATTAACATAGTGCAGCGACTTTAAAGACAGCGGCTTCGCTGGCTAGGTCATGTCTTACGAAAGGACGAAAACCTTCCAGCTCTTAAAGTATTCGACGCAGTACCCGTCGAGGGAACAAGAGGAAGAGACACACCTCCACTCCGTTGAAAGGACCAGGTGGAGAAGGACCTTGAGGACAAATTCAGCCTCCACGACGAAACATCCCCAAATGGATCGAGGCTGATCGACTTCGCCGGGGCTCAAAATCTGCAGTACTAGATTCCAGCATAAGAAAATTAATCATGCTACAAGGGAACTGTGAAACGGCATTTCAGGCTCCTTATGTATAGCTGCAACCGAAACCATTGGTTTTCGGAAAATGCAAAAGAACACCTGGAACCACGAGGAGTGCCAGTTGCAGCGGAGAGAAAACAGCCTGCCTACTTCGCAACGTTACGGTCGGCCACAACACGCGCGGGAGGGGATAGATACCGCGAGTTTAATAGGGAAGCGAGACGCATTTGCAGTCAGAAAGAAAAAAAGGCCCAAATGTGTGAGTATGAAGAGCTTGATAAGCTGGCGGACAGGGTTAATGCTGGAAAATTCTACGAAAAAATGCGGCGGCTAGCAGAAGATTTAAAGACCTGGGCTAACTCCTTTAGAACCCTCAAAGGTGATCTAGTGACAATCCACAAAAAGGGAGACCCCACAATCTGCACCAACTACTGTGGGGTAAGTCTTCTCAACATCGCGTATAGGGTTCTATCGAGAGTATTGTGTGAAAGATTAAAGCCCACCTTCAACAAACTGATTGGACCTAATCAGTGTAGCTTTAGAGCTGGCAAATTAATAACTGAAAAGATATTCGCCAAATCCTTGAAAAGAGAATCGACACTCATCACCTCGTAATCGATTTCAAAGCTTCCTTCGACAGCACGAAAAGGAGCTGCCTTGACGCCTTAAAGAGCACAATAGACCAAAGGTCGCGGTGCATTCCTCATCTTTCAATGCCGCGATGTCGTGAAGCAAACGGGTCTGGTGGTGAAGGAGGGCAAGGCGAAGTATTTCTTGTCATCAATCAACCAGTCGTCTCACTCGAGACTAATCACCCACGTCGTTGTTGACAGTTATAACTATGAAATTGTGGATAATTTCGTCTATGTTGGAACCGGTGTAAACAGCAACAACAATGTCAGCCTGGAAATCCAACGCAGGATAACTCTTGGCAAGAGGTGCTACTTCGGACTGAGTAGGAAATTAGGAAGCAAAGTCCTCTCTCGATGAACAAAAGCAGAGCTCAATGAGTCACTCACAATTCCCGTCCTGCTATGTGCATAGGCTTGTACGATGACAACAACTGATGAGTCTACGTTGCGAATTTTCGAGAGAAAAGATTTATGGTGGTTTGCGCGTTGGTCACGGTGAATATCGCATTCGATGGAACGATGAGCTGTATGAGATATACGACGACATTGGCATAGTTGAGAATTAAAAAAACAGCGGCTACACTGGCTAGGTCTTGTTGACCGAATGGACGAAAACACTCCAGCTCTGAAAGTGTTCGACGCCCCCGGGGGAAGCAGAGGAAGAGGAAGACCCCACTCTGTTGGAATGACCGGGTGGAGAACTGCCTGGCTTCACTTAGAATATCAAATTGGCGCCACTTTAGGAACGAAGAAGCGACTGGCGCGCTGTTGTTATTTCGGCTATAATCGCGTAAGCGGTGTCTACTCTAATAAAGAATAAGAAGAGCACCCTTATGTTTCACCTGCTCTTGCCGCATTATTGTTCTTCAAACCATAACGTGCCTGAAGATGATGTTTCTTCTATGTCTTTTTTTTCATCAATATCTGATGAAATTTATATTTTAATCTATTGTAGCAATATATTTTGATTTTCCCAAATTAAAATCGATAACTTTTGAAATAGGCATCGTATACTTCAGTCAGTAAGTGTTTTAAAATCTTGCAACATACATATTTTATTCACCCAACAGTTGTTTGTATCTCCTGAAAAAATCGAGTTAGATATAGGATAATATATAAATAACGAGACGATTAGATTCTGGAGAATCCGGAAATTAAGATACAAAGCCGTAATTGTGTAAAACGAATCGGAATAATGCGGGGTACCTGTGGTTTGAAAATTTAAACAAGTGAGCGTTTTTAAAAGTTTAAATATATATATTTCCCAAACTATATAAAGGAACATAACCCAAATTTGCACAGGACAAAAAATTTTGACACCTCTTGCGACAGCGAAAAATTAGGTGAATTATGCTCCGCGCTGAGTTTTGTAAAAAAATGCCGAAAAGAACGGGAATTCAATAATTAAATGCGTCAGAGTCATTAAACTTTACTTCCAGGATAACGCAATAGGGCGTTATAAGGGCTCGTGTTAAATGTGGACAGTGGTCATGGCACCGCCCACTTTAAGGTGAATTCACATATCTATATCGTAACTGTTCTTGTTTTGAGATTTCTGTGTTACTTCACATCTTACGCAACTTTAAATTCTAGATGAGTTTTTCAGATTTCAATAAACGAATCAAACACCAATTAATATAACGGGATTTGCACGAATAGTGTCAATAAAGTCATGAGAATTAATTGTCATAACTTTTCGAACCCCTGTATACTAGAAATATGTACTAAATTTTCGAAATTCCGACAGACCATAATTAAATTGAGCGGGGTTCTCTTCTAATGGTGCATATCTGTGATAAAATGGATAAATTACAGTAAAATCGTACCCCAGCCGCCATAATATCTTCTTCTTTTTTACTGGCGTAGACACCGCTTACGCGATTATAGCCGAGTCAACAACTACGTGGCGCCAATTGGATATTCCAAGCGAGGCCAGGTCCTTCTCCACTTGGTCCTTCCAACGGAGTGGAGGTCTCCCTCTTCCTCTGCTTCCCGCGGCGGGTACTGCGTCGAATACTTTCAGAGCTGGAGTTTTTTCATCCATCCGGACAACATGACCAAGCCAGCGTAGCCGCTGTCTTTTAATTCGCTGAACTATGTCAATGTCGTCGTATATCTCGTACAGCTCATCGTTCCATCGAATGCGATATTCGCGGTGGCCAACGCGCAAAGGACCATAAATCTTTCGCAGAACCTTTCTCTCGAAAACTCGCAACGTCGACTCATCCGTTGTTGACATCGTCCAGGCCTCTGCACCATATCGCAGGACGGGAATTATGAGTGACTTATAGAGTTTGGTTTTTGTTTGTCGAGAGAGAACTTTGCTTTTCAATTGCCTACCTAGTCCGAAGTAGCACCTGTTGCCAAGAGTTATCCTGCATTGGATTTCTAGGCTGACATTGTTGGTGGTGTTTACGCTGGTTCCAAGTTAGACGAAATTATCTACAACTTCAAAGTTATGACTGTCAACAGTGACGTGAGTGCCAAGTCGCGAGTGCGACGACTGTTTGTTTGATGACAGGAGATATTTCGTCTTGCCCTCGTTCACTGCCAGACCCATTTCTTTTGCTTCCTTGTCCAGACTGGAGAGCAGAACTAACGGCGCGGGTGTTGAGGCCGATGATATCAATATCATCGGCATACGCCAGCAGTTGTACACTCTTATAGAAGATGGCACCTTCTCTGTTGAGTTCTGCAGCTCGAACTATTTTCTCCAGAAGCAGGTTGAAAAAGTCGCACGATAGGGAATCGCCTTGTCTGAAACCTCGTTTGGTATTGAACGGCTCGGAGAGGTCCTTCCCGATTCTGACGGAGCTTTTCGTGTTTCTCAACGTCAGCTTACACAGCCGTATTAGTTTTGCGGGGATACCAAATTCAGACATCGCGCCATGAAGGCAGCTCCTTTTCGTGCTGTCGAAAGCAGCTTTGAAATCGACGAAGAGGTGGTGTGTGTCGATTCTCCTTTCACGGGTCTTTTCCAAGATTTGGCGCATCGTGAATATCTGGTCGGTTAATGATTTACCAGGTCTAAAGCCACACTGATAAGGTCCAATCAGTTTGTTGACGGTGGGCTTTAATCTTTCACACAATACGCTCGACATAACCTTATATGCGATGTTGAGGAGGCTAATCCTACGGTAGTTGGCGCAGATTGTGGGGTCTCCTTTTTTGTGGATTGGGCATAGCGCACTTAAATTCCAATCGTTGGGCATACTTTCGTCCGACCATATTTTGCAAAGAAGCTGATGCATGCACCTTATCAGCTCTTCGCCGCCGTGTTTGAATAGCTCGGCCGGCAATCCATTGGCTCCTGCCGCTTTGTTGTTTTTCAGGCGGGCAATTGCTATTCGAACTTCATCATGGTCGGGCAATGGAACGTCTGCTCCATCGTCATCGATTGGGGTATCGGGTTCGCTTTCTCCTGGTGTTGTGTGTTCACTGCCATTCAGCAGGCTGGAGAAGTGTTCCCTCCATAATTTAAGTATGCTCTGGGCATCGGTGGCTAGATCACCTTGGGGGGTTCTACAAGAGTATGCTCCGGTCTTGAAACCTTCTGCAAGCTGCCGCATCTTTTTGTAGAATTTTCGAGCATTACCCCTGTCGGCCAGCTTATCAAGCTCTTCGTACTCACGCATTTCGGCCTCTTTCTTTTTCTGTCTACAAATGCGTCTCGCTTCTCTCTGCAACTCTCGGTATCTATCCCATCCCGCACGTGTTGTGGTCGATCGTAACGTTGCGAGGTAGGCAGCCTGTTTTCTCTCCGCTGCGACACGGCACTCCTCGTCGCACCAGCTGTTCTTTTGCACTTTCCGAAACCCAATGGTTTCGGTTGCAGCTGTACGTAAGGAGTTTGAAATGCCGTCCCACGGTTCCCTTATACCGAGTTGTTGACGAGTGCTCTCAGAGAGCAGGAGTGCAAGCCGAGTAGAAAAACGTTCGGCTGTCTGTTGTGATTGCAGCTTCTCGACGTCGAACCATCCTTGTGTTTGTTGGCGTGCGTTTTTTGCTGCACAGAGGCGGGTGCGAATTTTGGCTGCAACAATATAGTGGTCCGAGTCGATGTTAGGACCTCGGAGCGCACGCACATCTAAAACACTGGAGACGTGTCTTCCGTCTATCACAACATGATCGATCTGGTTGGTGGTTTTTCGATCCGGAGACAGCCAGGTAGCTTGATGTATGTAGTACTACAGATAACCATATTTCGGTCCCCGGCGAAGTCGATCAGCCTCAGCCCATTTGGGGATGTAGCCTCGTGGAGGCTGAATTTACCGACCGTAGTGCCAAAGATACCTTCTTTGCCCACCCTGGCATAGAAGTCGCCAAGCACGATTTTGACATCGTGGCGGGGGCATCTCTCATAAGTGCGCTCCAAGCACTCATAAAAGGCATCTTTGGTCACATCGTCCTTCTCTTCCGTCGGGGCGTGGGCGCAAATCAGCGATATGTTGAAGAACCTAGCTTTGATGCGGATTATGGCTAGACGTTCATTCTCCGGAGTGAATGATAGTACTCGGCGACGGAGTCCCTCTCCCACCACGAATCCAACACCAAAATTGCGCTCCTTTATATGGCCACTGTAGTAAATGTCACAAGGACCTACTCTTCTCTGTCTTAGTCCCGTCCATCGCATTTCTTGGACGGCGGTGATATCAGCCTTTATCTTTACGAGGACATCTATCAGCTGGGCAGCGGCACCTTCCCAATTAAGGGACCGGACATTCCAGGTGCATGCCCTCAAATCATAGTCCTTATTTCGTTTGCCATGGTCGTCATCAAAAGGGGGGGCTCTCATCCGAGGCTGTTTTTTCCTTTTATTGGGGGTGTTTTTTTACGTGGCGGGTCCCAAACCCAGCGCACAACCCTATGCAGGGGTGTTTCGCCTTCTCACTTTAGCTCGCCTTCAAAGGGATGTTCTTAGGCCACCCAGAGGATACTTGGTCAAAGACCGGAAGTCGTGAGCTGCTTGAGTCATATGTAAAAGAATCGTTTCTGGCCACTCCCAAGTCAATGGCGATCAGAGAACTTTCCTCACTTGCGTGAACTTCTACACATGACTCCATCCTCCCCGCCGCCATTATATATATAATACTAATATCAAGATTTTCAAACATCCGGTTGACTTTACATATGTACACCTTATAGCGGGGTTTTCAATAAGAGCGCTGCAAAAGTTCTTTTTTTTTAATACAACAAAAACGGTTTGAAATATCAATATATTTACTTATTCCTGTGAAAGTACATTTGCTGCGGTAAATGGGCCGGCGGCGTTATTGGGTCGCATTTCTTCCATTTTGATCAAGACCAGCACCTCCGGAATTGTTACCGCTCAATGATAAAAAGACAACGCCATAAGCCAACGACAATTGATGAACTTGGTACAAGTATCGAAAGTAAAATTGCAGCAGTATCAGCCGAATTATGTTTGAAAACCGTCAAATATTGGACTTCTGCAAGCGTGCCTGTGGTGGACATGCAAATGAAACCGAGTTCCACACATAATGGCATCGTTTGTACTTGCACAGGAATAAATAATTTCATTGATATCATTAACTCCCAATTTTTATAATAAAAAAAAACTTTTTAGCGCTCTTATAGTTACTATGTTTGGACCGACATTGAAAACATGTTTTCGTGGGAAAGACTGGTTTTCGCACAAAAACTTGAGTTTTCGTCCTTGTAGAATCTGTCAAACGAAAACACAGCTTTCGCTGAAAACTACTGGAAAACTTACATTCCACTCATTGTAATCGGTGTCTGCTCTAGTTTAATCGATTCTGTTGGAGGACATATTTTGCCGGCCCTAAATTGTCACTTGATACTTGTTTACATTCCATATACAAATACAGCTGCCACTTGATATTCTCATAATAGGGGAATTCTCTCGCTCTTGCAACAACTTACACGGTGCAGAAATTGCAGAATTTTCCTTTTGGTGCAACGACACAACAACAAACGCAGACGCAGAAAATTATTTGCAATGGCTGTAAAATATGGCAGACCAAAATCCATTATTTTCGTGCTGACATATTAAGTTGTCAAAAAAGTCTTGCGGTATTTTCGCTAGTTGGCGCTGAAAGCGCGTAGTTCTAGTTTTATTCGTCGCATCAGGTCATGCTATACCTTTTCGGAAAGCCCACGCGCTATCACGTGTTTGATTGATTGTCGTTTCTTTTAATTCGTTTGTGAGTTATAGCGTCGCAAACATGGAGCAAAATAAAGAGAAAATACGGCATATTTGACAGTACTACTACGATAAAGGCAAAAATGCCAATAAAATTTGTGCAGTTTATGGACCCGATACAGTTTCCATTTCCACCGCACAACGATGGTTTCTACGTTTTCGTTGTTGAGGTGGTTGAAGATGTGCCACGCTCCGGAGGGTCTGTCGTCGAAAATTGCGATAAAATCGCTGAATTGGTCGATAGGACCGGCATAGTAGTCATCAAACCGTTAGAAACCATTTGAAGAATATTGGAGTCACTAAGAAGCTCGATGTATGGGTGCCACACGAATTGATTCAATAAAAATACCGCAAGACTGTTTTGACAACCCATTATACCACTAGATTCTGCAATTGGTGCTCTCTTGGCCTTGCATATTTCGGTGTAGGATTTTTGCATTTTGTGTCATCGTGCAATCTTGCAAGAGCAAAAGAATGCCGCTATTGATAGTTGTCAGTGAAAACTCATAAAAAACACACAATGTCGGTCCGAACGACTTAGATTCCGCAACAAGCAAATGTGTTTTTAAAATGTTTTCAATGTCGGTCCGAACATAGTGTTATTGATAAACCCTATTGTTGATGATATGTGAGCTACCTTACTGAAACTCAAAATCGATAAAAACATGTTTTATTAATGGGACGGAGCTGAACTGGAAGAGAATTGGTCCAGACCATGGTCTTAATCTCATATTCGAAATATCAATGTCGATTTTCTGGGTGATCTACTCAATATATTAAATGTAGTGCCTTCGATTAAGTTTATGCTAGGTATATCTTATTTAAGGATGATTTTAATACAATTTTCGTTGAGTAATTAGTCTTGAACTCTTTTGCAACATTTTAACCACCGCCACGCTAACAAAACGCCATTAACCGAAAACATATGTATAAAGTGCCATAACTAAGACATAAAATTGTAATTTGGCACAGATGATCGCAATAGCAAGGGGCACTTGTATGTAAAAATTTTTGAAAAAGTGGCAGTGGCCACGTTATTGCGTTGAATATTGTTTCTTTTTCAAATTATTGTTTTGTTTAGCATCAGCACTAAAAAACCTTAAATGCTCATTTATAATCTTTCAAAATCTTCGTTTCCTGTTTCATTATAAGTGGTCGTTAGGTGTAGGTGTACAAATGAGCATCCTCCCCCGGACATCCACACATACACCACACTATCACACCACATCAACTCAACTTCACAATACTGACACGCACCTTCATCATACTTACCTCACAAACCATCAAAGCTTACAGCCCACATTCCACACTACACACCAACCAACCTCATCACACCAGCTGATTCCACACACAAAAGAAAAAAAGGGAACCAAAAGGACAACGGCAACTCGCTTCGTTTTCGATCTTAGCAGCGAGCATGCGTATATATATATATATTTTTTTTTATTTTATTAAAGCTTACATAATAAACAAATTATTATATAAACTAAAGTACGCAGCACTAGCATCACAGGCTTTCGGCTATATATATATATATGCATATATATGTAAACACAACCACAAAAAAGTTTTACATATGAAAGTGCAGTGACACCAAGAAATCTACATATGACAAAGCGAAAAGTGTGGTGAAAGATACAAAAAAAAGGTGCACAAGTGCAGTGAAATAATATATACGAGCCATTCCATCAATTGACGACATGGTTTTGTACCCGTGGTTCTCTGATTTTGACCAACCAAACTTTAGAATATCATGATATAGACCAATAGAAGAATATCTGTTAACTTTTTAGTGGTCAAAGTTGCTCCATTGTTTTTTGGCGCGCACTTCAAATTGAGATCAAACAAAAAAATGACTTTTTCTTTTATTTTTTAACGACCACAAAATTGAGTGAAAAAAAATTTTAAATTATCCAATTTTATGCAAAAAAATCTCAGTTTTCTGATAAAAATATTTCCAAAATCCAAAAAAATTTTCAAAATCAAAAAAAAAAACATTTTATTCCAAAAACCCGGTTTTTTATGCTTTTCCCCAACTATTTTTCAAAATTGATTCCGTTCGATTCCCCGTTAAATTTTACATAAGAATCAGTGTTCAAAAATATGGGACTCTAATCCCATGAACAGCAAAAAAAATGCAAAGTTGTCGCTCTAAATCCAAAACAAACATTATTTTCCTAAAAATCCGGTTTTTTGTGCTTTTCCACCAAAAATTGACTTTTCCATTCGATTCCTCGTTAAATTTTACATAAGAATCAGTGTTCAAAAATATGGGACTCTGCTCCCATGAACAGAAAAAAAAATGCAAAGTTGTCGGTCAATTTTGAAAAATAGTTGGGGAAAAAGCACAAAAAGCCGGGTTTTTGGAAAACAATGTTTTTTTTTTGATTTTGAAAATTTTTTTGGATTTTGAAAATATTTTTATCAGAAAACTGAGATTTTTTTACATAAAATTGGATAACTTAAAAATTTTTTTTCTCTCAATTTTGAGGTCGTTAAAAAATAAAAGAAAAAGTCATTTTTTTGTTTGATCTCAATTTGAAGTGCGCGCCAAAAAACAATGGAGCAACTTTGACCACTAAAAAGTTAACAGATATTCTTCTATTGGTCTATATTATGATATTCTAAAGTTTGGTCAAAATCGGAGAACCACGGGTACAAAACCATGTCGGCAATTGATGGAATGGCCCATACATACTAAAACTAAAAGTAAAAGTGCACAAAATTGTGATAACTCCTAATTAATAAAAAAAAAATTTAGAAGAAGTGGGTGCAAACTAACACTAAATAAAATACGAGCGCGGACATAAAAACAAATAAATAAGATACGGGCGCGAACCATAACAAACAAATGTAAAAAATAACCAAAAGTGATAAAAAAAATAACCAAAAGTGTAAAAACAAAAAAAAAGAACCATCAACACAACAAGCGGAACGCCGTAGTGTTGCACAAACGGTCAAATCTAAAAGAACCGATAGAAATTAAACCCGTTTAATAAAAACGGTTAGTAAAAACTCTAAATTGGCGACAAATTTAAGTACCGATTGAAACCAATACGGTAAATAATATATATGTATATGTATCCACAGTATACATATATATATATATGTGGATACATATACATATATATATATAATTATTCCTTGCTTTTTAAGCTTACCTTCGTGTATACAATACACACAATTCCTACAGAGAAAAAATTCAATATTTTCAATATATTTTCAAATTATTCTGGCAATACCGCTCCAGTTCATTAACTGTGGGCACTTGCCAATTATACGAACAATACCTCTTCGGCTTATTAAGCTGTGAGAGGAATTGCTTCAAAAAAGTAAGCAAAAATCGCAAGAAGAATACAGCATAAATGGGAATAAGTACAAACATACATATACACATATCCTCAAGTGGATTATATACGTCATATAACTAAAATGGATACATATATATACTGTATATACATGTACATTTATATTATACATTTGCGCTTTAGGGCATATTTCTGAACGCGAGTACACAACCACGAAATATTTCGATATTGCCTCATATTCTCACACGCGTATACCTATAAAAATAGAATACAATTAATCAAGAGATATTGGAAAAATATATTTTGGTGCGGAAAATCAAAGAACATTGGTTGAGAAATTAAATATTGCAAACTAATTACTTACCTTTGTACATACTTACACACACATATTGCAAGTCCAATTTTGGTGATTCCTAGCATTTATTTTGTTCCTTGTCACACAAGACCAAGCATAATTGCACATATTTTATTTAACGCATACTATATGCACATAAAATCCACACCTATGTACAAAGGATATTGAACTAGTTTCAGTGCGCGCTGATACAAGGGCATACGAATAAATCCATAATAAATATTTTTTCAAAAAAAAAAAACGTTCTACAAACGAGATCAATACAAGCGATAAACGCATTATTATATTCTTTTGCGGAAATAAAAACTCTTATTTTTTGAAAAGAGTTTTCGGTAATATCTCTATTAATATATATATATATATTTTAATAATTAAAATTTACTGAATGAGCACTGAATCAAAAGAATCTAAAGCAGAATTCCTAAAAATTCCGAAAATGACTAATGACGATAAAAGCCCATGTATACCTGCCGAAGCTACAGGCTCAAAGCAAGGTGCTGCAAAACAAAAAAGGGGGAGGGACATTTCTTATATTAAATTCATTTCTGAGAGCGACAGCTTGATTAAATACTGCCCTCGATTTGCATCTTCACCGATTCGGGACAACTCTGAATCGGTACTAGAAATAAAAAATAAATCTATTGACAATTTTTGGACACGCCTCCAAGCTGCATATGACGCAATAGTAGAAACTGATAAGTCAGATCTACCTGAAAATTTTAAATCTTCGGCTTACGCCAAATATGAAAATTGTTTAGACCGCTATGAAGACACAAAAGCAATGATCTCAGATCAATTAAAACTTATGAAGGCAATTGCACCCACAGTAGAGTAGGGTTACCACAATTGCAAGCCCTAGAGGCAAGTTCAGGCATTCACCTCAAAGTGCCAGCGTGTGATACGGAAATATTTCATGGAGGTTATGAACAATGGCCGCCTTTCCGGGACATGTTTACAGCCGTGTACATAAACCATCCAAAATTATCACAAACGCAAAAATTGTATAATCTCCGATACAAAAATAAAGGTCAGGCAAGCGTAATAGTCAAGCAGTTCGCATTGAGTGACGACAATTTTAATTTAGCTTGGGAAGCTTTAGGAAAAAGATATGAAAATGAGAGAATATTAGTTGACAAGCAAGTAACGATACTGATGAACTTGCCTAAAATTCAAAGAAAAACCAGTGAAGAATTCATCAAACTAGAATCCACTGTATCTAATTGTTTGTCGGTTCTATCGACACAAAATATTCCCACTCACAATTTGTATCCTATTCTGGTAAACATATGTACCGCCGCATTACCAGAAAAATCATTACTTTTGTGGGAGCAATCGCTCTCATCAAGAAGAAAATGCCCAACGTGGCAACAGATGAAAGATTTCTTAACTACCCAATACGAAATTGCGGAAAGGGTAGACGAAAAAGTAGTGAGAACTAAAAACGTTCAGCAAGACCTAAATCGAAGCTTCAATAAACCCCAAGCCGGAAGCAACAATCATTTAAACAGAAGCTTTTTCAAAGCACAATCGTTCACAACTGAACAAACTAAATTCACGTCATGCGAACTATGTTCTGGAGGGCATAAGTTAAAAGCTTGCGAGAAATTAAAAAATTGAATGTCAATGAAAGGAACAACTTTGTCAGGTCAAAAAGACTCGGTACAAACTGCTTGTCCCACTCACACAATCTTAATACTTGCGAAAGCAAATTTAATTGCGTATATTGCCACAAAAGGCATCATTTTATGTTACATCTCAATAACTTTCCTAACACATCTCATAGCAGCGCTTTCTCAATAAAAGCCACGGGTTTAGTTGCAACAGCATCTCCCGAAACAAAAACTCAAGAAAATTGCCAAGTGACACCATGTTGTTCAAAGGCATTAAAAACTCAAACGCTACACAGCGAATATCATAGTAGAGTACTACTACCTACAGCAGTTGTCTCCATCGAACATCGAGGAGAACTGTTCAAACTAAGAGCCCTAATAGACCAAGGACCGCAACGATCATTCATAGCGTCTAGGGCACAAAATAGGCTAAAACTGCCAACAAACAAGCCAATTATGAAATTACGGGAATGGGCTGACGGGTGGTGCAAAACTCTAACAAAATATGCCCCATTACCCTAATTTCCTCCCAAGTGGATAAGCGCCTTCAAGCAAATGCTATTGTCTTACCGCAACTAACAAACATGCTTCCAAGCTATCAAATAAATAGCAAGCATTGGGATAAAATTTCACACCTGCCCAACTGCAACACGCCAGTTCAGATAGACATCCTAATAGGCAGCGACCTTATACCTCAAATCATATTAGAAGGTGTTGAAAAAATTTTGAAAACACTAATGGCCCAAAATACCATTTTCGGCTGGGTTCTACGTGGACTAGTTGCGGAACCAGTCACAGCCTTGACAACTCAAGTTGAGGAAATCTCAAACGAGTACCTCAATTCACAATTGAGAAAATTTTGGGAGGTAGAAGAACTCTCCCCCATTCCAATTACAACACCTGAAGATCAGTATTGTGAAGACTTTTACGGGGCCACAACTACTCGATCAGACAATGGTCGGTATGTCGTACGACTACCACTAGAACAACAATTTCCAGACACACTCGCCTTAGATCACTCTCGCACCTTTGCAATACAGCAGTTTCTAAGTATGGAGAAAAACCTACTTAGAAAAGGTGAGCTTAAACAGGTTTATCATAGTGTCGTGGAAGAATACCTTCATTTAGATCACATGGAGGAAGTAAGCTCATGTGAAAAAATCATAAGCGGCAAATACTACTCTTTCTACTTACCACATCGTGCAGTAGTAAGGCCTGACAAAAAAACAACAAAAGTCAGAGTTGTCTTCAATGCCTCAAGAACCACTAGCTCGGGGAATTCTCTAAATGACATTCTCTTTACTGGACCTAAACTCCAACCAGATCTAATGCTCCTCATATTGAACTGGCGTATGTACAAATACTTATTCAATGGGGATGTCGAAAAAATGTATCGACAAATATTCGTACATAAGGATGATCAAGATTTTCAGCGGATTATTTTCCGAAAATCTGCCAATAGTCCACTACGTGACTTTAAATTGAAAACAGTTACCTATGGCGTAAACTGTGCCCCATATCTAGCCATTCGTACTCTACACGAACTGGCAGAAGACACAATGCCAGAATTTCCACTGGCAACACAAGTCTTAAAAACGCAAACGTATGTATACGATATCCTATCAGTCTTCCAAAAGCATACGAGATCTTATCATAGGTAATAAATGCCCTCAACCGCAGGGTTTCCATTAAAAAAGATAACAGCTAATCACCCAAATATTTTAAAAAGTATTCCAAAAGACAATTTGTTGGATACTAATTTCCTTATAATTGAAAAGGAAAGTACAACAAAAACCCTAGGTACTCAATGGAATGCGATATCGGACCAGTTTTCATACACGACTGAGTTCATATCCGCATTATCCGCCATTACAAAACGACAAATTCTCTCCTCTGTGGCAAACTTTTTTGACCCCGCAGGATGGCTTTCGCCAATTATGATACAAGCGAAAATTTTAATACAAGAATTATGGCTAGACGGAACCGACTGCGACGAACAAGTGAAACCTCTTTGCTTAGAAAAATGGTCCCAGTTCGCTAGTTATTTGACCGACATTTTGCAGATACAAATTCCACGATGGGTAAACTATTCCCCCGAATACAAAGTGGAACTACACCACTTTTTCGACGCCTCTGAAAAGCATATTGTGTCACTATTTATGTGCGCACACAAAGCGAAACCGCAACTACAAGCCACAAAGTAGCGGCAAAAGCAAAAGCTGCGCCTCTAAAAACTATAAGTCTCCCACGATTTGAACTCTGTGGCGCTTTGCTACTAGCAAAGCTAGCTTCAATGATGCAGACCTACTTAAACATGGCGAAATACAATTTATATTTGTAGTCCAATTCCGAGATAGTACTAGCCTGGTTAGAAAAATCACCACATGCGTGGAAAGCGTATATTTCTAACAGAACGTCTCAAATACTTGACCTAGTAAGATCAGCCACTTGGCGACACATAGCTGGTGCTTTCAATCCTGATGATTTAGGTGCAAGAGGATGCAAACCTCTGCATCTCGCCACCTCCACCCTCTGGTGGAATGGCCCCCGATGGTTAATAGAATCTCCCGATTCTTGGCCACAATCGCCCATGCGCAACATACTTGCCCCAGAAAGTCGAAAAATCGACACTTATCATGCATCTCTGGATGACACTGAGGAGCAACTTATATCCATTGCGATGCTTTGGCGCACCACGACTTACAAAAAGCAAAGGTGGCTCTCATCGCATCAACCCAAACGAGCTACTTCAGCCGCGATATAGCATTACTAAGAGAATCGAAGCCTATTGATAAAAAAGAGCTCACTCTTAGTTCTAAACCCATTTCTATATACAAAGGGTCTACTTCGTGCGAATGGTCGGCTTGCTAATTCAAGCGCCACCCTATAATCATACCAGAGAGGTGTCCGTTTGCCACGTTATTTATTAGATATATTCACATACTAATGCTCCCTGCCAAACATCGCCTCATGCAACATATGGTCCGCCAAGAGCTGTACATACCCCGAGAAGCCCCAAATAAAGAAGTGCATTTTCATGTTCAAAATCTGCACTATACATAAGCAGAAAATGCGATCGCAGATTATGGCAGCACTTCCACCTGAACGCTGCAATTTTGATATGCCTTTCACCACTACAGGTGCAGATTTTGCTGGGCCTTTTATGATAAGGGCAACCATGCTAACTTCTCCTACCTTCATGAAAGGCTATGTGGCTGTTTTTGTCTGTTTCACGACAAAAGCAGTACACCTTGAGCTATGTACAAATCTGACGACGGAGGCTTTTCTTGCGGCTTTTGCTCGTTTCGTCGGACGACGAGGCTTTCCATCAAAAATCATGAGCGATAATGGTAAAACATTTATCGGAGCTCAAAGAGCTACCGAAAAACAGTTTGTGGACTTAACAAAACAAGTCTCACCGGACATTGTCCAAAAATACGCTCCCCAAGGTATCAATTGGCAGTTTATCCCCCCAAGCGCCTCTCAAATGGGCGGCTTATGGGAGTCAGCTGTAAAAAGCTTCATATCTCATTTCAAGAAGCTAGCTGGCAACTATAAATTCGATTATGAAGAGTTCACGACACTCTTAACTAGAATTGAAGCCGTTCTTAATTCACGGCCTCTCGCTGCACTCTCGCAAGATCCCTCAGACTTTACTGCCCTCACTCCAAGGCATTTTCTTAAAGGAGTGCCCATTCTGACCACACCTGAGCCAGGCGTGGAGTCGCTTCCTTATTAAACCGTTGGGAAAGAATTACGATTCTCCATCAATACCTCAGTCGCCGATGGAGAGATGTTTATTTAAAGGACCTCCACAGAAGGTACCGATGGAAAATCACAGAAAATGCGCCTAAACTTGGAGATTGTGTCTTAATCAAGGACGATTGTCTCCCGCCTACCGAATGGCGGCTTGGCCGCATAGAAAAGCTCTACTACGGCTCCGACGGTCATATTCGCGTAGCAGATCTCCGTACACAATCCGGAACGCTAACTAGACCGCTCGTTAAATTATGCTTTTTGTCAACCCCAGATAAAATCGAAACGTAACCGCAACTAATAAACAAAGAAATAAAATAAATAAAAATATATATATAATAGTAAACGCACCCACAATAAATAAATAACCACGAAAACCCAAACCAAAAGGGAAAGGTCAATCCATATGACGACTCACTCCTGCCACATTACGTGGCACCACCGGCCATATGATTATATACACATATATATATGATAATTAAAAAACCTATTTCTCAACAGGTCAATATGGAAGCCGAGATGCCCACTACTTCAACGCCCACTGTACGTTCGGCCGGGACTGTTCTGCGCCCTAAAGCTACCCCTGTATCAGCGCCGCGAACAACCATCGCTACCGCAGCCCACCGAGAAGTTCCAACAGCTCAGCGTAGGGACACGCAAGCACGGGCTCCGGAACCAGCACAACTTCAGTGCGCGCCGTGTCGCCGCCGACATCGATTGCCACATTGTGGCATCTTCAAGGGGATGACACCACAACAACGCCAGCAGGTCGGCCAGGCCCACGGTCATTGCTTAAATTGCCTGGCGCCTACCCATCTACCCTTCGGAGGAGTCCCGCGCCTAGCACCATCATCACCATACCACCCCGCATCGGAGGCGCCATCCTAGCCCGCAAGCCCGTCGTAAGACAGCTCTCAGCAACGTTGTTGCAACACTGCAACAACAACTTCAGAGCCCTAGGCTTTCGCCAGCACACCAGCTGTTTCCACACACAAAAGAAAAAAAGAGAACCAAAAGGACAACGGCAACTCACTTCATTTTCGATCTTAGCAGCGAGCACGCGTGTGCGAACGGTTGAATCAAGCAACATCAGCGTTCCGTTTTTTCCCGAATCTTCGTAATCGAGCGGCATCAACGTTTTTTCCCGAGTTTTCATCATCGAGCGGCATCAGCGTTTTTTCCGAGTTTTCGTCCTCAAGCAACATCAGCGGTTTTTTCCGAGTTTCGCCGTTGTCATCCAGTTTCCGAATTATAAAAAAAGTTTTAACTACTATACTTTTTTTACATTTATAAAGTGAAATACATTGTGCTCAAACAAGAAAACAGCAGTTCTTATATACACGCATATACTCAATTATATACAATTTTCCTTTCTAATACAAAATCTTGTGGTGGTAAAGAAGAAGGTGAGTTAGTGAGAGATTCAGTAGGTTTATTTTATTAGCCTTTAAAAATTATTTTATTATTATTATTTTTTTTTTATTATTTTATACTGTATCTAATCATAGTCTGTTACTCAGGTTTTCGTTATGAGTAAATACTGAATACTTTCTTTTATAGCCGTTATAATTGATTATCAACTTCTGGCCTGTATTGATTAGGCTGTTGGCAAATTTGTTAATTTATCGATGCTTTTAAGGAACACTACGCCACTTTGTGGGTACCAAATATCATAATGAAGGATTTCGTTATGTTTTTTAAGAGTTTCCGTAATATTTAAACCATGTTTTATAGAGTTTCTATCGAACTTCGCTTTATCACATATATCATAATTATTTACTATTTGTTTCTATGTATATTTCTTTTTGTAATTTGGGATAGTAGTGTGTTTTCTTCATTTCCTTTAATATTTCATTTATTCCTCTGTGATTATTTTTTCTGTGTTTCTCTTCTATCAATATTCTTGTTTCTCTGTTACATACTTTTAAAATTGTGTTTGATTTCATTATTATCAAGTTTGAATTATTTGCGAAAAATTTTATATACTTAGTATACAAATATGTAACTCTTGAACTTGTAGGAATAATTTGTCAACTGGGCAGCAAATTACAATTACCCCTCTTTCCGGTAAATTCTCTTGAATTATTTTTAAAACGTCGCTTTCAAAAGTTATGTTTATCATGCGTCTTATTTTATACGTCTACTTCCCATATATTTACTTTTGTACATAAAATAGATAAATTTGAGCGAAAACTTGGTCTGTCCTATATAGGGGACTAATATCAAGATTTTCGAACATCCGGCTGACTTTACTCTATATGAATGGTTTTACACCTTAAAAAATATCTCTGGCTTTGATTCTTACAAGTTGCAAGAGTATAAAATATTTGGTTTCACCCGAAATTAGCCCTTCCTTACTTGTTATGTATGTCTGCACTGTGTTCCGCATCTGTATATAATATCATCGTTGAATATTTCGTTTAAATTCAATTCCATCTCATTGTTATATTCTCATAATTTCAACTTAGATCATCTGCACTTACATTTTCTTGTCCTTTTATATGCAATAGTTTATATCGAAATCGAACTCATTAAGCTTTATTCTCCTTCTTTCTTCAAATACTTGATCTTCTGATACGCAACTGTCAGGCTATGTCGACGTATGGGGCCGATTGCGAATAATTAAAAAGTAATTCGTTTTAGTTCAAACGCTATAAAGGTTTAATTTAATATAATTTTGGGTATATACAGGTATATATGTGTTGTTACTGAGCTCGAATAAGCTAGTGTTAGAGTTGAGTGTCAATATGCACACATACGTATTGTTGTGATTTAAATATATTTAACTCATTTTTGTGTGCTGGGCTTATTCCCTCGTTGTGGAATAATATGCCTTTATTATAAAAAGCGCGGGAAAGGTGTTTTCTTTTTGTTTCTCCTTCTGTTCTGTTGCATGAAGTTGGGGCGGTTGATATTCCTCTGCATTACGCCTCTATTACTTTATGTAATTTTTGGGAGTAATGAAGAGGAGTATTTGTTTGGATTAAACATCCCGGCCACCTTGCAGAATGTACGAATTAATTGAGTATTAGTAGTGTAACATATGTATAATGAAAGTTTTGAAATGAATTAGAGTAATTATCAGAAGTATACTTAGGGTTAGATGGTGCCAGTAAGGGTCCAGCCAAATGCTGTGTGCGCTACCACTCTACCATTGTCTGGTTTGAAGAGTCCACTTCTGATAATGTGTGGGTTGATATTCGCTCCAATCTCCAACGTTAGCTCTTTGTTGCTATGTCATTGAGGGTGAGCGAGGACTAAATGTTCAAAGCGCATTTGCATATCGTCACTTAAATCTAGCTCACAGGGTTTTTTGGGTAAATTGTTTCTGATAACTGAGTTACATTCCAAACAATACTTTGTATCATTGTTTGAGCTAATTTTTGTGCTACATATACGATAAGTATTGAGGTATGTAATTGGGAGTATGAATTTTTGACGAGTTAAGCCGCTATATTTGTAATTTCAAGGATAGGGTTCAAAATGGCTCGAACTTTATGTCATTCACTATCGCATCTTAAACGGATCTTCAATGTGGGTACTATGGTTACTTAGTCGATACCAGTGGAATAGTTCTTTCGTTTGGGAGAGCTGCCATTATTTGGGTTTGTTGAGCCTTGTTATGTATGATGCACGTTTTGCATTGATGAATTATTCTTTTAATCAGCATCTTTGGTTTGGGTAACCAAAATTTTGTTCTTAGGAGTCGAAAAATTAGCTGATTTCCGCCGTGTAATGTTGCTAAATGAGTAAATTAAGTTAGTAATTTTGACATACGACTATTATAGGGTAATAAGATAGGGTGACGTTCATTATAAGATAGTGCTGCGGAATTGGTTAATCTTTCGTCACTTCGCATAACTCCTTTAGGGTCAATGAACGGATTTAAAGTTAAGAATTAACTTTTCTTGTGTATTTGAGTTTTACGGGTCAATGCATCATATTCTTCTCGGAAATGTGCTGTTTTCAACTCTTATTTCGTGGTTTGACTAATCAGTTTCTCGTCTCCCTGGTGAGGCATTTGCGCAAAACCAAAATAGGTAAGCGATAACGCGAATAGCTCTGGGGAATAGGGTGGGTCGATTTCGGACTTTTTCGATTCGGTATTTCTAATAATGCGGAAAAGTTGCCTTAGTACTTCCTGATTCCAATGCAACTTTTTGTTTTGAGATCGGATTGCATCTTCAACCCCAACTCTGGCCTTGAAATTTCGGAAATTCGCCTAAAATCGTGAAATTGTCTACCTAGCGCCTGAAATACGCATCTCATGGAAAAATGTATCAAACAAAAGTTATTTGTCACTTCATTTGCTACCGATATGGTATATGGCCGTAGGACGAACCGTTCCCGAGATACGAGCGAAAATGCGGCGCGCCGCAGCGCAAGGTGAAAATCGGCTTGCGGCCACACTTCTTGACGTTGATTTCGCCGAGTGCTATCACTCACATTCATTCACCTACGACAAAGGACACGTTCGGACAGGTCTCCACAAAAATATTTTTTTATTGAGTCCCTTCATGCTTGTCGGTGATTTCGCCGAGTTCTATCACTTACATTCATTTCCCTGCGCCATACGACACGTTCGGACTAGTCTCCACATAAATATTTTTTCATCGTGTTCCTTCACTGTTGTCGTTGATTTCGCCGAGTGCTATCACTTATATTCTCTCAACAGAACACAGAACTCAAAACGTCTGTATCTAAATTTAAATTTAGATAGAAATGTCCTGTGTTTGGCATATATCTGTACAATCTCTCTGAGTCCCAGTTACCTACTTACCAGGATGTTCTTTTGTGTTATCAGTTTAAAAGATTTCGTATAGGGCGACTCCGAGGCAACAACTATGAACCTAGGAGTAAAGAGGTTACAGAAATAGTTGCAAAAAAGGTTGAAAATACTTTCAAAAAGTCATATATTCCGATAGTTTCACACACCAGAGTTGTACAAATGCTCATCACATACCATAAAAAATTTCTGACTTTTAAACAAATGTTTTCAAGGAACCCAATAGGTTTGAGCTCTAAAAGAGACGACTTTGTCTTTTCTGAAAGAAAATTATTTGACATCGCTGCTTGTAAATGCATTTATTTTTCTTCTTACACTTGTCCAAAGGAGAGGAAAGTTCCTATCAATGAACAACCATTTCTCTTGGACCAGAGAACCAGAAGAATTGGTCGCATTGGAAGTGTTGATCTACCTGAAACAAAAAAGATTACAAAGAAAACTGAACGTAAAGAAAAGCTTTCAAAACGTGTTTCAACATCAACACTTACCAGAAAAGTATCAGCTAGAACACGTGACCATTCAGATCAGCCAGACTCTCATACAGACAACAACAATGTAGGTGCGTCGCACATGGATTCTTCCAAAAACGATGCTGATGATGAATTTTCTCTTCCATCCTCTAAAACAAAACAAAACACAGTAGTATTAGTATGTATTAGTGATAAAGCAGCGGCCTTGATTGTTTCATCTGCTTTTCTGGATGCCAAAAAAGCAGGTTTGATAACTGAGGATCAGGCTCGCTTTGTCACTGACAAATACAAGATTAGTCGCGCAAAAAAAGTGTTGGAGTTAAGCTCCAAAATACCGAAAGTATTGACTCTGTATATGGGCTGTATTTGGACGGCCGCAAAGACAATACACTTACAAAAGTCAGCGAAGGTGAAAGTTACTACCGCGACCTTGTCAAAGAGGAACATATTTCTCTTATAGCGGAACCTGGTTGTCATTACTTTGGCCACGTCACCTCTCCTTCCGGGTCAGCTGAGGATGAGACGCAGGCTGTATGGCAACATTTACAAGACAATTCAGTTGATGTGGAACATCTATAAGTTGTCGGTGCTGATGGCACCAACACGAACACAGGTTGGAAAGGTGGAATCTTTCGGAAACTAGAAGAAAGAATAGGTAGGCCATTACAGTGGGTTGTTTGTCTTCTACATTTCAACGAACTTCCATTTCGTGCTCCTTTCGAACAAATAGATGGTGTCTCAAAACGTCCAAATACATTCTCTGGCGACATAGGTTAACTGCTCCCTGATTGTGAGAAGTTTCCTGTTGTCAAATTTGAAAGTTTTCCATCCTGCCAATTACCTTCTGAGGTTATTAATCCGACCCAACTTAGCACAGACCAAGCTTATCTCTATAAAATATCAGAAGCTGTTATTTCCGGTCAATGTTCCTCAGATTTAGCGTCGATGCATCCAGGTAACATGTGCAAATCTCGCTGGCTCACCTGTGCAAAAAGAATTCTGAGATTATACTTTTCTACGGACAAACCAACAAAGGAAATAAAGATTTTGGTCAAGTACATACTTACAGTTTACTCACCTTTGTGGTTCTCAATAAGATTCAACAGTTCAATCAAAGATGGCTCGGGCCATCTCTATGCTGCAATTCAAAGGTCGATATACTTACCTGCTAAACTGCGCAAGGTTGTCGGTTCCTCCATTCAACAGAATGCTTTCTTTTCTCTTCCAGAAAACATTCTCCTTTGTATGATGACTGACGAACGGATAGAAGTCAGAAAGTTGGCCCTTGACCGTCTTCTGGCAGCCAGAGAAGCAGAGTCTGACACTGTAAGTGGAAGGGTTAGATATAATAAAGTGCCAAAGCTGAATTTCAAAGCTACTAGTCATTTCGATATGATTAACTGGAAGACTATTACCTTCAGTGTTCCATCAGTTCTTTGTTCAGTTTATAACGAAGAACTCATAAGAGGGCTGTCGGGAGACACTGCAGAGGTATGGAAATTTAGTGAATTCCCCTCTCACACCGTGGCAGTCAAGAGAACCGTCAAATTGGGACAGAGGCATCTTCTAAAGTTATTGGCCCCCAATCTGGTGATCGTTTTATACGCTCTACACTGAAATCTAGGCAACAAGTGCCAAAGTTTAGTACAAAATCTGATTTTATCAATAAATTTGACACAGATTCAGACTAAAACAAGCCTGACATATGGTTGGTTGGTTGGGTTGGGCTTGGAAGGAACCCGAAGAGGAGCCACCTCCACGCGGTGGGTTCTGGGTGACAAATACAGGTTAGCTGAGAGCTGCAACCATTTTCACCTTGCGCTGTGGCGCGCCGCATTTTCGCTCGTATCACGGGAACGGTTCGTCCTATGGCCATATACCATTTCGGTAGCAAATGATGTGACAAATAACTTTTGTTTTATACATTTTGCCATGAGATGCGTAATTCAGGCGCTAGGTAGACAATTTCACGATTTTAGGCGAATTTCCGAAATTTCAAGGCCGGAGTTGGGGTTGAAAATGCAATCCGATCTCAAAACAAAAAGCTGCATTGGAATCAGGAAGTACTACGGCAACTTTTCCGCATTATTAGAAATCCCGAATAGAAAAAGTCCGGAATCGACCCACCCTACTGGGGAACGTCTTAACGGGTTCCACGGTGGTGTTGTATGTTTTCTCCGTTACTGTAAAATACTCCTTTTCATGTTCTAGCCATTGGGATCCATACCAGCAGAGGTTGCAATTCAATAGAACGGTGGGTGTACATCCTCGGCTTGCCAAGTCTGCGGGATTGTCTTGGCTTTCCACATGGTTCCAATTATCGACTCCTACTTTCTCGGTGATTGCAGCGACTCAATGAGAAACGAAAGTGGGCCATGAACAGGGTGGTTTGTTTAACAAAGCAAGAACTATGGTTGAGTCAGTCCAAAAATAATTTTTATATTGGGTTAGGTGTAGTTGGGATAGGGTAGAGTTAACAAGGTTGGCTAGTAGAACCACTCCGCAGAGTTCCAAACTGGGTAGGGATACGGTTTTAATGGGAGCAACTCTTGTTTTTGACACTAAGAGAGTTGTCCATATTTTATGTCCAACTAAGACCCTTATGTAAAGTGTCGCGGCATATGCTTTTTCTAAAGCATCAGAGAAACCGCGGAATTCGATAGTGGCTGTTGGGTTAAAATGGGTCCATCTGGATAATTCAATTTTCGATGAAGGGTGAGGGGCTTTAGGCTTTCATCCCTGTCAGACTAATTTAGCCATATTTGTTGCATTATTATTTTTTCCGTGATTATTATTGGACTAAGCCAACCGGCTGCTTTGGCTGATAAAACTTCACGTTTGGTGTAAGCGGGTTTTTTCTCCATTGAGTTGACGAACCAATCCTTTTTGGAGTTCTATCCAATGCCCAGAGTTTTGGTTTTTTCGGGTTCAGAAAGGTTGAGTGATTCCGTTTGTAAAAGATGATCCTGTGGAAGCCCTTTATGAATGTGTGGGTAATTGGAGGTCCATTTTCGTAGAATCCTGGGGACTTCAGAGCAGAAACGAGTTTATCGCGTGCTGACTTTGCCGTGGTTAGGTCATGAGTTAAAGCTAAGACATCGTCTACATACATTTCCTGGCGAGGTATTTTGGCTGCTAATGGGTGGGTTTCTTCTACATCATCGGCTAGCTTCATGAGGGTACGGATCGCTAGATATGGCGCACAATTTATGCCGAACGTGACTGCTTGCAATTCAAAGTCTTCTATTGTGTCTTACGGGGACTTCCTAAATAGTATCCTTTGGAACCGAGTATGATTAGGGTCTACGAGTATTTGCCGGTACATCTTTTGAATATCCGCATCAATTGGAAGAGTCGCAAATTTGTAAACAGAATAACAAGGTCTTTCTATAAAGTAGGCCCAATATGTAAGACGTCATTTAAGCTTTTCTGATTTGACGTGGGGCAAGACGCATTAAATACCACACGCAATTTCGTGGTTATACGATCGGGTTTAATGACTGCGTGGTGTGGTAAATAATATTGGGTCGCTTTAACAGAAGGGTCATATTCTACGTTTTTCATTTGTCGGAGTTCCAAATATTCCATAATGCCTTTATCATATTCTCCCTTCACTTCGGGGTTTTTAAGTAAAGCTCGTTCATTTCTGAGTAATGGGGCCAACGCTAAGTGTCTAGAGTATCCGATATCAATATTGTCGGGTTCTTTTAAGGAAAGGGTTACTCTATAGCGCCCATTTGAATTACAGCGGGTAGTTTTTTGTAAAATTTCCTCACAAATTTGATCTGATTTGGAAACTATGGATTCTTTTGGGATTTCTTCCACCTCCCAAAAACGTGTGAGTAGATTCTCAGGGTTCACTTTATTGTGAAATGATACTATGGCGGAGTTCTGGGAGGGTTGAGTTATGGGTCCGGACAATATCTTTCTGAATTCTGTCTCTTGAGCTAAGAGGGAACCTAGTGTGTTTCTTTTGTCTCCATTGAGTAAAATACTTGGATAGATATCTCTACCGTTTAGTATATCCACGAGTCTTGGTTTGTGGAATTGGGTGTCTGCTAAAGTGAATCCAAGGTTTTTAAGGCACTGCTTTGGATCTATGGGATATGAGGGTAAATTATCAGTTAGGCTATTTAGTATAAATGCCTGTGCTGATAGCTTATAATTTATGTTCAAGGGTGAGCAACGCGTGATTTCATAAATACTCCTTGGAGTTGCTGAAACTGCATTGTTTAGTGCGGTCACGTGGGCTGATACAGAGTGGATGGGTATATTCAAACTTCTTCGAGATATAAATGTGGCTTCCGATCCTGAATCAATAAGAGCTCTCGCGAAATATCGCTGGCCATTGTGTTCTACTTGAACCATTGCTATACTGAGTAATATCTGCTTCCTACTATGGTTGGGTGGGTCTAGTTTGATAATTTAGTGGACCCTATAGTTTTAGTGTAGGCTTGTCCATTTGTATTTATGCTTTGGTAGGTAATGCGGTACTTGAAGCGTTTTCAGGGTTCGAACTAGTGACGTTTGGTATTTCCGGAGTGGTTTCAGGTCGAAGGCTGGATTCTCTGTGTATTAGAGTATTGTGTGTTTTGTGGCACCTATGACACGAGAATTTACTCCCACAGTTCTTGTAACTATATGATATGGCCAAGCAGTTATAGCAGTAACCATATTTTTTGATTGTGGAGATGCATTCATTGCGAGAAAATTGGGACATTCTCGAATAGGCTCCTGCTTTTTGCAGAGCTTACAGCTTTCTGTTTCTTTATTAGGTTAAGCAAAGTTAAACTTACTATTCCTTTGAGTATTAGGGAGTCTAGCAATTGGCGTTTCAGCCACGTTTGCATGAATAATGTTATATTTCTTTTCATCTGTCCTTTTAACTGTACCGGTGTTGTACGGGGGTAATTTGGCTACTGTAGCTTTGAAATTTCCAGCACACTCGATAGTTTTGTATTTGTGGTTTAAAAAACTGTCGAAATTCAACCACGTCGATATATCTGAATTTTCTGCTAGGGTATATTCAAAAGTTTCGAGAATTTGTTTTGGTAGTTTTGAACTACAAAGATATATTAATATCGAATCCCAGCTTTGTGTGTCAATCTCAAGGATGTTTAAATTTGTTTAAACGATATTAACCCAGCGTTGTAAGCTTTTTATAGCACAACCTGTTTCTTGAGTTACTTGGGGTTGGTTAAAAAAGGTCTTAATTGGGTGCTTACTGCAATCTCTTATTTTCGTATTGGTCGACTAAATTTTTCCAGGAAAGTATCAAACCAGCATTTGTTAATGGTGCGTTTTGAATAACCTCTCTTGTTTCTCCTCGGGTCTTCTGAGTAAGGTGAAAGAGTCTTTCAACATTACTAATACTTGGGTAACGGTAACTTTAAAGAAATCGATGGTTTCATGTCCTTCGCGAGAAATTTTTCTAATCTCATCGTATGAGCGCGTTGCTTTTTCATAAGGCAAATTTAGTTCGACCCTTTTAATTTATAGGGTATAGACCGATTCATCTTCACTTTGGGTCTGAAGATAGTCTTCCACGAATTCAATTAAATCCGTTGTAATTTTGAAATCTTCCATTTCCATTTTTGGGTAAGATGTATTTAATGTGTAAATTGAACGAGCAAAATGACTTGCATAGGGTTACAAAAATGTAATAAAACAAACTTAAGTGATTCATTTATTTTTAAAATTATTTATATGAAATTATTAAATTTTCGATGAATCGTAGAAAAAAAAATTTGAGAAATAAAATTTTTGCAGGGTTTTGCACTTTTTCCTACTGGGTCATCTTTTTAATTTCCTACTGGGTATTTGTCTTTTGACGTGCTGTTCGCTAGCAATTTTTGTCACTAACAAATATAAGCGAATGGGTGCGCTATTCGTAGGTAATAGAGGGTGTATATATATTTGTTTATACTATATATGTAATTTTAGTTCAAGGAGAAGAATCCAATAGCCGACGGCAAAATATATGCAAATTAATTCCCGAATCGCGCGAATTTGTAAAAATATATATATTTTTTTTCTTTCTGCCAACGCGCAGAGAAAATAAAACTCGTGGTATCGACTGGATTGCCGGAGACAAAATCTAACATTTATTTACCAGTTACTCTTATTTATACATTTGCTTATTCAAAGTATATATTTGCTTATTATTTACTTAAAGTTATAGAAAGAGTCAAATTACATTAATTTCATATTCAGCAGTTATTCTAATGAGAGCGGAAAAAGTATATCGAATTCTAATTAAATTTATGAGGCCACCCAACTACAAAGTGTAGGATTCAATATTGTTTACAGTTATAGTCACGTGGCTGTGTGGAGGCTGTCATTAACTCCCCCCTTCCTAAGATGAATCGTCCCCGATTCACTATTATTTTGAGTTAATTTATATATTTGATCTAAAAGAGCATTATAAGTGATTTCTTGAAATTGCGCATTTTCGATTGGTTTGGGAATTGCGCGAGATTTTTTTCATTTTGATATTAAGTAAGATATGAAAATTATTCCCAAGATTAAAATTATATACCAAAAATATGAATGTACTGTTATGTTCTTGTTCCGTTCTGCTAAAATATTTATATTGTCTAATTTTAACAGTTTATTGGTTGTTTCAAAATAATCTAATATTTCAAAATTATTAATATGGTTATTTTTATAATAATTCCAAATTTTTTTTTATTTTTTTATTTTATTTTATTTTATTTTTTTTTTTTTTTGGTTGTTTCAAAATAATCTAATATTTCAAAATTATTAATATGGTTATTTTTATAATAATTCCAAATTTTTACTTCAATGTTTTCATAAGATTGATTATTTATTACAGTATAATTTATCAATGTTATTAAATATGTTCCATTTAATGTTTGATTATCTACAATATTTTTTCCTGAAACAGACATCGCTCCTAGTTTTATTTCTTCTATTTTCAAATTTTTCTCTTTTAGTTTTTTACATTTTCCTTGTTTTTTATTTAATATTTCTGACAAACATGTGATTTTCTTATTTAGTTTACAATAGGTTTCTGAAATTTCTGTTTTACAATTCTGAATATTAAAAAAATTATTATCACAGTATATTATGTTCTGGTCAGTAATAAGCTTACCATCTAATTGAGCTATGTCTCTTTCATCGTAGAACTAAAGTATAATTATGTCTCTTTTTTTGTGCTATTTTAAAATTTGAAATGTCCATTAAGTCTGTAATGGTCATTGTACCATGTTGGTAATAGGTTATATTTTTTAATTCATCAAAATGTAAAATTGTTGGATTTAAAATTCCTATTTTCCCAAATGTTATTGTATTTATTATATTTTGTAGTTCATGTATAATGTATTGATTTCTTCTTCTTTTGATTTTTCTGGCTGTGTTATCATTTTTTATATTATTTACTGTATCAGTTAATTCTGTTATTACTTTAAAAATTTCTGAATTTGTAGTAAATTGTTTGTTGTTATTTATAGTTAGATCATTGAATCTATCATTTATCTTTATGAAATCGTCATGATCTGGAGTTCCTGCTATCTATTTCCAAAGTGTACCTAATTCATTTATTCCTCTTTTTTGTTTAACATGGTTTTGTTTTAACTGTCATAATAAAGTTTCAATTAATAATACTTCTGATTCTGTTTCTTGAGTGATAATTTCTAAACTATCATTATTATCAATTCCATATTTCATATTGTTATAAAAACTTCTTTTTTCTTCTGTTATTATATTTTCAAAGATTGTTAAATTAGTGATGTGAAATATATCTCCATATTCTTCATAAATGGAAACGTCTCCATTTTCGATAAGTACGTAGTCCTGTCGGGTATAATCTATGATATCAGCTATTGTCAAGCCAATTAGTAATGCGAAAATTGAAAGGATCATTTTGAAAATCTATAATTAATGATTATTTTATGTTATCTTTATGTATAATTCTATTTCTATTGTTTATTATTATGTTATTCCCCAAGTTTTCTTTAACTTGTTGTTTCTTATACATAACTTGTCCATTAGTTGTGCTATGACGTGGATCACAAAAGTAAATTTCAATATTTAACCTTTGCATTAAGGATTTAAATGTTGGTGTGGCAAAGCTTGGTTCATTATCTAAAGTAATTTGTTTTACATCTGTGAAGGTTTGAAGTAATTCTAAAACCGTTTCTTCGATATTTGACTTGCCTTCTATATGTTTTAATATTAAAAATTTTGAATAAGCGTCTACACATGTGATAAATTTTAGTTTCTGTGCGCAAAAAATGTCTAAATGGAGCTGCTCTCCTTCTTTCTCTGGAATTGGGGCCTTACCTAGGATGGCGATCATATTTATTTTTATTGCATATTATACAATTTCGAATGTATTCTTTCAGTCTTTTCCTCATTTCGGGCCAATAATACAATTTCTCTATTTGTTTAAGATTTTCATTATAGCTTCGATGAGCTATATTATGAGTTTGTTCTATTAATTCGGACTGATCTTCTCTATTAATAATATCCATTGGAAAAAGTTTGGTAAATACAAATTTGTTTTGAAAAGATTGTTTCAGAGCTTCTTGGATTTCGTGCAAGTCTTCAACAGTGCAATGAATCGCTGTCACTAACTTTGGTTGAATATATTCTTTAAAAATAGTCATTAAATTTTCTACTGTGTCATACTCTATTAAACGCCTTTTATTCCCAAAGGTTTCGATTACCTCATGAATAGTGAACCTATTTTTACTTAGTATAATTTGCTGTTTAAACTGATTAAATGGTTTTTGTGTTTCCTGTATTTGATTGTTTTCGCTACTTTGTGCCGAGTGCTCTGAATCTTCCGATTCGTTTGATAAATGGTTTAACTGAAGACGGGAAAGTGCGTCTGCTACTATATTGGTTTTACCGGGTTGGTACACAAATTTAGGAGAGAATTCTTCTATAATTGCGTGCCATCTTTTCATTTTTGGATTCGGGTTACGGGGTGATAAAGCAAATGTTAATGGTTGATGATCAGTATGTATTTCCAAATTGGTTACACCATAGAGATAATTTCGTAGATTTTTTAGTGCCCAAACAATGGCATAAAGCTCCTTCTCATTAGTTGCGTAATTTCTTTCAGTTTTATTAAGAGTTTTTGAAATGAAGGTAATTGGTTTACCTCCTTGTGATAGTACCGCACCCATTGCAAAGTTAGATGCATCAGTAGTTAATACAAATATTTTTAAGTAATCGGGTTGTGTTAATTCCATTTCTGAAGCCAAATGATTCTTTAATTTATTTAATGCAGATATTCCTTCATCAGTTAGAGTTATTTAAAATTTTTTTGATTTATTTTTAGAAATCCTACCATTTTCTCCTGATAGGTATTTTGTCAGAGGTTAAGCTATCGCTGCATAGTCTTTAACAAATTTACGATAATATCCTGCAAGCCCTAAGAAACCTCTTAATTCGCGCAAACTTCTTGGTATTGGATAATTTAATATTAATTGTATTTTATTTGGGTCTGTTTTGATAACATTCTGAGCTACTACATAACCTAAAAACTCTATTTCTTTCTCAAAAAATTCTGATTTTTCTAATGAAATTTTCATATTAGCTTCTTTTAAAATTTGCGTAATTGTTTCCAAATCCTTTAAGTGTTGAGTTATATTTTCCGAAAAAACAATTATATCATCCATATAAACGTGACAAATTTTTCCAATATGTTCTCGCAATATGTCATCCATTGCCCTCTGAAAAATTCTAGGAGCATTTTTTAAACCAAAAGGCATCCTCAAAAATTCATATTTCCCATTATTAACGGAAAAAGCTGTTTTCTCAATATCATTCTTTGACATTATAATTTGATGAAATCCTGATTCTAGATCGATGCTTGAAAAATATTCTGCCTTGCCTAAATTAGACAATATTACGTTAGTATCTGGAGTAGGGTAACGATCGGGAATTGTATGCTCGTTTAGCTTTTTGTAATCGATTACCATTCTAAGTTTTGGTGTTCCATTCTCATTTGTGCCGTTTTTTGGTACCACCCAAATAGGTGAATTATACGGACTTTTACTCGGTCTTATGATATTTTCATTAATCAATTTTTTCATTTCTTCATTAATAAACGAATTTACGGATAAGGGATATGGATATTGTCTGCTCCATATCGGATCCTCATTTTTCATTCTTAGTTCTGCTTTTACTTATGTCATGAAGGGAAAGTTTGTATTGATACTTGAATGCATTTGAGCAATTTTTTCTTTTATATGTATTTTAAGATCCTGCAATTCTTCATCCTGATTTTCATTGTTTGAACTTTCGGAATTCTTTACCAAATAATAATTATCATTATCACCATTCGTTTCTGAGCCACTTTCACCCAATATTGAATAGTTATCGTTCATGTTGCCGGTATTATCATCGGCTGGCGTTGTAGAACTTCTTTGTTCCACAATACATTTTTTATTTAATTTGCCGGTATTATCATCGGCTGGCGTTGTAGAACTTTTTCGTTCCACAATATATTTTTTATTTAATATGCCGGTATTATCATCGGCTGGCGTTGTAGAACTTCTTTGTTCCACAATAAATTTTTTATTTAATTTGCCGGTATTATCATCTGCTGGCGCTGTAGAACTTCTTTGTTCCACAATAAATTTTTTTAATATAATATTGCCGGTAGTTGCTTCGGCTGGTTTTACGGAATCTTTATGTTCCTTAATTTTCTTATTTATACCGATATTTACCTCGGTTAAATGTGCAGAATCTTTTTGTTCCTCGATTTCTAAGTTTTCTCATTTTTTATTTTCAAAATAAATGTTCATACTGTTTGCTTCATTTTTGTTATTATTTTTTTCCATATAATTTATTTTCCTATTGGGCACGTCGATAAGTGCCCCAATTTTTTTAAGGAAACTGTATCCTAAAAGGAGATCCGATTCTAAACCTTCTATTTCGTAGAAAATTTCTTCGACCCCAGATACGGTTATTATATGGTAATGCTTTATTATGGAATAGCCGTTCACGGTTTTTATCCGTTTAATAATGGCTAGTTCATTTTTGTTATTATAAACCTCAGGCTTAATGTAGCAAGAGGTTGCTCCTGTATCGACTAGAGCTTTTAAACTTTTCTTTATTTTTGAGTCGTAGAGCTTTAGATAGGGGAGTTCATCCCCTCTTTGCCTAAAAAATGACTTTCATTCATGTTGTTTATCCTCTGGGTTTTCTCCTGTGGGCGAAAGCTATAATTGCTTTCCCTTGGTCGTTTTATTCCTTGGATGTTTTTATTTGGAATATACCTATTTGGTTGGTCCATATTGGCTTGATGGCTTGTACTGGCCAATGGTTTTCCAAAATTTTGGTATTTATGGCTATTGTTTAGTTGGACTTTGGGTAATTTTCCCTTCGGTATGATCTAGACATAGATGAATCTATATCCATTGGTTCTGGTTTTGGCATCTTGCTCCTCTGATGAAATCGTAAATTATTACTTGGATAAAACTGTTTAACTTTTGTCCTTTCATTTGCAAAATTTTGTGCAAATCGAGTTCTCTGATTATTGGACTCTAATTCCTGAGCTTTGGCCAATGCGTCGGGCAAATCTTCCGGACAGAGGGAAAATATAATATCTCTTAATGGAGCGTTAAGCCCAGTTATAAATATTCGAAGAGCCTGGTCTCAATTCTTTTTATTCAATTCTTTTGTTATTGGTGCGGCCACTCCAGAAGTCATAATGGTTTTATTAATCATCAACGTTAGTTTTTTGTTAACTAAATTATAATATTCAATGACCGTCATTGAGCCTTGTCGTGAACACTCATTTCTTGTTCTATGATATGTATTGGACGTTTGTCCGAATACGCAAAATCGAGACGCGCAATTATCGCGTCAAAATTTAACACAGTACCATGGTTGGTTAATGTGTCATTTGCTTCTAGTGTAATTTTGTTACTCAAAATCGTAAGGGCTGCGAAGTACTTTCGGCTACCTCTTACATATAGGCTCATAACGTGATGTGCGGCTTCGCGCCAGCTAACATAAGCGTTTATCCTTCCTGAAAATTCTGGTAAGGATTTTATAACATCTAGTGACTCATGACACTGAATGTTGTCGTTTATTATTTCCGTCTGAAAATCTGTTACTCTGTGTGTTTCAATTTCAACTTGATTTTTTAATCTGTCAATTTCTTGCCTTATTGTAATATTGCTTTCCGCAATTAGGCGCGTAATTAAATCTACCGTTAATCCTGCCTCATTAATGATGATTAATTATTATTATTTTTTTTAGTTTAGAGAAAGAACTTTCTTATTATTTTATACTTGTATAATCTCTTCTAGGAAGAGATGCTCTTCTATTCTGGAGGGATCTTTTATGTAGGATTCGCAGAATTGAGCTAAGTTATGGGGGTCTTTTTATTTTGTTATGTGGCTGGTCGAGCCTTAATTTATATTTGTATTTTATCGCAGTTAATCGCAGAGTTTTTTTTATTTATTTTAAGCTGGAGGGTCCCCCGAAGGTGGTGAATCGCAGCTTTAATTTATTTTATTATTGGTTGCACAAACTAGAAATTATGTTTTATTTTTTTCTGGGGCACTTTTTCTCTTCGTGATCCCCACCGCAATTTTTACAATAGTATAATCTAATATACATAGGTTTAATTTGGGTGTTCCCCATAAATATATATATATAAATATAATTTTAACATATTAATTTTAATTTCAACTTACAAATATGTATATTTCGTCGCTGTCTCGTTCGAAATTTCCGCTGATGATGCTGATAATAGTTGCTTTAGATACAGTAGGCTGGTCAATTCCATGAAAAATCGCACTAGGCTCGTTGTTGAAGCTAAGGGGTCATATGTATATTTGACGATGAGTGGTCTTCCTCCAACATCCCTTTATTTTCTTGCTGTTCTCTGCTTCTGTTGCTTTTGTTGCTTTTGTTGCCGCTATTTATTGTTCTTGTTGTTTTATAATTCTGCTACTGTTGTTGCCTCCGTTACTAAGTTTTTTTTTTGCACTTTAAAGTCATTTCTGTCATGTACGATATTCCTGCTGCGTCTTCGATAAAGTCGTATTTTTCTTATATAACTTTATCTTTATACTTCTTCGTAATGTTCAGTTCTTTGATTTTTTCAAAAATATTTACTTTTCTGAAAAAGTTCTTTTAAGCTTTAACGTCTACTCTGCGCCTTCGCTATATCACAACTCGCTGAATTTCCGTTTAGTGTTAAGTTGTTGAATTGCTTGCTGCTGCATTGGAGTATTCGTGTTTGGCTTCCAATGCCGATATTTTAAAAAAATTAGTAAATTAACTTTTCGTAGTTTAAATCACAGCACTTGATTCTGCTGTTCCTTTAACTCTATTTAGCTTTTTCTTTTACTTTTTTATTTGTTAAGTTATCACTTTAATGGCGTTGGTCCGTTTCAGCTTGTTTTAAACAACGTTTTTTTAAGATGGCAATTTTTTGTTTGTTTACATTTTAGATTAAAATCACAGAGTTCCTTCTTCTTAATTTTCTTCCTCTTCTTCTACAAATAGGTCGAGCCCCACGTTGGGCGCCAATTAATTCCCGTATTGCGGGAATTTGTAAAAATATATATATATATTTTCTTTCTGCCAACGCGCAGAGAAAATAAAACTCGTGGTATCGACTGGATTGCCGGAGACAAAATCTAACATTTATTTACCAGTTACTCTTATTTATACATTTGCTTATTCAAAGTATATATTTGCTTATTATTTACTTAAAGTTTTAGAAAGAGTTAAATTACATTAATTTCATATTCAGCAGTTATTCTAATGAGAACGAAAAAAGTATATCGAATTCTAATTAAATTTATGAGGCCACCCAACTACAAAGTGTAAAGATTCAATATTGTTTACAGTTATAGTCAAGTGGCTGTGTGGAGGCTGTCATTAACTTGCATACATATATTTTATTATTGCACTTCTGCTCTTGGTTAAGTATATGTAGGAATGTGTGTATGTACATCTTCTTCTTCTTTACTGGCGTAGATACCGCTTACGCGATTATAGCCGAGTCAACAACAGCGCGCCAGTCGTTTCTTCTCTTCGCTACGTGGCGCCAATTGGATATTCCAAGCGAGGCCAGGTCCTTCTCCACTTGGTCCTTTCAACGGAGTGGAGGTCTTCCTCTTCCTCTGCTTCCCGCGGCGGGTACTGCGTCGAATACTTTCAGAGCTGGAGTGTTTTCATCCATCCGGACAACATGACCTAGCCAGCGTAGCCGCTGTCTTTTAATGCGCTGCTCATCGTTCCATCGAATGCGATATTCGCCGTGGCCAACGCGCAAAGGACCATAAATCTTTCGCAGAATCTTTCTCTCGAAAACTCGCAACGTCGACTCATCCGTTGTTGACATCGTCCAAGCCTCTGCACCATATAGCAGGACGGGAATTATGAGTAACTTATAGAGTTTGGTTTTTGTTCGTCGAGAGAGGACTTTACTTTTCAATTGCCTATTCAGTCCGAAGTAGCAAGTTGTTGGCAACAGTTATCCTGCGTTGGATTTCTAGGCTGACATTGTTGGTGGTGTTTACGCTGGTTCCAAGATAGACGAAAGTATCTACAACTTCAAAGTTATGACTGTCAACAGTGACGTGAGTGCCAAGTGATATCAATATCATCGGCATATGCCAGCAGTTGTACACTCTTATAGAAGATGGTACCTTCTCTGTTGAGTTCTGCAGCTCGAACTATTTTCTCCAGAAGCAGGTTGAAAAAGTCCCAGCTTTTCGTGTTGCTCAACGTCAGCTTACACAGCCGTATTAGTTTTGCGGGGATACCAAATTCAGACATCGAGGCAGAAAGGCAGCTTCTTTTCGTGCTGTCGAAAGCAGCTTTGAAATCAACGAAGAGGTGGTGTGTGTCGATTCTCCTTTCACGGGTCTTTTCCAAGATTTGGCGCATCGTGAATATCTGGTCGGTTGTTGATTTACCAGGTCTAAAGCCACACTGATAAGGTCCAATCAGTTTGTTGACGGTGGGCTTTAATCTATCACACAATACGCTCGACAGAACCTTATATGCGATGTTGAGGAGGCTAACCCCACGGTAGTTGGCGCAAATTGTGGGGTCTCCTTTTTTGTGGATTGGGCATAGTACACTTAAATTCCAATCGTTGGGCATACTTTCGTCCGACCATATTTTGCAAAGAAGCTGATGCATGCACCTTATCAGCTCTTCGCCGCCGTGTTTGAATAGCTCGGCCGGCAATCCATCGGCCCCTGCCGCTTTGTTGTTTTTCAGGCGGGCAATTGCTATTCGAACTTCTTCATGGTCGGGCAATGGAACGTCTGCTCCATCGTCATCGATTGGGGTATCGGGTTCGCTTTCTCCTGTTGTTGTGCTTTCACTGCCATTCAGCAGGCTGGAGAAGTGTTCCCTCCATAATTTAAGTATGCTCTGGGCATCGGTGGCTAGATCACCTTGGGGGGTTCTACAAGAGTATGCTCCGGTCTTGAAACCTTCTGCAAGCTGCCGCATCTTTTTGTAGAATTTTCGAGCATTACCCCTGTCGGCCAGCTTATCAAGCTCTTCGTACTCACGCATTTCGGCCTCTTTCTTTTTCTGTCTACAAATGCGTCTCGCTTCTCTCTGCAACTCTCGGTATCTATCCCATCCCGCACGTGTTGTGGTCGATCGTAACGTTGCGAGGTAGGCAGCCTGTTTTCTCTCCGCTGCGACACGGCACTCCTCGTCGCACCAGCTGTTCTTTTGCACTTTCCGAAACCCAATGGTTTCGGTTGCAGCTGTACGTAAGGAGTTTGAAATGCCGTCCCACGGTTCCCTTATACCGAGTTGTTGACGAGTGCTCTCAGAGAGCAGGAGTGCAAGCCGAGTAGAAAAACGTTCGGCTGTCTGTTGTGATTGCAGCTTCTCGACGTCGAACCATCCTTGTGTTTGTTGGCGTGCGTTTTTTGCTGCACAGAGGCGGGTGCGAATTTTGGCTGCAACAATATAGTGGTCCGAGTCGATGTTAGGACCTCGGAGCGCACGCACATCTAAAACACTGGAGATGTGTCTTCCGTCTATCACAACATGATCGATCTGGTTGGTGGTTTTTCGATCCGGAGACAGCCAGGTAGCTTGATGTATCTTCTTATGCTGGAATCTAGTACTACAGATAACCATATTTCGGGCCCCGGCGAAGTCGATCAGCCTCAACCTATTTGGGGATGTTTCCTCGTGGAGGCTGAATTTGCCGACCGTAGTGCCAAAGATACCTTCTTTGCCCACCCTGGCATTGAAGTCGCCAAGCACGATTTTGACATCGTGGCGGGGGCATCTCTCATAAGTGCGCTCCAAGCACTCATAAAAGGCATCTTTGGTCACATCGTCCTTCTCTTCCGTCGGGGCGTGGGCGCAAATCAGCGATATGTTAAAGAACCTCGCTTTGATGCGGATTGTGGCTAGACGTTCATTCTCCGGAGTGAATGATAGTACTCGTCGACGGAGTCTCTCTCCCACCACGAATCCAACACCAAACTTGCGCTCCTTTATATGGTCACTGTAGTAAATGTCACAAGGACCTACTCGTCTCTGTCCTTGTCCCGTCCATCGCATTTCTTGGACGGCGGTGATGTCAGCCTTTATCTTTACGAGGACATCTACCAGCTGGGCAGCGGCACCTTCCCAATTAAGGGACCGGACATTCCAGGTGCATGCCCTCAAATCATAGTCCTTGTTTCGTTTGCCATGGTCGTCATCAAAAGGGGGGGCTCTCATCCGAGGCTGATTGTTGGTTTTCATTGGGAGTGTTTTTTTACGTGGCGGGTCCCAAACCCAGCGCACAACCCTATGCAGGGTGTTTCGCCTTCTCACTTTAGCTCGCCTTCAAACGGATGTTCTTAGGCTACCCAGAGGATACTTGGTCAAAGACCGGAAGTCGTGAGCTGCTTGAGTCATATGTAAAAGAATCGTTTCTGGCCACTCCCAAGTGAATGGCGATCAGAGAACTTTCCTCACTTGCGTGAACTTCTACACATGACTCCATCCTCCTGTACATACATGTAATTAAATAGTGTAAATCAAAGTTTTGTCAACCTAATAAAACAAGCTTAAGTCTTCTTCTTAAGTCTTCTTAAGGACAGAATTTGACAACTTTATATTATTATATATGTAGAAAAGATATGGGTCGCACTTACAGTTTTTCCGGGGTTTGTTAATTTCGGTTCGTCTTTGTTTTTAATCACTTGTTGGGGTATTTGTTGATTCAGCGTACAGGGTTTTTGTTTGTGGGGTGCACTATTTAAAACCTTCAGGTTGGGTTGTGGAATTCCAACCATGATGTTGTTGGTAAAACTCCCACGAAGACTTTCTTTTAATTATCGCGGCTGGATGGACCAAAAATGTCGGGGTATGTCGTCGGATGTGGCCGATTGCGAATAATTCAAACGTTATAAGGGTTTAAATTAATATAATTTTGGTATATACAAGTAAATATGTGTTGTTACTGAGCTCGTATAAGCTAGTGTTAGAGTTGAGTGTTAATATGCACACATACGTATTGTTGTGATTTAAATATATTTAATTCATTTTTGTGTGCTGGGCTTATTCCCTCGTTGTGGGATAATATGCCTTTATTATAAAAAGCGCGGAAAAGGTGTTTTCTTTTTGTTTCTCCTTCTGTTCTGTTGCATGAAGTTGGGGCGGTTGATATTCCTTTGCATTACGCCTCTATTACTTTATGTAATTTTTGGGAGTAATGAAGAGGAGTATTTGTTTGGATTAAACAGCAACTTTTGAGTACTCCTTGATAAATCTTTTATGTTATCCTATAATACTAAAAATACTTTTATCTCCTTAACATTACTTAGAAGTAAAATCTTTTCTATTTCTTCCACTTTTTGTTGGTTTGGTTTAATACCGTTTTTGATAATCATGTGGCCTAGGAAATATGTTTCTTGTGTTGATAAATCACATTTTTTCATTTGTATCTTTAAGTTTTTCTTTTTTAATCTGAATAAAATTATACTCAATGATTCTGCAGGTTGGTGCTCTTCCACGCTGATAGGAACTAAAAAGATATCATCCTTGTACACAATGCATATTTTTCCGATATTCTCTTTTAATATTTCATATAAGCTTTTGGAACGTTGCCGGTGCATTCCGCAATCTTAAAAATTAATAATGTCCGTTTGCAGTGGAGAACGCTGTTATATGTATATTAGGTTAGGTTATATTAAGGGGTTATATACTATGTTGTGTTGCGGAAAAATGAAGGATAATTTGGAAATTTTTTAAAGGATGTAGCGATTATTTTATTGAACATGAGTTTTGCGTTCCAAAAGAACCTATTGCGAAGTGAAAAAATGTATTTAACCATTCAGAAATAATGAAAAACATCGCAGTTTTCTTAGAAATGCGATTTTCTTGAAGAGGTTGACGGTGAGCACCATTCCGGTGCAGCAACTCAACTGAAATCATAAAACACAAAAAATTTAATTAATAAATAGACGTGCGGAGTCGGTGAATGATGGGTTTTGTTAAAAAAAAATTTTGTGGAAACGAAGATCATTGTTTCAAAAAGTCATGTTTACCGACTGAAAAAAATTTTATTTAAAAAATCTTAACATTGCAATTTAAATTTATATAAAAAAAGGCTTCGTTGACGGGCTGCCTACATTAGTTATAAACGAATTAAAAAAATAAGGAAAATCGGTGAGATAGATTGTTTGCAATCGTGCTCACGGCAATAGCACTTTTGAAAAAAAAAACGATTTCCAGATAATCACGTTTAAGCAGCTAGGCTTTCGTCCTGTGCTAGGCTTTCGTCCTATGGCTACGTGCGTTATGTAACGCTCTAACTTTGGTTCTAATTCGCATATCTTTATGAAATTTGGAAGAACATTATCTACGACTTATACTTTCTGATGGAGCAATAAAAATTTTTTCGATCGCAACGTATAACATAAAATAAAGCAATAATAATTTATTTCAAAACTGAGTACTTAATTCTTTTGTCAGTTATTATTAAGCCAAGCTCGAGCCCTATGAATGTCTAGTCATCAAAATTAGGTTTGCGCGTGTTTCGCTCAACTGCCTAATAATTGGGAGAGCGGATGCGCATGTAGCGCATTCCATTAAGTTAAGAGTGCTATAGGAGTCCCAATTGTAAATTGACTCCTAATTATGCGGACATTGTTGTTAGGGAATTTATTTTGTGTTAACTTATATAACCTCTTAAGCTGATCGAAGATCTCACGTGGACTGCTATATGTAGACATTTGTGAAACCTTAGAAAAGAAGAACTCCTGTGTTCGGACTTATAAATTAGCATTTAATTTCCAATCTCGCCAGTTCGGTGAGATGTCTGAAGGTATGCGGTCCCAAGTGTTTCTTCATCTCCCAAACGCGGACAATCAAGAAGAGTCATTAAGTTGTTTCCACCTTATCTTATTCTATACAGCTTCTGATAGGATTTCCAACATGGATGTATAGGGCAATGGCCTGTTAAAAGTCCCACAACTAGGAAGAGGGTAGCCTTACTGAGAGCAACGGGTTCACTAGAATTCCTGCCAAAAGGCTTTCGCGACAGCACGTTTACACGTTTACCTATGGTGGCCCAGGGCTGGCCAAGCTTCCGCGAGACCCAGCTACGAAGTAGTAAAACACAAGAGGATACGGGAGCTCTTACCCGCTCCCATTCTACCCATAACGCTTCTAGGGTGTATTTCTTAGCTGGTTCAACAGCTTTGCAATTATCTACGATTCCGCTATAGCCCAGCACTCATACCAGACTCATTACAATAACAGTCGATGCTATAGATAGCAAAGTTAGGCACTCCTCGACCAACCCTGAACGCTCTTTAAATGAGTTCGAGGGTAGTATCGCCGCTCTGCTATCTGAGTGAATTGTCACTTCTCTTAAGGAGGCTGCACTCCGAAACAAATGGGCAAAGAAGCAGCCGCCTCAGTCCGGTTTGGCGACTCCACGATTCATGTTATCCAGTATGAAGTCAAAGAGTGTGAGAATGTCCGAGTGTTCGGATACGTGTTTTTTTAAGAATCCAGATTCTTTGTGTCTGATAGCAACTTTCGCAACTATACACCTTTCGGCAATATATGCAAACACTGTGCTTTTTGTAGAAGTTAATAAGTTAGTTAATAAAACTATCTCGATAGAGTCTTTCATATATCTGGCAAAGATTCGTCGGATAATGCTGGCGATTTCGCCGCTTATGAAGACTCTATCTACGTCACCTGCCTGCGGATTCCCACTGGCTTCCCCATTTCTATTGCTGGCAGAATGGCCTGATGAAAAGATTCCTACTAGGATCTCAGTACTCTGAAGCCTGCAAGGGGGCTTGAAAACAACGACGGAGTTGAATGGCCGTTAAAACATTACCACATACAGGTCATTTAGCATTTCTCAGGATGAACTAACTTGGAGGCGACAAAATCTCTGTCTAAATCAAACACTCAAAAATATTGGCATCTCTCCAAATTTTCAAATTCTATATATCGTCTATATTCGGAATTGCAAATCTGTTTTCCGTAGATACGCTGTTCAACTTCATGAAGTCGATCACAAGACACTATTTTTGCTCACTGGTTGCGTCCAGCTTCTTTAGTACCAGGCAAATAGGACTGTTGTAACTTGAGGATGCTCAAACTATACTTTGAGTTAACATTTGGTCTATTTGTTTTCCTATTTCCGGTTTGTGTATTTCCTGTTATCGGTAAATTTTAGAGTAAACCGATATATATTTTTTGATTATTATTCTATGATTTGTTGAACTTGTAAATCTGAAATTATCACCTTCGTTATAAAATACGCTCTTATATCTTTTTAGTATATTTATAAGTCTATTTTTGGCTATACCGTTAAATAGATATCAACGAATTCCGTAACACATTTATCTTTTATGTATATTATGTATGATATTGTGGACCGATTATTATTTCATCTCTTTGATGATTAAAGTGAATTAAAATTTCTCAGTTGGCTATAATTTGTTGTCTGGTTTGGCATTCATATAATGGCATATAATTGTTATTGTTGTTATTTTCGTTCCTAGGAACATAACCACCATTATACTTGGAAGATATTCTATTTTAACGTTGCTCTAATAGTCTTACCATAGCAATTTAGGTTAGGATCTTTCCTTTGTTGCCCGAGTGCTGCGCCGTTAATTGGTTCTGATATCTTCCCTCGAATTCTGCAATTCCATTGATGCAGTTTAAAATGATTTGAAAATATTATATGGTAAAAGCCTCAATTTAAGAAAAATATGTCAGTATTTATTCTGATTCAACTTTGTTTCTTCTGTTGTAGTAAAGACACTTAACTACAGTTTTGAAATCACAACTTTAGTCGTAACATATTAACCATTTTACAGTTACTCTTATAGTCTTGAAGCCAATGTTTAACTTATTATTATTATTTATTTTCGATTTTGTAACACCCCTCTGTTTGTAAATTATTTTCGATATTGCTGCTATTATTCTTGTTGTCGTTATTACTTCTTCTGCTACCATTCTTTTTTCATTTGCCACTGTTATTGCTGCTACAGGGTGGGCCATATAAAATTTTAAATTTAAAAAGTCAAAAACAAAAACGGCTTGATATTTCTCAAAGGTCTAACATTTATTTAAAAGGTTGTTGGGAGTACTTTCTCGATGGTTTCAGGCCTTATGGCAGCTACAGCAGCTTGAATCTCGTACTTTAGATTTTGAATTGTTTCTGAATGGTTGGTGTAACATTTATCTTTAACAGCTCCCCACAGAAAATTGTCCAACGGAGTTAAATCGCAGCTTCTGGGAGGCCAATTCACATCACCTCTTTTCCTAATTATGCGATTTTCGAAGATAGGGCGTAAAAGATTGAGTGTAGTGTTTGCTGTATGGTCAAGTGGCTTCAACTGTTGCACCAATTGAACTTTATATGGCTTCTTAGCGAGGTTTTTTTTTTCAAAATTCGTCGCAAAGTTGTTCGCGGAATGTTTAATTCTTGCGATCGACGGCGAGTTGAGGTGGATGGATTCTCATTAACATTTTCAGTCACAGTCGCAATATTTTCGGTTGAACGCGCGGAAAGTAAACATTGACGTTTTGGTTTATCCACCTACGAGCCAGTTTCACGCACACGCTTGACAAATTGTTGCACAAATTGAACTGATGGCACTTTTTGTCTGTCCATTTTTTTTTTGCCAAATTTCTCACAGTTTGGGTTGAAGACTCACCACTTTGGAAATAGTTTTTCAATATTTCCCAGTTTTCTTCGAGTAAATAGTGACCCATTTCGTAAATTTTAAATTTTTTACTGAATATTTGTCACTTTTAGATTGGTATTTGACGTTTCCAATGTCGAAATATAGATAATTCAAATTTAAAACGTTAGATGGCCCACCCGTTATTACTGTTGCTGGTGCTATTCTTGCCGCTATTGCTGTTGTTGTTACTGTCACTAGTGCTGTTTAATTAACGACCCAATTTATTGGAGAATACAAGCCACTGGTGACTCAGTATAATCTTACACTCGCGCGGGTGTTTAAAATGAAAAAAAGAGTTGTGTATTTACAAAGTACAATTTATTCAAAGATTTCGGTTGTTTGCATTACAATGTTTTTTGAAATGTCATATCGCGTCGAATCGAATTAGGATGTGCTGCATCGTTGTCGGCGCGGGTGGAACGATGACGATCGAAGCCAAAGTGGGAATTCCGTGGCGCAGTGTGGATTGAAAGTATAAAGCGTTTGTGGATGGGCGGCTTGTGTAATCCGAATATTAGATAACGAATGTGTGTATGGCGAATATTCAAATCTTTTTTGTTGGCTTAGCGGCATGCGATGTCATCGTGTGGTGGCCGCTTGCTGAGTGTGGTGATATTCTCAATTGTGGTGTGATGTAGGTCATCAGCTTTTTATACCATGTTCAGACCGAATATTTAAAGGAATTAGATTGCATTTAATAACATTCACTAATCAGCCCGTTCAAAAAACATCTGTTATTGTGATTCAAGAATTCGCTTAATATTTATCAAAAGAAAAGATTGTCGTATAGTATTTTGAAATAAAAGCCGTCTTTTTTTAAATATTTTCCATATAATAGAAATGATGGATGCATAATGTTAGAGATTTCCAATGCTGAGAAGTACGAGTATTTAGATGGCGCAAAATCAGGGTCGCACAGAGAGATTTTGTGTAAATCAGTTTCAAATCATTTCAATAAAGTGATTTGGAACTGTCATTTTTGCATGGCGAAATCTCGATAAATTTACAAGAGTGGGATAAACCACTCAACAGTCGAAATCGTGTGATTAAGTGTCGGTCTGAACATGCTATTACGGGTAAAGTGGGTAGATGCTTAACTCATTTAAACAACTGCTATTATTGTTGCCGCTGTTGTTATTGTTATTGCTACTGTAGCTGCTATTGTTGCTACTGTTATTATTGCTGTTGTTGTAATTACTGCTGCTGGTGCTTTCCTTGCCGCTGTTTTTCTTGTTATTACTGCTGTTATTGTTGCCACAGTTGGGTCACGTGTTAAATAAAAGACGACTACGGAGTTAAAATAAAAGTCCGATCTTCTTTGCTGTACTTCAACTGAATGCTTTATAAATTTTTGCGTTTCGTTGACATTCTTATTTGATGTGCACGCAGGCACTTATGCAAGTATTTTTTATTTGTATACATATGTATATGTTTGCATGCATTCTAGAGTTATTTGATTGGTCAGTAGAAATGGGTAGTCAATCTTGATTTTTTAAATATAGAAGTTGTTATTGAAATGAATATTGATTATTTACAAGATGCGTTTCAAAGTAAACAGGACTTCTAGTGCCCCTGGCGCCCCTTATATGTCGAATCTGCAATCTCTTCCGATTGTCCTGTGAGAATTTCATGGATTGGAAGTGTAGTTTTACGTTTTAAGTGTCAGTATGTTTGTGTTTTCGGTGCAGAAATGAGCTTCGAACAAAGAGCCAACATTAAATTTTGTTTTAAAATTGGTAAAACTTTTACCGAAACGTTTCAATTAATGAAACAAGTTTGTGCCGATGATTGCCTGTCCCGTAGCAGAGTGCACGAGTGGTTTCAACGTTTTCAAAGTGGTCGTGAGAACATAAATGACGATCAACATGTGGGACAATCAAAATCCGTAATCACCGGAAATTCCATCGAAACTGTGTGTGAATTCATCAAACATCTGCCGAAATCATCATTGAAATTGATGGAAATTTCACATTGCATTGTGACCGAACATTTGGGCTTACGAAAGGTGTGTGCACGGTTTCTTCCTTACAAACTGACTAACGACCAAAAATTGCTCTGATCCAACATACAAAGGACGCTTTTGACCAATTATTTTACTAAAAATCACATTTTAACCATTAACCACTCCCCGTACTCACCTGATATGGCACGGTGCGACTACTTCCTTTTCGGAAAAAATGCATTGGCCCATGGAAGGAAAGCGTTGCATACGTAGAGGCCATTCAAAAGGCATGCACCGTTATACTGGCCGCCATACCAGCCAACGAGCTGAAATACTCATACGCCATGCAAAAAGCTGTATTGAAGCAAATTAACGCTTTCATGCCCGAATTAAAATGGGCGGCGCTAAAACATTTTTTACAACATATATATGTTAGTCTTAACTCAGGTGTGAAATGATAAAAATTTCAAAGTCATTGGTGTCCTGGTTCGCTAGTTACAGGATGTTGCCTGTAGACAACAGCGCTTTTATAAAATTACTTTAAACAAACTAGACACTATTCCAGTGATTTATTTTTATTGTCAGTAACTATATTATCTTTATTTATTTATGTTGTTCCGTTGGTTTTACAATAAAACAGCTATTTTAATCTTTTTAAAAACTTTTTGCGTAAACGCTTTTTTTCCGATCTTGACAATTTCACTTTACGAAAAACGCCTACTGAATGAACCCTTACATAGCTGACGATAGTATAATTCACTGTTAGTTTACACAATACACCAGACTACATAATCCAAAAAACCGCGCGCCAAAAAATTGATATAACGGGACATAAGGAGCATATATGTAAATGTTGCCTATAGGCAACATCGAGCATGAAATGAATAAAATAAATAATATTGCCGGAAAAACATTTGTTCTTTTTTGTTTTAAGTCCTTTTTACTTTGGAACGTATTTACCTTGTATTATTTTTTGTAGGAAGTTTATACCCATATGTGACTACATGCGATGTTGTGCCTTCCCTATTTGTGGATTGGGTAGAGCACACTTTAATGCTAATCGCCGGACATGCTTCCGCCCGACCGTATTCTACAAAGAAGCTGATGCATAATCCTTATCCATTCAGCGCCACCGTATTTGAATATCTTGCTCCGCAATCCATCGTCCCTTGCTGCTTTTTTGTTCTTCAGACGGATAATTACTATTCGAACTTCTATGTGGTCAGGCAATGGAACGTCCGGCAGTAAAGTCGCCAAACACGATTTTGACATCGTAGTGGGGGGCAGATCTCCTATGTGCGCTGCAAGCGCTCATAAAAAACATTTTGGTCACATCGTCCTTCTCTTCCATCGGAGCGTGAACGCAAGTCAGCGATCTGGTGAAGAACTTCGTCTTGATGCGGATTGTGGCTAGACGTTTATCAACCGGGATGAATGCCAAGATTCGGCGACGGAGTTTCTCTGCCACCACAAAACCCAAACCGAACTTGCGCTCCTCTATATAGCCGTCGGACCTATTCATCTCAGATATTGTCCTGTCCAGCACACTTCTTGGACGGGGGATATATCAGCTTTTACTTTTACGTGGACCTTAACCAAGTGGTCAATGGCACCTTCCAAGTTAAAGGACCAGACATCCCAGTTGTCTACCCTTAAATCGTAATTCTCAATGCGTTTGCAGTGGTCATCATCAAAAAGGGGGTTTCTCATCCACGAATGTTTTCTTTCTTTCATTGTGGGTGATTTTAAGTGGCTGGTCCCAATATCATCGGACAGCCATGGGGAGGTATGTTTCGCTTTCTCACTTTTGTTCGCCTTCAAACGAATGTTTTGGCTAACCAGAGGAAACTTGGTTTAAAACAGGAAGTCGTGAAGTGCTTTAGGACTGGGAGCACCCAGCCGTTTCTAAAATGGAGAAGGTTGTATAAGTACATATAAATAGATTCACTTCTGTGTGCCCTGGTTGGCATCCTAACCAAATAAAGCGCTATATCCACTCACGCCTCTGCCACAGTCTTCCTCAAAAAACTGGCAGTTACTCCAATACAGGTTTCAGTCTAGTGATGACGATAATGCCGAAGTTAGGCATGAATGAAACAATAAGTTCATTTTTCACCCAATTAAAAGGTACTTCGAGATTCCTTACTTTTTAAAGAAAAGCATAGAACTTCTAATTTAATGGGGAATATTTATTATCATTAGAAAGAACATTATCTAGCACTTCTTTTTTGAAGATTATCTCTTTAAAGTGTTGAACGCGGTTACGTCCCAAATGGCCTATCTATTATTATATATTTTTGAAATAAAAATACTCCCCCATGTACAAAAACAAAATCTCCCGGAGTCAACGGGTTAGGCAATAATTTAAAATTTCTTAAACCATCTTGTGCAGCAATTTGTTGATTTTGTCTTCACGGTTACCGAAATCACCACCCTCAACGTAGTGATTAGCCTTCTTACGCCATCCGCCGGTTGGAGTGTTCAGTTTGATTGGCCATAAGAAGTTGGAGGCTTTCTTGAAGTGTGCGCCAACAGTGAAGATTTCATGTACCAAATCCTCAACGCACTGGATATCATATTCTTTTCGCAATTTACGTTCAATAACGAAGTTGTCGGTGATGGGAAGACGTTGACGATTGTGCTTGACGAAACCACGTTTGTAGACCAATTCGCGGACATATTCCAAATTGGGGTATCCCCATGTAATGTAGGGTTCAGCGATGCGCAACATGTTAATGGTGGCTTTGTTCAATTTGATGAAAACACCATTGTTGTTTGTACCACGAATACGGATAACAAAAGCCAATTTGGATTCAGCTGGCACGTAGAATTGGCCGCGTTTCTTTGCCAAACGGCGCAACTTGATCTCACGACGGTCAGCACGCATATATTCGGCTTAGTATTTCTCGGCACGAACCAAGTTTACACGTTTGCGTAGCGTAATGACAGCAGTACGCTTCAATTTACGCTTGATCAAGACAGCACGTTTGCTGACTTGTTTCTTGCTGAATTAAAAGTCCAAATTTCGTTGACTTGTTTGAACATTTCGGCCGATAACTGGCAAATGACAAACGTGATGTTTTGTTCCAAGGCCTGAATTGAACAGAAAAAAATTCTAACGATCTTGATAGCCAATCGACCGGGCAAAAACGTAAAATTATTTGCTTTGTCACCATCTTGTTGGAACCAAACGTCGCTAAGATTACGACCTCCAATTTCCGAATCGGCTTTCCAAGGTCTTTGTGTACACTCTCAGCTACGGCAGTTATATTTTCTTCACTGCGTGTTGGAATTGGACTATTCGGTCGAGTATTATCCAATAATAAATCCTGGGTTTTAAGGTGGGTGATGGTTTTGCAAGTACTACACTCAACAGGCAATTATATTGACCATAAGTTGAGGGATGCCCTAATAGTTGTACGTTGAAACCAACAATGCCACTGAGGCATGGATCAGAAGCCGAACGTGAGGGAATGTCACGAGTCAGAATTTTTTAATGTATACAATAATAGGTATAGAGTAATATGTAGCTTAAGGACACTTAAGTTTGGATTTTAATAAAACAGTCGTTAAATGGAGACCATACAGTGTGGTAATTTTTTTAATAACATTTAATTTGGATAACATAATTTGCTCCCAGCTTTACAAACATAACTGGTGCAGTGAGAGCAAACCAATAACAAAAACATTATCTCGACAATCGGTTAACAGAAGTTAAAACAACAATTAAATGAAACAACAAAACTGCAGTTATACAAAAAAATAAAATATATAAATAAATAAAATAAATATATATAAGTGTACATTAGGTGCTTTTTTTTTGGACTATTAAGTTTTTTCAGTCCCGTCACGAAGTTTCCTAGGAAATACCCGCAAAATTTTAGCCCTTAACATTAACATTAAGAAGTGGACTAAAATTATTTTATAAAGATTATTATAATTAATTATTATAAGATTATTAGATATAATAATCTCGTAAATGACAGAAGCTGTAGAATAAATGTATATTACAAATTTGTGGGAAATTTTATTTGCTATAAAAAAGGTCCGAGGTCAAAATCGCTATCATTAATACTTCTCGAGATATTCGGCTTTTTAAGTAAGAATTTTTAAAGATGGTATGTATTAAAAAATCTATGAAAATTGCCATAACTAAAACAACAAAATCAACAACAGCAACAGCGGAGACAGCAGCAGCAGCTATAACAAAAACAACAACATCAACAGCAACAACAGCAGCAGCAGCGGAAACAGCAGCTATTATGCAGAGAAGAATTGTACGAATAAATTGAATGAAGATACTTTAAGAAAACAGTGCTCGGAAAAGAAAGATAAACCAATTTAAATAAAATGGCTCATAATATTAGGAATTTGGGAAATTGTGTAATAGCTACTACACAATTGTTAGAATTAAATGCATTACATAATCAGAGCTCAATAAGACAACGTATTGAAAAAAATATAAAATATGAAACAGCAGCAGCAGATATAACAAAAATAACAACATCAACAGCAGCAACAACGGAAACAGCAGCAGCAGCTATAACAAAAACTACAACATCAACAGCAACAACAACAACAGCAGCTATAATGCAGAGAAGAATTGTAAGAATAAATTGAATGAAGATATTTTAAGAAAACAGTTCTCGAAAAAGAAAGTTAAACCAATTTAAATAAAATGGCTCATAATATTATGAATTTAGGAAATTGTGTAGTAGCTAGTTATTACACAACTGTTAGAATTAAATGCAATACATAATAAGAGCTCAATAAGACAACGTATTGAAAAAGATATAAAATATGTTAATTCTTTTGAGGGTGATACCGGCCAATTGCCAGCATTCATTGAAGCAATAAATAGGATTCTGAGGAATTATCTAAACCAATTAACAGGAATTATATAGTTTCATGGGACTAGACGAAAGTAATTTAAATCCTTCATTCAGAAAATCCAATAACTTAGATGTTAATAGGTTCCAAAGAATAAATCACGATTATAAGACGCAAAACAATGCGCCAAGTAATAAAAATAATTTTACAGGCCAACAAAGTTGTAGGTCTTGACATGCCAATAGTTTTAACAATCAACAAAATTACAGGCCAACATATACAAATAATTCTGCAAGTCAGCAACAAAATAATAACACATTAAATTTTCGAGATTAAACAAATGGATCGGGTCAACATAACTGCAGACCACAAAATACAAATAATTTTTCTAGACAATACTCTAGGAATACTTGGACTAACAATAGAAGTGGACATTATAGGTTTAGGAATTTTATAGGCCTACTCCCATGGCAGTAGATACTATGAGTCGGGTCGAAGAACCAGTGGAAACAACCCTTAACAACGGTTTTTTACCAATTAGCCTCGGGATACTATGATAAGAAATTGTTATAATGCTAGCACTGTTTGTGAAAAAGTGGTGCACTTGGGTAGATCCAGGTTTCAATATTGGTATAATGAAATAAAAAAGAACTTCGAAATTATTTACCCATTGTACAGCGAGAGATTACGGTTATAAGTACACTAAATGGCAATATTGAGAAACCAAAGATTAAAGTAAAAAATCCTTGTCCTGCGGAAATTAATTACGAAAAAAATGCTATGATTAGATGGCTATTGTAAGATATCGACAAGCCATATGATTTTTTATTAGGAAATGATTTTATTTTCAAAAATTTTAAAGCTATTGATATAGAAAAAATGAATATATCTTTGAAAAATGGAACAATGATTCCTTTTCATATGAAAACTGTTCAGGAACAGGTTTATTCATTGAAAGTGAGTGAACAAACAAATGTTGCACTTGACACCGTCACCAAAGGTGGCTAATGAAACTGCAAGATTTCAATTATGAAATGGAATATCAGAAAGGGAAAAATAATGTAGTAGCAGATTTTTTAAGCTGGATTGAAAACTCTCCAAAAATCGACGAAAGCAATAATAAATAATCCAATTTAAAAATATCAGATACAATACATTTCGCAGAAGAGGAACTGTTGGAACATTTCTTCGTTAAAGAAAAAATTGTCAACAAGTATAAGACAGAAATTATAATAGCATATAGCCCGAAACTGAAGTTCAAATAATACAAAGAAGGAAAGTAACGTCACGGAAAACATATTGAAAAATATTTTCCGAAGACATATTGACAGGGGCAAAGCGGGCATTTTTCAGAAGTGGAGGAGGCCGATTATCACAAAATTCAACTATTACTTATAAGCATGTTTTCTTGCAATAACTAGCAAGCTGCAATTCATAAAATGTACAAAAAGAGCAACAGAAATTATTCAGGAAGAAGACCTGCATAAAAAAATTTCACTGTATCATATATAATTGCGAAAAATGCAAGGAAACTGATAAAGCCGAAGTTTAAACTAACAGAGACACCTTCAGATAAAAATGAAAACATAGATGTGGACATTTTTCATTTTAAAAACAGTCATTTGTCACAGTAATTGATAAATTACCAAAATTTGAAGCAGCATACAATATAACTGACAGAAATTGGAGAGCAAAAAAGGCCATCATAATTGAACATATTACGAAATTTGGGAAACCAAAGAAGATCATCATGGGCAACGAATTCAGGGCCGAACAGTTGATTCAGTTCTTAAATACAGAAGGAGTCGAAGTACATTTAAAAAACCAAACTCCCATACAGGTAATGCAGACATTGAGAGGCTGCACTCAACGTTGTTAGAAAAAATATCAGGAATTAAGGATCCAAGCCTTTCAACAGAAATGAGGATACAGATGGTTACAGGTAACATATAATGATCGCTATCACCCAACCATAAAATGTACACCCAATAATGCAAGAAATAGTATAGATCCAACTATTTTAAACAACACAATAGAAGAAACAACTCATCATACACAGTAGAAATAGTGGTACAGAGAGGACTACGAAGAACTGAAAACGACGGGGCCGATAAAAATTATAAAAGAGTAAGACACAAGGATGAACCATATTTCCAAATCACCTCTTACAAAACATTCATGTAGCACACATATAAAGATCACTTAAATTAAACAAAGTAGGCATGGAAAATGAAAATGATAGGTTAAGCACAATAGTACATAATGGCGATGTATTTGAAAGTGTTAATTCACGAGTCAACACATTTTCAGATTATGTGGATAATAATGTGTAGCCACAAAATTGGCTACCGCAGTGTCAGTCAGTGTCATCAATAGTTGAAGAAACAAGAATAATTTAGAAATTGATCAAATAGATGAGGAAATAATAAGGTAAGAATCTAAACATTATCAATACAAAACTAATACATTGTTAAGAAAATTAAAATTAAGTGAAAATTGTATTTTTAATGATAATTGTATATTTAAATATAATAATATACCTTATATGCAAAGTTGTTTGATGATACTCTGCTAGTTAAAAATGCCAATAACAATGAAATGATCCAAAACTGCGATAAACGAAAATTTACACTTCAAAAAAAATTATATAATAAATTCTAGTAATTGTAAAATCGAAATAAAAAATTAATTTTATGAAAATTGTAGAAAAGAATTTTTTGACAAAAACATATATCCTGTACCAGTATTAAATCAGACATATGAAGTGAAACTAAATTTTGAAAAAATGGTATTAAACCGTATCGAAAATTTAAATGAAATCAAAGAACTAAGATATCATAAAAAGATCTCATAGGGTGTGAATACTATTTTAGTAATCATTATAATAATAGCAGTTATATGGTTAATCGTATGGATCAAAAGAAATAATGTAAGAGTTAAAAATTTAAATACAAGGATTCAGGAGAATCCTAAAAGCAACGAAGGGAGAGTTATGTATGACTGCCCTAATAGTTTTAAGCTGAAACCAACCATGTCACTGAGGCATGGATCAGAAGCTGAACGAGACGAAATGTCACGAGTCAGCATTTTTAAATGTATACAATAATAAGTATAGAGTAATATGTAGCTTAAGGACACTTAAGTTTGGTTTTTAATGAATGAATGAATGAATGCAGTTGAGGAATGCACTGCGACCTTTGGTCTATTGTGCCCTCTCCTTACTCACATTGACTCGCCTAGACCCAGCCCATTGATAAAGTCCAGCAGACTTCCAGGCGGTAGCGAGGCAATGCGATCCCTATCCGAAGACAGCACTCCAAGGGCCTTAGATCTACGTCTACACACTGCTGGGCAGTCAAACAGCAGATGCTCCGGGGTTTCAGGCTCCATGCCGCAGAAACGTGCAAGCTGATAGGTCATGCTATGCAGATGCCTGTTCAGCCTGCAGTGAACAGTGTACCATGCGACCAGCAGCCTAAGTTTGTTCCTGGCGAGGTTTATTATAATCTTGAACCTCTTCAGGTTGTAACCTCCCATTAACAGTTTGGGGGTCTCATGCCATGAGCCTGTAGCCAATACTCCTCTCTGCCTACTCTTTCCTCTTAACGGAGCAGCTCCTTTATGGTGTGGGGACCCACCCCGTGAAGGGTTCGGGTCCTACTATTTTGCTGGAGGCCGCGGAGCGGGCGAGCTCGTCCGCCAGTTCATAACCGGCTATACCTTTATAACCAGGCACCCAGACCAGGTGTACCCGGTTTCTATCCGCAAGGCTATTCAGTCTATCCCTACACTCCTGCACTAGAAGCGATTTGATTTCGTAAGAGGAGATCGCCTTTAGCGCCGCTTGACTATCGCTGAGAATGGCTATCCGCTAATTGCGATAGTTGCGCTGGAGGTTTATTTCTATACACCGGCTTATGGCATAAACCTCTGCCTGGAGAATGCTCGGGAACTCACCCATGGGTATGGAGAGCCTAGTGCGTGGGCTCACAATCCCTGCGCCGATTCCTTCCGCCATTTTCGAGCCATCGGTGTACCACCTCATAGTACTTTCCCTCAACACCATCTCGAGGTTGGAGTCATTCCAATCGTCCTTGTTGCTGATGGCAACCTTGAACTTTTTCCCGAGATTAACCTTTTTGGTAGCTCTATCCCTCGGGAGAAGGGCCAAAGGTAGGCTGCCGCTTATCCTTTCCATCCTCTGGGATGAGACTACCTTTCCTTTTCCCCACCCCTCTGCCGTTATTTGCAGAAGGGTGTGTTTGGCTACCTGACCGATGACCAAGTGAAGCGGTGTAAGCTCCAGAAGAGCCTCAAATGCTGCCGTTGGACAGGTACGCATTGCGCACACAGGCCAGCCGCTGTAGCTTTAATAGCTTAGTCCTTACCGATGTCTGCGACGCAACCGAGGCCCAGGCTACCGCCCCATACGTGATTATCGGTCTCACTATCATGGTGTACAACCACCTGACTATCCTTGGCTTACAGCCCCAGGACCTACTTGCCAGTCGATGCCTTTGTCGCCTTGACCAAGGTCAGGTTTACGTGCTGTTTCCACCTCAAGGTGGAGTCTAGCGTCAACCCTAAGTAGAGTCCTAAGGCCGAGTAGGGTCCTGCGTCTCATAAACGGAATTACTGACTTGGTTTTTAATAAAACAGTCGTTAAATAGGGATCATACAGTGTGGTCATTCTTTTCAGTAACATTTAATTTTGATAACATATTTTGCTCCCAGCTTTACAAATAAACAAACATTTTCGTAATAAAGTTGAACGATTTGCAAACGTTGTTCAATCGTAAGTCTTTCCATGATGAAATGCCAAACATTATATAACATGACAGCTTGACACGACACACGCGTGATCTGTCAAAAAAGGTTATTGAAAAAAGCATACATCTACTTGGATCACCTGTTAATTCGAACAAACCGTGGTCTCACACGTACACCTAGAATATGGTCGACTAATCAAGTCTTCTTTCATTTCCTGTCGGCGCTAACCCCATGCACAACTTACTTAAGAAGATTTCAGTTTTCCATATATCTTCTGTGTCATCAATTTTTTCTGTTTTGTTTGTATTTCTATTCAAATAAGTACCCAGTTAAATCCGCTATCCAACCCATGATTATTTCATTTACGAGAACAAGACTAACGTACACTCCTATATAAACTGCGCTCAGCACCAACCAGCGCAAAGGGATTTAAAAAACAAAGGTAATGATGACGGAAGAGTAAGTGTATATTATTAAGCTTACCACGTCGTCATGTCGATTAGGAAAACTGTGCATAAGAATTTGCAACGTAGAGGCAGAAAAATAAGGAGTGGTTTAAAATCATGTTTAAAATACATATGTAGCTATGGGTGAGTCGCAGTGTAAATCACATTGTAAAGGGTGATTTTTTAAGAGCTTGATAACTTTTTTTAAAAAAAAAACGCATAAAATTTGCAAAATCTCATCGGTTCTTTATTTGAAACGTTAGATTGGTTCATGACATTTACTTTTTGAAGATAATTTCATTTAAATGTTGACCGCGGCTGCGTCTTAGGTGGTCCATTCGGAAAGTCCAATTTTGGGCAACTTTTTCGAGCATTTCGGCCGGAATAGCCCGAATTTCTTCGGAAATGTTGTCTTCCAAAGCTGGAATAGTTGCTGGCTTATTTCTGTAGACTTTAGACTTGACGTAGCCCCACAAAAAATAGTCTAAAGGCGTTAAATCGCATGATCTTGGTGGCCAACTTACGGGTCCATTTCTTGAGATGAATTGTTGTCCGAAGTTTTCCCTCAAAATGGCAATAGAATCGCGAGCTGTGTGGCATGTAGCGCCATCTTGTTGAAACCACATGTCAACCAAGTTCAGTTCTTCCATTTTTGGCAACAAAAAGTTTGTTAGCATCGAACGATAGCGATCGCCATTCACCGTAACGTTGCGTCCAACAGCATCTTTGAAAAAATACGGTCCAATGATTCCACCAGCGTACAAACCACACCAAACAGTGCATTTTTCGGGATGCATGGGCAGTTCTTGAACGGCTTCTGGTTGCTCTTCACCCCAAATGCGGCAATTTTGCTTATTTACGTAGCCATTCAACCAGAAATGAGCCTCATCGCTGAACAAAATTTGTCGATAAACACATTTCGAACCGAACACTGATTTTGGTAATAAAATTCAATGATTTGCAAGCGTTGCTCGTTAGTAAGTCTATTCATGATGAAATGTCAAAGCATACTGAGCATCTTTCTCTTTGACACCATGTCTGAAATCCCACGTAATCTGTCAAATACTAATGCATGAAAATCCTAACCTCAAAAAAATCACCCGTTATTTCCATTACATTTACATTTTATGGAAGTGTGAATATTAATTGGAAATGGCGTAAGGTAAGGTTTCCATTATCCGAAAAAAAAACTTGCTGCATCTATATGCAAGCAAAAACTTTTTGTAAAAAAATAGGGGTCGGCTTTAGTATACGATCCCACGATTTCAGGGTTGAAAGTGGTATGGTTGGATAGAGCTGATCCTCCAGATTAAGAAAATATATAATTGTTGCCGCCGCAAACTTATAGTTTTCGAGATATTTGCATTTAAAGTTGAAAATTTTGCTAATTTTATCTTGCAATTTCTCGATTGCTAGTAATTATTTAATTCATATTATGCCTTTTTTATGCACTTATACTTCATTACATTGTTTCTACATATTTTTTTTCCAGTAATTATTTAGTTATTTGCTTAAAATAAGCATTTTATATTTTACACAATTTTCATTTCATGCACAATAACAAAAGTATTCCGTGTTGACAGATAATAAGTGTTGCCATAATTACACATTTATCAAACGAATAAAAATGAATAAAAAATAGGACTATACCCCAAATACATAAATCATTGCCATTTTTCTTGATATATCAAGATTTTGATACACCCCGGTGTTGGATCGGCCAGGGTTATTTTTTTGAAGCGCAGCCGAAGGCCGCCAACGCGAAAAGGAGTTTTAATAAAAAAAACTTGATACACCCCGGTGTTGGATCGGCCAGGGTTATTTTTTTGAAGCGCGACCGAAGGCCGCCAACGCGAAAAGGAGATTTAATTAAAAAAAAACTTGATACACCCCGGTGTTGGATCGGCCAGGGTTATTTTTTTGAATCGCGGCCGAAGGCCGCCAACGCGAAAAGGAGTTTTACTTCAAAAAAACCTGATACACCCCGGTGTTGGATCGGCCAGGGTTATTTTTTTGAAGCGCGGGCGAAGGCCGCCAACGCGAAAAGGAGTTTTACTTAAAAAAAAAACCTGATACACCCCGGTGTTGGATCGGCCAGGGTTATTTTTTTGAAGCGCGGCCGAAGGCCGCCAACGCGAAAAGGAGTTTTAATTAAAAAAAACTTGATACACCCCGGTGTTGGATCGGCCAGGGTTATTTTTTTGAATCGCGGCCGAAGGCCGCCAACGCGAAAAGGAGTTTTACTTAAAAAAAAACTTGATACACCCCGGTGTTGGATCGGCCAGGGTTATTTTTTTGAATCGCGGCCGAAGGCCGCCAACGCGAAAAGGAGTTTTACTTCAAAAAAACCTGATACACCCCGGTGTTGGATCGGCCAGGGTTATTTTTTTGAAGCGCGGGCGAAGGCCGCCAACGCGAAAAGGAGTTTTACTTAAAAAAAAAACCTGATACACCCCGGTGTTGGATCGGCCAGGGTTATTTTTTTGAAGCGCGGCCGAAGGCCGCCAACGCGAAAAGGAGTTTTAATTAAAAAAAACTTGATTCACCCCGGTGTTGGATCGGCCAGGGTTATTTTTTTGAATCGCGGCCGAAGGCCGCCAACGCGAAAAGGAGTTTTACTTAAAAAAAAACTTGATACACCCCGGTGTTGGATCGGCCAGGGTTATTTTTTTTGAAGCGCGGCCGAAGGCCGCCAACGCGAAAAGGAGTTTTACTTAAAAAAAACCTGATACACCCCGGTGTTGGATCGGCCAGGGTTATTTTTTTGAATCGCGGCCGAAGGCCGCCAACGCGAAAAGGAGTTTTAATTAAAAAAAACTTGATACACCCCGGTGTTGGATCGGCCAGGGTTATTTTTTTTGAATCGCGGCCGAAGGCCGCCAACGCGAAAAGGAGTTTTACTTCAAAAAAAACCTGATACACCCCGGTGTTGGATCGGCAAATAATCATCACGATCCTTTTGTAAGATTGTTAGATGCAATTAAATATACATATAAGCCTTAAAACTTTTTTTATTACAATGGAAAATAATTTCAGATGGTATTTGTCTCTTGGTTTGAGTTTTTATATTCATTTTTATTCGTTTGATAAATGTGTAATTATGTCAACACTTATTATTTGTCAACAAGGAATACTTTTGTTATTGTGCATGAAATGAAAATTGTGTAAAATATAAAATGCTTATTTTAAGCAAATAACTAAATAATTACTGGAAAAAAAAATATGTAGAAACAATGTAGTGAAGTGTAAGTGCATAAAAAGTGCATAATATGAATTAAATAATTACTAGCAATCGAGAAATTGCAAGATAAAGTTTGCAAAATTTTCAACTTTAAATGCAAATATCTCGGAAACTATAAGTTTGCGGCGGCAACAATTATATATTTTTTTAATCTGGAGCATCAGCCCTATCCAACCATACCACTTTTAACCCTGAAATCGTGGGATCGTATACTAAAGTTTCCCCAAAAATAGCAGTTGAAGGAACGGATGCAAAGATAATCGCTCCGACAATAGATAAACATTTTTATTATAACCACAAACAATTCTCGAGTCTGAACGTTATGAAAAATACATACGACTCTTCGAAATATTGTCGAAGCTAGAAGGGAAATAGTGACCGAGCATATAGTAGATATACATATGAACGCTTCGGCAGAAAGCGAAAACTTTGACGCGCGATTTCTCAGTTTTTCATTTCTACGATTTTTCTTAATTGGCGGGAAAAATAGAAAAAAAGTAAACGTCGTATGGAATTGGGGCATAGTTTATTACGTTTGGCATTAAATTATCTTCTATTTAAACTAACAAAAGTCAAGTTTGGACATATTTTTAAACAACATAAAGTAAACATTTTTTGGTCAAAAACTTTTGATAATTTCCTGCCAAAAATAATAAACTTTGTCACAATTCCATACGACGTTTAGTTTTTTTTTCTTTTCTGCCCGTCAATTAAGAAATTTCGTTAAAATAAGAAACCTAGAAATTGCAAAAAAGTTCAAAGTTTTCTCTTTTTGTCGAAGCGCTCATATATCTGCTAGACGCTCGGTCACTATTTCCCTTCTAGCTTCGACAATATTTCGAATTTCCGTCTATAACTTTGAGGATATATTCTTAGATAATTTTTAAAGAGATTTAAGAAAAAAAAATCGATTTTTAAGCTTTTAAAGCAGGCTCCCCCTTAAATTACTTTCAACGTATAATATTGTACTAATAAAACAACTACGACTGAACTGAAAATCAGATATGAATGAGATAAGATGATATCTATATATAGTATTTCCAAATTCATTAAAATTAAGAAATAAAAGTTTAAGGCTTATATAAACAATATTGAGTGAAGGTATAACTGACCTTCATTTTGAATGAACCTAAAGTTGTTTCGGCTGATGGGCTTATCTCTTCCGGCTAGTGTTCTTTACAAAAATCATTTGGCTATGCTCGGGTTCCACTTTATAATAGTTAAAACTGCTTTATTTTTATTAGTGTGTTTTGTTTCTTATTTTAGTGCTTCCTCATCACTTATTACGTCAATACATACAAATTCCACATTTCCTTTTCTGTAATTTCCCCAACTTACTTACAAACGGTTAGATTTCGACAAATATTTTCGGTTATTACTTTTCGGGGTTTCAATGATTTATATGACATGGAATATTTTATCGAATCGGTAATTGACTTCAATTTCCCCAAAGAGTTTGTCTTCGATACGATTTCAAAGTAATATAAGGTCTTTCAAATAAACCCGTTTTCCAATAGATTGGTTTCGTTTGCAACAATTTTAATGAACTTCAATTGCTGAATCAGAACAATCCTTTTCTGAAGATATGAATAATGGTTTATATGAGAGTCATATTAAGAAATTACTTTAAAATGGCAACAAATCATCAAACAAAACGATCTAAATCGGATTATTTTAATTATGCTAAATAAAACATTTAATTTGATGCAAAAGTAGTAGGCTTTCATTAAATAGATTTCATTTAATTAAAGTAAGGACGTTACACTTGCGAGGTTTTATTTGATTCTAAAGAACGGTCCTGGCAAATCCAAACGGTAACAAAATTTGCGATATGTTGAATAAACTAAATCTTAAGTGTCAAGTTTGGGATACTTATTATTGTAAAAAAAGTTAAGTGAATTTTGCACATATTTTCTATAACCTCTTTTTTATTCATTCATATATTTTGTTCAATAGTGGATTATTAAGTTTTTTTTTCAACATATGGTATTATGAGATATATTTACATTATGATGATTATAGTATAACTCAGACTGGATGCATAATTTGTCAAATTCTTTAACTTATCTCTTTAAGCATTTAACACACATATATGTATATTGAAATATGTTTTTCTCTATTTATATGATTTGCTAAAGGCACAATCAGCTTTAATGTTCGATTCGGTGTACTCCGTCGCAGCTGGTCTTATGGAGCTGGATAGAAAGGATTTATTGAGTTGGCATAATATTTCCTGTAAAAACGGATTGCCATGGAGAGATGGAATGTCGCTATATAACTATATTAATTCGGTAAATCACTTTAAAGTTTCATGAGCTATTATATAACATTATATTGCAGGCTTCTATGAATGGATTGACAGGCCGTGTACACTTTACTGAGGGACGTCGAAATTTATTTCAAATCGATTTGCTCAAACTAAAGCGTGAGAAAATTCAAAAAGTTGGTTTTTGGAAACCTGAAGTTGGTGTTAACATTACCGATTCGTCCGCTTTCTATGACACTTATTCAAGTAATACAACGTTAATTGTTATGACACGCCAAGAAAAACCTTACGTTATGGTGAAAAGTGGCATAAGTCAAACAGGAAATGATCGCTTTGAAGGGTTTTGTATTGATCTACTAAAAGCCATTGCCACTCAAGTGGGATTTCAATATAAGATTGAATTAGTACCTGATAATATGTATGGAGTATTTAACCCTGACACCAAAGTTTGGAACGGAATAGTGCGCGAGTTAATGGAAAAGGTAAACATACGAAACCCAAAAATGCATTATGCTTGTTTCTTATCATGCATACTGACGTTCACAGGCCTTTTGAATGAACAACGCTGAATAAACAAAACTAGGGAGACATGTATTTATATATCCTGCTTTCAAGTATCTTTTAGAGAGAAACCTTTCATTGGATATAAACTAGGTATAACATTTTCAACTATTTACTTTATTACGATACTAGGCCTATACCCGCAGCTTCGCTTGGGTGCAAGTTGGCACGGGTATCATTTCATTATTGGCATAATATATACACTCATCTGAAATTTTAACTGTACTTTTTCTAAACACTACACATAGCTAATCCACTATATTTTTTAATACTACGTGTTCTATTCGGTTTGTAATGAATGTATGTGTGTCGTTTATCATCTATCAAAGTTGCTGCCATACCTAGCGATGCATCTGCCAATGCGAAATTCTGCTGAGATGTTATAAATGCCTTGCCGTTTCCACATAGTGTGTAAAAAAAAGAAACACCGCCTTCTTCATTAACAACAATCAGTATAATCCATATAAATATGGAAACAGAAATAACTGTAACCTCGCAAAAGCTGTACAATTTTATTTGTTTTTCTTTGTTTTTAAGTAAAAAAAATATTCAAATGATTCTTACATGAATATTAATCAAATGCTTATAATTTGAAATATAATGCTATTATAAATTTAAGGTTGTCAGTTTTAAAATAAAAATATTACAATTAGCCCATGTGCGTCCCTTGGTTCTAAGCCACCGCCCCGCCAAGTTCCAGTCGTTATTGAGTTATAAATTGTGTCACTAACACGATTTTCTTTTATACAGGGTAGGCCATTTAAAGTTGACCCATTTGTTTGTTTGCCAAAATTAAGGCGTCGCGGATAATCAGCTGGGTTTAGTTTTTGTGCCATTTGAATTTTATATGGAAACATCTTCAAATCTTTATGAATTATGCGTCGGAGAGTGGTGCGAGAGATGTCTAATTCCTGAGAGCGGCGATAACTCGATGTCGATGGAGTCTCCTCAATACTGGCTCGTACAGCTTCGATATTTTCATCAGAACGTCTTGTGCGTTGTCTGGATGCATGACTGGCATTACTGAGATTACCGGTGTTCACAAATTTTGCGTATAAAGACTTAATTGTGTTCTTAACTGGAGCACTTTTAACTTTATTTTTTTTGCGAAACGCACGTTGAGTTAACACAATTGAAAAGTTATTTTGAATATAAAGCTGAACAATTTCAGCGCGTTCTTTTGGAGTGTACTGTTCCATGGTATAAATTGCCTTCGAATGACGCTTCTAACGCGGTATGACATTAGCCGATTTGTCAGCGCTGTTAAAAGTTACAGCGTTGCCAGATGGGTCAACTTTAAATGGCCTACCCTGTATATACTATACGTTTATATAAAATGGAAAATCGACGGTAATTTTGCAAAAAAAGGGCCTCCATGAGGACCTTCTGCGGGATAAATGAAGAGCTGTGCGAAATCTCATGTCATTCCGTCCTGTGATTCGGACGTTCTACGGGTACACAGCGAAAAGTATTTCGTTTTTATATATAAAATAAGATTTAACTCAATATCTTACAAGTTTAATAGTTTTTGTACGAACCTCTCAAAATGTTTTTTAAAGATTGAGGACAATTCTTCCTACGAGTATGAAGGGCTAAGAATGGGTGAAATAAAATGTATACTTGTATAAAAAAAAGGTTTCCATTTATGCCAGAATTCTTGATGAAGAATCTTGATTTTTTCTCATCGGTTTATTAAAGTGAGTGAGTCTTCTTCTGCCTCGGGTATGACGAAATTTGGAGCCCCTCTCACATTTTCAGGTGTAATAACTGTGATATCCGACGTTTATTGTCAGAATGGTGCGATAGGTCGTACATTTCAAACGGGTTCCATACGCGTGAGCAACATCATAAACTCCTAATAATTGAATTTATGAGTGGATCATTTTTTACAATTTTTGGGATTTTACAAACTTTTTTCTACGTGACTCTTTGAGCTCCGACAAAGTTTTTTCCATTATCGCTCGTCATTTTTTAAAGAAACACGCGTCGTCTGACAAAGGGAGCAAATGCTGCGAGAAAAGTCGCAGTAGTCAACTTTCTTTACAACTAAACGTTTCGAGCGATTTTGATATAATGTGGTACGAAGTTAGCTGACACCGGATTAACACATAGACTACGTTTTACGAGAAACTCTCTTATTCCCATGGGTAAATCGATGAAAATGAATACTTTTGAATTAAAACGCGATACTTAAAATGACGCCCAATATTTAAGTACATTAAACATGCTTGGATTTCAACATAAACCTACGCCCCAGTCGGCTGTCGTGAAATCGGGGCCTCGTGGAGTGTCGGAGGGGATACACATCACAAAAACGTGGACTCGAATGGGCAGCCATATGAGACCAAACGAAGACGCATGCGCTTTATAATTTTTATACTCAATGTTACTACTGCTAATAGTCCTATTCACTAAACGGTTGTTTGTATCACCTAAAAACATATTTTACAAATTACTCAGATTCGTACAAAACAATTCTGGTGAACCATTCTTATGATAGTGAAGAAAGGGGCGAAATAGGATTATAGCCCTAAAAACTTCCCAAATAACGGATTTCTTAAATACTACTAAAAAAACTATAAATCAACAACTAAATACGGAAGATATATGATATTTTTCAATCGAGGTGATATAAGAAGGCTATATATAGTAGGACCCGGTGACAAAATTGAACGATGAACGTGGCACTACACCCACATTTAGCTGAATATCCATATCCCGAAACATGCTTTACCGATCTCAAGGATATTCGGTACGTAACATTCTTCTAAAATTCGTATGTTGTGGTGCAAAAATAAGAAAATCGGAGTACAACCACTCCTACTTGCTACATAACACAATTTGAAATTCCCATATAATACTTCTAATGTTTTTCGTTATTCTAAATAAAATCAAAAATCGTAAAAAGTGTTGCTAAGCGCAGAACTCAACAACGACTGAACCAATTTGGCCAATTCTTTTTGTTTAATGTTCGTTGATATTCAAATATGGTTTTTACGGCTAGAAAAATGGTTGAACCAAACTTGATGAAATTATCAGAGGTTATTCGCTGTGGATCGGCGAAGGTTTAGACAAAAAACCGTATGATTTTTGTGAAGGAAAAGTCGGAAAATTGGATATTTCCAAAAAATAACTTTTTTTCATACACATTTGTTTTCAATTTTTTTCTTTTGTTTTTGAATTTTTCAAATTTGTCGTTTGCTTTCTTTATTCCGGCTATTCAAATGAACAATTATTGAAAATTATTCAGCGAAAACGTTATGTGTGTTTTACACAAAGTTATCAATTACAGATTGAAATTTGTGACGATGCCACGCAGAGGTCGCGCTAATATCGGTTGGCGTTCTTTTTGGCATCAACATACATACATTGGCAGCCCAAGGCACATGACCGAGTACTACCAGAATGCGATGACATACGTGTGGAATTATGGATCGCGGTCAATCAGCAGGCGATCGTCACGATGTTTCAGCACGACTTTTCAAACAACAGCTACGTTGTTTGATGGACTTTATCTTAAAGCAACATATGGTGCTGTAAGATGCGGGATATACTCTGTTAAGTTGCAAAAAAGAGGTTTTCCGCACGCTCACATTCTTCTTTGGATGATGGATGGTGGTAACACCAGATCAAATTGATGAAATCATTTCTGCGAAAATTCCTGATGCAAAAAGATCCAGTATTGTACGAAGTGATGAATACCAGTATGGTTCATGGACCGTGCGGACACCCCAATCCCATTTTGGTTTGTTGTCTGAAAATAAATGCACGAAACCCTATCCACGTGCTTTTCGTTCGAAAACGCAAACTAGAAATGATAGACATCCACTTCATCGGTGTAGCTCACCAGACGACAATGGCAAAACATTTCGAGGAGTGAATATCGAAGTCGACAGCACTTGGTTCGTACCATATTCGCCACTTTGGTCTAATTCACATTCAAAACTCATGTCAATGTTGAATATTGCAATTTGGTGAAATCGATCATATACGTCACCAAGGAAAGCAACATGGCGGTTATTGGCCTTGTACGATATCAGATCAGCAAGTATCAAATGAGCCGATACCTGAACTGCAATGAAGCCCTTTGTAGGATATTCACTTTTGCATTTCATAAACCTTTTCCGACTGTTGTGCATCTCGCAGTTCATTTGGAGAAGGCCAACGAGTGTATTTGTACCCAGAGAATCCAGTACAGCCAACGGAAACACCGCCGACAACAAAATTGATATTGACGAGTATTTTTTCGACTTCCGTCAGTGATCCGTTTGCGAGAGTATTGCTCTATTCGGAAATGCCTTGATATTACACATGGAATGCATCGTCCAAGATGGTTACCTAGAAAACAAGGCCAAGCAGTAGATGGGCATCCATTTATGTTCTCAACTAATATATTTGGACGAATTTACACAATTTACCCGAAAAACGGCGATTGCTATTACCTTCGGTTGCTATTGATTTTTGAAAAGCATGCCAGCAATTGCAATTGCTGGAACATGATAATCAATGGAATAAAACGATGGACGATGCGATTGCTACTTCGTATGCCACGGACGTTCGCACACTTTTCGCGATGATCATTTCGACATATCAGCCTTGAAATTCGCAGCAGTTATGCGATACGAACAAAAATGACACTGCCGAAGACAATTTACATCGTATTCGCTAAGTAATGGAAATGGGCAAATTCCGGTTGATACTTCCAGTGGCTTGATATTAATTCACCTGCCTTTTCTCAATTCACTCCAACAAAAGATGAACTCATAGCGAATGTTTATCCGCACATTAGCCAATTTATCGTAACTACGACTCTTTGAGTGCACCCGCAATTTAAGCTGCCAAAAATAAGAAGCGAATGAATATGGGTGAATACGAATTAATTATCCAGTGGAATTTCTAAAATCTTTGAGTTCCAGCGATTTGCCTTTTCAATTCGAACCGATTAGTTACCATTGGAAATTGTATTTGTGATGACAATCATCAGGACACAAGGATAGTCGCTAGAGGTGTGTGGCATAAATCTGGAAAAGCCATGTTTTTCACACGGCCTCTTATACGTGGCGTGTTCAGGAGTTGGAAAATTATCTTCTCTGTACATTTTCGCACCTGAACAGAAACCAAGAAATGTTGTTTATCAAGCTGTGTTGCATTAATCAAAATTTAGAAAAATCGAAAAAAAAATAATTTTTAACGCAACGTAAATTCAACTTTCTTTTTATTTCAAAATACAAAATTTCACGCAGGACATCGCCTGTAGGGTCAGCTATTACAAGTATAAAATTACTTCAGGATATACGAGGGCTGTCTGATAAATAACCGACCTCAACGTGAAGCTAGCGGCACATCTGAAAAACAACTTCTACTTCAAATTGTGCATATTATAATAGCTACTAGCCAAAATTTCAGAAATTTATCTTGCGCAATTATCTGTTGACAGTCGTTTTTGTGAGTCTATTTCGGTGATTTCCCCAAAATGGAAAAAATTGAATATCGAGCTGTAATTAAATTTTTATTTTTGGACGGCAATACGCCTTCACAAATCAAAGATGAGTTGGACTCCTGTGTATGGTGACTCTGCACCATCGTTTACCACCGTAAAATTTTGGGCAGCTGAATTTAAACGTGGTCGCAGGAGCTTGGAAGATGATGAACGTCCTGGGCGTCCAAAAACTGTAACCACTAACGATAACATCGCTAAAGTTCATCAATTGGTACGAGACGCCGCCGGATTAAAGTTAGGGAAATAGCTGAGATTATGAAGATGTCAAAAAAACGTGTTTGTCACATATTAAACCAAGATTTGGGCATGAGAAAGCTGTCCGCGCGTTGGGTGCCGCGTTTGCTTACGCTAGACCACAAACGTGCGCGCATGAACATTTCCAGCGCTCTGTTGGCTCAGTTTAGAGGCAATAAGACCGAGTTTTGGCCCGATTGATAACTGTAGACGAAACTTGGATTCATCATTATACGCCCGAAACAAAAATCCAATTTGAACAGTGGATTGAAAAGGGGGAACCGGCCCCAAAAAAACATAAAGCTGTGTATTCGGCTGGGAAAGTGATGGCGAGGGTTTTTTGGGACAGCCATGGAATTATTTTTATTGACTATCTTAAAAAAGGAAAAACTATAACAGGAGGATACTACGCATCATTCTTGGACAAGCTAAAGGAAGAAATTTCGAAAAATCGGCCACATTTGCAAAAAAAGAAAGTCTTGTTCCACCAAGACAACGCACCATCTCACACCTCAACAGTCGCCATGGCGAAAATCCACGAATTGCGGTTCAAACTGCTTGACCATCCACCTTATTCACCAGATCTAGCACCAAGCGAATTTTTTTTGTTTCCTCAACTTGAAACTGCGCTCGGCGGCCAGAGATTTTCGTCAAATGAGGAGGCAATCTCTTTCGTGAACTCGTATTTTGCGGACAAAGACGCTAAGTACTATTTGGAAGGGTTGCAGAGATGGGAGCATCTCTGGGAGAAGTGTGTGGAGTTACAAGGAGACTATGTAGAATAATAAAAAAAAAATTTTGAAAAAGTCGCGTGCGTCATGGTTTGGTCGGTTATTTATCAGACAGCCCTCGTATTCTAGAGTAAATTATGCTTTGTCAAAATAAATGCTTAGCATGTTTGGTAACACCAATGTACCCGTTAAAGTAGTTTTCATATTTTAGTGGTCTATATCTTAGTTTAAGCGCCATAACCCTAATATAATAAGTTTCGATTCTCTGGTTTTCCAAATCAACTTAATACAATAATATATTATTTTAACTAACACGCATGAAAATATAGCAGTAATACTGAACATACATACATTACGTTTATGGCCTTCAATATAAAGCAAGAAGATATGAGAGTAATTAATTAATGAGTTCATTGGCTGATGGAATTTGAAAGAATTCAAAATTTTTATACTCTTGCAACAATAGTTTTGATCAACTAACAGTTGTATGTATATATACACTTTGCGTCATCAGGTTAGCACATCTTCATCAGCCGAATATGATTGCTTCTGTTTTTGTTGTTCTTAACTAGTTGCTACTTTATGGTTTTCTATTTCTTTCATCTGTGTATGCACTATCACTGGCAAAGAGAACATGCGATAATAATGTCCCGTTATTTTATTTTTGTTATTTTCTTCTATTTTTAATCGGAAAATGACGCAATTTTTGCATCATCAGGTTAGCACATGTAATTTGTCTTTCATTTATCTTCGGAAGTTGAATACTTATTGACACCAAATTTTTTGTACTGCTCACGTGATCTATTTTCATTAATGTGGGTAAAGGAAAAGCGTTATCGGTTGAAGAGAAAGCAAAAATCGAAGCCTTTGAAGAGTTAAAGCTTTCAATAACTGAAATATCGAAAAAAACCGGCAGAAGTCGAAAAGTTATATACAATTTCTTACGTAATAAGTCGGGATATGGTCGAAATAATAAAGGCGGTAATAATAAAGTGCTTTCCGATATTGATAAGAGAGCGATTTTGAGAGAAGCATCCAACTCTCACGAGTCGACCGCAAAGATCAGGACAAATGTAGGCGTAAAAGCAAGTTTATCTACTATGCAAATAGTTATAAGGAATGCTTCACACTTGAAGAGATTGAAACTACAGAAAAAACCACCACTTAACGATGCACGAAAGGAATTACGACTAAATTTCTTACGAAAAAACATGGCCTGGAAGTCTGATTGGCACTATGTTGTCTTTTCAGATGAAAAGAAATTTAATTTAGAAGGACCCGATGGATACAATTATTACTTCCATGATCTTCGGAAGGAGGAACATCATTTGGATCGACTTCATAGTCGTGTGGGCGGAGTAATGGTGTGGGGAGCCATCTCCTACTAAGGTACGTGCGACCTGCAATTTTTAAAAACGAATATGAATGCAAATACATATAAAAACGAACTCGAAACAGCTTTTCCCCATTTTAAAAGTTTGTTTGGAAATGTACCATGGCGCTTCCAACACGACAATGCTCCGATCCACACTGCCCGGATGATTAAGTCTTGGTTTGAAGCACAAAATGTCGATTTATTACAGTGGCCGCCTTACTCACAGGACATAAATATAATCGAAAACGTGTGGGGGTAGCTGGCTCGCAAAGTTTCCGGTAGACAATATTCCACCAAAGAGGAATTAATTGAAGGCATTAAAAGAGCATGGTCAGCTATTTCTTTGAACTATATTGGGAAGTTATACGAATCGCTTCCAAACCGCATCTTTGAAATCATTCTCAACAAGGGAGGATCGACTCATTATTAAAACTATTAAAAAATATGTAAATTATTTAATATATAAGTTTAGACATAAGTTCTCATCTGAAAAGGTTAAAAAAAATTAAAAAAAAGGGATGTGTGCTAACCTGATGACCTAAATGAAGTTGTTAATTTTTTGGTTGATTTGAAAAATAAATTAAAAAAGAAACAATGATAAATAGAGAATCATTAATTTTTGTTTTATTTAGTAGAAAATTTATTTGTTTATAACCACTAAAAGAATTAGAGCTTTAGCTTCTTTAGTTTTAAATTAAATTAGCCAAAACTAGTAAAACCAGCGGTGTGCTAACCTGATGACGCGCAGTGTATATATCACCTAACACTGGTCGATATGGAAATATGGTTATACTTGTACATATAAATGATCTAGATGGTGAGGCGAGTTGAAATCCGGGTGATGGTCTGTCTCTCCGTCCGTCCATCAGGTCAGCTGTAACTTGAGTAAAAGTAATAATATCTTACTGAAACTTGATATGCGCGTTCGCGCAAAAAAGTGAGGCACATAGATGGGCGTTATTGGACCACTGTCACGCTCACTAACCACGATTCATCGCAAATGTTTAAGATGCCAGAACTAAAGTCTAAATTAAGATATCAAGTCTCTTCAATCACTATAGCTACAACAAACAAATTCGCCTAACCCAAATATTATAAGAACTCCTAATGACAATGTGAAAATAGTTGAAGTCGGATTATGACTCCGGCCACTCCATAAAAAACGGTACACCGGAGGCATTAAACTTTACCACGAGCTGGTATAAGAGGGGTTTCAAAGAGCCGCGGTCAAAATTGAACGATGGGAGTGGCACCACCAACATTTAGTTGAAATCGGGTCTTCTTTCCATACAACACAATTTTAATTTGTATTAGAAACTTTAAATTTCTAGTATGCTCGTATAAATAAAAATCAATGGATATATCAGGATAAAACCAAAACTGGGCACTGAATATGTGGTACACTAGGGTGATTCAAAAAAAATTTTTTTTTCGTTTGGTACTCGGAAAAATAGGTTCCTAGACACCACTAAGAAAGCTTCTCCAAGCATGAGTTCTTAATTTTAACGGGAAGGTCGTCCTACATACAGTTTTCCATTTTGTCTTATTATCAGATAGAAAAATATCTTGTTCCTTAGATTTTGTGAGAAATTGAACGCTCTACAAAAAAGGTCTCCACGATTTTTTCGTAAACCCAACCGTTTAAAAGGTATTAACCGTTGAGGTTTGACTATTTTTGGGAAAATTTTTTATTTCTTATGAATTTTATAACTCAATGAAAAAAATCATTATGAATGATGAAACTCATAGGTTTTTAGAGAGGCTTTCTTAGAGGTGTCGAGGAAACTTTTTTTCAGAGTACCAAACGAAAAAAATTTTTTTTTTTGCTAATAAAAAAACATCGACACTGGTCATCTTTTCGAATTACTTATGGCCAGAAATAGAGCGGTTATAACAGATTTGGACAAAATCATTTATTCCATAGTTTTAGGGAAATTAAATGTTGCAAATCTTATAATTTTGGATACTGATGAAATTTCTAAAATATTGATCACTGAGGACACTTTAAATGTAAGCATAAGCGATATTGTAAGTAATTCTAAGTTAAATATTTTTCAAAATGATGATGTAATATGCAATGTATATACATATGTTTATTATACATATTGTTAAGTTTCCAAGAATACAAAAAGTATGCAGCTTAGATAGGGGGCACAAGACAACAAAATAATTTTTTGGAGACCAATACGTTTGCGGTTTACGGCAATTCAACAATTCCAGTTAAAGACTGCACGACAGCCCTATCTGCAAGTTTCTGTGGAACAAAACGGATTTTACATGTGTGAGACAACTATTCAACAATAATAAGTCGACATGCAAAACTACCTACAATAACCTTGATCCGATTATCGAAGTTAACAGTGGCTTAATTATCATAAACGACCAAGCAGTTGAAGTTCGGGAAGAAGAAACATCATCGGTTACAATATCCGGCACTTATTTAGGATTTTCGAGGGAAAAGTTCTCATAAACACTGGATTTATTATTTAAGGTTTGATATTTAAAATTGAGTAAAATAGACAGAAGTTTTGATTTGTTCGTTTAATCGTTATTTTTTTATGTCGAAAAGAACATATTTAAGTGGTTCACAAAAAAGAAAAAAAGTTACAGCTCAGCAACAAATAACGGAAACACTTCCAAAGCTCACTTCATTTCTTACGGTTGAAGAAATAAATAAGGAGAGGGATTACTTATTCATTCTCATCACCGCAAGAAAAAACTACCTCTAAATGTCACCAGGAAAAAGAGGTTACATGTGACGAAAATTACAAACATATATTAGATGCTGAACCATCGACTTCAAGCCACTGTGAATTAGTAACTGCAAGCTTAGAAAATGTATCTGCATTTCCTGACCCTAGTACTTACTGTGACGTCGATTTACCGGAAGAAGTCTGTGATATTTGGATTCGAAAAGGACCAAAGTTTTTCCAAAATATAAAAAGTGACTTCTCTGCAACTTCTACAAGTTTACCAGATTCAAAAGGGTAAAACGAAAACTAGATACTTAACTAAAAAACATTTTTATTCGTAAATTGACGAATGGTGAGTCTTTACAACAAAAATGGCTCTTTTATTTACCACCAAAGAAATCTGTATACTGTGATTGCTGCCGTCTATTTAATACCACTACTGGACATAATTTAAGTTCTCATAATGGATATAAAGATTGGAAGCATATAAGTAACTTATTGATAGAGCATGAGAACAGTTTACAGCTACTACTACTTGGCGAATTGTTACTGAGTTGCTGTCCCAATATAATACAGAAATTAACAATTGGAAGAATTTGCTTAGAAGGATTGTTGCAATAGTGAGATATTAGGATCGCAAAATAATGGGAATTAATTGCGATGCTTAGAACTGATTACTGAATTTGGTCCTTTTCTTGCTGATCACATTCAAAACTGCGGAAATCGCGGAAAAGGAAGTTCATCATATTTATCGGCAATATTTGTAATGAATTTATTAATTTAATGGGACAGGAAGTTTTGAAAACCGTTGTCTAAGGACTTAAATCTTCTTCTTCTTTACTGGCGTAGACACCGCTTACGCGATTATAGCCGAGTCAAAAACAGCGCGCCAGTCGTTTCTTCTCTTCGCTACTTGGCGCCAATTGGATATTCCAAGCGAGGCCAGGTCCTTCTCCACTTGGTCCTTCCAACGGAGTAGAGGTCTTCCTCTTCCTCTGCTTCCCGCGGCGGGTACTGCGTCGAATACTTTCAGAGCTGGAGTGTTTTCATCCATCCGGACAACATGACCTAGCCAGCGTAGCCGCTGTCTTTTAATGCGCTGAACTATGTCAATGTCGTCGTATATCTCGTACAGCTGATCGTTCCATCGAATGCGATATTCGCCGTGGCCAACGCGCAAAGGACCATAAATCTTTCGCAGAACCTCTCTCTCGAAAACTCGCAACGTCGACTCATCCGTTGTTGACATCGTCCAAGCCTCTGCAACATATAGCAGGACGGGAATTATGAGTGACTTATAGAGTTTGGTTTTTGTTTGTCGAGAGAGGACTTTGCTTCTCAATTGCCTACTTAGTCCGAAGTAGCACCTGTTGGCAAGAGTTATCCTGCATTGGATTTCTAGGCTGATATTGTTGGTGGTGTTTACGCTGGTTCCAAGATAGACGAAATTATCTACAACCTCAAAGTTATGACTGTCAACAGTGACGTGAGTGCCAAGTCCCGAGTGCGACGACTGTTTGTTTGATGACAGGAGATATTTCGTCTTGCCCTCGTTCACTGCCAGACCCATTTCTTTTGCTTCCTTGTCCAGTCTGAACACGAACTATTTTCTCCGGAAGCAGGTTGAAAAAGTCGCAGGATAAGGAATCGCCTTGTCTGAAACCTCGTTTGGTATCGAACGGCTCGGAGAGGTCCTTCCCGATTCTGACGGAGCTTTTCGTGTTGCACAACGTCAGCTTGCACAGCCGTATTAGTTTTGCGGGGATACCAAATTCAGACATCGAGGCAGAAAGGCAGCTTCTTTTCGTGCTGTCGAAAGCAGCTTTGAAATCGACGAAGAGGTGGTGTGTGTCGATTCTCCTTTCACGGGTCTTTTCCAAGATTTGGCGCATCGTGAATATCTGGTCGGTTGTTGATTTACCAGGTCTAAAGCCACACTGATAAGGTCCAATCAGTTTGTTGACGGTGGGCTTTAATCTATCACACAATACGCTCGACAGAACCTTATATGCGATGTTGAGGAGGCTAATCTCACGGTAGTTGGCGCAGATTGTGGGGTCTCCTTTTTTGTGGATTGGGCATAGCACACTTAAATTCCAATCGTTGGGCATACTTTCGTCCGACCATATTTTGCAAAGAAGCTGATGCATGCACCTTATCAGCTCTTCGCCGCCGTGTTTGAATAGCTCGGCCGGCAATCCATCGGCCCCTGCCGCTTTGTTGTTTTTCAGGCGGGCAATTGCTATTCGAACTTCTTCATGGTCGGGCAATGGAACGTCTGCTCCATCGCCATCGATTGGGGTATCGGGTTCGCTTTCTCCTGGTGTTGTGCGTTCACTGCCATTAAGCAGGCTGGAGAAGTGTTCCCTCCATAATTTAAGTAAGCTCTGGGCATCGGTGGCTAGATCACCTTTGACGGTTCTACAAGAGTATGCTCCGGTCTTGAAACCTTTTGTAAGCCGCCGCATCTTTTCGTAGAATTTTCGAGCATTACCCCTGTCGGCCAGCTTATCAAGCTCTTCGTACTCACGCATTTCGGCCTCTTTCTTTTTCTGTCTACAAATGCGTCTCGCTTCCCTCTTCAACTCTCGGTATCTATCCCATCCCGCACGTGTTGTGGTCGATCGTAACGTTGCGAGGTAGGCAGCCTGTTTTCTCTCCGCTGCGACACGGCACTCCTCATCGTACCAGCTGTTCTTTTGCACTTTCCGAAAGCCAATGGTTTCTGTTGCAGCTGTACGTAAGGAGTTTGAAATGCTGTCCCACAGTTCCCTTATACCGAGTTGTTGCCGAGTGCTCTCAGAGAGCAGGAGTGCAAGCCGAGTAGAAAAACGTTCGGCTGTCTGTTGTGATTGCAGCTTCTCGACGTCGAACCATCCTTGTGTTTGTTGGCGTGCGTTTTTTGCTGCACAGAGGCGGGTGCGAATTTTGGCTGCAACAATATAGTGGTCCGAGTCGATGTTAGGACCTCGGAGCGCACGCACATCTAAAACACTGGAGACGTGTCTTCCGTCTATCACAACATGATCGATCTGGTTGGTGGTTTTTCGATCCGGAGACAGCCAGGTAGCTTGATGTATCTTCTTATGCTGGAATCTAGTACTACAGATAACCATATTTCGGGTCCCGGCGAAGTCGATCAGCCTTAGCCCATTTGGGGATGTTTCCTCGTGGAGGCTGAATTTACCGACCGTAGTGACAAAGATACCTTCTTTGCCCACCCTGGCGTTAAAGTCGCCAAGCACGATTTTGACATCTTGGCGGGGGCATCTCTCATAAGTGCGTTCCAAGCACTCATAAAAGGCATCTTTGGTCACATCGTCCTTCTCTTCCGTCGGGGCGTGGGCACAAATCAGCGATATGTTAAAGAACCTCGCTTTGATGCGGATTGTGGCTAGACGTTCATTCTTCGGAGTGAATGATAGTACTCGTCGACGGAGTCTCTCTCCCACCACGAATCCAACACCAAACTTGCGCTCCTTTATATGGTCACTGTAGTAAATGTCACAAGGACCTACTCGTCTCTGTCCTTGTCCCGTCCATCGCATTTCTTGGACGGCGGTGATGTCAGCCTTTATCTTTACGAGGACATCTACCAGCTGGGCAGCGGCACCTTCCCAATTAAGGGACCGGATATTCCAGGTGCATGCCCTCAAATCATAGTCCTTATTTCGTTTGCCATGGTCGTCATCAAAAGGAGGGGCTCTCATTCGAGGCTGTTTGTGCTTTTTCATTGGGGGTGTTTTTTTACGTGGCGGGTCCCAAACCCAGCGCACAACCCTATGCAGGGGTGTTTCGCCTTCTCACTTTAGCTCGCCTTCAAACGGATGTTCTTAGGCTACCCAGAGGATACTTGGTCAAAGACCGGAAGTCGTGAGCTGCTTGAGTCATATGTAAAAGAATCGTTTCTGGCCACTCCCAAGTGAATGGCGATCAGAAAACTTTCCTCACTTGCGTGAACTTCTACACATGACCCCATCCTCTTTATTCAGCAAAGTAATATTCTATTAGCGTAGATTCTACGCCAGATCTGTCCCTTGTTGACCAACTAACTTTTATAGTTAGGTACGTAAAAGGCGGACAGCCTATTGAGAGATTTATGCAATTTTGGCCTATGAATAAACATAATGCGCAATATATAGCAGATACCATTTTAAACTTTTTTGAAAGCCTTGATATTCCTATATATGTCTGAAAAGTACTCTGGTGTTCAGTCAAGAATAAAAGAAATTTGCGAGCTTACGATTTACATTCCATGTGCGGCACATTCGCTAAATTTAGTGGGTGTTCAGGCTATTAAATGACTTACTTAAGCGGTATCATTCTTTCAGTTTGTACAAAAATAGTTCAAGTTTTTCTCGGCTTCGACAAAACGATGGAAAATTTTGACAGACATTTAGGAGCACATAGAGTCCTAAAGTCTCTTTCGGAAACTAGATGGTCTGCACGTGCCAATGCTATTAATGCTTTGGAAAATGGTTATCTAAATATTTCTGAAGCATTTCTTCAATCGCAAGTGACACCAATCAACCAGGAGACACGAGAAAGGAAGTCCAAAACCTAGAAAAAAGGGAAAATTTGAGACTCCTCTTCTAACGGGAATATGGAATGATCTTTTGGGAATTATGAATAAAACAAGTCTATGTTTACAGAATAGCACCCTGACCATGGACGTTGTAACGAAACTTTACGAATCTCTGATTAGTTATGTCAATACCGCACGCAATAATTTTGATCAGTACGAAACGACTGCTGAAGAAAAATCCATTTGCTGACTACAAAGATACATTTGAAAGAAAACAATGATCATCAGAGACTGCACAGTAGAGAGGCAAGGCTAAGTTTCTGGTAGATACTTTCATTCCCATAATTGATACATTAAATATACATTTAAAAAAACGTTCGGTAGCATACCAAGAAATGTATAGTCGATCTAGATTTTCAGAATTTTATCATGAAGACATTAATGCAGATAAGCTCAAAATAGAATGTTTTCATTTAAGCCAATATTTTAAAAATACAGCAAAGCAATCAGCGGATTTAAATATCTCACACTAACATAACCTAATAAAATCGGATAAATTGAAAGAAACTTTTCCAAACGTAGGAATTGCTACCAGAATATTCCTTTGTCTAATGGTTACCAATTGTAATGGAGAGCGGTCATTTTCGCAGCTTAAGAGAATAAAAAATGAATTTCGAACAACAATGTTAAAAGAACGACTGAGTAGTTTGTCAATTATGTGCATAGAAAGTGATATCCTTAAAAAAATTGACTTTAAAGATAAATAGAAGATTTTGCTCAACAGAAATTCCGGAAGGAATTGTTATCTTAATATCGTTATCACACACGCACTCACACACACCTACACGCATAACCGTTAATGACATTTATATCATACTGTATTTGACTACCTTTATTAAATGTAAAAAAAAAAAAATTTAGTATAAGTCGCTTTTTTTTACTTTCAAAAACGGCACAAAATTCTTGTGTGCCTAAGGGCCGCAGCTTGGCTTAAGACGGCCCTGCTCCCCACTGTAGCGTTCTTAGAACTACTCCACGTTAGCTAGTGGGAATAGTCCGCGTCCGCATTTTCCCACCAATAGGCAAATTAATTTTACTACCATAATATCAGCGCGACAGCATCGATTCTTCTGTTGTTTAAACGACAACAACAACAGCAGCTGCAGTTGAACAACAACGACAGTATCAGGTGCAGTAGCAGCAGAAATGCCAAAATTGTGCCAAGTGTAGGGAAATCAGGCAGGGCTCACATTTTTAAGGTTTTGTCTTAAGCCAGAATTTAACAACAGCACATAGTGCTGAATAAAAATTTTTTGGTTAGAAAAGTTTAACTGTGAATTAATTTCAAAAAAACTGGAAAACAGTACATAGAGCTGAGGATTTACTTATACAAAAGATTAGGTATTTTATCTATCGATTGAGGCAGTACGAAATCTGCCGGATGTGATAGTTAAGATATACTTGTAAAACTGTAACTTGAGACAGGGGATCACAGTAGGAGAGCTATACAATTTTGCACTAAAAATTCAGTTAATGTATGCAAGTCGACTACTGTTTGTGACCAATAATTGTCCAAATCAAACCAAAACTCAAGCCCCTAGGTACCGAATATGTGGACCACAGTATCTATATTTGACTCTAATAATTCTTGTGCCGAACTTGTCGGTCAGTATAAATGCTATAAAAGGGTAAATATTTATAAATTTACTTAGATTTCGATCTTCTGGTTGACGTTTTACATTGTAATGTAATTCCCTGGCTTTGATTCGTGAATGTTCTTCTTCTTCTTAATTGGCGTTGATACCCTTTACGCGATTATATCCGAGTCAACAAGAGAGTGCGGATATCCCAAGCGAAGCCAGGTCCTTCTCCACTTCGTCCTTCCAACGGAGTGGAGGTCTTCCTCAGCTTCCCCCGGCGGGTACTGTGTCGAATACTTTCAGAGCTGCTTCCATCCGGGCAACTTGACCTCGACAGCGTAGCCACTGTCTTTTATTCGCTGAACTATGTAATGACGTCGTACATCTGGTATAGCTCATCGCTCCATCGAATGCGATATTTGCTGTTACCAATGCGCAAAGGACCGTAAATCTTTCGCAGAACCCTTCTCTCCAAAACTCTTAAGGTCGACTCATCGGTTGCTGTCATCGTCCAAGCCTCTGCACCATATAGCAGGATGGGAATTATGAGCGACTTATAGAGTTTGGTTTTTGTTCGTCGAGAGAGGACTTTACTTTTCAATTACCTACTCAGTCCGAAGTAGCACCTGTTGGCAAGAGTTATCCTGCGTTGGATTTCCAGGATGACGTTGTTGGTGGTGTTGATGCTGGTTCCTAAATAGACGAAATTATCTACAACTTCAAAGTTATGGCTGTCAACAGTGCCTTAAGAGCCAAGTCGACTACTGTTTGTTTGTTGACAGGAGATATTTCGTCTCACCCTCGTTCAATACCAGACCCATTTGGTTTGGGTTCTTGTCCAGTCTGGAGAAAGCAGAACTAACGGTGCGGGTGATGAGGCCGATGATATCAACATCATCGGCATACGCCAGCAGCTGTACATTCTTGTAAAAGATTGTACCTGCTCGATTAAGTTTTGCAGCTCGAACTATTTTCTCCAGCAGCAGATTGAAGAAGTCGCACGATAGGGAGTCGCTTTGTCTGAAACATTGTTTGGTACTGAACGGCTCGGGGAGGTCCTTTCCGATTCGGACGGAGCTTTTGGTGCTGCTCAACGTCAGTTTACACAGTTGTATTAGTTTTGCGAGGATACCAAATTCAGACATCGCGGCATAGAGGCAGCTCCTTTTCGCGCTGTCGAAAGCAGCTTTGAAATCGACTAAGAGGTGGTGTGTGTCGATTCTCCTCTCACGGGTCTTTTCAAGATTTGGCGCATGGTAAATATCTGGTCGGTTTTTGATTTGCCAGGTCTAAAGCCACACTGATAAGGTCCAATCAGTTTGTTGACGGTGGGCTGTAATCTTTCACACAATACGCTCGATGTTGAGGAGGCTTATCCCACGGTAGTTGGCGCAGACTGTGGGGTCTTCCTTTTCATGAATTGGGCAAAGCACACTTAAATTCCAATCGTTGGGCATGCTTTCGTTTACTTTACAAAGAAGCTGATGCATGCTTCTTACCAGCTCTTCGCTGCCGTGTTTGAATAGCTTGGCCGGCAATCCATCGGCCCCCGCCGCTTTGTGTTTCTTCAGACGGGTAATTGATATTCGAACTTCTTCCTGGTCGGGCAATGGAACGTCTGCTCCATCGTCTTCGATTGGAGAATCGGTATCGCTTTCTCCTGGCATTGTATGTTCACTGCCATTCAGCAGGCTGTAGAAGTGTTCCCTTCTATGCTCTGGGCATAGATCACCTTTGAGGTTTCTACTAGAGTATGCTCCTCTCCTGAAACCTTCTGTATTTTGTAGAATTTTTGAGCATCACCACTGTCGGCCAGCTTTTCAAGCTCTTCATACTCACGCATTTCGGCCTCTTTCTTTTTCTTTTTACAAATGCGTCTCGCTTCCCTTTTCAACTCTCAGTATCTATCCCATCCAGCACGTATTGTGGTCGATCGTAACATTGCGAGGTAGGCAGTCTGTTTTCTCTCTGCTGCAACACGGCACTCCTCGTCGTACTAGGTGTTCTTTTGCATTTTCCGTAAACCAATGGTTTCGGTAGCAGCTGTACGTGAGGAGTTTGAAAAGCCGTCTCACAAATTCCTTATACGGAGTTGATTACGAGTGCCCCTAGAGAGCAGGAGTGCTAGCCGAGTAGAAAGTTGTTCAGCTGTTGGTTGTGATTGCAACTTCTCGACGTCGAACCTTCCTTGTCTTTGTTGATGGGCGCTGTTTGTTGCACAGAAGTGGGAGCGGATCTTGGCTGCAACAATATAGTGGTGCGAGTCGATGTTAGGACCTCGGGGCGTACGCACGTCTAGAACACTGGATACGTGTCTTCCGTCTATCACAAGATCATCGATCTGGTTGGTGGCTTTTCGATCCGGAGACTGCCAGGCAGCGTGCGAAGTCGATCAGCCTCAACCCATTTGGGATGTTTTGTCGTGGATGCTGAATTTACCTACCATAGTTCCAAATATTCCTTCTTTGCCCACCCTGGCGTTAAAGTCGCCAAGCACGGTTTTTACATCGTGGTGGGGGCAGCTGTCATAGGCGCGCTCCAAGCGCTCATAGAAGGCATCACATCGTCCTCCTCTTCCGTCGGGGCATGGGCGCAAATCAGCGATAAGTTGAGAACCTCGCTTTAATGCCCATTGTGGCTAGACGTTCATTCACCGGAGTGAATGATAGTATTCGGCGACGGAGTCTCTCTCCCACCACGAATCCCACACCAAACGTGCGCTCCTTTCTATGGCCACTGTAGTAAATGCTACAAGGACCTACTCGTCTCAGTCTTTGTCCCGTCTATCGCATTTCTTGGACAGTGGTGATGTCAACCTTCGCTCTAACAAGGACATCAACCAGATGGGCAGCGGCATCTTCCCAATTAAGGGACCGGACGTTCCAGGTATATGCCCTCAATCCGTAGTCCTTATTTCGTTTGCCATGGTCGTCATCATAAGAGGGGTCTCTCATCCGAGGTTTTTGTTTATTTTTCATTGGGGGTGTTTTTTACGTGGTGGGTTCCAAGCCCAGCGCACAACCTTATAGAAGGGATTTTTCGCCTTCTCAATTTAGCTCACGGATGTTCTTAGGCTACCCAGAGGATACTTGGTCAAAGACCAGAAGTCTTAAGCTGCTTGAGCCATATGTAGAAGAATCGTTTCTGGCCACTCCCAAGTGCAAGGCGATCAGAGAACTTTGCTCACTTTCGTAAACTTCTACATATTACTCCATCCTCCAATTGAATTTGGATTTTTATTTAAAAGTTTTCCTGGGAATTTAAATATAATTATTAATCTTGTTCTCAGGGTAATTAGCACTTTCCGCAAGTGATCTTCTTTAATGTCCTTGAATATGACAGTGCAGTAGTTAGAAATTTTTAAGAAGTACCACGTTGTTGGGCGCCAATTAATAAAATTGCCTTTTTATACTCCTACAACCAGTTTCCACACAGTAGTTCAGTTTTGTTCACCTAACGGTTGTCAGTATCACCTAAAACTAAACGAGATAGATATTAGGTTATATATATATAAATGATCAAGATGACGAGAAAAGTTAAAATTGTTTGACTGTATATCTGTCGGATTAATATGGCGAAAATTACAATACTAATAACGCCATTACCTAATAGGCAACATTTTGAAATGATAGGAGAACAGAAATATGCAATTAAAATAGGAAACAAAATACACATATAAATGTACAAAAGGAGCACATTTCAAAGACTTAAAGAAATTAACGTTTGTCCGTTTAACCAATGTAAATACGAACATAACCATGCCACAATGATCGAAGATATCAAAAACGATACTATCCTGATTAAAAATGCATATAAAATAAAAAAATAAAAAAAACAAGATTGTGACAATAGAGAAATTGTACTCGAAGGAAATGCATTAATACATTTTTATAATTGTAAAGTTGAGTTAAAAAATAAATCATTCCAAAACCAAAGAGTTACTGTAGAAGAATGATATATTGTCCCTGAAAAAGAAACTGATGTATTACAGTTTGAAAAAGTAATACATTTCTCAGAGATAATAATAAATCAAGAAAACAATATTAACATGTTAGAAGAATTAAAAATACACAGAATTGTAAATTATGGCATAAGCATACTAATAATATTATTAATAGCAATAGGAATATTGGTAAAATGTATAATATATAAGAGAAATAAAAACACAAATTTAAATGTAGAGCTACAAACTCAACCTCTTTCAAATGAGGAAAACACAAGAAAAATAATTGGTCCCATGTCAAGCTCAAAATTATAACTATACTTTTACAATCATAAGTAATTTTTATAATCACTAGTAATAATTAGAAAACTAGGCAGCATTCAATGGAAACCATTGAATCTAGGGGTAGAGGAGTCACTAATTGACTAGGAAAATATAATAAATAAGCCATATTCATTTCAAGATATACTTCATACACGTACTCTATCTTGAAAGTAATCAAGTTTACTTGCACATTTTCTGCTGATAAAACAAATTCTTCTGGCATGCATGCAGATGTGTGTATGTATGTAAGTAAATATAAACACATGTATAAGTGCCTGCGCGAGCTAATACATATTAGATTGTCAAAAAAGTCTCGCGGTATTTTTATTGAATGATATTATTGTATAAGTGCCTGCGCGAGCTAATATTAGGTTGTCAAAAAAGTCTCGCGGTATTTTTATTGAATGATTTAATGAATTTATTGAAATGGTTTATAACGGTTTGGTGACTCATGCCCAGCTCTTGACCGATGCTACGGCTGCTACTATGCCGGCCTCTTTCGACCAATTCAGCGATTTTATCGCAATTTTCGATGACAGGCCTTCCGGAGTGTGGCGCATCTTCGACCAACTCTACACCAGAACGAAAACGTTAAACCATCGTCGTGCGGTGGAAATGAAAACTGTATCGGGTCCATAAAATTCATAAATTTTATTGGCGGCTTGAGATGCATTTTTGCCTTTATCGTAGTAGTACTGTAAAATATACCGTATTTTCTCTTAATTTTGCTCCATGTTTGCGACGCTATAACTCACGAACGACGTAAAAGAAACGACAATCAATCAAACACATGTTAGCGCGTGAAATGAGCTTTCCAAAAAGGTATAGCATGACCCGATGCGACGAATAAAACTAGAACTACGCGCTTTCAGCGCCAACTAGTGAAAATAACGTAAAACTTTTTTGACAACCTCTTATGTCTACCAACCAAAGTACAATTAATACAAAGTACAAACTAACTGATAAGCGAATAACAAACAGAAACCACCGCATTCCAAAGTCCTCATCAATACACACGACACCAAAACACTTCAGGAAATCACAGATCGATAGCACATTATAAGAAATGCTATATAAAGAAACAAAACACAATAATATAGGTTCGTTGTTCATTGTACATTGTCATAACTATAAATACATATCTACACTAATATTATAAAGAAGAAAGATTTGTATCTATTTTTGTATGTTTGTAATGAATAGGCTCAAAAAGTACTGGGCCGATTTAAAAAATTCTTTCACCAGTAGAATGCTATATTTTTCCAATTTGATATAGGTTGTATTTCATTTTGAAAAAAATTCAGAATCCTTGGTAAAATTTGAACAATATAACCGAAGGTATAAAAAAATGAAACTTAAAATGTCTTTCGTCGAATGCGCTGCCGAAACGATTAGCGATAGAACGAAATAATGTACAATAATATTGAACAACATCATAATGTCTAAAAAAAAAACTCCGCGGTAGTTATGTCACTGCAACAACTTTTTTCATTTTAAACATTAATGAAAATGCTAACCAAATTCAAACCATGCTATTTATGTGTTTATATTAATCCTTATCCAAATAAATTATTTAATGGTCAAGACCATTTAATTTTATGGTCAGGACCATTTAACTACGTATAAAACAGTTTTTAAATTATTTAAATTGGACTTTCCATTCAAAAAAATATTACGAATTAAAAAATTCAAACAGTAAACAAAACCGCCATAGCGCCGTGGCCGTAGTTTGCGATGCAGTCTGAAAAGCATGCGAGCCCAGAGAATGTAAAGTATAGAGAAGGTGCAAATTGTATTCTGTATGGTGTTTGATTTAACGGCTAACAGAGCCGATAGAATCAAAGTAAGGAATTCGCCGTTGTCGCTGCTATTTAGCAGAATTGAGCACGGGCAGTTGCAAAAATATGTATGTATATGTAAAACGACTGTATTCATGCCAGAATAAATAAAGAGAAATGCTTTGAAGAAAAATATACAAAGCATTCTCTGAGTCACATATGCGTGATTATTTTGTATTACATGAACCATTGTTTTCTGGAAAATGGTAAAATTTTTATTATTTTTACAAAATCGAGAAAAATTAGAAAACGTTATTTTAATTTAATTTTTTAATTTTTAAATTAATTAATATTTCAAATAAATTATATTTATTTCGATTATTAAAAAGTGAAGAAGAAAATTGATGACCTTCATGAAACGTGCATATTCGCATTATTTCGTTGTCATTTCCATATTTGTACCAATAGAATTTCTATGACATATGCATATGTACATATACTATTTCTTTGGCACATTTGTCTGTAAGTTTACGAAAGCAAATGCGAGCCATATTCATATGTACATACGTTCATAATAACAAATGTCGCACGCTTCTTTCGCATCTCCGTTGTCACGGTCATCCAATGGCCGATACTTGCGTTTTGTCAAAGAGTCAAGTGCTGAACACATTGAACACGACAGACTGCAAGCGACATCTGTAATTAATGGTACAATTTCGGTTGATACCAGTTCGATATCAGTTCCATCTTCCTTTTATCAATTCACGAAAGATGAACTCATCACAAATTTTCGAACATTGGCCAAATTATCGTAACTGCGATTTCTAAAGTGCACGCGCAATGTTAGCTGCCAAAAATACCGATGTTGTTGGCTAAACTGGAAGATTCAAAGTCAAATTCCGGGAGACTTGCGCTCATACAAATCGATGGTTCGTCTTGACACTGAATGAATTTTCCAGTGGAATTTCTAAATTCTTTGGAGAGGCTTGCTATGTCACCGCGCCATTTGCGTCTCAAAGTTGGATCTGTCGTTATTATGTTTCGCTATCTTCATGCGCCGAAACTGTGTAATGGAACCCGACTGATTGTGACGCCCCTATCGAATACAAGGGGAGATCTACCGATTTGCCATTTCAATTTAAACGTTTTCCGTTTCCAGTGAAAATTGCATTTGAGATGACAGGGCACAAGGATATTCGCATAGTATGGGGCATAAATTTGGAATTGCTATGTTTTCATACGGCCAGATATGCATGGCGTGCTCACGAGTTGTTGTTTATAAAGCTGCTCTACATTGACAAAAAAAAAAAAAAAACAAATAATGAAATGATGAATTGAACATTCTTTTCATTTCAAAATACATAATTTCACGTAGGACAACGGCTGCGGGGTCAGCTAGTTTAATAAAAAAAGGAACAGCTCTTCATTGGACTTAAAATATATGGGCCATTCCATCAATTGGCGACATGGTTTTGTACCCGTGGTTCTCCGATTTTGACCAAACTTTAGAATATCATAATATAGACCAATAGAAGAATATCTGTTAACTTTTTAGTGGTCAAAGTTGCTCCATTGTTTTTTGGCACGCACTTCAAATTGAGATCAAGCAAAAAAATGACTTTTTCTTTTATTTTTTAACGACCTCAAAATTGAGTGAAAAAAATTTTTAAGTTATCCAATTTTATGTAAAAAAATCTCAGTTTACTGATAAAAATATTTTCAAAATCCAAAAAAATTTTCAAAATCAAAAAAAAAAAAACATTGTTTTCAAAAACCCGGTTTTTTGTGCTTTTCCCCAACTATTTTTCAAAATTGACCTTTCCGTTGGATTCCTTGTTAAGTTTTACATAAGAATCAGTGTTCAAAAATATGGGACTCTGATCCCATGAACAGTAAAAAAAAATGCAAAATTGTCGCTCAAAATCCAAAAAAAAACATTATTTTCCCGAATATCCGGTCTTTTGTGCTTTTCCACCAACTTTTTTTCAAAATTGACTTTTCCATTCAAGTCCTCGTTAAATTTTACATAAGAATCAGTGTTAAAAAATATGGGACTCTGCTCCCATGAACAGCAAAAAAAATTCAAATTTGTCGCTATACGACTACTTCACGACTCGACTTAGAATCAGGGTTCCATCAAATCATGATTAGAGAACAAGACAGGGAAAAAACTGCATTTTCAATAAACAGTGCGAAATACGAATTCCTTCGTTTACCACTGGACTGAAAATCGCATATTCAATCTTCCAAAGACCATATATTGGCAAATGTGCATACGTATATATCGATGGTGTTCTAATATATTCAACTACCCCTGAACAACATATGAAAGACATCACCAATATCATACAAACGCTCCATAAAGCCAACACGAAAATTTCGGACGAAAATTCCAATTTTTTCCAAAGACAAATAGAATTTCTAGGATCATAAAAAAACGAAAGAATAACAGTAGACCCTAAGAAAATAGAAGCTATAGATAGATACAAAACAACAGAAAACCTAAAGGAATTACGCTTATTCCTAGGCATGACATCATACTACCGAAAGTTCATAAAAAATTTCGCACAATTAACCAAACCTCTCACGATATATTTACGAAGAGGAAATGTAGATATTTCAAAAAATAAAAATTCCAATGTAAAAATAACTCTTGATGAAGAAGCTAAAAAAGCTATTGAATACCAAATAAATTAATTAAAGGAACAAATAGAGTTATACCAACTAGATTTCGACAAAGAATTCGAACTTACAACAGATGCAAGCAATTATGCAATAGGAGCAGTTTTAGCTCAGGGTAGGAATCCCGTTGCATTCATATCACTCACACTCACCCAAACCGAACAAAATTACTCCACGAATGAGAAAGAAATGCTCGCGATCGTATGGTCATTACGTAAACTTAAAAACTATTTATATGGTATAACCAATTTAACCATTTATACAGACCACCAATCTTTAATATTCTCCATTTCCGAAAAAACTCAAAAACGAAATTAAAACGATCGAAGAATCAAATAGAAGAATACGGGGCGAAATTAATATATCAACCAGGATCACAAAATGTAATAGCAGATGCACTCAGTAGACAAGTCCATACGACGACAAATGAATCTATACACTCTGCCGAAACCTCAACTCCGATTCAAATTAAACAAGTTAATGCACCCATAAATCAATTCAGAAATCAAAAAAAAAAAAATCAGGTGAATCACAATTAATTCAAACCACAATATTTTCGAATCACGAGAGATTCATAATCTACTATAACACGCACACTGATTTATTAGAAACACTAAAGAAGGTGATAAGCCCAAATGTCACTACAGCTTTCCATTCACTACTATGTACGAAATACATGACGTTATAAACAACATATTCAGAACCACGAAAAATGTATTCTGCCAACATCTATCAAAGGACATAATAATAGAAAAAGGAAGAGATGAAATAATGAAATATACTCATAATCGAGCCCACAGAAATGCTGAGAATAACACAAAAGAGATACTACAGACATGTTATTGGCCAACAATCAGAGAAGACACAAAAAATTAGTAAAAATATGTGTCATATGTAGAGAAAATAAATATGAACGCCACCCAGTCAAACAAGTATACGGAAAAACCCCATTACGCGAAGGTATAGGCACATCTATACAAATGGATAACATCACATCAACAACACAACATACCTGACTAGCATAGATATATACTCTAAATACGCATACATCAGAAATCTAGAAAATAAAAGAGAATTTCACAAAATACTAGAAGAAGTTTACACTCAAATTTACCGATTTTGCTCTCAACTCAGGACCGACAATGAGTCAATATTTAAAAGCATAGCGTCAAAAGCACTGTATGAAAAACTACATATACAGCATACCATGACTACATCCAGTCATTCGACATCAAACGCTCTAGTCGAACGGTTAAACTCTACAATTTTCAACGCAGTGAAAGAATATAATAGAACTATACATTCAGTGACAAATCGTAAACCTGTTGACATATTTTTTGAAAGAAATAAATTTAGTGAAATCAAGGACATATTAAAAGAAAAACAAGAACGCATGTTAGCATACCACAATAAAAAACGACAAAATAAAATATATACTATAGGTGAAGAAGTATACGAGAAACAAAATCGTCGCGAAAAATTTACACGCCGCTACATCAAACAGATAGTCAACGAAAATCGTGAGGACACAATTTTAACAACGAAGGGGAGGATTGTACATAAAGATAATCTACGAAGCAATGTATACCCAGACAATCCTGATACTAAACCGGATGTCCACAATAACAGCTCAGAGAATAACGAGCCTGCAGGGCAAAAATTACTTACTTACAGAACCGGCATATATATTCGAAAAGGAAGAGTATCTGTTCTACATGATCATCCTAATAGTAAGACTAAAGCCATATTACGAAATACAAGAAACCTTAGAAGCACAAAATCATCAAGACGTAACTGACGAAACATTACTAAGCCGCATAGAGATTCTTAGAAATCAGTTTAAACAACATTAAACGATTTAATAAACAATAATAACTTACAAAGGAAAATTAATTCAAACTTTGAAACTTTAATGCAAAAATTTAATATTAAAACCTTAAAACATCAGACATTGCTCCAAGAAATTCATTGGGAACTATTAGATTTGACCACTACAATAAACTTTGCTAAAAACGGATATTTTTACTCTGTTGTAATTAATATAGAAGAAATCAAAAGAATAATTAAAACTGAACAACAAAATGTACCAGTTATAAATATCCTAGAATATGCAAAAATTCATGTACTAAGATTACAAAACACATTCATTGTAGTATACAAATATCCAATGATAAATAAAACTTGTCAAACATTTAAAATCACTGCATTAATGCATAAACAAGGAAAACTTCAATTAGATGAACTAATAACAAAATATAAAAATACTTATACCCCAGTATCAAACTGTAAAAATAATTTAAGCAAATATATATGTAAGCAAAAGAATAGAGACAATTGTACTATCCCTATACTTTTAAACCAAGAAGCTAATTGTGACATAGTAATTGATGGAATACATAAAGTCAATAACGACACTATCAAAGGAACTAACTTAGTATAATTCAACATTTCAGTATAAATAGATTCAGAACATTATCATAATCAGGATCAAGAAATATAAGTATTTATCGAATCACAAGGATATGAAAAAATCCATGTGTTAGAAATACCAGAGTCCCAATCTAAATATCAATTTGATAATATTCAAAAATTAAATAAATTTATAATCCCTTTCGAAGAACATCCAATTAGAAACACACTTATACTTATAATAAAAATAATAACTATTTTAACAAGTATATACGTATTTTACAAACTCTATATGATGTATCAAAGAATGAAATACATAAAAAAATATAATCAAGCCCTCAATATACAAAGTGCAAACTATACTGATAAGCGAATAACAAACAGAAACCACCGCATTTCAAAGTCCTCATCAATACACACGACACCAAAACACTTCAGCAAATCACAGATCGATAACACATTACAAGAAATGCTATATAAAGAAACAAAACACAATAATATAGGTTCTTTGTTCATTTTACATTGTCATAACTATAAGTACATATTTAATAAATAAAGAAACACATCTTTATTGGACTTAAAATATATATTCATTGACTAAAGAAAATAGCTCGCGCATTTCAAATAAGAATATAAGCAACAAATTTAAATAAAAAAAAGTCAGTCGGAGATTAGACCTAAGCAAAGAAGCTCAGTGTTTTTATTTTTATCTGTAGAGTTGACATAAAGAGCCAAGTAGAAGTTGAGCTCTTAATGACACCAAAACTATATATATACTTACATATATAGTAAGTATAAACTATGGTACCAAATATATACCAATCATATATAAATTATATGCCGAGTCGGTTGCGCATAGAAAATAAACAAATCTGTAAGCGTACATTTCTTTACATTGAAATTAGCATTTAATTCCTCATTTAACACCGAAAAAGCTCCTTTCTGTTACTTTCGAGCCCCTGCTGCAAAACTCTGCGAAAAGTTACGATATCTAAAACGTGAACCTTCTCTATGATAAACGTTCTCTGGAGAAGGTTCACGATTAGGGATTTTTCACTTTTGGGATATTTACTGTTTTGGATGAGCGTGTTTCTCCACATCACAGAAAAATTATTAGCGTGTTTCACCACATTCAACATCAGGGGACACGAAAATAGCAGAGTTAAGCATTTTCAGTGTTAAATGAGAAAAATTATGCTATTTCCGACGTTAAGAATGTACGCTTACAGAATTGCATATTTACAATGCGAAAACGACTCTGCATACATACATATATACTATATGTATGCGCATATGTATATATATTTTATATCAAAGCACAAAAGCACGTACATACGTACAGTCACTCACATTGCAAGTCGGGCAAGCGCAAAACAAAATTTCTGCTTATAATAAAATTGTAATGAAAAAAGATATTCCACTCGGTCTTTTTTATTTTATTAAAAAAGTCTTACTGTTAAAAAACAACAAAATTGTATATTCAAAGTAACATAAAACTTAACCTCACATTGAAAGTAGAATTTTTGTTTTGCGCTTGTCCGATTTTCAATGTGAGTGACTGTACAAACTGAACTATTTAATGATGAATTCCTTAAATCTTTGGAAATATGTAATAAAGTCATATATGCATTATTACCTAAATATTTTATTTAATTGCAGACTTAATATCGTGGGGTGCAGCTTCCACTGCGTTAATCAGAATAAAAATATCCGTTTAATTTTTTTTGTATACACTTTGTTTTTTCAACCATTTTATTAACAACATTAAAATAATATTCTGTTAAGTTTTAAATATAATCCACAGGAGGGGCGGCGAGATTCCAATTCCGAGAGTTATTTGCCGGTTTTGGCGTACGCGGATTCGTACGTTAGCGAATGTGTATATGTATATACAAAAGTTGACATGCGAAAAAGGTCAGCGCGTAGGTGCTGTGTGGTCAACGTTTCTATTCAAAAGTATAAAACGAATGTGTGAAAAAAGCGATAATCAACTCCTTTTGTTAGGTATTAGACAAGAATGACAGAGTACAAGATTCCGCAGATGAGAGACGAAACATTTTTCGTTCTGCGCATCTACGTCACACGGCTCATAAATTTCGTGAAATAGCTTGAGTAGCAAGTAAACATTGCTTGTTAACAAGAATGTTAGAGTAGAAGAGTTTATAGCTACCAAATTTTTTACTGCGCCGTGTGACGTTAGCAATTGTATGTTTAGTATAACGGACCTGCGCAATGCGTAATCTCTTTTCTATCATTCTTGAGTATTAGATAGTGGCTATGTGCTGTGGTGAAATCTAATTTGTCCCCAGGTGTGGTGTATTGGTGCATGTTATTTTCAGATGTTGAGTTTGGTGTTCCTATTAGGCGACGTGAGTTGCGGTAGGGTGCGCTAGCTTTTCCGGATAGAGAGGAGGAGGCTTAACTAATTTAAACATACTGGACCCCCTAGGCAAATATTTTGCCTAGTATTACACGAATGTACCATTTATGCGATTGCATGTATTTCGGAGTACTTCTGGTAGAGTGCCCGAGGGCGCAAAATACCTGTAAGTGCGAAATACGACGTTGGTTTTAAACATATTTGATTTAATTATTATTTATAGATTTATTTGAAATTTCTTTAATATCGATTTGTCAAGCTAGCTGCTTATTATTTACATTTTCTGTGTTATCGGCTCTTGATAGTTCTGGATAGTTGATGTAAACGGCTGCGAACATGTCCCGGAAGGACGGCCATTCTTCATAACCTCCATAAAATGTTTCTGTGTCACATGCGGGCACCTCGAGTTGAATGCCTGAACTTGCCTGTCTATTTGTGGCAGCTCTACTCTACTGTGGGGAGTAGGTGCAATTGCTTTTATTAGCTTTAGTTGATCGGAGATCATAGCTTTTGTTTCTTCGTACTGGTCTAAGCAGTTTTCGTAAATATCGTAAGCCGATGATTTAAATATGTGGCAAGTCTGAATCGTCAGATTCTAGTATGGCGTCATGAGCCGCTTAGAGGCGAGTCCAAAAATTTTTAAGATTTTGGCCTTTTACATCTAATAACGATTCAGAGTTTTCGTGAATCGGTGAAGAGGCAAATTTAGTGCAGTATCTTGTTAAACTGTCACTTTCTGAAATAAATCTAGCAACCTGTTTTGAGCGTGTAGCTCCAGGTGTACTTTGATTTTTGTTATTGTTCATTATTTTGGTTGAAGTACTAGATATTTTTTAAAATGAATTTAAGATTTCTCAGTGTGAACTGAATTTAATAGGAATAGGGTATGATTGGAAACCGAATACTCTTTTATGTAAATAAGAGTTTATTATTTCGGATTATCTTGCTGATAATATTAGTTTTATTAATAACGTTTTGTATTACTTGCGACAGAATTGGTTGTCGTTTTTATACGCTCGCAACAAAGTTGCTAAAGAGAGTATTATAGTTTTGTTCACATAACGGTTGTTTGTAAGTCCTAAAACTAAATGAGTCGGATATAGGGTTATATATACCAAAGTGATCAGGGTGACGAGTAGAGTTGAAATCCGGATGTCTGCCTGTCCGTCCGTCCGTCCGTCTGTCCGTCCGTCCGTACAAGCTGTAACTTGAGTAAGAATTGAGATATCATGATGAAACTTGGAACACGTATTTCTTGGCTCCATAAAAAGGTTAAGTTCGAAGATGGGCAAAATCGGCCCACTGCCACGCCCATAAAATGGCGGAAACCGAAAACTTATAAAGTGTCATAACTAAGCCATAAATAAAGATATTAAAGTGAAATTTGGTACAAAGGATTGCCTTAGGAAGGGGCATATTTTGAGGTAATTTTTTTGGAAAAGTGGGCCTGGCCCCGCCCCCTAAAAAGTTTTTTGTACATATCTCGGAAACTACTATAGCTATGTCAACCAAACTCTACAGAAACGTTTCCTTCAGGCATTTACATATACAGTTCAAAAATGGAAGAAATCGGATAATAACCACACCCATCTCCCATACAAAGGTTATGTTAAAAATCACTAAAAGTGCGTCAACCGACTAACAAAAAACGTCAGAAACACAAAATATTGCGGGAGAAATGGCAGAAGGAAGCTGCATCCACGCTTTTTTTAAGAATTGAAAATGGGCGTGGCGTCGCCCACTTATGGACTAAAAACCATATCTCTGGAACTACTGCACCGATTTCAATGAAATTCGGTTTATAATATTTTCTTAACACTCTGATGACATGTACAAAATATGGGTGAAATCGGTTCACAACCACGCCTTCTTCCAATATAACGCTATTTTGAATTCCATCTGATGCTTTCTCGGTATAATATATGCATTAGGAAGCAATGATGATAGCGGAATAAAACTTTACACAAATACGGTATTTGAGCTGAGGTATCCCTTGTGGAAAAGATGTCGTGATCGGACTATAACTTTTCAAGGTCCCAGATATCGAACACGAAGAACTTAGTGTCTAACCCAACCTAGCCTAATTTTTCACCGAAAATATTGATAAATCTCTCAGATATTTTCATGTAATTCAGAGGGCATCATTTTTATACTCTCGTAGGATACGTTTTGCTATTTGTAAAAACATATATTTAGAATATAAAAATATAACATTTAATTATTAAAATATATAATACTTATTACTTCTAAGTCAAACCTGTATAATCTTATTCATGTAAGAAATAAAATGTGCATTAACTTCGAAAAACGATTGTTTTTGTTTTTTTACATAGTCCTCAATACAGTTAAAATAAATGAAAATACAATTCAATACTCAAAGTACACAAATTGATCTAATCTAATTAATTTTACAGCAAAATAAAAAATATGTAAATGACGGATAATGAAATCTCGATTATCACTTTATCATGCGAGAGTATAAAATATTCGGTGACACCCGAACTTAGCCCTTCCATGCTTGTTTTCTTTATTTTTATGTTTTTATTATTTTATCCCTATAGTAATTTGTAGTTTCTTAACTTAATTATTAAGAAACGCGCTTTTAATTAATTTATATTTATTATCTCCTAATGTTTTATATTTAGGTACACCCTAATACGTGGACTTCTATCTACATGCGTATGTATTATAGGTACTTATGTTCTTAAGCAATTGAGAGCTCGTTAGGAGATCAATTTGCTTTTTGTAAGCTTGCTTGTTTATGCACTGTGAAGAGAGCGCGAAAACGAATTGAAAAAAAGGTACACACATTTATAGTATGTAAATATGCACTTTGTAAATATGTTTCGCAATATGTATGCGAAACATGTATTTGGTAATTCACTAAGTAAATATGCTTATTGTATGTATGTTTGTATTTTTTACCAATCTTGTTTTGTTTTTTATCTTATAATTGTAATTAATGTTTGAGCCTTTGCTTACATAATTTATGCAATCGGGCTTACTGTTTTTGTTAAACACAAGGGGTATTGCCGAAGAAATTTGCAAGTAATACTTGAATTAGTTTTTCTGATCGTTAAATTGTTGCGTTTGGATACACAAAGGTAATCATGCAAGGCTATAACTTTTATGTATATATAGTATATTTGAAAATATACATATGTATATTTATTTTATATTAGCATTGTGATCTTTTTTAGAAATCACTACGTAAATTCTTACCGCTTGGTACCAGTTTCGTTATTTTAACCAAAGGGATTTTTTATTAAAGGTTTTATGTATGACTATATAAAACTGTAATTTTAGCCATACATACAAACATACGTGCATAATAAATAATATTATTAAATGGAATCGATACAACTCACTTTATTATCCCGCAAGGGGTTTTTTTGGGGGGTATAATATATACATATGTGTAAATATATGTAAGAGTTTTATCGTCAATCCCTGTTTTCCTCTTCTTCTAGTATTCCAACTGGCTGGATTCTTCGTTTCTCTCTTTTCTTTGTTGTTATTCTCCTTCTGTGCTCCAGCTCCTCCTCGTACTGTTTTGTTTGTTTGTATGTAATATATTTGTTTTAGTTGTGCCCGATTGTGTCGTTTATCTAATTGTTTTTACTTTCGTGCTCGATTATGTGACTTTTGGGTTTCGCGGAGATGTTTATTACGTTTTTGTTTGGTAGTTTAATTTTTCAGAGGACTTTGTTTTTGTTTCTGTCACTTAATCAGAAAACCACTATTTTCACATTTTTGTCACCTCACTGACATACATTTACATAAATATAATATAAATACATATACATGGATAAGTTATCTTGTTTTGTTTTTTTTTTGTTGTTATTTTTGTTTGGGTCACTGCGTTTTATTTTGTTTTGTTCGTTTCTGCACTTCGTGTCACTGCACTTTCTTACCGATTTTCTTTTGTTTTCTATTACCACAATTTATTTTTAATTCATATAAATATTAAATATTGTTTTCTTTTCTCCGAAGGTGCCTTTCGGTAAGGCTCGAAGGACCATATTTAATTGTAGACTCAATCTCGTGGGGTGCAGCTTCCACTGCGTTAATCAAAATAAAAATATCCGTTTAATTTTTGTATACACTTTGTTTTTTCAACCATTTTATTAACAACATTAAAATAATATTCTATTAAGTTTTAAATATAATCCACAGGAGGGGCGGCGAGATTCCAATTCCGAGAGTTACTTGCCGGTTTTGGCGTACGCGAATTCGTACGTTAGCGAATGTGTATATGTATATACAAAAGTTGAAATGCGAAAAAGGTCAGCGCGTAGGTGCTGTGTGGTCAACGTTTCTATTCGGAAATATAAAACGATAATCAACTCCTTTTGTTAGGTATTAGATAGTGGCTATTTGCTGTGGTGAAATCTAATTTGTCCCCAGGTGTGGTGTATTGGTGCATGTTATTTTCAGATGTTGAGTTTGGTGTTCCTATTAGGCGTCGTGAGTTGCGCTAGGGTGCGCTAGCTTTTCCGGATAGAGTGGAGGAGGCTTAACTCATTTAAACATATTTAGTTAATGTAGGTTTAATAAATAAAATTGGGTATAAGCCGATATAGTGACACAAAGTTGTTCTCTATCGCTGAAGAAAACAGTACGTTTCGTGTACATGAACTGAACTGACAAAATCAGGCAGAGTAACGGATCAGTATTTAAGGTTCGTATCCAGCTCTCATATGCTGAATACAATGCTTACGACACGACATGGCATCACGACAGTGAACTGAAAATGGCGTTGTGCATCCTACTACATGAACGCATGTACACAAGATAACCCAGCTCTCCATTTTGCATGTACACAGTTTCGTTGTGGCCATACCAATACCTTGCACTTCAATGAAATTTTAATATTTTGTTCAATGTGAAATTTTGTATGCAAAAAATAAGTAAATAGGTATATATTTTTGTTTTAAATTATCAATTGTTATTACAAATGATATAATAGAGCTATTTTATGCTTTTATTTGTAAAATAACGTCAAGTTTGTAAGAGCTGTGAATAATTTTACAGTTTACGTATTAGTGACATCACCACTCTTCCTCATCTCTCCATCTTCTACTGTTGCTGATTTGATGTTTCTTTGCAAAACCAGGTTTGCCATATTCGCATTTTATTGACAAAAAGTATTAAAAATTAGTACTAGATTACTTTAGAGCTGCATACTAGCACAAGCAAATTTATCGCAAGAAAGTTCCTTGTCCGTTTCTTAAGCGTTTTTTTATATGAAGTTTTTACATTTCGTGGGAGCTGAGAACTAAGCTTTAAGTATAAACAAAAATTTGTTACTCGTTGCAGTTCTCTGGTCTACACACAACTTTTAAGTAAATGGGTACACTTATTGCTTCATGCGAAATTTCCGTTGTCACGGGCAACCAATGGCTGAAGCTCACGTTTTGTCGAAGAGATAATGTGTCGAAGAACTGACGCGACGACAAAGCGTCACAAGATTGTGTTGGTAGAAAAGCCGAGCTGTGCGGAAAACACAAACGAACGATCGCCAATTGCCACTGCTTCCCTTGCCGCAGTAACAGGTTCTCCAACAAACCAGCGTAAATATGTATGTTTATGAATGAGCTTGCATACATATCGACACAGATTTTTGCAAGCCGCATAAAAATATACATATATACATATATGCCACATACAGATGCGTGGCGATCGGCCTGTATCGCTATGGCGACAAACATGATTACCCGCGCCTATAGATGCTTCACATCAGTAAAAAAAATTGTATGGACAGTTACCTTTTAGATTTGTCCACTTTTCGGACTTTTCTAAACTTTCCTCGACGAACAACATCTGAAAATTTCATCACGATTTGTTCAGCCGTTATCGGGCCTTAGCGTTACTAACAAAAAAAAATTCAAAAGAGGGATTGTTTTTAGAGGTTTTCCTGCAATTATTCGAATTTTTCTAGCCGTAAAAACCATCTTTGAAGCTTAAGGTTCGTATCCAGCTCTCAAGTAATTGCTCAAGAATAAAAATACATCATTTTTCAAGTAGTTTTGACAGCTGGTTACGCATTGTGAATGATCTACATTAGAAGAGCAAGAGAGAATAAACCAAGAAAATAAACTTTGTGTGTAATATGTATGTATTTATGTGTGTAGTAATATAAATATTTTCCTTGCGATTTAAGGAATGTTCTTGATGATTGGTAAGTTTTATACAACATTTCAAAATGAAATATTCTTCATAATAATGATTTTAACTAATTTAGGACGAATTTAGCGACTACTTTTAATTTCCTTCAAGAAACAATTGTTGATTTGATGTTTCTTCGCAAAACCAGGTTTGCCATATTCGCACTTGATTGAAAAAAAGTACTAAAAATTAGTACAAGCCTGAAGGAGCCCGCAGTGGAATTTTTTCAATCATCCTCCTAGCCGAGTTAACTATTCATCTGATCTCTTACCCATTCATAAGGAAGAAAAACGTGCCAGAAAGTGGCCATCTGGGGAACCTTAGTAATCACGAAACGGATTAAACGGGACATTTCTTCCAGTCATGCTCGTTTTAATGTATGATGTGAATTTTAAGAATTATAATTTTGATTTTGAATTATTTAATTTAATTAACTAAAAATTCAAAACAAGACCATATATACCATTTTCCAAAAAAAAAATCTCATTTGCAACAACTTACACATGCAAATATATATATAGTATATGTATGTATATATGAATACTTATAAGAAAAAATAAAAAAACTACAAAAAAGTTCCTACTTTTATAGATTTATAAGAAAATATATATTTAGATTAAATATAAAATAAAAGTAAGCGAACTATAATAAAATTCTATAAAATAAACCTTATAATAAAATAAAATTCAATTATAAATTAAAATTATAATATTATGTTGAAATTCAATATAAAATAAATTCACACAAAAAAGAAACTTCTAGTCCTTATACTAAAAGTCAAACTAAATATCTCTGCGATTCACCAATATATATGAATATACAAAAAAAAAAAACAAAAAAATTAATGATGTATTGTATATAATCAAATGAATAATCAAAATGACTAACTCAAGCAACCTTATTCGTCCACCAATAATAAATATCCCATCCGTCTCCTGCTAATATACCATTTATAGAGCAAGTAAACGCAACACCAGATTTAGAAGTTCTGATTAGGAGAATAGTGAGAACCGAGGACATCAGGCAAACTAAACATAACGAACTTAACTGTACAGATGAAGTAATTAAGGGGTCCCGGTGGTCTAGAACCCTCAAATTAAGGGTGTTTTCTGGATTTTTTTTTTAAGGTTTAAAAATAGAGCACTCAATTTAAAACTTTTACAGTTTATTTATGCACTTATGAAAAGTACAAACATATTTTTTGTTAAATAAAAAAATATTTAATCAATATTAAAAATGGCGTCCAAAAAAGTTTTATTAAAAAAGGACTCCCGGTGCCGTTGTTGACTCTTCTGAACATCTGAAACATAAAAACTAAATAAATTATTAATCAGTAGGAATGCAGCTATCGCTGGGACTACAACCAAAAAAAATATTAAATATTAAAAAAATTTCGGCCTCTTAAAGTTTAGATTCTGAAAACAGCTTTTTTGGTCCACTTTTAGATCGAAAAAAAAAATCGAAGTTCTTAAAATTAAAATTTGATAGTCCCTGCGATAGATATTGATCTTATAAGCACCATATTAAAATTTCAAGTGATTCGGATGGACAGTTTTTTTTTTCATCAACGGCACGCCGAGAAAAGTAGTTTTGAGATAAAGGAGTTTAAAGTTTAGAGTGTATATATTTTAGATGCCTGTGCTACCTGCTAAAACGGCTGTAGAAGCTAAAATAATGTGAATATCCTGCCAAAAACTTTACAGTATATTCTTATAGGACTATACTTTCGAACAATCAAAAACATTTTTGTTTTGAAAATTCTAGACCATCGGGACCCCTTAATAGCGAATATAGGCAAAAAATGGGTGAACTATACAAGGTTCAGGTGAAGTTTCGGGAAATCCATTCGAATACAGCTCTTGGAAGAAGGAAAGAAGAAATTTTAAGGTTATATGAACCTAACAGAGGAACAGCTAAATATTTTGGTATTATAAATTCTGTAAGAAAAAAAAATAAAGGGAATTGCTAATATGTTTTGGAGTCGTATAATACTCCACTAAACTGGAATAGCATTTCACGTTGTTTGACTCTGCATTATGCAGATAAGCGTGATCTCGGCACACTCGAGTACCAGATGACTACTTTCGTTCAAGCAACAAAACGGTGTAGCAATTCTATCAAGCCCTGTATGAACATTTGTCTCTTGTTTTGAATAAAATTTCGTGTCTGAATATCTGCAGGGAGTCCATGAACGTCCTAAAAGGCACATACCGTGATAAGGCGTTAGATACTTTTATTAGAGGACTTAAAGGTGACCTACCGCGTTTATTGGGAATTAAAAAAACAGTAGACCTACCACAGGCTTTATATCTATGTACAAAATTAGAGAATCAAAACTTTAGGGCTCAGTATGCCAGATATACTAGTAACATTGGAAAAAGGCTAAACACAAGCTCACCACCACTTTTCTCCAAATGGATAATGCCAAGATAAGTGACTTCGTTCACTTGGGGTACTAAAATAGTGTTTATTTATATTACTGCCGGGCACATAGCAACAATATAACAAACTTACACATTTGTTCATTTATATTTATTCGCCAGTTGGCTAGCCATTCTTCGATAGAACTTAAACGCAATAATAACAGCATCAAACGCTAATATACTTGATGCTATTATGATTCATTTAGCATCAAACGGCGCTGCAACACAAGGAGGGGTCCTCTCCCCGCTTCTATAGGTTGTAGCGCTGCACGAAATACTACTCCAATTAAACGGTGGAGGAATGAAACCAGTTGCATATGCAGACATAATTATTTTGTTGGTATCAGGCATGTTTCCTTCAACAGTCAGCGAGATTATGGAAAGAGCACTACGAATCTCTTAACCGTAACAAAACAGAATTGATCCTATTCACAAACAGAATCGAAATCCTTCGGTTTCAACTTCCGGTATTAAACGGTACAACACTCTCTCTATTCCCAACAGCTAAATACTTGGTGGTGGAGCTTGACACCAAACTATCCTGAAAAAAAATTTATGCAAGAGAATCGTCAGCAAGATTTGTGGCCTTGAACCTAGTATAGCCATGTGGATGTATTCGGTTGTCATAAGACCTATACTTACATATGGACCTCTAGTATGGTGGCCAGCGCTAAACAAACAATACAATATTTGAAAATTAAATGGAATACAAAGAGTAACATGTGCAGATGTTATTGGTGCAATTAAGTCACGTTCGACTGACGCGCTCAATATGGTCCTGCATCAACTACCCATAGACATTTGAATTCACAAAACAGCAGGATGTTTATCTATAAAATAATTGGATGGTTGGAATCAGCAGAACTATGGATATAGTGGTAACCTAAACAAGCTCAACGTTAATAAATCAGACTATATTCTCCCAATGCTGCATTTCAACAGACACTTCCAGGTGAGGATACCGGCCAGACGCTCAATATGAGAGGAAGATACCATCTCAGTCTATACCGAGGGGTCCAAAATGGACTGCGGAGTAGGCACGGGGGTATTTTCCGCTGATCTAGACATTTCTCTCTCTATCCGTCTACCGAACCCGGTTAGCATCTTCCAAGCGGAAGTACTGGATATAGATAAAGGATCTATTGGAAAACCACGAGAGTATACGTAAAACAGCAACATTTAGAGATAGCCAGGCGGCGCTCCTGGCCTTGTCTTCGCCCATGACAAATTCCAGTATAGTTCACAGTTGCAAGAAAGCACTGAGCTCAATAAAAGACAAGCTCCACCTAGACTTAATCTGTGTTCCCGGTCACAGGAACATTTTCGGCAACGAAAACGGAGACGAGTTGGCAAAGGCGGGAGCTTTCCTTAACGAATCCGAGGCGGAGCTAATACCATGCCCGCTTGGATCGATTAAAAGAGAGATCAAGAGACAATTTCAACCAATTGCAAATAACAGATGAAAAAACATAACAATATGTATTATAACTAACCAATTATGGACAGCATATGACAATAAAATAACTATATGACAATAAAATAACTGACTCATTAAACAGATCTAGTGAAAGTATCTTCAAAGTAATAGCTACCATAACAGGGAACTGGTTATTTTGAGAACATGCGTCCAAAATGGGTATGCCCTACAACAACATCTGCCGAGGCTGCGGAAAAGCAGGGAACAATAAAACAATTCGCGACTTTCTCTGAGAATGCCAAACCCTTTCACAGATCCGACATAGAACAGTTGAAATCCATCAAGGAATGAATTTGAACTGGAAGCATTTCGGACATAATTAGTTTTATCGAAACCTCAAAATGGTTTGAAAGAGAAGATGAAACGTGATAGCAAATATAAAAGGCCCACGAATAGTGCATCAAAATGGCACAGCCAGTGCTAATTCAGCCCGAAAGACAACAGGGCTGCCATGAGTCATTTGGTACATCTCACTAAAGCTGTGTCATCCGCAAAAGTTGAAGTCAATACGTTATTAGCTGTTTGGAAGATCTGCTGTGTGTATGATGCATAGTGTTGTTTTTTTAATCTCTTATAAAAAGCCTTCATGCCACACCTTAACAAACCCTTGAGCCACGTCTAGAAATAGAGCTGAACAATACTCTTTGGACACAAATTCTTTTCTTATCTCTTTAGTAATTCTATTCTTGCTCTATCGTGCTATGTTTTGCACGAAATCCGAGTTAGAGCGTTGGTATTATATTATTTTCATGGAGAGAAAAAAACATGTTTGAAAGTAACACGTTTTCAAATATCTTGGAAAGACAGGGTAGGAGACTGATTGGTCTGTATGATGGCTGTGTTTTTTCATGAAATTATATAATATCCAAAACTAAGAATTGCATTGAAGAGTAAAAATAGCACCTCATTTAGCACTTTTTTGGATTAAGTTTTTTATGAATTTAATAATTTCGGAAGGTGGAATTTTAAAAGCCTGGTGCGACTCGTTAGCTATGTTGGGTAAGATTGACAGCTTAGAATTGTTCATTGGGTAATTTGGTTGAAATACTTTTTCTTTACGTAAAGCTGATTGCGGCTTATAGCTTTTGTTTGGTGTTGCTAAGACAGCTGCTTTGGTTATTATATCATTGAGTTCCTTTATGCTTTCGTCAATATCTCTTACTTTATTTTTGTGAGGAAAACTTTAGTATACCGTCCCAGGATTCCGGAAATAAAGTGGGTATGGTCAGATAGGGAGGCTCTCTATATCACTATTTATTAGGTATTTTTCGATTTAAAATTAATTTTGCACTTATATTTTCCTTTTTTATTTTCACTTACATTTTTTTTCGTGTAAAACCCCTTTTTGCCCTCCTTTTCCATTCAATTGTAGTTTTGCTAGTTTGTTCAAATGTATTAGTATGGTAACACTGATTATTTGACAGTTTGTAGCTCTTTTGTTTTTGTTAAGTAAACAGATATGAACAATAAGTTAAATATTGAATTAAAACTATTTTTGCAACATATAATGTAAAACAAATGTATACAAACGAATAAGTGAAGTGCTAGTGGATATAAAAGTACAAAATATAAGAGTAATGATAATTTTAAATCGAAAAAATACTTCACTTGGAGAACCTCCTCTATCCGACCATACCCATTTTATTTCCGAAGTCCTGGAACGGTATTCTAAAGCCGACCTTTTTTTGTACTTAATATTGATGTGGCTATTCACGTATTTTTATACTCTTGCAACCAGTTGCTACAGAGTACTACAGTTTTGTTCACCTAACGGTTGTACGTATCACCTAAAACTGAACGAGATGGATTTAGGGTTATATTTATATCAATGATCAGGGTGACGAGAAAAGTTGAAATCCGGTAGACTGTTGTCTGTCCGTCCGTCCGTGCAAGCTGTAACTAAAGTAAAAATTGATATATTTTGATGAAACTGGGTATGTGAACCGAAAACACATAAAGTGCCATAACGAAGCACTTAATTAAGATATGAAGCTTTAGTGCAGAGCATTGCAGTAGCAAGGGGCACGTTTAGGTAAAATTTTTTTAAAAAGTGGGCGTGGCCTTGCCCTCTGTTTAAATGAGTTAAGCATCCACCCCCTCTACCCGGTAAAACTGGCTCATCCTAATACAACAGCGCGATTCACCACAGCTGATGACACTACAGCACAACTCAACACATCTCTACCCACTCAACAAAAAGGATGGGCAACGGGAATGCAGACTCACTTCGTTACACACAATTCGATAATCAACACTAGCATTCAACATTTTGTTTTTGATATTTCCGCGTTGAGTCACGTCGACACCAGCCACCAGTTATTTACTTCGTGGTATATCGATCCTGTGCGCTAGGGTAAGCCGATACTAATGTGATACGACGACGAGCCTGCGCGCTAAATTCTTTGGGCACCCAACTCGGTTAAGATTGGCATCCGCATTTTTAATAACTTTTGAAGCCCTTAACTTGTGTAAAAGACATTTGTGCATTAAATAAACATTAAATTAAAACAATTGTTCATTTTTAATAAGTAGGCGTTTTCTTTGACGATCAGAAAAATAGTTTGTAGTCCCGTTTAAATATTTAAGCAACACTCGTAAGCATGGTCCTTCGAGCCTAAAGACAGGCACTATAAATTAACAAAACGAAACATAAAAAATAAAATAAAACAATATCCAGTGCAATGCGGTAGAAGTGAATTGGCGAACAAACAAAAATTATAAAATAAACCAAAAAGGCTTAAGAAACAAAAGTGCAGTGTCCTAAACAAAAAAAAAAAAACATACCTATGCACCTACATAGATACTATATATACATTAGGTAAAAACTGTGGAAAAAAAACCTTTTATACTTATATAAAACAAAGAATAAAAAAAAGCGCAGTGGATCGAAGAAAAAACCGAAGCTATAGTGACAAAAACATTTTTTTTTTTTGCGAGTGAGGGGGTGGAAAATGCCTTCGGCATCATCAGTACTATCGTCACAGCAGCAGTATGTGCCACTTGCAGGTCACTAAAAACCCCCTTTAAGGAACCGTCGCCCACCCCGGAAACGCATTTTCATTACTTCAGGGTGGCGTTCCATTTTTCTCTTTGAGAGATTTACATCTGCGCACCTGCGTCCAGGTCCCGCTTTTTGCTGCGAAGCAAGATTGCTGCGAAATTCTTGATAGTTTCCCAGTTTGCTTGACTCTCTAACATCACGCTGACTAAATTTTCCGCGTTTATTGGGCCAAACAGGATTTCTACGGCGGTGCGTTCTTGTGGCCAGCGCACACAGTCGAAGAAGGTGTGTTCAGCGTCGTCTTCCGTCGCGTCGTTATATAGGCATGACGGCTCTTCGACTTTTCCCATTCTGTGGTGGTACTTTTTGAAGTATCCGTAACCGGATAAAAGCTGGGTTGTGTAAAAATCGACTTCTCTCAATTTACGGCTTGTCCATAAGTCTTGATTTTTTATTAGCCTGGCTGTCCATCTGCCGCGACTTTCATTCTCCCATCTTTGTTGCCATGCTGTTATTGTATCTTTCCTTATTTGTTGTATTGCGCTCTTGTTATGATCGAATGAATTCTTTAGCTCCCACAGCTTTTTTCTTTCGTATGCTAGTAGGTCGATTGGAGCATTGCCGCTTATAACTAATATTGCATCGCCGGATACTGTCCGGTAGGCTGATGCAACTCTGAGGGCTACGGTGCAGTGCACTCTGGCCATTACCTTACGCCGGTTTTTCTTTTTAAGCGCGTCTGCCCAGATCTCTGCTCCGTATAGTAAGACGCTGATTGTCGTCGACATTAGGAGCTGTGATGCATAGTGTCGTTTTTTTAATCTCTTATAAAAAGCCTTCATGCCACACCTTAACAAACCCTTGAGCCACGTCTAGAAATAGAGCTGAACAATACTCTTTGGACACAAATTCTTTTCTTATCTCTTTAGTAATTCTATTCTTGCTCTATCGTGCTATGTTTTGCACGAAATCCGAGTTAGAGCGTTGGTATTATATTATTTTCATGGAGAGAAAAAAACATGTTTGAAAGTAACACGTTTTCAAATATCTTGGAAAGACAGGGTAGGAGACTGATTGGTCTGTATGATGGCTGTGTTTTTTCATGAAATTATATAATATCCAAAACTAAGAATTGCATTGAAGAGTAAAAATAGCACCTCATTTAGCACTTTTTTGGATTAAGTTTTTTATGAATTTAATAATTTCGGAAGGTGGAATTTTAAAAGCCTGGTGCGACTCGTTAGCTATGTTGGGTAAGATTGACAGCTTAGAATTGTTCATTGGGTAATTTGGTTGAAATACTTTTTCTTTACGTAAAGCTGATTGCGGCTTATAGCTTTTGTTTGGTGTTGCTAAGACAGCTGCTTTGGTTATTATATCATTGAGTTCCTTTATGCTTTCGTCAATATCTCTTACTTTATTTTTGTGAGGAAAACTTTAGTATACCGTCCCAGGATTCCGGAAATAAAGTGGGTATGGTCAGATAGGGAGGCTCTCTATATCACTATTTATTAGGTATTTTTCGATTTAAAATTAATTTTGCACTTATATTTTCCTTTTTTATTTTCACTTACATTTTTTTTCGTGTAAAACCCCTTTTTGCCCTCCTTTTCCATTCAATTGTAGTTTTGCTAGTTTGTTCAAATGTATTAGTATGGTAACACTGATTATTTGACAGTTTGTAGCTCTTTTGTTTTTGTTAAGTAAACAGATATGAACAATAAGTTAAATATTGAATTAAAACTATTTTTGCAACATATAATGTAAAACAAATGTATACAAACGAATAAGTGAAGTGCTAGTGGATATAAAAGTACAAAATATAAGAGTAATGATAATTTTAAATCGAAAAAATACTTCACTTGGAGAACCTCCTCTATCCGACCATACCCATTTTATTTCCGAAGTCCTGGAACGGTATTCTAAAGCCGACCTTTTTTTGTACTTAATATTGATGTGGCTATTCACGTATTTTTATACTCTTGCAGCCAGTTGCTACAGAGTACTACAGTTTTGTTCACCTAACGGTTGTACGTATCACCTAAAACTGAACGAGATAGATTTAGGGTTATATTTATATCAATGATCAGGGTGACGAGAAAAGTTGAAATCCGGTAGACTGTTGTCTGTCCGTCCGTCCGTGCAAGCTGTAACTAAAGTAAAAATTGATATATTTTGATGAAACTGGGTATGTGAACCGAAAACACATAAAGTGCCATAACGAAGCACTTAATTAAGATATGAAGCTTTAGTGCAGAGCATTGCAGTAGCAAGGGGCACGTGTAGGTAAAATTTTTTTAAAAAGTGGGCGTGGCCTTGCCCTCTGTTTAAATGAGTTAAGCATCCACCCCCTCTACCCGGTAAAACTGGCTCATCCTAATACAACAGCGCGATTCACCACAGCTGATGACACTACAGCACAACTCAACACATCTCTACCCACTCAACAAAAAGGATGGGCAACGGGAATGCAGACTCACTTCGTTACACACAATTCGATAATCAACACTAGCATTCAACATTTTGTTTTTGATATTTCCGCGTTGAGTCACGTCGACACCAGCCACCAGTTATTTACTTCGTGGTATATCGATCCTGTGCGCTAGGGTAAGCCGATACTAATGTGATACGACGACGAGCCTGCGCGCTAAATTCTTTGGGCACCCAACTCGGTTAAGATTGGCATCCGCATTTTTAATAACTTTTGAAACCCTTAACTTGTGTAAAAGACATTTGTGCATTAAATAAACATTAAATTAAAACAATTGTTCATTTTTAATAAGTAGGCGTTTTCTTTGACGATCAGAAAAATAGTTTGTAGTCCCGTTTAAATATTTAAGCAACACTCGTAAGCATAGTCCTCCGAGCCTAAAGACAGGCACTATAAATTAACAAAACGAAACATAAAAAATAAAATAAAACAATATCCAGTGCAATGCGGTAGAAGTGAATTGGCGAACAAACAAAAATTATAAAATAAACCAAAAAAGCTTAAGAAACAAAAGTGCAGTGTCCTAAACAAAAAAAAAAAAAACATACCTATGCACCTACATAGATACTATATATACATTAGGTAAAAACTGTGGAAAAAAAACCTTTTATACTTATATAAAACAAAGAATAAAAAAAAGCGCAGTGGATCGAAGAAAAAACCGAAGCTATAGTGACAAAAACATTTTTTTTTTTTGCGAGTGAGGGGGTGGAAAATGCCTTCGGCATCATCAGTACTATCGTCACAGCAGCAGTATGTGCCACTTGCAGGTCACTAAAAACCCCCTTTAAGGAACCGTCGCCCACCCCGGAAACGCATTTTCATTACTTCAGGGTGGCGTTCCATTTTTCTCTTTGAGAGATTTACATCTGCGCACCTGCGTCCAGGTCCCGCTTTTTGCTGCGAAGCAAGATTGCTGCGAAATTCTTGATAGTTTCCCAGTTTGCTTGACTCTCTAACATCACGCTGACTAAATTTTCCGCATTTATTGGGCCAAACAGGATTTCTACGGCGGTGCGTTCTTGTGGCCAGCGCACACAGTCGAAGAAGGTGTGTTCAGCGTCGTCTTCCGTCGCGTCGTTATATAGGCATGACGGCTCTTCGACTTTTCCCATTCTGTGGTGGTACTTTTTGAAGTATCCGTAACCGGATAAAAGCTGGGTTGTGTAAAAATCGACTTCTCTCAATTTACGGCTTGTCCATAAGTCTTGATTTTTTATTAGCCTGGCTGTCCATCTGCCGCGACTTTCATTCTCCCATCTTTGTTGCCATGCTGTTATTGTATCTTTCCTTATTTGTTGTATTGCGCTCTTGTTATGATCGAATGAATTCTTTAGCTCCCACAGCTTTTTTCTTTCGTATGCTAGTAGGTCGATTGGAGCATTGCCGCTTATAACTAATATTGCATCGCCGGATACTGTCCGGTAGGCTGATGCAACTCTGAGGGCTACGGTGCAGTGCACTCTGGCCATTACCTTACGCCGGTTTTCCTTTTTAAGCGCGTCTGCCCAGATCTCTGCTCCGTATAGTAAGACGCTGATTGTCGTCGACATTAGGAGCTTTCTCTTTTCTTGACTGGGGCCTCCTATATTGGCCATTAATCGGCTCAGTTGAGAGGTGATCTTCGCTGCCTTTCCTGCGGCGTGCTGGATTTGTACCCAGAAAGTTAGTCTGGGGTCCAGTCTTATGCCTAGGTAGTTTACTGCTCTTTCTGTCCTAAGAATGTCCGTAGTTGTGTGCATGCTTATCTCGAGAGGTATGTGCTTCTTTATTAGCAGTAGCAGCTCTGTTTTTTCCGTAGCTAGCTGGAGGTTGTGGGTGTCAAGCCAGGTTTGCGTCCGTATCGTGACCTGATTCAGCTTTCTTCGCGCTTCTTCTGTATCCCTTGCTGTGATTACTGCCGCGATGTCGTCCGCGTAGCCAATTAAATATGATTCGTCTGGCATTTCTAATTTTAATATAGCGTCGTAGCTAATGTTTCTAAAGTCGGGGCCTAGAATAGATCCTTGTGCTGCTCCTGACGTAACCGCTATCTGTCGTGACTCTTCTTTTTCTGTTGCTAAGGCAGCTCCGCACCACAGCCCTGAGGTAGTCGGGTATCTTGAAACTTTTTTCGAGAGCGTCGATCATGTCCACCCATCTAGCACTGTTGAAGGCGTTTCGGATATCTATAGTCGCCAGTAACACTATTCTTTTATATTTGTGCCATCTACGCTGTGCTGCTTCTACGCTTTCAATGATGCATTTTATGGCTCCTATAGTTGAGCTGCCGGGTCTAAAGCCGTGTTGTCTTGAGGACAGTCCTCCAGCTTCGTTAATAGCCGCTTCGAGTATGGGTTTTATTAGGCTTTCATATAGCTTTCCCGCTGTATCAAGCATGCATAGTGGACGGTATGCTGATGGCGAGTAGTTTCCTTGTCCTTTACTGATTAGCACCAGCCGTTGCTTTTTCCATGGTTCAAGGAATATTCCGGTTTCGAGGCAGGCGTTATACATGTTTAGTAGTACTGCTGGGCGCTCTGCTGCGATTATTTTGAGGATTTCTGCTGGGATCCCGTCCGGGCCAGGTGACTTGTTGGCCTTGAGCTTGCCAGTGGCTAGCTGCAGCTCTTCAAGGGTGAAGTGGGGTTTTGCGCAGATCTTAATGTTTGCTCTGGATCACTAGCCCTGCTTTCGTGTGTGGGGTATAGTGCGTTCACGATGTGATCCATTTTGACAGCGGTTAAGTCAGGTGGTTTTGCTCGAGCGCCAAGTTTCTTCATAACTACTTTATATCCGAGTCCCCAAGGGTTTCTGTTTATATCCTCGCGTAGTTCCTCCCATTTTTTCTTTTTGCTGTCGTCGATGGCGTGCTTCACCTCCTTTTTTGCTGATTTATATTGCTCGGCTTCTACGGGTGCGGCTCCTCTGCGCCTGGATCTCGTGTAAGATCTGCGCAGGCGGAGGCATGTGCGTCTGAGGTGGGCGATATTTTTAGTACACCAGCAAACTGCTGCCTTATGTTTGATGTGAGAAGCCTTGGGCATTGATTTTTTACAGGCTCTTGTTATGTTAAGCATTGTGTGCTTGACAATTTTTCTTGCATTTTTTTGGGAACTGCTAGATGGATTTTGGTCGTCTATTGCGGAGATCAATTTTGAAGTATTTAGCTTCGAGATGTTCCACTTCCGTGTTGCAGTCTTTTTCCTGTATCGATAGTGAAGGAAACGTACTGGTGATCGCTGCCAGTGTAGTTCTTCAGGACTTTCCATTTCTTTATTGATGATAAAGTGATGTCTGGTGTAGTTTCCTCGCATCCCGGTCTTCTAAACGTGGTTGCGTTTCCCGTGTTGAGCACTAGTAGGCTAAGGCGCGCAGCCATTTCCAGAATGCGCCTTCTTCTCGAGTCCGTGTTTGGCATACCCCACCCTGCTGCTTTGGAATTTAGGTCTCCGGCGATAATTAGTTGACCTTCTATTGACCTGGCTGTGTCCTCAATGTTGTCGAGCTTTCCTTGGAATTCCTGTATGCTATCGCTTGGCGTAGTCGCAGCTGATTACTGTAAAAAGGTCGCATTGGGCCCAGACGAAACCGTTGCCGTTCCCTTTGTCTACAGTGATGGCGTTACTCCTTGGTGGTAGCCATATAGGGGCGGTCGATCTGCTATCTTCCAGCCAGGTACCTCTCTCTTTCTTTTTATATTGCTCGCTTATAATGATTAACTCGTATGCATTCTCCATCACCATTTGCGAGTGCGTCAGCAACCTTGCGTCTATGCATATTGGCTTATAAGATATTCATTTGTTTTGGTATTTCCTATATACCATACATTTTGCGGAACCCGGGATATGGTCAACTTTTTCTTGTTTAGCCTCCACGCAGAGGCAGCATGAGGGAGGTTTTGTGCACTCTTTCATTTTTTGACCTAATTGGCCGCATTTTATGCAAGCACCTTGTCCTCTTCTATCGGGCCCTTTGCAGTCCCAGGTTAATGCGCTGGTCCAAAGCAGCGAAAGCATCATTTGGGGTTTCTTTCAGTCGCAGCCTGCAGTTTACCCGACCGATTTTTATGCATGCCTGTCGCATCAGTATGTCAGCTGTATCCTCATCGAGCGTTATATATTCCCTGACCAGCTTTCTTGTGTTAAGTGCTGTTATGCTTATCGTCAAGTCTTCGATGGAGTACTGTAGCACTTTTTTTACAGCCTCCGCTACTTCCTCTTTTGTTGAAAGGAAGTCGAGGTCTCTAATCTCTATTGTGGCTTTTGATTTGACGTCGGCCACGATTGCGGATTCTCGGAGGGTCGTCTTGAGTGCAGAAACTGGTTTTTGTGGATTGACCCTTCTCCAGCTCCAGGAGTAAAGCCCCGGCTCTTGTTTTGCGGATCCCCTTGATTTTCACCTCTGCTACGGATATTCTTGAGGACCTCGGCGTAGCTTTTTCCTTCCGGCTTAATGATTACGGCCTCCGATTGTCGTTTGGGCCTGCTTTTTGCTCTCTGATTGGATATTCCCCCCTTGTTGTCCTCCCTCTTTTGGGTTTTTGTTTTCCGTTCCTTCTAGTGCGTGTATCTTCTTTGCTTTTTTGGGCAAGACTTTCTGCCACTGGCCGTCCTTTTCACTTCTTGGTCGTATTGTTTCTCGAGGCTCCACTGGACTTGTCCGCGTCTTTTCTCGTTTTCTGCGATGAGTCAGTTTCTGCGGTAATTCTTCATTACGTCGAAGAGTTCGTCCAGCTGTGCCGCTTCGTTCTTGACATCCAAGCTGACGCTCTTTTGCTTTGCCATCGCCGTCTTCATGATTTGCACGATACTCTTGCATTTTTCCAAAGATTTCTCTTCTGCTCGTCGCATTTAAGTGATGTACTCATGTTTCGGCGAGTTTTGAGGTCCTTCTATGGTGGCCACTGGGCTGCTCTTCTCTTCTGTTTGTTTTACTGGTGGTTCTTGTGTGGCAGGAGTTTCTTTTGAGGCTATCTTTTCTCCAGTTTTTTCGGCTTGTTTGGGAGTGATGGTCAGGGTAGGGGATCTGAGTATCCTACTGCTTCTGCGGAACACGGTCCCGTATTCCTCATCTTGAGCCTCTTTGTTTTGTTGTTCTGTATGTTGTTCCTTCTGTTGGGTTTTTTGTTGTTGTTGTGGTGTGTTCATTTTAGATCTAATGGGTCTCCGCTTGAAGCCGCTTTCTCCGCACGTTGTAACAGTTGCCCTCTATGAACCCCGTGGTTATCTATGGAAGCAGGGAGGCCACGCAAGGGTTGACACAAGTCCTTATGGGAGCTTATGTTCAGAGCCAGGTTCAGGCACGAATCAGGAGCTCGTCTCAACTCAACCTGTACGGCCAAAAAATAATTTTTGGTGACGTGCATTGAACGTAACTGAAGACCTGCCAGGGTTTTAATGAGACGGAGGTGAGAGCAGTATTAGCCTGCCAGCCATTTCGGTAAGATGTCACTCTTGCCTACTGAGGTGATAGAATACTGCTCTCCCCAGCCCTTTGTCAGACTAGTCCATTACTGGTTTCCAGTATTACCTTACTGGCCTCGATTCTGATGGGCGCTTGCCCAGGGTTTTCATCGGCGTCTGAGCAATGTTGGTGCTCTTGCCTCCCTCTCGTGGGTAGGTTCTCCCTCGGTGCAACCCCGGTGGGGTTTGTGGACGCTTATTTAAAGGCGGCATCTTCTCGTCTCTTCGCCGGAGGTTCATTGGGCGTATTAGGCGTTTTGAGCCAAGCCCTCCTCTCCTGCAGCTCTTGGTCGGGGGCTGCGTATTACTATTCGCAGCTAACCTACTTAACGTAGGCCGTCCACTATCCGTCAGCTGTGACCCCGGTAGTAGCCTGAGCTCAGCTCTACCCTGACAAGAGCATAAACTTACAAAAACAAAATATATCAAACAGTTTCCACAAGCAAAACAAAAAAACAGACATACGGGCGCCAAACCATAAAACAAAACATAAATAAAAACAAAGTTAAACAGGAAACGGGCGCGAAAAACTAAAGCAGCTTAATAGAAAACAAAAACAAATATTCGGGCGCGAAAAAAGAAAAAAAAATTAAACAAATATAAAGCAACAAAAACTATAAAACCATTGTCGTAGCCAGCAGACTGGAAGGAACTGAGGAAATAAGGAAGGAGGAATTGGTGACAAAAAGGGTATATATATACATACGTTATCCCCACAACAAAGTGAGCGTGTTAATTTCATTTTTTATTTAGTATTTGCACATATGTATGTTTTAAGTTACGGGTTTTCTGCTTAAAACCTAACGAAAAATCAGTATCCAAACTGTTTTAATTCGCGGCTGTATTATATGGTAAATTCAAAATTACCGCAGTTTAATCAAGTACATATGTACACTATATATATGCACATATTCAATATCAGCATATACACATATAAATATATTCCTAAATACATGTATATATTCTTACCTCCTGAATTCACAACAAGTTTAAAACCTTTCAAGCAATACCCCTTATGTTTAACCAGATCAATAAGCAGGATTGAACAAATGAAAATATTAACTTAAGTATGAAAAAAGAAACAAAAAACATACATACATACATAATATATATTCATACATATATACCAAATATATTAACAAAGTGCATACGGGAGCATACCTGCGGATTAACAATTCCATTTCGCGCTCTCCTTCTATTGCAAAAATATAGAAGCGACCCTTATGATTACATACGGCATACAATCTGCCACTCTCGATTATTACAAAAAAATTAATAAAAAGGTATAGTTACAATTAGCGCATATTTAAAACTTAAACATGCCAAAAGCTTTGGTACACAACAATAAGTAATTTGAAAAATATATATTCAAGCTTACGTACATATATACCATATGTCCATATATTAAAACATAATACATATATACCTTTTCAAAGTCCGAATTGGCAAGTATACGGCAAGACCTCTTGTTCTTTGGCAAACAAAAACAAGCAGGATTGCGTACAAAAGCGAATTGATCTCTCTAACGAGCTCTCAATTGCTTAAGAAAAAAAAACTTAATCATAAAATCATACAAACAATTTGTTTAGGTTAATGTAAAAATGTCTCTTCAACGAGCTCTCAATTGCACAAAATATAAGTACATACATACGTACATATGTATGTATACAAGTCCGAGTATTAGGGTGTACCTAAATACAAAATTTTCGGCCATCAAATATTTTAATATATATAAAACGCATTTCAATAGTCATTAACAATTCAAAATAAAATATAAATAAAAATAATATTGCAAAAACATTACAAATAAAAAAAACGATTTTAATTAAAAATACGTTTTTTGCAGATATAATCTAAAAACAAAAAAAAAACTCTTTAAAAGAGTATTCAATTTATTATACTTTATCGCTTCAGTCAGAATACCATAAAAAAGTTTACACTGAGCAAAACGTTAACAGCATTTAAAAATACACATATACAATATAACAAAAATGGTTAAAAACGAAAAAAATCATAATACACCTGCAGGAGCTACACGCTCAAAACAGGTTATTAAATTCATTTCGGACTGTGACAGTTTATTAGGATACTGCACTAGATTTTCTTCTTCACCGATTCAAGACTACATTGAATCGGTACTAGAAATCAAAATTATAAATCTCAATAAAATTTGGATGCGACTCCAAGCGGCTCATGACGCCATAGTAGAATCTGACGATTCAGATCTACCTCACAATTTCAAATCATCGGCTTACAATATTTACGAAAACTGCTTAGATCAAAATGAAGAAACAAAAGCTATGATCTCCCATCAACTAAAGCTAATTTAAGCAATTGCTCCGACTCCCCACAGTAGAGTAGAGCTGCCACAAATAGACGGTCAAAAGGCAAGTTCAGTCATTCAACTCGAGGTGCCCGCATGTGACACAGAAAACTTTTACGGAGGTTATGAAGAATGGCCGTCCTTCCGGGGTACGTTCACAGCCGTGAAATTGTATCACCTCAGATACAAAACGAAAGGTCAAGCAGGCACAATAGTAAAACAGTTCGCTCTTAATGATGATAGTTTCAATTTGGCTTAGGAAGCTCTAAAAGCTAGAAGAAGAACTAGAAAGAATACTGGTCGATAAACACGTAACGACACTTGCCTAAAATCAAGAAAGAAACAAGTGAAGAATTTGTAAGACTACAATCCACTGTTTCTAGTTGTTTGTCGATTCTGTCGATACAAAATATTCCCACAAACAGCTGGGACCCAATTCTGGTAAACATTTGCACCGCCGCATTATCAGAAAAGTCGTTACTTCTATGGGAGCAATCGAAATCTCATCACGAAAAATGTGCCCAACGTAGCAACAAATGAAATTGCGGAAAGGTTAGAAGAAAAATTAATCAAAACTAAGAACAAACACGACCAAAATGAAAGCTTAAATAGACTCCAAGTTAGTAACAAAAACAGTTTAAAGAAGAACTTTAACAAAACTCAATCGTTCACATCTGAACAACGAAAATCTACGTCATGCTAACTATGTAAAAGAGGGCATTAACTTAAATCTTGCGAGAGGTTTAAAAGCTTAAAAGTTAACGAACGAAATAATTTTGTCAGGTCAAAAAGACTTTGCACAAATTGTCTGCCACATGCGCATACATATACAAATTGCAAAAGCAAATTTAAATGCTTATATTGTCATAAAAGACATCATACAATGCTTCATTACAGCACTTATCCCATCTCACCTCAAAGAAGCGCATATACAAAAAGAACCAAGGGTTCAATTGCAAAAGCAAATCACGAAACCTACAATTCTAAAAATTGCCCAGAGACACCATGTTGATTAAAGGCACAGAAATCTCAAACACTGTACAGCGAAACACAAAGTGGACTAGTTACCACCATACCAACTCAAGTTGAGTGTAATACCAACCAATATCTTAATTCCCAATTAAGGAAATTTCAAATATTAAGAAAACTTACCCCCATGAGGAACAAAACTCTAGAAGAACGGTATTGTGAAGACTTCCCTAAAGGCACATTTATGCGATTAAATAATGGCCAGTACGTTCCACGACTATCTTTGGAGCAACAATTGTCTAACATCCCACATACCGACAGAAAAAACAAAGTCAGAATTTAATCTGACAATAAAAAAAATATACATATGTCACTTTTCGACCCCCCAGGATGGCCTTCGCCACTTATGATTACTGACGCAAGATTTATGGGACGAACAAATGAAACCGAACTACAATTTCTTAGATATAAATACAGCGATTGGTAAACTATTCTCCACATACCAAGCCAAAACGTTTCTGAATATCCATAGCGATATCACGAACACAACGTAATTACTACTAAAATATGGCAAAATGTAAATAATATCCCTTATATCTTCAATTGTACATACTAGAAAGTCAAAAATCGAGACATTTCGTTCAATATTGCTACGTAGATAAATTTTCAAATTATGAGCAAAAACTCTAAAAGAAAGTTAAGCGGTCATCATATTCCCAATGCGATACAGTGACGCACCTACACTTACAAAAAGCAAAGGTCGCTCTTATCGCATCCATCCAAGCGCTCCTCATATGGGTGGGTTATGGGAATCAGCTGTACAAAGCTTCCAATTAATTATGAAGAATTCTTTATTTCACGAGGCGAGCCGTTCTCCATTCACGGCCACTCTCTCGCAAGATCCCTCTATTGTCACAGTCCTAACTCCAGGACTAAGGTGTACCCATTCTGGCCATATCTGAGCCAGGCGTGGAGTTACTGTCCTTCATAAGGCGAGAATAAATTAAATACAAACAATTGCCGATCGTACAGAAAAGGCAACCAATAAACAACCGGTATACCGTACCGATAAAATAATAATTTGTAAATAACCGCTAACAAATTAATACACAAAAACAACTTTTTTGCTATAATAATACAATAAGTCGTCAAAACACGCAAAAGCAATTACTACCTCAAGTACCAATACATACACAAAATACAATTTTCTATTAAAACAAAAATTGCTCCTTACAGCTAATATTCTGCGCCATCGGCTACTCCACCAACAGTAAGCCGAATAACATATTGTATACATATATAAATCTAGGCAAATATTCACCTAGGGGGCCCAGGATTTTTAAATGAGTTAAGCATCCACCCCCTCTACCCGGTAAAACTGGCTCATCCTAATGCAACAGCGCGATTCACCACAGCTGATGACACTACAGCACAACTCAATACATCTCCAACCCACTCAACAAAAAGGATGGGCAACGGGAAAGCAGACTCACTTCGTTACACACAATTCGATCATCAACACTAGCATTCAACATTTTGTTTTTGACATTTCCACGTTGAGTCACGTCGACACCAGCCACCAGTTATTTACTTCGTGATACATCGATCCTGTGCGCTAGGGTAAGCCGATACTGATGTGATACGACGACGAGCCTGCGCGCTAAATTCTTTGGGCACCCAACTCGGTTAAGATCGGCATCCGCATTTTTAATAACTTTAAAAACCGTTAACTTGTGTAAAAGACATTTGTACATTAAATAAACATTAAATTAAAACAATTGTTCATTTTTAATAAGTTGCCGTTTTCTTTGGCGATCAGAAAAGAGGTTTATACTCCCGTTTGCATATTTAAGCAACACTCGTAAACACCCTCTTACGAGTTTAATGTACATATTTCCTAAACCGCTTAAGCTACAACAACCAATTTCGCTCGAAACGAATATTACAAAAACTGGTACCGATTGTGTCAAAATGAATGAAATCGGTTGAAAACTCCGCTCACTCCCCTTATAACGATACTGTTCAAAACTACTAAAGGCGCGATAAATCAATAAATAATTGCGCCAGAAGCATACACATTTGCCGCTGTATTGTTATGACAAAGTTTTATAAGAGTAAAAACTGTACGACCGGCGTGGCACCGCCCACGTTTTGGTAAAAACCCCATATCTCGGGGAAAATTTGGCACGTAGCATTCCTTTTGTATTCCTCTGTAACATGTGAAAATGAGCGGGGGCTCTCGCCTACTTCCTATACAGCCAATTTTAAATTGTACTTGATTCGTACAGTTCCCAGTCCACAAATAGAGAAGGAATTAATCTATTAATCTCTTTGTAGGTTAAACTTTCCACAAATATTATTCTTAGTGTATGCCACTTTATGGCCGAGTATTGTTTAAATCCAATAAAAACTGTTCAAGCCTCTAGGAACCGAATATTTGGACCCCGCCACTGAGATTTATAATTGAACTTCAGGAATGATGCTTTTCTGGCAATGGTTTCTCTGTATGTTAAAAATGGATTGAATCAGACCAATACTTCCCTGAGCTCCAATATACCTATTATAAAGATAATAGAACTTCCGGGTGACTTTATAGCGCATATATCGGCCAATATGCAAGTACCTTTGTGTCTCAAATAAATAAATTTGATCGAAATTTAAACTTACTCCCTTTAGAACTAATACTCGTATCAGGGTTTTCGAACATCCTGCTGACTTTACTCTATATGATTAGTTTTTCACTAGGTGACAGGTATTGGGAAAAATAGACAAAATTTTGTCGATACTACCCCAACTCCCATATACTACATATGTGCCCATGATTTTGAAAGTGGTATAAGTCAGATTTTTTTTTATTTCGAGATATTTAGAGTTTTGCATTTTATGGATTACGATTTTTCGACAGTAAAATAGTCCCAACAAACAATTATTTATTATGATTGTGAAATTTATGGCCTTTTTTAAAACAAAATGTGGTTTTGAAAGGTTTAAATGACTTGTACCACTTTCAAAATTAACTGCATGACTTTGTAAATGACTTATACCACAAATGAAACAATTTTATTAGTAATTAACATTTTGTTCAAACTCATTTCAGTGTGTCTAAGTAAATTATGAAATAGTATTTAGGGAAATAAAGTGTTTTTGGAAAATTGGTGGAATATAGGGTAGTTGATCCATCATATCTTTACGTTTTTCTTTTGTTATTGGTCTAATGGTTGTGTATAATCGAAGTAAATCAATATTTCCATATGTTCTAGGTCGTCCTTTTTTTAGGTGAGAGGTCTAATACTTTGAATTCGGAGTTGTCATCCAAGGAACTTTTAGTTGTATTGTAGAAATAAAATCTGTTTGATCCATTTATACAACCGAAAATGGGTTTCTCATCTTACATGATTTTATTAAATTATAATAATTCTCAGGGATGTATACATAATTCGATTTTTTAATTTTAGTTTCTATCAAACCAAAATCGCGATCATTTGGCAAAAAAGAATGGCCGGATACCATAAATTTATGATCAATTGTTTCAACATTATTATCAGATGACTGAACAATTTTTAACCATATTAAAGCAATGTTAATGTTTCGATTTTGTCCTGAGCAGGCATCACTGTAAGTTATTATATGCTTTTGAGTGGTAATGTCCCGAATGTGCTTTAAGATGCAGGACGCAACTTCCTGTGATCCGCTTTAGCTGATTGTTTCACCCCATGCATACATTTTAGCATTTGCATTGTGGAAATTATGAAACCCTAAAATGTATACATACATGTTGCGCTTCTAGTAAGCTACCGAAACAGAAAGTTTTGGATAAGGGAGCGCTTTCTGTAGGTCAAATGTGAATCCGTAATTTTCACTCGGGGTTTTTTTTTTTTATGTATGTCATCTGTTAAACTTTTTCTAGCCTGTTCGGCACTTTTTAGATGTGAATCATGAATTTTGATAAGATGCAACTTTTCGTCTTAATTACTGAAAGCTTAAATTTTTAGTTTTATCGAATCACACTTTTGCACGTGTCTTTACGAAGGGTATGAAAATTTAAGTTGAACAAGGTATTGAATATATTTCTATGAGTCCACTCCTTTACACATGATGTATTATTTTCATCACATTTTTCCGCATATAGCCCATACATTTTTCGAATATCTAAGTCTACTAATACTTTCGACCTGAAGTGTGATGTGATCGCGTGTAATGGCTCTCACATGCTGGAAAACTCTCGTACTACTTTAATTTTTTCTTCATCTGTTTTTCTAGATGAACAGATGAACTAGCCATTTTGCCACGACTATCTATTCCAGGTGTTTCAGAATTTAAGGCACGACTTAATCTTCCGTTAGATATTTCGAAAGTATCAAAAAAAATGTTTTGCAAACAGAAACTTCCGACCTCATGCATACATATAGATAAAACTTAAGACTCCATTTGCTCATATATCCTTTGTGATTTCTGGGGAGTTTTTGTTTTATTGTTTTCTAATCAAACCATACAGAAACATATTATTTTTTTCGAAACTTGCTAAATTTCAAAAATAATCAAAACTAGCTTTCCTGTCTTCATATCCGATTCCATTTAAACACTTTTTGGAACAAAGACAATCTATATTTTCGAAAAGTTTAGCACTCAGGGGCTTAGGGATTTTTGTTTCATATTCCTCTCCACATTTTCTTTTCATTTTTCTTATATTTTGCGCATACTTCTGTTGATTGCGTGTCCTCTTTCTTGATTTAATTTTGCTTTCTTCCATTTGTGAGGGTTCTGAATTCACTTTTAAACTATGAGCTGATTTATCAGAAGACGATAATCATTCTTATTCGTTTCCATTTCATGGGAGCATTACTTACATATATTTATTCGCCGTAAAATATCTACAATTAACTTTAAATAGTAGGTTTTTACATTAAAAGTTTTACTTCATCATACCTGAACCACTATCTGAAGACATGAAAAAATTGCTTTGTTAACACACTGACTTGTACCACTATCAAAACGAACAATATCTGTATTTCAGTTAACAACTAAAAAAATAAACATATTTTAAAGAGTTAATTTAGTCAGATTATGTTATTTTATTAAGATTTGATAAGTAATAGCTGATAAAGTAGATTTTTTAAATTTTTGACTTATACCACTTTTAAAATCAAAGGCTCATATAATAATTTTCGTTTTTCTAATAATTTTTATCTGTCCGTCAGGGTATGAGTAATACGTACTTGGATTTCGAGTTCTTGTTAATTTAAAACACTCGTCAATTTGAAAATATTTTTCCGTGGCTCGCTTAAATCAGCGTCGATATTTATGCAGAAATACATATGTACTACATAAATACTTATTTACGATGGTTAGATGGCAAAGGTGTCAGGCGGCAAGGGACGCGATGACAGTCGGCGATAGTTCCTTTGTTTCTTTCGATGCAGCTCGAATTTTTACCAAAACCACATGTGTGACGCTTTGAAGTCACATCAGTCATTCGACGCATTGACTCTTTGGCACGAAAACAAGAACAAGAAGATGCGTTGAGATGTTTGCGGCACTTGTAATATAATTATGATTGTGTGTACAAATGAAGGCCGTATTTGCTTTCGTAAACATAAAGACAAATGTGTCAAAGAAATAAAATAAGTATAGAACATTTCTATGTCATGTGTAAGCATTAGCTTATTTTGCTTGTCGGTCAATGGGCAAGAAATGAATTTTAAATATTGTATTGCAAATAAAATGAATCTGAAGATATGGACGTATAAGTTATCGGGCTTTTTACTTCGACAACGAAAAAAAATGTTTTTTTATTTTTTGTAAGGTCCGTATGACCATCTTAATACAAAAATTAAATCCTGTTCGCGTATATTATAATTCTTAGGAATTGTAGCTGTCGGGGTATGTCGACGTATGGGACGTGTGAACGTTATAAAACTTTAATTGAATATATATTTGGGTATATACAAGTGTATAAATGGGTGTGTTACCAATAAAGGTTAATTGTATTAATTTATAGATATATGTAATTCTATGTTAATAAATTCATGTGCTGTAACCTGTTGTGGTCTCAAATTCCTTTAATTTCTTTTGTGTGTTGAGTTGATTCCTTTGCTGTAGAGTATCGCTGTTTAAGGCTGTCTGGATTCCTATGTTGAATCCGTACTGTTGAATATAGTAATTCGAGATTGTACGTAACGTGTACTTTGTATAATAATTCACTTTGTTTTATCACTTGCCTAATTATAAACTTCACTTGTTATATGTCTCCGTGTTCACTTGGGTATCGCTGCTATGTTGGCGGGATAATAAGCCTTTTTTCTAAAAAGCGCGAGAAAGGTGTTTTTTTTTTTTTTTTGTTTCTCCTTTTGTTCTGTTGAGTGAAGTTGGGGCGGTTGGTATTCCTCTGCTATACGCCTCTATTACTTTATTTAATTTGTAGGAGTAATGCAGAGGAGTATTTGTTTGGATTGAACATCCCGGCCACCTTGCAGAATCTGCGAAATAATTAAGTATTAGTAGGGTAACATATATTGAAAGTTTTGAAATGAATTAGAGTAATTGTCAGAAGAATACATAGGGTTAGATGGTGCCAGTAAGGGTCAAGCCAAATGCTGTGTGCGCTACCACTGTACCATTGTCTGGCTTGAAGAGTCCACTTCTGATAATGTGTGGGTTGGTATTCGCTCCAATCTCCAACGTTAGCTCTTTGTTGCTATGGAATTGAGGGTGAGCGAGGACTAAGTGTTCAAAGCGCATTTGCACATCGTCACTTAAATCTCGCTCATAGGGTTTTTTGGGTAAATTGTTTCTGATAACTGTGTTACATTCCAAACAATACTTTGTATCATTGTTTGAGCTAATTTTTGTGCTACAAATACGATAAGTATTGAGGTAAGTAATTGGGAGTATGAATTTTTGACGAGTTAAGCCGCTATATTTGTAATTTCAAGGATAGGGTTCAAAATGGCTCGAACTTTATGTCATTCACTATCGCATCTTAAACGGATCTTCAATGTGGGTACTATGGTTACTTAGTCGATACCAGTGGCAGGAAATGGACGGGTTAGAATAGTTCTTTCGTTTGGAAGAGCTGCCATTATTTGGGTTTGTTGAGCCTTGTTATATATGGTGCACGTTTTGCATTGATGAATTATTCTTTTAATCAGGATCTTTGCTTTAAGTATCCAGAATTTTGTTCTTAGGAGTCGAAGAACTAGCTGATTTCCGCCGTGTAATGTTGCTAAATGAGTGAAATGAGTTAGTAATTGTGACATACGACTATTATAGGGTAATAAGATAGGGTGACGCTCATTATAAGATAGTGCTGCGGAATTGGTTAATCTTCCGTCACTTCGCATAACTCCTTTAGTGTCAGTGAACGGATTTAAAGTTAAGAATGAACTTTTCTTGTGTATTTGGGTTTTACGGGTCAATGCATCATATTCTTCTCGGAAATGTGTTTTTTGGGTTGAATAATTAACTTCATTCGGCTGTTTTGAACTCTTCCGGGGTGATTTCGTGGTTTGACTAATCAGTTTCTCGTCTCCTTAGTGAGGCATTTGCGCAAAACCTGAATAGGTAAGCGATAACGCCAATAGCTCTGGTGAATGAGGAAAACCTTTCGAGTATATCCTCATAGCTAGTTATCGCAAACGTCTTAACGGGCTCCACGGTAGTGTTGTATGTTTTCTCCGTTGCTGGAAAATGCTCCTTTTCATGTTCTAGCCATTGGGATCCATACCAGCAGAGGCTGCAATTCAATAGATCAGTGGGTGTACATCCTCGGCTTGCCAAGTCTGCTGGATTGTGTTGGTTTTCCACACGGTTCCAATTATCGACTCCTACTTTCTCGGTGATTGCAGCGACTCAATGGGAAATGAAAGTGGGCCATGAACAGGGTGGTTTGTTTAACAAAGCAAGAACTATGGTTGAGTCAGTCCAAAAATAATTTTTATATTGGGTAAGGTGTAGTTGGGATTGGGTAGAGTTAACAAGGTTAGCTAGTAGAACCGCTCCGCAGAGTTCCAAACTGGGTAGGGATACGGTTTTAATGGGAGCAACTCTTGTTTTTGACACTAAGAGAGTTGTCCATATTTTATGTCCAACTAAGACCCTTATGTAAAGTGTCGCGGCATATGCTTTTTCTAAAGCATCAGAGAAACCGCGGAATTCGATAGTGGCTGTTGGGTTAAAATGGGTCCGTCTGGATAATTCAATTTTCGATGAAGGGTGAGGGGCTTAAGGCTTTCATCCCTGTCAGACTTATTTAGTCATATTATTTTTGCCGTGATTATTATTGGACTAAGCCAACCGGCTGCTATATCTGATAAAACTTCACGTTTGGTGTGTGCGGGTTTTTTCTCCATCGAGTTGACGAATTAATCCTTTTTGGAGTTCTATCAATGCCCCCAGTTTTGGTGTTTTCGGGTTCAGAAAGGTTGAGTGATTCCGTTTGTAAAAGATGATCCTGTGGAAGCCCTTTATGAATGTGTGGGCAATTGGAGGCAATCCTGTTGACTTCAGAGCAGAAATGAGTTCATCGCGTGCTGACTTTGCCGTGGTTAGGTCATGAGTTTCAGCTAAGACATCGTCTACATCCATTTCTTGGCGAGGTATTTTGGCTGCTAATGGGTTGGTTTTTTCAACATCATCGGCTAGCTTCATGAGGGTACCGATCGCTAGATACGGCATACAATTTATGCCGAACGTGACTGTTTGCAATTCAAAGTCTTCTATTGTGTCTTCCAGGGACTTCCTAAATAGTATCCTTTGGAACCAAGTATGATTAGGGTCTACGAGTATTTGCCGGTACATCTTTTGAATATCCGCATCAATTGGAAGAGTCGCCAATTTGTGAACAGAATAACAAGGTCTTTCGATAAAGTAGGCCCAATATGTAAGACGTCATTTAAGCTTTTCTGATTTGACGTGGGGCAAGACGCATTAAATACCACACGCAATTTCGTGGTTATACGATCGGGTTTAATGACTGCGTGGTGTGGTAAATATTATTGGGTCGCTTTAACAGAAGGGTCATATTCTACGTTCTTCATTTGTCGGAGTTCCAAATATTCCATAATGGCTTTATCATATTCTGCCTTCACTTCGGGTTTTTTAAGTAAAGCTCGTTCATTTCTGAGTGATTGGGCCAACGCTAAGTGTCTAGAGTATCCGATATCAATATTGTCGGATTCTTTTAAGGAAAGGGTTACTCTATAGCGCCCATTTGAATTACAATGGGTAGTTTATTGTAAAATTTCCTCACAAATTTGATCTGAATTGGAAACTATGGATTCTTTTGGGATTTCCTTCACCTCCCAAAAACGTGTGAGTAGATTCTCAGGGTTCACTTTATTGTGAATTATACTATGGCGGAGTTCTGGGATATGTATCCTTCCGAATTCTGTCTCTTGAGCTAAGAGGGAACCTAGTATGTTTCTTTTGTCTCCATTGAGTAAAATACTTGGATAGATATCACTACCGATTAGTATATCCACGAGTCTGGGTTTGTGGAATTGGGTGTCTGCTAAAGTGAATCCAAGGTTTTAAGACACTGCTTTGGATCTATGGGGTATGAGGGTAAATTATCAGTTAGGCTATTTAGTATAAATGCCTGTGCTGATAGCTTATAATTTATGTTCAAGGGTGAGCAAGGCGTGATTGCACAAATACTTGTTGGTGTTGCTGAAACTGTATTGTTTAGTCCAGTCACTTGGGCTGATACAGAGTGGATGGGTATATCCAAACTTCTTTGAAGTCTTCGAGATATAAATGTGGCTTCCGATCCTGAATCAATAAGAGCTCTCGCGAAATATCGCTGGCCATTATGTTCTACTTGAACCATTGCAGTACTGAGTAATATCTGCTTCCTTCTAAGGTTGGGTGGGTCTTGGGTTGATAATTTAGTGGACCGTATAGTTTTAGTGTGGGCTTGTCCATTTGTATTTATGCTTTGGTTGGGTAATCCGGTACTTGAAGCGTTTTCAGGGTTCGAACTAGTGACGTTTGGTATTTCTGGAGTGGATTCAGGTCGAAAGCTGGATTCTCTGTGTATTAGAGTATTGTGTGTTTTGTGACACCTACGACGAGAGAATTTACTCCCACAGTTCTTGTAAATATGTGATATGGCCAAGCAGTTATAGCAATAACCATATTTTTCGATTGTGGAGATACGTGCCTCATTCATTGCGAGAAATTTGGGAAATTCTAGAATAGGGTGCTGCTTTTTGCAGAATTGCAGCTTTCTGTTTCTATATTATGTTAAGCAAAGTTAAAATTACTATTCCTTTGAGTATTAGGGAGTCTAGCAATTGGCGTTTCAGCCACGTTTGCATGAAAAATGTTATATTTCTTTTCATCTGACCTTTTAACTGTACTGGTGTAGAACGGGGGTAATTTGGCTACTGAAGCTTTGAAATTTAAAACACACTCGAAATTTTTGTATTTGTGGGTTAAGAAACTGTCGAAATTTGACCACGTCCGTATATCTAAATTTTCTGCTAGGGTATATTCAAAAGTTTCGAGAGTTTTTTTCGGTAGTTTTGAACTACAAAGATATATTAATATCGGATCTCAGCTTTGTGTGTCTATCTCAAGGTTGTTCAAACCCACCGTTGTAAGCTTTGTATAGCGCAATCTGTTTCTTGAGTTACTTGAGGTAGGTTAAAAAGGGTCTTAATTGGGTGCTTACTGCAATCTCTTATTTTCGTATTGGTCGACTAAATTTTTCCAGGCAAGTATGAAAACAGCATTTGTTTATGGTGCGTTTTGAATAACCTCTCTTGTTTCTCTCGGGTCTTCTGAGTAAGATGAAAGAGACTTTCAACTTTCACTTTAAAGAAATCGATGGTTTCATGACTTTCACGAGAAATTCTTCTAATCGCATAGTGCTTTGCTTTTTCATAAGGCGAGTTTAGTTCGACCCTTTTAATTTCTAGGGTATAGACCGATTCATCTTCACTTTGGGTCTGAAGATGGTCTTCCACGAAATCAATTAAATCCGCTGCTGTAATTTTTAAATCTTCCATTTCCATTTTTGAGTAAGATATCTACATATCTACATACTAAATGTAGATTAAACGACCAAAATAAGTTGCGTAGAGTTTCAAAAATGTAATAAAACATACTTTGAAACACTTTTTCCTTAGTGATTTATTTATTTTTAAAATTTAGAATTAATTTTCTTGTTTTTATTTCTTTGGTGTCCGATTGTTAATATTTATATGAAATCATTAAATTTCCAATGAAAAAAATTGATAAATAAAAATTTTGCACTTTTTTCTACTGGGTCATCTTTTAAATTTCCTACAATTTTCTTTGTCACCAACAAATATAAGCGAATGGGTGCGCTATTAGTAGGTAATAGCGAGTGTATATTTATTTACATATGTAGTTTTAGTTTAACGAGAAGAATGCAATAGCCGAGGGCAAAATATATTTATATATTTTAAGTATTATTGCGCTTCTTCTTTTGGGTAAGTATATGTGTATCCATATCAATATTATATTATTAATGCGAAAGTAACTCTGTCTGGTGTTACTCTTTCACACCTAAACGGCTGAACGGATTTTGATGAAATTTGGTATGGTGATAGATGATAACCTAGAAATGGCCAAAGGTTATAAATAATCACGCCATCGTTCTTAGGGGGTAGGCAGTAGGCGATAACTAAATTGAGTTAGTGATTTTTAGACGTTTTTGTTAGGACTTTTGCTCTTTCACGTCTAAACGGCTGAACGGATTTTGATGAAATTTAGCAAGGTTATCGATATAAAATCAAAATGCTCACATCATCGTACTAATGGGGTAGGAAGTAGGCAGAAAACTGAATTGAACTAAATTGAGTTAGTGATTTGTAGTCGTTTTTGCTGGGAGTTTTGCTCTATCATGCCTAAACGGCTGGACAGATTTTGATGAAATTTAGTTAGGAGATAGATATTACTTAGTTACATTTTTATTATTAGATAGTTAAGGTAGCTGTAAGATGTACATAGGTATTTTCTTAACCAATCATTCATATCTCTAGGTTTACTCAGATACGTTTTATTCTTTATTTTTGTAATCGCTTTCATTTGTTAATTCTTAATTGTCTTACGTTGTAGTTTTTAAAACTACCGATTTAAAAAATCTTAATTTGTTATTGTTGTCGATATGCTACGCAAACGTAAATCCAATCTAAGTCGTAGTTCTAGCAGAGCTAGAACTGCAAAAGTTGCTAGAAGCCAAGAATCTGAAAAGCAGACTCAGACGTGTCAGATGTTGAAGAGCTTCTGAGACCTTGGAGTAGAGTCAGGCCCGCCAGGCCTTGGATGCTGAATGCAACGCATCGCAAAGGGCTTTCGAGAGTCTTACACAGACTCAGGCCCGTCAGACCCTGGATGCTGAACGCTACGCATCTCAAAGGCCTCTGAAACCTATACGCAGACTCAAGCCCGTAGGACCTTAGATTCTGAGCGCCACGCATCTCAAAGGGCCTCTGAGACTGACAAAAATTCACAAAGACGACGAATGCTGAATGGCAGCAAAAAGAAGACATACGTTTTCAATGAGTACGTGGGAAGCATTTATTGCTGCCGCTTTTGAGTATGACCCTTTGATCGATTATGTTAATCACCGATTGGTTTTCACTGAGAGAATGGATAAAAAATGCAGATATTGTGAAGCACTGAAAAGGAAAGAAGAAACTCCAGGTGTGTGATATTCTGGTCCATTACTTGGCAAGCCAGAGGAACCTCTTAAATTTTTATTTATTTATTTTTATTTTTATTTTTATTTTATTTTATAAATTATTTGTACAATACTTAATATTCTACAAATAAATATCTAGCAGCACTGGCAGCAGAGGCCTTCGGCTGTCTGTTATGCTACATACATATGTATGTTTAATGTAATATTAAAACAGAAGTGAAAGGATAGATTAGTACTTAGGAAGTAGGGTTAGTGAGTTAATTAGAGTAGCTATAAATCTTTATATTCGTCGAAGTAGATCTGTTTCCTTAAGAAAATTATAAATCATATTCACATTTTTAGCGGTGGGCTCATTCAGAAGCTGGAATGGATCGGCCGAATTGAAAATCCCATGTCTAATTGTTGCAGTTATAGGGCAAGCGGTTAATATGTGTTCTAACGTTGCGTTTTCGTCGCAGAATGGGCAGTTTCCATGAGGGGCACGTTTCAATAAATGAGCGTGTGTAATTATGGTGTGTCCCAGACGTAAGCGGGTAAAGGGCCTGATGGCGCGCAAGGTGATGTCTGCAGTGTAGGTCGGCTTAATTCTGAACGGGTTGACTTGAGAATAGTGATGAATATATCCACTCCAATTATCTTTAGCTGATTTTTTCCTTAGGCGTTTAATCTCAGTTATAATGTCTAGTTTTGTGAAATAACCGAAAGTTATGGTTGGTGTATTTGCTGCATTTTTCGCAGCTGCGTCTGCTTTTTCATTACCGGGTATCCCTGTGTGCCCCGGGATCCACATCAGTTTCACTTTGTTTGGATATTTCGGAAGATTGTTGCGTATGGCGACTATTTCATTTTGTGTGTTTTCCGGCGATTCTATGGCTTCGATGCAAGATTTGCTATCGGTGCATACGATATACTTTCCCCTGGTGTAATTTACATAAGTAACTGCTTCTAATAAAGCGCCGACTTCGGCCGTATATGATGAACATATTGTGTGGAGAGAGCCGTGTCGAATCAAGTCACCATTTTCTTTTGTGACTGCGAACGTTGAGCTGTTTGCTGTTTTTGAGCCGTCGGTGTATATAAAGTTCCAACCGTAACTGGAGTATTTTGACTTCTCCGAAGCGAAGAGTTGCCTGTATTTTTCGCTAGAGGTCTTATTCTTCGGCAGTTGCAGGGTCTTAATAGCAAAGGAAGTATTTTTTATCATCCATTGAGGACGAGTTACCTTCCATTTATAGGAAGGTAATTCAAGTTGCCTGGCGAAGTTAACGCATCGCGCGATGGCTGACAAGCACTTAGGTTTCCGTTTCCTCGAGAGAGCATTGTGGACGTCTTTGGCGAGAATAGTGTTGGTCGTGAACAGAAGCTTTGGTAGTAAACGTCTGGTGCAGTCGATCGTCCTGTCTGTTATAGTTGGCAGGCCAGTTTCAGCGAAGAGATTCTTTAGTGGTGTTGTTGGAAATGCTCTAATGCTTCTGCGCATGGCCACATGGTAAGGGGAGGAGAGTATTTTCATTGTAGAAACTGGGCAGTTGCTGAAGATAGGTAGAGCGTAGTCTATCTTGGAAATCACTAGAGCCTTGGTGACGTTGATAAGCGTTGATGGATGAATTAAACTTTTTTTCGACGTTAGATATTTGATTATATTTAGTCGCGTTAAGAGGCAGTCCTTAACATGCTTACAATGGGCTTTAAAGCTATATTTAGAGTCTAGTACTAGCCCTAAGATTTTAAGTTCATTTACCATACTAATATTAATATTGTTAGAATAGGTTAGTAAACCTGAGCATGTTCGTTTTTTACAAATGTGTAATGTTTTTGATTTTTCGTAAGAGATAGTAGTTCCTGATGATAGGGACCATGTCGAAATTTCGGATAGGATATTCTCAAACAGTTGGGCTGTATTGGTGAGGTTTGCATTCTTTGTGTAGAAAATTACATCGTCAGCATAAAGCTGGCACTAGATGCCGCGGTGGTTGTAAGTGAGTTGAGTAATCTCATCGAAAGCTATTATAAAAAGGAAGGCGGATAATGGAGACCCTTGCGGAGTTCCGTTATCAAGTGAAGCAGTGGAGGATAGGAAACCATTTATTTTTACTTTGCATTGCCTGTGACTGAGGAAGTTCTTGACAAATTTCTTGATTTTAGGGCCTAGTTTCCATTTATCTAATTGTCTCAGAACGATATGGGCACCAACACGGTCGAATGCTTTCTGAAAATCAATTGCTAAAATTGAGACATGGTTTTTAGAGGAAAGAGCGCTTGATATAAAGTGATCTAGGTGCAAAAGAGCATCAATGGTGCCATAATTCTTTCTGTATGCAGTTTGGTTGGGGCTTATGAGTTTTCTTTTGTTGCCATACCACATCAGTCGGTTAACTATAACTTTTTCAAGAAGTTTTCCCAAGCAGGGTAAGAGCGATATCGGCCTATAGTTGTTGACATCAAGCGCTGACTTATTGGGCTTCAGGATAGGAACTATACACGAAGTTTTCCAGGCATGAGGATAGCATCCGCTTTCAAATATATTATTATAGAGGTTGAGTAAACGATGCTTAGCTTGGATGGGCAAGTTTTGAATGATTGGATAGGTAATTTTGTCAAGACCAGGGGTTTTGCCTTTAACGGACGAAAGGGCGAATTCGAGTTCGGTTAGTAGGATTTCCGATTCTAGTTGCTTAGCGGGAGGCGATAAACGGTACAAAATAGGTGGTTCAAAACTTATTCGTTGAGATTTTAGGTTGCGGAACGTGTCTGAGAAGCTTGCATCGGAAGAAGAGAGTGACAGGAAAGAAGCAAAATGGTTGGCAATATCTACGGGAGCCGTTAATGGTCCGCTTTTTGTCTGAATGTAGGAAAATAGAGGCTGTTTTGGAGATCCGGTTAGCATTTTGATATCATCCCATATTTTCTTTGGGCTAGTGCGGGGGTTTATGGTCTCAGTGAGATCTTCAAACTTTTTCTTTTTATAATGTTTGGCAGAACGTCGGAATGACGCATTTGCCTTTTTGTAAAGGAGCAGGTTTTCAGCTGAGCGTGTTCGCTTGTATTCATACCATAAATTCTGCTTGGTGAGCCGTAGTCTGGACAAGTCAGCGTTCCACCAAGGAATATGTTTTCTACTTTTGTTGGGAAGCGTTCGAGGGATGGAAAAGTGAGAAGCGGTACGTATGATTCTCGAAATTTTAGCAGACTCCTGGTTCGGGTTGGAGGAAACTTGCGTGGTCTCACAAAGATTGCTGCATATTTGTCTGAACTTTTTCCAATCAGCCTCATCAGTTTTGAATTTAGATGTAAATTTAAATGTACTCGTATTTCGATTGTTGCGCGGATTTGTTTGTATGAATATTGGGAAGTGGTCGCTGCCAAACAAAGAATTTAGCACTTGCCATGTGCATTGGGGCGCTATATTAGTAGAGCAAAACGTGACATCAATATTGGAGAAGGTGTTATGGGTGGAAAAATGTGTGGCGGATCCATCGTTAAGACAGATAATATTGGATGCAAGTAGCGCATCTTCAACTTTTTCGCCTCTTGAGTTTGTGTGTGTAGATCCCCATATTGTACTCCAGGCGTTTATACATATCTCCTCCTAAAATTAGTGGTTTATCTAATTGGTTTATCAATTGCAGAATATCAAAGGAAGCAAAATCTTGTGTGGGTGGAATGTAGATGCAAGCTGCTGCTAGTTTTGTTGGTGCATTAATTTCAATGGCAACTACTGAGAGATTAGACCGAACAGGTAGTACTTTGTGGGGTATGCTTCTTCTTATTAAAATAGCAGTGCCTTGGTTTTTTGTTGTTACGTGCGGGAGATTGTTAAAATAGCCTACGTAGGATTTTGGCGTGTGAGCAGGTTGATTATGTGGAATATGAGTTTCATTAAGGAAGATCATGGATGGAGTGTAAGAATTGATGAGAGTTTCTAGTTCGTGATAATTGTTGGAATAACCGTTCATATTCCATTGTGTGATCGACAGCATACCGAAAAAGTAAAGACAAGAAACAGAAGAGGGAGAAATATAAATAGCTAGAGAGTGGGGAGAGAAAAATGAGTCTTGGCAACTATGAGTAAATTATGCTTTGGCATAGCGCGTCTAGTCGCGGGAAGAAGAATGTTTAAGACTTGAGCTATTAGCGAATTGCGCGATGTCATTTAGCTTAGCGCTTGCTAAGTTGGAATGCATTGCTTCGCTGAGCTGAGAGTATAGAAAGGTGGGAAGATTGTTATTAGTACTTTGGGGGGATGGGGATAAAGTGGTAAGGCTTATTGCATTTGATTTTAATGAAGAGGTGGATGGTGTATCGTTTGGTGGAGATATAGGAATGACGTTTGCATTATTGTTTGTTGTTGTAGTTGTCAGTGGGTATATTGATATTGTTGGTTGCTATGTTAGCAGGTCGCTTAGTAATTTCAGAGAATGATTGAAGAGGAGAGGGTGTGGGAGCTTGCGCTCTGTATTTCTTTGCTGCTTCGCGCATACTGCACTTTTCTTCCGTTTTTATTTTTAATATTTCTTTCGCTTGTTGGAATTTTGGGCAACTAATTGAGGACGCGGGATGTTCACCAGAACAATTTGCTCACATTAATCTTGAGCATTTTTCTTCTTTGTGCGGAGGGAAATTGCAATTGACGCATGATGGAAGATTTTTGCAATGCTTTAGTGTATGGCCAAGCTTTGCAACGCATTGGGTTGGGGAAATATGGGCGAACAGAAATTTTCCTCCATGCAACATCTATTTTTTCGGGAAGTTTGTAGCTTTCAAAGGTTAAAAGTAACGCACCTGTTGGTGTTAGAACTCCTTCAGTTTTTCTCTGAAATCTGTAAATGGATGTTACACCATATGCTTCTAAGCCTTCCACAATTTCGTTGTCTGGGACGTGATTGAGGAACGGAGCGAAAATTGTGCCTTTGACACTATTGAGTTGCTCATGGTATTTTGCTTCGATTTGGCAGATGCCTGAGAGATTTTTGATGTTGATGAACTTTTCGGCAATTTTTTTATTTTTTGCAAGTAGCAAGAGATTTCCATCTCTCATCTCTGTGATTTTCACATCTTTACTTATTGCGTTAAGGGCTTTATGTACCAAAAAACATGAAAAACGTGATAGGGGCTTGTTGTTGTCGCACGATTTTAATACAACGAACTTAGGATCGTCGTTCTTTGTAATGTTTACACGAGGGAGATCAGGAAACTCTTCAACAGATTTGTTGGCTTTTTTCCTTTTTGATTGTGGACTAGAGGAAAGCAGGGCAAACCTGTTTTCCCCTAGGTTAGTAGCCCCGGGGGGCATGTTGCACTTTTAGATTATTAGTCACTTGGTAAAGTATACCTTTGTTCGCACAAAGAAAAGAAACACGTGGGATAGCGCGCAAAAGAAGAATAAATAAAGATAACTGCACTGAAGCGGGTGAGAAAGTCAGACGAGATCCGCGAAAGAGAGCAAACGTATGCACACGGCGGCGTTTAGTCGATGACTGTTTTAAATTTTTACTTTTATGCGACAGTAACGAATCACGCCGGTTTTTAAGCAGGATTAGAAAGTTAATTCTTGCTTTCAGATGACGTCTTTTGGTGTAGATAAGGAGGTTGTAATGCCTGAATTTTCACCTACTTTTACCATCCAAAGACAGGTGTATCACAGGATTGGTTCCTTACTTCCCGCAAATAATGAACCACCAAAGTTTTTGCAACTTTATTTCATGGGCGATGAAGAAAACGAAGCTGATCACAGGTGTCGAAATATGCAAGGAATCGAAAGGGATACTGTTTCAAAAATCCAGAGAATGTTGCATGAACATAATCGCATTATCAATTTCAAAACAGCACTAGAAAGAATGCTGGGAAAGAATTATATGTTGGTGATTCTCCTCAATCGCACACCAAGTGGGGAACATGAAAGGCGGTATAATGCCCCGTTACATGGTTACAGGCGAATAGTTTGCTTCCCGTGATATAGTTTTACAGGCCAGAGATGACACATTAACCGGGGTGCCTGATATTCATAAATTTTATGATGCGTTGCAATGTAAGAAGGGTACCACTTTCAAATTCCTCAAATTAATCCTGTAACAGGTCTTCCCTTGCATAACAAAAAGGTTTCATGCATGGAATTTTACGCCTACAACATGATGATACGAGAAAACAACTTTAACATTTCGCAAGAGTTTTTAGACTAAGAAGCGCGCTGCTTTATGTACTCTGTCGAAGGGCTGCCACATGTCCATATATTATTGTGGTTAAAAGATAAGTAACGATCCGATCAAATAGATAACATAATCAGCGCTGAAATACCGAATCCTAACATTTACAAGACTCTCCATGACATAATTGTAAAAAAATATAATTCGCGATCCATGTGGACCCGAAAATCAACAGCGCCCCTGCATGAAAGACGGAAAATGCACAAAAAAATTTCCTCGCAAGTTAGTGAAAGACCACGGATACCCACAATATCGGAGAAGAGCGCCAGCAGACGGAGGTCAAACAGCAACCATGAAGCTCCGAAATGGTAGCCACGTTACGGTTGATAATAGTTGGGTAGTCCCCTATTCACCAATTTTATCAAAACTGTTTAACGCACACATAAATGTTGAGGCATGCAATTTAGTACGCGACATCAAATATATCTGCAAATATATAAACAAGGGTAATAATCAAGCTATTTTCAATTTTAAAAATACTTATCTTGCGAATCCCGTAAATGATGTACAAACTTATCAGTCTGGTCGGTATGTCAGCAGCAACGAAGCCGTGTGGCGTCTGTTAGGATTTCCGTTACACGAAAAGCATCCCACCGTGACACATCTCAGCGTGCATTTAGAAAATGGTGAACGCGTTTATTTTGATGAACACAATTTCCACGAACGAATAACTACTCCGCCAAAAACCACTCTCACTGCTATTTTTGATCTTTGTATCAGAGATGAGTTTACAAAAACTGTTCTTTATGTCAAGGTGCCGAGGTATTATACTTGGGATGCAACTAGGAAAACTTGGAAACGCCGCTTTCAAGGTATTTCTGTTCAGGATTGGCCTGGCGTCAAATCTGGAGATGCTTTAGGACGAGTTTATACAGTTCATGTTAGTAACATGGGATGTTTTTGTCTACGCATGTTTTTACACCATGTGCGCGGACCTACCTCTTTTAATAATCTAACAAAATACAACAAACAAGATTATTCTACATTTCGAGAGGCATGTGAGGCAAGAGGATAACTAGAGAATGATAACCATTGGGATGTGACACTGGAAGAAGCTGCTCAATGTAGATCAGCAGGATAGATGCGAGAGCTATTTGCTGTATTAGTAGCGACATGTGGTCTTTCAAATCCTCAACAATTGTGGGATAAATACAAAAATGATATGACGGACGATATATTGCACAGATTACAAGAGCAAAATCCCAATGTCACGTACAGTGATTTAATTTACAATGAGGGTCTGACAAAAACTGAAGACCAGGTCAAAACAATTTCTGGAAAGGATTTACCAGATTATGCAATGAACAGACCACAGAGAACCGAGGAAATCAGTAGCGATTTAATACGGGAACTAGATTACGATTTTGTTTCCTTACAACAACAATTAACAGAGTCTATTCTACGTTTGAAGTCAGAACAAAGGTTAGTATATGAAAAAAATCAAAGATGGCGAAGGTGGTTTGTTATTTTTGAATGCTCCTGGAGGCACGGGAAAAACCTTCCTTTTAAACTTGCTTTTAGCCCAAATCCGAAAAGATATAGGAATTGTTGTAGCAGTTGCCTCTTCCGGAATAGCCGCCACTCTGCTCAATGTTGGTAGAACGACACATTTGGTGCTTAAACTGCCATTAGACTTAGCCCATGACGAAATGCCGGTTTGTAATATGTATAAGTGAAAACAGCGAGCTAGGACGTAAGTATGTTGCGGCAATATAAATTATTAGTTTAGTATGAGTGTACTATGTCCTATAAAAGAGCAATTGAAGCTCTAGATCGGACTTTGAAAGACATCAAGAGTAATCCAAATATCATGGGGGTGATGGTGGTACTTTTAGCGGGCGATTTTAGACAGACTTTGCCGGTTATCACTAAAGGCACCCCTGCAGATGAAATAAATGCGTGTTTAAAAGCTTCAAGGTTACGTAGAAACGTGCACGTAAAAACGTTTAGTCTGTCTACAAATACGAGAGTGCAACTACACAATGATGTACAATCTGGACAATATGCTGCTGCTCTTCTTAAAATTGGAGAAGATCGTATGGCAAAGGATGGTAATTGCAAGCTTACATTGGATCATTAATTCTGCAATGTTGTGCATAATCCAGATGATCTAAATAACTTCGTCTATAGCGAACTGCCAAATAATATGAGGAATGGAGAATGGTTATGTGAAATTTTCGCGCCGACGAATGAAATGGTGGGGCAGATAAACGAGCAAATTATGTCACGGGTGGGAGGTGATTTCCTAATTATTTAGAACTGACGGGAGTACCTTCACAAAAACTGAGGCTGAAAGTAGGCGTTCCTGTCCTTTTGATGCGGAATTTAGGTGCACCAAGACTGTGTAATGGCACACGGTTGCAAGTAACACACCTCGGTCGCAATATTATAAATGCAATTATTATGACTGGAATGGCAAAAGGAGATAACGTTTTAATCCCCCGTATACCCATAATTCTGACAGATTTGCCATTTCAGTTTAAGAGATTACAGTTTCCGCTGAAAATCGCATTCGCTATGACGATAAATAAAGCTCAGGGGCAAATATTAATTTAGAAAAGAGTTGTTTTCCTCACTGACAATTATGCGTGGCTTACTCACGTGTTTCAAGTCCACAGAATCTCCATGTTTTGGCCAGAGAGGGAAAAACAAAGAACATAGTTTACAAAAATGTACTACAGTAATAAGGCCTCTTATTTTTAGCTTCCTACGTTGTTATAATACTTACATTAAGTTAATACTTCCTACGCAGACGATGTTGCGGATGTCACACTGTCTAACATCGGAGGTTGGCAGGTAGGTAGTTAGTAGTATTTTAAACCAATTTACATTATTTACTTTTTATATTTACTAAGAAAACTTTCGGAGCTATCCATTATGCGCTTAGGTTGCTTTTGAAGAAATTTTAATGTGAAGTTGAGGACCGGAACACGATAGTGGGACATTGTTGCGGGGGGACTTACAGTGGGGAGAAAACGAAAAAACTTATGCGGACGAAGTCGCGGGTAAAAGCTAGTATACATACATATATATAATTAAATAGTACAAATCAAATTTTTGTCAGCCCAATAAAACAAATAAATTATGCTGACGTCTTCTTTAGGACTATTGGGTATTTATTAACAAATATGATTTGCACTTTATATTATTATATAGAACATATATGGGTCGCACTTACAGTTTTTTCCGCTTTTTGTTAATTTCGGTTCGTTTTTGTTTTTAATTACTTGTTGATTCAGCGTACAGGGTTTTCGTTTGTTGGGTGCACTGTTGAAACCCTTCAGGTTGACTTCGGAAATTCCAACGATGATGTTGTTGGTAAAATTCCCACGAAGACTTTTTCTTTTAATTATCCGGCTCGAGGGACCAAAAATGTCGGGGTATGTCGGCGTATGGGGCCGATTGTGAATAATTAAAAAGAAATTATTTTAAGGTTGAACGTTATAAAACTTTAATTGAATTTTAATTTGGGTATATACAAATGTATAAGTGGGTGTGTTACCAACAATGGTTAATTGCATTAATTAATAGATATATGTAATTCTATGTTAATAATTTCATGTGTTGTAACCTGTTGCGGGTTCAAATTACTTTAATCCCTTTTGTGTGTTGAGTTGATTCCTTCGCTGTGGAGTATCCCTGTTTTTAATGTTGTGTTGAATCCGTATTGCTGTATGTTGTAATAAGAGATTGTACGTAACATGTACTTTGTATAATTAGAAATAAGAGGTTTTTTTTATAAAAACTTGCGGTACTTACTAGTGGTTTTAGCGACGACCTTGATGGCAAAACGAATTAAACGCGGGATAATCAAGCGATAATCGGATAGGTTGACTGATCGACGGATCGAATGAGAAAAAAGGGTCGGCGCCATCCATCAGTCCCTTTTGTTCATTGTGTCCGGTGTCCTCGTGTGTGGTGTATATGATGCATGTGTGTTGAGTGTGAGGTGTGGATGTGAATATGGTATAGATGTGTGTATGATGTAGATGATTTAGTCGTGTTAAGTATGGTGTGTATGTGTGCGGTGTAGCTTTATTATATTAAGAGGGGGGTCAGGAGCTCATTTAGCCATCCCGGCCCCCTTACACGACTTTTTAGCCTAAAAGGCGCTGCAGCTGTTGAAGCGTTGCCACAACGCTGCTCAGACCCGTAAATCGACGAGATGATGGCCCAGGCTGTCGACGCCGCAATGATGTTCCGCTCCGCTGGGGTGCGGCACGAGCTGCGGGTTGAAATCGGGGTATGCGGCCACGATGGATGGGTGGCCGATTCATCTCGCGTGCCGCGCTGCGATGTAGCAGGGTGTGATGCGGCTTGTGGCATATTTGGCACAACCCTCGTGAGTCACACTCCGGAGTCAAATGTTTAGGTAACAGGACGTTATGGCAATATCCGTGTGCCTGTGCAACTTGTTGCCGTTGCACGGGTCGCATACCCCTAAATATCCCACAATGATGCAGGCGCTGCGGGCGTCGACAGATGGGTTTGGTGGTGGTCGCGTGCCAACACGAGGTGCGGAGGGAAGGACCGCTGCAGGCGCTGTTGCCAGTCCAGGTTCCGGCGTTGTTGCCGGTGCGGTTGCTGGCGTGGTTGCCGGTGCAGCGGCCGATGCTATTGCAACTATCGTCCGGGGAGCTGGTGTAGGCCCGTTGGGTGACACATTCGTAGCCGCGCGAGCGTTTGACGTATTTGCGGCTGGCGTATCTATATCCATGATAATCTGTATAGAGAGGATTATTGATTATAAACTGCTATCAGATAAGCAGACACGATGAGCGTGCCATGATATGTGGCATGAACTTGTCGTCGTATTGATCGACAATTTTTGGCTAAGATTCTTGGTTATTTTATACGGCGTCTTAATTCGAACGGTTTATTATTTTTCAGCGGTTTGTTATTGCCGTACTTCTCGTTTAAGTCTTGAATTGGGTGACTGTATTATATCGCGACATTATCGGTTTGGTTTTTTCGATTTTCGGATTCGCGGTCGTCGGTAGTTCGTAAAAAGCACAGCTTAAAGAACCATCTGGTTAGTGTTTCGTTTTGCGTACGGAGGTCCACGACCCGGATGTTACCATCGGAGCCATAATGAAGCTTTTCTATGCGGCCAAGCCGCCACTCGGTAGGGGTAGACAATCATCATAAATGAGGACGCAGTCTCCAAGCTTAGGTACTTGTTCAAGAGTCTTCCAACGGTATCTTTCGTGAAGATCCTTTACGTATTTGTCCTTCCATCGGCGGTTAAAATCATGATGAAGAATTTTACTTCGTTCCCATCGATTTAATAGAGATAGCGACTCCACGCCTGGCTCAGGAATGGCCATGATGGGTGCTCCTTTTAGAAAATGCCCTCGAGTTAAGGCGGTGAAATCTGAGGGGTCTTGCGATAGTACTGTGAGTGGCCGTGAATTGAGAACGGTTTCAATTCGATTTAATAGCGTCGGGAACTTTTCGTAATTGAATTTATAATTTCCAGCTACCCGTTTGAAATGGCATTTGAAGCTTTTTGCAGCTGATTCCCATATACCACCCATATGAGGAGCGCTTGGTGGTATAAATTGCCAATTGATACCTTGAGGGGCGTACTTTTGTACGATGTCGGGTGACACTTGTTTTAAAAAATCCACAAAGTGCTTTTCTGTGGCTCGTTGAGCTCCAAAAAGGTTTTGCCATTATCGCTCATGATTTTTGAAGGGTAGCCACGTCCAGCGACGACGCGAGTAAATGTCGCGAGAAAAGCCTCCGTCGTCGGATTACTACATAGCTCAAGATGTACTGCCTTTGTCGTGAAACATACGAAGACAGCCACATAGCCTTTCATGAGAGTGGGAGACCTTAACATAGACGCCTTTACCTGGAAAAGCCCAGCAAAATCAACACCTGTTGTGGTTAAAGGCAGAGCTAAATTGCAGCGTCAAGGTGGAAGTGCCGCCATAATCTGCGTTCGCATCTTCTGCTTGTGTATAGTGCAAATCTTGCACGTAAAGATGCACGTGAAGATGCTCTTCCGTGACCGATTTTTGTAATTATTATTACTTTATTTTATTTATTTTTATTTTATTTTTCTTTGTTACCACTACTACCATCCGGTACGGCTCGTAGGACCATAGAAATAAGAGGTTTTTTTTTATAAAAACTGGCGGCACTTACCAGTGGTTTTAGTGACGACCTTGATGGCAAAACGAATTAAACGCGGGATAATCAAGCGATACTTGGATAGGTTGACTGATCGACGGATCGAATGAGAAAAAAGGGTCGGCACCATCCGTCAGTCCCTTTTGTTCATTGTGTCCGGTGTCCTTGTGTGTGGTGTATATGATGCAGGTGTGTTGAGTGTGAGGTGTGGATGTGAATATGGTATAGATGTGTATTTGATGTAGATGGTGTAGTCGTGTTGAGTATGGTGTGTATGTGTGGGGTGTAGCTTTATTATGTTAAGAGGGGGGTCAGGTGCTCATTTAGCCAATAATAATTCACTTTGTTTGTTTTATCACTTGTCTAATTATAAACTTCGCTTGTTATATGTCTCCGTGTTCACTTGGGTATCGCTGCTGTGTTGGCGGGATAATTAGCCTTTTTTGTAAAACGCGTGGGAAAGTGTTTTCTTTTTGTGTCTCCTTCTGTTCTGTTGAGTGAAGTTGGGGTTGATATTCCTCTGCATTATGCCTCTATTACTTTATGTAATTTGTGGGAGTAATGCAGAGGAGTATTTGTTTGGATTAAACAGTGGCTCGTGGCGGATGTTACATCGTGTTGACAAATGTTAGCGTTAGCTGCAATTGTTAGCGTCAGCTATACAATATTACTTATGTTAAGTCAGATATTAGCGTCAGCTATAATTTTTAATCTTACTTATGGTAACTTATACTTATGTATGTACTTTTAAATACTTTATTAATTTAGTAAATTAAAAAAGAAAGAAATTTTATTTGTAACATCAACAACTTCTTTGATATTTTCGTTATTATCGAAACTTGTTAATTGAGCCAAAACAAATGAAAGAAATCAAATCGACACATTCTCCTTATTGAGAAAAAATGTAAACAACGGAAGATTTGAAATGTTGATTCCGTATAGGTATGAAAAATTCAAATTCTATGCTTATTTGATTCGCTTATCGTGTCACTGCATGACCTATCTAAGGAAATGTATCAAGTTATTTTTCAACTATTACTTTTTTTAACCGAAATTTTTTTTTTTATCAAAAGATATGGTTTTACATTTCATTCAAATCGCGAGTAGTGACAAATGTGCGAACAAGCAATTTTTTTCATAATTTATAAGGTATAATTAATAATATAATATATATATAGTCCATTCTATAATTATGTGGATTGAATACTGCATTCTGTTCGATGACTCACCTTAATTTTTACCGGTAGTAATGATGTAGGTATGATGTGGCGATTGTGCAGTTTGACAGCGTAAGCATATCGCTAGTAAACAAAATGTATAAGAGTGGTCCCAGGACACTTCCTTGGGGTACAGCTGTTTTTTTGGCTGTAACGTAGAATATGATTGTCCCTGCTTGATTCTAAAGTAGCGGTTACTCAGGTAAGAGGCAAGTAGTTCAGTTGGATGCTGTAGAAATAGAAGTCTTAATTTATGAAGAAAGCCATGGTGCCATACGCTATCGAACGCCTGAGAAACGTCAAGAAAAACAGCTGTACAATTTTGCTTATTTTCCTTCGCATCTTCTATTATATCTGTTATTCGGTGAACTTGATCGATGGTGGAATGTTGCAATCTAAATCCAAATTGATGAATTGGTATAAGGCCCTTTTCTTCAATTATGTTCTGAAGTTTTCTTTTAATTACAACTTCAAGTAGTTTGGTCAAAATAGGCAACAGTGTGATTGGACAATATGACGATAATTTTCTTGTCAGTGGCCATAACAACTTTAAATAGCTCTCAACCCTTCGGTTTCGTAACTCTTTAACCCTATTGGAAGTATTTTGCGCTAAAATGACCACCCATGATGAATTTCCCATGGCTTTTAATATAAATTCTGTGTACAAGTCTATTTTGATATTGTGTCTACCGCTATATATTGCGGAAATACTTATTTTTCCGAAACTAGATTCAACCGATATGGTCGTGAATTCTGGGACACTTACATAGATTAATTTCTTCGTAGTGAGGAATATTTTCTCTGATAATTATGTCACCCCCCCCCCCCCCCCCCCTTTTTTATTGTTATTTGGGTGGTTCGAGCAATACGTCTTGTGATTTTGACTACAGTTATAGCATTTTGGCTGTAGTTCTGCCCGTTTTGTGCAGCTTAGAGTTGTATAACTTCCGGCGCACTTCACACACCTCGGTGGTTTAGCGGAAGGCAATGACTTACTTTTGTAGCTATTTTACCTTCTGCTGTTTCATCCGGACTCGGAGACTTCCGGTGAATACTCTGCTTTGCGTTTTTTATTTTCCCTACTTTTTTTTCTTTTTTAATAGCCAATTTGTTTCTCTTTCAAGCTCTTCTTTGTCTGTTTCGACTACAAAAGTCGATGTTGACGGATAATTAGCGATTTCCTTAGGTTTTTATTTTGAAGTTTAAGTGTCGCATTTCCAATTCGTTGCTCAATTCTTTTATTTCCTTAATGGAGGATGGGGTCATGTGTAGAAGTTCACGCAAGTGAGGAAAGTTCTCTGATCGCCATTCACTTGGGAGTGGCCAGAAACGATTCTTTTACATATGACTCAAGCAGCTCACGACTTCCGGTCTTTGACCAAGTATCCTCTGGGTAGCCTAAGAACATCCGTTTGAAGGCGAGCTAAAGTGAGAAGGCGAAACACCCCTGCATAGGGTTGTGGGCTGGGTTTGGGACCCGCCACGTAAAAAACACCCCCCAATGAAAACCAACAATCAGCCTCGGATGAGAGCCCCCCCTTTTGATGACGACCATGGCAAACGAAATAAGGACTATGATTTGAGAGCATGCACCTGGAATGTCCGGTCCCTTAATTGGGAAGGTGCCCCTGCCCAGCTGGTAGATGTCCTCGTAAAGATAAAGGCTGACATCACCGCCGTCCAAGAAATGCGATGGACGGGACAAGGACAGAGACGAGTAGGTCCTTGTGACATTTACTACAGTGGCCATATAAAGGAGCGCAAGTTTGGTGTTGGATTCGTGGTGGGAGAGAGACTCCGTCGCCGAGTACTATCATTCACTCCGGAGAATGAACGTCTAGCCACAATCCGCATCAAAGCGAGGTTCTTCAACATATCGCTGATTTGCGCCCACGCCCCGACGGAAGAGAAGGACGATGTGACCAAAGATGCCTTTTATGAGTGCTTGGAGCGCACTTATGAGAGATGCCCCCGCCACGATGTCAAAATCGTGCTTGGCGACTTCAATGCCAGGGTGGGCAAAGAAGGTATCTTTGGCACTACGGTCGGTAAATTCAGCCTCCACGCGGAAACATCCCCAAATGGGCTGAGGCTGATCGACTTCGCCGGGGCCCGAAATATGGTTATCTGTAGCACTAGATTCCAGCATAAGAAGATACATCAAGCTACCTGGCTGTCTCCAGATCGAAAAACCACCAACCAGATCGATCATGTTGTGATAGACGGAAGACACGTCTCCAGTGTTTTAGATGTGCGTGCGCTCCGAGGTCCTAACATCGACTCGGACCACTATATTGTTGTAGCCAAAATACGCACCCGCCTCTGTGCAGCAAAAAACGCACGCCAACAAACACAAGGATGGTTCGACGTCGAGAAGCTGCAATCACAACAGACAGCCGAACGTTTTTCTACTCGGCTTGCACTCCTGCTCTCTGAGAGCACTCGTCAACAACTCGGTATAAGGGAACTGTGGGACGGCATTTCAAACTCCTTACGTACAGCTGCAACCGAAACCATTGGTTTTCGGAAAGTGCAGAAGAACAGCTGGTACGACGAGGAGTGCCGTGTCGCAGCGGAGAGAAAACAGACTGCCTACCTCGCAACGTTACGATCGACCACAACACGTGCGGGATGGGATAGATACCGAGAGTTGAAGAGGGAAGCGAGACGCATTTGTAGACAGAAAAAGAAAGAGGCCAAAATGCGTGAGTACGAAGAGCTTGATAAGCTGGCCGACAGGGGTAATGCTCGAAAATTCTACGAAAAGATGCGGCGGCTTACAGAAGGTTTCAAGACCGGAGCATACTCTTGTAGAACCCCCAAAGGTGATCTAGTTACCGATGCCCAGAGCATACTTAAATTATGGAGGGAACACTTCTCCAGCCTGCTGAATGGCAGTGAACGCACAACACCAGGAGAAAGCGAACCCGATACCCCAATCGATGACGATGGAGCAGACGTTCCATTGCCCGACCATGAAGAAGATGGATTGCCGGCCGAGCTATTCAAACACGGCGGCGAAGAGCTGATAAGGTGCATGCATCAGCTTCTACCGTGGGATTAGCCTCCTCAATATCGCATATAAGGTTCTGTCGAGCGTATTGTGTGAAAGATTAAAGCCCACCGTCAACAAACTGATTGGACCTTATCAGTGTGGCTTTAGACCTGGTAAATCAACAACCGACCACATATTCACGATGCGCCAAATCTTGGAAAAGACCCGTGAAAGGGGAATCGACACACACCACCTCTTCGTCGATTTCAAAGCTGCTTTCGACAGCACGAAAAGGAGCTGCGTATCCCCGCAAAACTAATACGTCTGTGTAAGCTGACGTTGAGCAACACAAAAAGCTCCGTCAGAATCGGGAAGGACCTCTCCGAGCCGTTCGATACCAAACGAGGTTTCAGACAAGGCGATTCCCTATCGTGCGACTTTTTCAACCTGCTTCTGGAAAAAATAGTTCGAGCTGCAGAACTCAACAGAGAAGGTACCATCTTCTTTAAGAGTGTACAACTGCTGGCGTATGCCGATGATATTGATATCATCGGCCTCAACACCCGCGCCGTTAGTTCTGCTTTCTCCAGACTGGACAAGGAAGCAAAAGAAATGGGTCTGGCAGTGAACGAGGGCAAGACGAAATATCTCCTGTCATCAAACAAACAGTCGTCGCACTCGCGACTTGGCACCCACGTCACTGTTGACAGTCATAACTTTGAAGTTGTAGATAATTTCGTCTATCTTGGAACCAGCGTAAACACCACCAACAATGTCAGCCTAGAAATCCAACGCAGGATAACTCTTGCCAACAGGTGCTACTTCGGACTAAGTAGGCAATTGAGAAGCAAAGTCCTCTCTCGACAAACAAAAACCAAACTCTATAAGTCACTCATTATTCCCGTCCTACTGTATGGTGCAGAGGCTTGGACGATGACAACAACCGATGAGTTGACGTTGCGAGTTTTCGAGAGAAAGGTTCTGCGAAAGATTTATGGTCCTTTGCGCGTTGGCCACGGCGAATATCGCATTCGATGGAACGATGAGCTGTACGAGATATACGACGACATTAACATAGTTCAGCGAATTAAAAGACAGCGGCTACGCTGGCTAGGACATGTTGTCCGGATGGATGAAAACACTCCAGCTCTGAAAGTATTCGACGCAGTACCCGCCGCGGGAAGCAGAGGAAGAGGAAGACCTCCACTCCGTTGGAAGGACCAAGTAGAGAAGGACCTGGCCTCGCTTGGAATATCCAATTGGCGCCACGTATCGAAGAGAAGAAACGACTGGCGCGCTGTTGTTGACTCGGCTATAATCGCGTAAGCGGTGTCTACGCCAGTAAAGAAGAAGAAGAATGCGTTCGAGCAACATACCTATTTGTTAACATTGTGTTCCCCCACCGGGAGGCGGGGTTTGTATGTCTGTCACGATCATATTCAATTGTGGTTACGTTACGTGCGACAGAAACAGCTGATTACCACTTTAGATGTGCGGAGTAGAATTTGTGCGCGAAAATCAATTGAGTGTTTTTTAATTTGGTATTGTTTTTTGTTATTGTTTAAAATTACCAAATGTTTATGTGATAAATTATTTATGTTTTTACAATATTGTTGTCGATAATTTCTAGTATATTGATATACCGCGTGATGTCAACGATGTTAAGGTCCTCCGGTGAATCTGCTTACGAATTTCCACAGCCTGGATTTCACGTATATTAAAAGATATTGAGGAGCACACTTGACTGTTGACCGTACGCGCGAACGTTGCAATTATCAATGGTAATGAAGAGAAAAACATACATAAAGAGATAAAAAATACAAATAAAAACTTTATAAAAATTTATAAGAAAAGTAGAAATCGCATGGCATAAATATAACTCTTTGGTTGATCAACAATATTTCCTGGTTGAGTTGATCATGTTAACAAATTTATAATTCCAAAATGAAAACAATGTTAACATTTCACGATATGAATTCCATTGTTGTGATGTGAATTCCCTAGTTAACATTTTACACTTTAGGTATCAAATCTACTCCTTCTCATTTCTTAAGGTTCAGTGGTTTTATGTCCTCTGAAAACACCGAATAGGGAATTCACAATTTTTTAACAAATTTATTAAAGTAAAAGCAATCAGCAAATTTTGCATATAAGGGTAATGTAGAGAAATATGACTTTTACTCGTATTCATATTTTACACGCGAAATAAAGTATACTCGTAAGTGTCAACGATTTTTTGTTAATTACGTACGCAAAAACTTTATTTGAAAATAATTTTTAAGTAAAAATAATACAAATTAAATTACACCTAGTGGAGTCACAGTGTTACATTTGTTTAAGAAAATTTTTGTTGAATAATATACAAAATAATTTTACGCAATTAATATTGTCAACGCCATGTTATCGATTCGTTTTTTTTTTTTATTTCAATGCCATTGTAACTAGTTAACATAAAATAAACTAACAAACAATTAGGCTGTGAGCACCGTGAGCACCCTATGTTGTATGGTTATTTGCTTATGTTTACACAAACAGCTGTTCATTGTTTACAATTTTAGTTCAATGAAATTTGATTTCGGCTTCCGTCGATTTTTTCACCTCCTTTTCTCGCCGGCGCTTTCGTGTTTCTGTAGACACTAAAATTAGAGTATAAATAAATGACAAAAAGTGTATATTTATTTTGTACTTTGTGATTCTTATTTACTTTTGATAAGTTTTGATGCTTTTCGTCGCTTTTTATTTCGGTTTTAATTTGCTGATTGTAAACAAAAACCAGCTGGTAATAGCAGATTTTCCGATAAGAAAATCTAAATGGAAATGCCATTCGGTTAGTTTTATTTATTTTTTGTGCTGCCATTTAGTAAAATTCCTACGACTTTCTAACACTGGAAATAAGCAAATAACCACATAATCTGTAAACAAGGGCCTAGATTGGTCAACTTTGGTTATTTTGTCATACCGCATTTTGTTGTTGTTCACTTAATCACATAACCACATAACCCGATAACCACCTTATCGTGAACAGCCTAAATTTGTTTTGCTTACTACATCTATATAAATAAAAATGAATTGTTGTTCGTTAGTCTGATTAAAACTCGAGAACGGCTGGGCCGATTGAGCTGATTTGGGTTTTAAAATGTTTGTCGTAGTCCAGGGTAGGTCTAAAAGGCGAGAGATAATCGAATTATTGCCGGCAAAACTCTAAACACAGCCCTTTTCTATTTCCCAGACAAAAGTGACGTGATGTCACATCACATGGCATGATATCACATCACATTGCATAATTACCCATCATATACAGGGTGGCGCGAAAGTAATTCTACTACAGAGGGTGCTATAAATTTTGCAATTGACCTCTAATGTCAGTTCTGTTTTGACAATTGGACGCTTATTTGACCAATAATCGGTCGGTGACTTTAGCACAACGTGAATTTAGTCGCAGATTTCCTGGCAGTCCGACGCCTACTGGTGAAACACTGGGACGTTGAGCCGCTCATATTGCTGCTGTTGCCGAGGATGTCATGGAAGCGCCGTCGACATCGACCAGACGACGTGTCACGCAAATGGGTATCAGTCGACTGTGTTTACACCGAATTTTGGTAGAAGATTTGAAAAATTTTCCGCACAAAGTCCAGACGGTGCATCAGCTGTTAGCTGGTGACCGCCAATCGTGTCCAACATATGCTCAAGCCATCTTTAATCACCACCAAGAAGAAGATGATTTTTCATCAAAAATAATCATGAGTGATGAGGCCCATTTCCATCGTAGCGGATACATTAATAAGCAAAATTTACGCGTCTGGGGTACTGAAAATCCTTTTTTCTTCAAAGACGTCGTAGGCCAAACGGTTACTGTGAGTGGTGAGCGCTACAGAGCAATGATCAACGAGTTCATTTTGCCGCAACTTGATGAATTGTGAGTGGAAAACATGTGGTTCCAACAGACGGTATGACGGCACACACTGCTCGTGCCACAACCGATATGCTGAAGGAATTTCACTGGCCAGCAAGATCGCCTGATTTGACCGCTCAAGACTTATATTTGTGAGGCTTTTTGAAGTAGCGGGTTTATGTCAACAAGCCTCATACGCTTGCAGCTCTTAAAGACAATATTCGTCAATAATGTGAGAACCTATCGCCGGAAGTTCTGGCAAAAGTGATGGAAAATGTCGTGAAAATAGCTCAAATGACAATCAACTGTGGTGGCGGCAATTTACATGACGTCATATTCTCGACTTCATGTAAAAAAATTTAAAAGACCAAATAAAAATAATCCACAAGCAGAATCAAAGTTTTTAATTGAAACAAAATTACAGCAAAAAAACTTCGAAAGTTTATTTTTGCGCCATATGTACATATATAAAAATAAGCTGAGCTATAGCTGACTAAACCGTTATATGATATGAAAAAGTTCATTTTTAACAGACTTATGAGCGTAAATTTCCAAAAAGTGACTTTCTCATATCACTTTTTTTTAAATTTTTTTTTTTGTTTTGGTTTCTAATTAATTTATTTGTTAATTGTTTGAATCGTTCAATTTACGTCGATTTTTTTCATTATTTTGGCTATTCAAAAGGTAAATTGCTGAAAATTATTCAGTGAAAACTGTATGTGTCTTTCATACAAAGTGATCAAATACAGATTGAAATTTGTTCCGATGCCACAAGTAGATCGTGCTAATATTGGCAGCCCAAAGCACATGTGCGAGTACTCGCAGGATTCGATTATATACCTGTACGTGCGGAGTTATGGACGGGCGGATTTATTAGTCACATTCTGCAATGCACAATGACCATAGATTACGGAATTATGGAATCGTAATCAATCAGCAAAATCGTCACAATGTCACAGCACAAACAACAGCTATGATGTTTGATGGGCTTTATTTTAAAGCATCGTATGTATATATGGTACTGTTAGATGCAAGATTTATTCGTTTGAGGGCCAAAAAAGAGGTTCTTGAGATGGTGGATGGTGGTTACACCAGATCAAATTGATGAAATCATTTCTGTGGAAATTTCTAATCCAGAGAAAGATCCGGAATTATACGAAGTGGTGAAAACCAATCTGGTTTATGGACATTGTGGACATCACAATCGCATTTCGGTGTGCTTTTCTTTCGGAAACGCAAACTGAATATGATAGATATCCATTGTATCGGTCTCGCTCACCAGACGACAATAGCAGAACATTTAGCATTCAATTAAGAGCTGTGAATAACGAAGTTGACAACACATGGATTGTACCATATTCGCCATTCGCCATTATTGTCTAATTCACATTCAAAGCTCATATCAATGTTAAGTATTGCAGTTTGGCGAAATCGATCAAGTAAGTTTGCAAGTAAGTCACCAAAAGACGTAGCGGCCAATAACCGCTATGGGCGTGAACGAGATGAGATCAGCAACTAGCAAATAAGTCGATGCGTGTAGTGCAATGAAGCATTTTATGATGTATTTAATTTTGCGATTCATGAACGTTTTCCGGCTATTGTGCATCTCGCAGTTCATTTGGAGAATGGCCAAAGAGCGTATTTTAATCCTTAGAATACAGTACAGCCAGTGGAAATACCGCCAGTAACAAAATTAACATTGATGAGTTTTTTCTCAACTTTCGCCAGTGATCCGTTTGCGAGAACATTGCTCTATTCGGAAATTACGTGATATTATACATGGAATTCATCGTCGAAGAAATAGTTACGCAGAAAGCAAGGCCAACCAGTAGATTGACATCCAGGTGCGTTTTCAACTTATGCATTTACATAGAATTGAATTTACACAATCCTCCCGAAAAACGACGATTGCTTCAACCTTCGGTTGCTATTGATAAATGTACGCGGTTCAATTTCAACTGAGTCATTGCGTTTACAACTTTTTGAGAAACATGAAATCAGTTACAATTGCTGGGACATGATAATCAATAGAATCAAACGATGGACGATCGCCGTGATCATTTCGACACATCAGCCTTCAAATCGGCGTCAATTATGAGATACGAATAAAAATGACATTGCCGAGGACACTTTAAATCGTTTTCGATAAGATATAATAAATAAGAAAATTCCAACTGATACTTCCAGGCGTTTGATACCAATTCCACGTGACTTTTTTCAATTCAAGCAGCAAAAAATACCGATGCTGATGACTTAAACTGGAAGATTCTATATCAAATTCCGAGAGCTTTGCGCTCATATAAAATTATCGTCTTGACAGTGAATACGAAGCCGTGAATTATCCAGTAAAATTTCTAACTTCTTTGGGGCTTGGTATGCCGCCGCATCATTTGCGTCTCAAAGTTGGATCTGTCATAATCATGTTATCCAATCTTCATGCGCCGAAACTGTGTAATGGAACCCGATTGATTGTAACGCAGCTATCGAATACAAGGGGCAGACTGGTTGATTTTACGAATTCCTTTGAGTTCCAGTGATTTGCCATTTCAGTTTAAACCTATTCAGTTTCCAGGGAAAATTGCATTTGAAATGATAATTAACAGGACACAATGATAGTCGCTAGAAGTGTGTGACATAAATCTGGAAATGCCATGTTTTCCACACGAGCTATATGTAGCGCGTTCTCAAGTTGGAAAACCATCCTCTCTGTAAATTTACACACCGAAGCAAACTACGCTACATTGAAAAAAATGTGGATAAATCGCAAATAAATGATTTTTAACACAATATAAATTAAATTTTTTTTTTCATTTTAAAACACATAATTTCACGCAGGACAACGCCTGCCGGGTCAGCTAGTATATAATACAAAATAATTAATGGTGCTCTGCGTATAAATTGCAGAGAATCTGGTTACTGTATAAGGTGATACGATTTTTTGCGCTTAAGCATTTCTTTCCATTCACTTCGAGTGACAAGAGCCCTGGCTTCAGTGTTCACATGGTCAGAAAGTCTTTCAATACGAGACTTTGCACATTTTTTATTTGATGCAGAAACTGAGTCAATTACAAGATCGCTTTCAAGATCGTGCGAATGTACCAAGGCGCAATGACGGCGCATCTTAAAACATTGTTTTGATATCGCTGTATTTGTGCAACAATGCTAGGGCTTGAGCAGCCCAAAGTTGTATCCCATAAGTCCAAACTGGTCTGAACACCTGCATGTAGACTAGAATTTTCTCATATGTGGATAATGCAGAGTTTCTACCCAATAACCAATACAAGTTTCTGAATTTTATTTCTAAATTTTATTTTTTCTTTTTGACATGAGCACTTTTTCTAAGTTTTGTGTCCAAGGTCATGCCTAGGTATTTCGTGGTATTATGATATGGTATTCGCACATCGTTTAAGTACCGAGGCATATATCTAGTATTGTATTGTAGTATTATGTGAAATCAATGTGTAGTGATTTAGTCACGTTTAATTTTTCGCCGTTTAGCTGTCTAGTTAAATATTTTGTTTAAATGTTCCTGCAATCTTGCAATTGATGCAGTTTGTGTTTTGCCGACAGACAGAAGAGCAATATCATCTGCAAATGTTGCTGTAATACAAATGTCGTCATGTGGTAGATCGCACGAGTTACGTTTTCTGTTGACGGAACAAAAAAATATTTTTAATGAATAAAGAACCTTGGTTCACCGTATATGCGGTTTGCCGTTAGGTTTTTTATTAAATTATTATTTCATTCTTAAACTATGCTTAGCGTCATTTACTTAGGGCCGTTGTGCTGATTCGACATTTCATTATTACTGTCAATGACCCGGCATAACTTATGTAACCAATTTAATATTTAGGTAATACGATACCAAGAACGTTTATTTATGTATATATGTATATAAATATATGTTTGTACATATATACACGATCATGGTACCGTATTTGGTTATGTTAGTTTGCAAAATACAAATATTTTCAATTATTATTTATTTTGGGAGTGGTGGAGTCATCTGATGACGTAACTCCCCCAACGTTACTGTGAGAACTCTCCTAAGTTCTTGTATTTTAAATTTTTATTTTAGTAGTTTTCATCTTTACCATTCTTGTAATGATTACTATTATCATCATTACTAAAATTATTAATATTAGGTTGATACAATATGATACATTTTTATGGTCTTTCAATTCTTCAATTTCTTTTAAATTTTCATAGTTTTTTAATGCGATGCCATTAAATGTCAATTTTTGTGTGTAGCTCTGGTTTAATCTTTCGACATGATACACAGTGGTATGAATATATTCTGTTTTATTATTTTGATATTCTTATTGCAATATTTCCAATTTAATTACATAATTTTTATTTAGCGCGATTTTTCTATCATCGCAGTTTTGTTCCATTACTTCGTTATGTGCATTTCTTATTATTACTGTATCATCGTTTATTTCCTGTATTGCGGTTTTGTTATTGTATATAAATTAACATGTGTTTGAAAATATACAGCTTTTATATTTTTCATTTCGTTATACAAAATTTCTTTGTTGTCAATATTTAACTACCCCATGTTTTCTTTTATCTGGTCGACCATTTCTGTTATTTTGTGTGGGTTTATAATATGTAAAATTGTACCTATTTCATTGACTATTTCTATGTCTTCCGTTTCTATGATGTGATTTGCAAGAGTGCTGCCACCAATGTTATAGTTACTGAAAAAAACACAATTGTCCCCTTCTTCTGTGAAAATAAAATTATATTATTTTTCTATAACAGTTTGGTTTTGAATAAGTGCCTATATATTCTTGGACTCCCGTACCCACTGGGGTATTACAAAAATTATGCAATAAAACAGTTTTTTTTTTGTTTTAGGTGTTATTATCCCCATTAAATGCACTAAATGTATCGTCATCCCTTTCGTTTGAGTTTTCAATATTGGCCAATTTCATAGGTATTTTAATATTCGTCGGATGAACGATCTGTAGTGGATTAATTCAGTAATACGGTTGACCTTTATGCCGTACTCTTTTATAGTTTCCTTGTTCCTTTTACTGTTTCTTTTGAACGTTTTCATTCGCATCTTCAAGACGTTGGAAGGTACTTCATCTCTTGCCATTCGGGGTGTGCATTTGATGGTAGAATGATACCGATCGTTATAAATTCCTATAAGAACCTGCATTCTCATCTCTGTTGAAAGATGAGGGTCCTCATTTCCTGTTAGTTTCTCTAACAAGGTTGAATGCAACCTCTCTACGTTCGCATTTCCTGTATGGCTGTTTGGCTTTGTGAGATGAACCTGTATTCCTTCATCCCAAAGGTATGCCAGTAATCGTTCTGCCTTAAATTCGTTGTCCATAATGACTTTCTTTGGTTTTCCGAATTTCAAAAAATGGTCAATTATTATTGCTTTCTTTGCAAGCCAGTTTCTGTTATTTTATAGACCGCCGCAAATTTTGTAAGCTTATCAATTACTGTGACAAATGACTGCTTTTTAAAATGAAAAATATCCACATGTATTATTTCATTTTCATATGAAGGTGTCTGTGTTAGTTTGAATTTCGGCTTTATCGGTTTTCTGTCATATGTAATTTGCTTGCATTTTTCGCAATTACCTGTAATTAACTGCACATGTTCCCTTAATTTTGGATAATATATTTTATCGTTAAGTGTATTGTAAGTCTCATTTATTCCGCTATGCATTGACTCATTACTATGATAAGTTGAAGTTTGTTTATGCAGGTCTTCTTCTTGTATAATTTCTGTTGCTCCTTTTGTACATTTTATGAATTGTAGCTGGCTATTGCAAGAAAACAAGCTTATAAGTAATAGTTGAATTTCGTGAAAATCGGCCTCCTCCACTTCGAAAAAAATACCCACTTTGCCCTAAGCAATATGTCTTCGGAAACTATTTTTCAATATGTTCTCCGTGTCAACAGGGTTAATCTCGACTTTCCTTCCATGAACTTCCGTTTGGAGACTACATGTTTATATATACTTGTTGACAATTTCTTCTTTTATGAAGAAATATTCTAACAGCTCCTCTTCTGCGGAATGTATTGTATCTGACATTTCTAAACTGCATTCTTTGTCATTGCTTTCGTCGATTTTTGGAGAGTTTTCAATCCGGCTTTAAAAATCTGCTACTATATTATTTTTCCCTTTTTGATATTCCATTTCATAACTGAACACTTGCAGTTTCAAAAGCTACCTTTGGTGACATCGTGAAAACTCCCTACCTTTATATTTATTATTTAAAACACTATTGCGCTATGATCAGTTATAATTTTAAATTCCATATATGTACATATGTACGGCCTGAAATAGGTTATTGAATATAAAATAGCTAGAAATTCTTTATCTGTTGTAGCGTATTTCTGTTCATGGTTATTTAACGTTCTGCTAATGTAGCACACTGACAGACCTTGTTGAGAAAGCACTGCGCCTATTGCGTAATCACTTGCATCCGTTGTTTTAGTAAATTCCTTATCATATTCAGGAAATTTTAAAACTGGATGCGATGAAATTAATGTCTTCAAATTTTCAAAACTAGCCATGTACTGCGGATCTCTTGAATTTATTTTATAACCTTTTTTTAAATATTTAATCATTGGATAGGCTACTGTCCAATAGTCTTTAAAAAATTTCCTGTAATAACCAGTGGCTCCCAAAAAACTTGGTAATTGTTTTTTAGTTCTAGGTAATTTCAAATTTTGTATTGCTGTTATCTTGTCCTGATTTGGCTTAATCCCCTCTTTTGTTAAGGTATGCACCAAAAATTTTGTTTCCCTCTTCAGAGAACTACATTTATCGACTTGAATTTTTAAATTATGTTCCTTTAACTTTGAAAAAATTGTCTCTAATGAGCTTAGATGTTCCTTTAATGACGTTGAAAAGATTAATATGTCGTTCAAATAAACGACACATATCTTATTTATGTATTCTTCTAATATGTCACTCATTAATCCTTGAAATGTAGCCGGAGCATTTGTTAGTCCGAAGGGCATTCTTATGTATTCGTATAATCCCACCGGAGATACATAACCTGTATTTTCAATATCCTTTTTATCCATTAAAATTTGATAGTAACCTTTGGCTAGATCAGGAGCGCTAAAGTACTGCGCCTTGCCCAACTTTTCTAAGAATCCAACAATGTTTGGCAAACGATATTTATCATCGACAGTTATTTGATTTAGCCTACGGTAATCGACCTATGATAATAGGTGAACTATATTTACTCCTACGTTTCCGAATTATACCTTGTTTTTCTAGCTCCTTAATTTGCCTTAGGCCTTCGTTCTCATGTTTCGGAGGTAACCTTTATATTTTTGAATTGATTTGCTGGTTTGTGGTGGTTCTTATTTCGTGGACCACCGTTTTTGTGTTTGTCAAGGCATCTCCTTCTTTATACATTAATTTTTCATATTTCTTTAGCAATTATTCAACCTCCTTTCGTTCATTTGATTTTAAATGATCCAATTGAATGTTTTGCATTTTACTTTATTCCAATGCATATACTGCCTCTAGGATAGTTTTTATGTGGAATGGAAGATTCGCCATCATCAGACATCAATTGTTTTTACATTTTAAAAAATGAAATCATTTCCTATTAAAAAATCATATGATTTATTAAAATCCATTAATAACCATTTCATACTGGCGTTTTCCGGATATTTGCAAGGGTTATTCATCTATTTACAAGGGCTCTTCACCTAAATATTTGGTGATTCAATTATTCCATTTAAAGTATTTATCATAGTGCTTTCACTTTCAAGAGCACAAAATTGTTTTCCCAAGATTCCGAGGCTAATATGTAAAAAACTCTTCGTTCCTGTTGGATTCTGGAAGATCACCTCTTCTACTCACCTCAGGTCCTCTTCTTTGAAATTGTCCTGAGAAATTTTGGTTTTGTGTACGATAACGTCCTGAGAAGCTTTGTTGTGAGCGATATTGCACTGAAAGTGGTCTGTTTTGATAAGTAGTATGTTCCCTTTGTCCCGAACAAAAAATTTTATTGTTAATACTATTATTTCTGGTATTAACTTGAAAATTGGTTTCCTTTAATTTTAGATGAGGATTTATATTGCCTTCATCCAAACCAGTAAATTTATAAATTTCATTTGTTAAGTTAGTCAGTGATGTGATTGGTTGTACTGTATATGCAAATGTCCCTTCTGCTAATTGCATTCCCGAAAAAATTTCTTTCATAGTGTCACCATTTTCACTTAGTGCACAATATTCTGTTATATTATATATTGTTTCTTTTATTCTTCTACTTAATTCCGCTGTGCTGTGTACCCTAAGTTCCGAAATTTCTTTCGTGATCGTCATTTGATCTTTTGTGGGTCTGTAATGCTGCCTTAGCTTAGCCTTACAACTAACCCAATCTTGAGGTGGGTTTGTTTGCAAAAAATTGTTTGCTGAACCACCGATTTTTAGATCATAAGTCACCCTAAAAAATATTTCTTCCTGTCTTACATAGTCTCCGTACTCTGTCAATTGCCTCAATGAAGGACGGCAATTTTTTTACATTCCCTTCGAAGGAAGCTAAATATTGTAAAACTTTTTTATTCTTTGCTGCATTTTGCGCAGTTATTTGAGTTAAAGATGCTAAACATCGAGCTACTAATTCTATTTGTTCTGGCATTATACTTGTTGTATTTTAAATTTAATTTAATTCAGATTAAGATTAATTATTATTATTTTTGTTTTCAAATAACAACTTATAAAATAATTGCTTTTGGCAAACTACTTTTGTATAATTGTATATTCTAAAGTTAATTAGTATAAGCAAATATAGGTGTATATATTTTTAAATTGTAATATTTTAATATCTCGAGTATAATATGTATTAGTATTTTTGTACCTTACTGTTGTTGCTGCTGCCTTTGATGATAATATTGATTGTTGCTACTTGCTGCTACTTCTGTTGTTGCTATTGTTGTCTTTGCTGCTACTTCCGTTGTTGTTCTTGTTGTCTTTGCTGCACCTCCTGTTGTTGTTATTGTTGACTTTTCTGCTACTCCTGTTGTTGTTGTTCCTGCCTTTGTTTCTGTGGCGTTTTTCCTTTCCTTTGTTTTACTCAAAATTCTTGCTTATTTTTTAATTAATGCAGTATTTTTCAATTGTTTTAATGCTTTTCTCATATTTTTATTTGCTTTCTGTAGCGTTTTTCTTTTCTTTTGTTTAAAGCAAAATTATTGTTTATTTTTAATTAATGCAGTATTTTTTCAACTGTTTTAATGCTTTTTTCTTATTTTTATTTGCTTTCTGTAGCGTTTTACTTTTCTTTTGTTTAAAGCAAAATTCTTGCTTATTTTTTAATTAGAAAGCGGTTTTGATATGACCTTCGACCATTCAGCAGTGTATTTAACACTACACGGAAGTGTTGTTATTAAGGAACCTCCGCTTTCGCTAACAAATAAAAATATTGACTGGGAATACTTTAAGCAAATGTTATCCAATGTTGATAGTCACGTAAAAATAAGTTGTAATTCCGAGCTAGATAAAGAAATCATAAATTTCACAAATACAATTTAATATGCAGCCTAGAGTATTACACCAACTAAAAGAAACGTCACAGCAGGTCATAAGTATACATTCTGTCAACAGAAAACGCAACTGGCGCAGTCGGCTTTCGTAAAGAATTGAAAATACACTACAAAACAATTCTTCTTCAGCAAATAAAAAAAAACAATAAAACAATTGAAAATACACTACAATTGTTTTATTGTTTTTTTTTTATTTGCTGAAGAAGAATTGTTTCACCTTTCAATTTGATCACATAAGGTTATTACTACCTCTTTATTTATTTATTACTCTTTGCGGTTTTCGGTCGCGGTATTGAATTGAAACAAGAACTGGAAATACTGAAAATAACTTGAAAATACACTACAAGCGCACCGTTTGTCTTCAAATCAGCAATAGAGAACAACTGAGAATCACTAGCGGTCAGCTTATACCTGATTTGTTTATGAACGTTCGCATCAGCAGAGAATACCTGAAGTGATGCAAACTAAAGCGCTGCATGAATACATTTAAACCGCCCAACAAGACATTTGCCAGCAGCGCAATTACTGAAACTCTTTGTCTCTCCGTTCTCTTGTAGAGTGCCGGCAAACACAAACCAGTTGGTGTATGTGTAAGTAAAAAGCCGATCATAAGCAATGCAAATTGTATTTGCTTTGCAAGCTACAATTACATAGAGTGAGAAGTATGCTAAAGTAGTGAACTGTGCTTGGAGTACTTGCGGATATCTATGGAGCTGTTGATTATTGGTACATTCAATTTGCTTTGCTGCATTAAGATAATGAAAACTCGTTAATGAAACATAAATTTTTATATGTAGTTTATTTGATAAACAAAGATGGATATAATCTTTCAGAAAAAACACGGAAGGAAAGAAAATACAAAATTAAGAAAAGAACTTTTTTCAAAGACGGCGAAAATAATTATAATGCACAAAAATTTTTATTTTTTTAAATACACTTTTAAATACGTTTTTAGTCTATACTTGAATGCAGGAACATTATCTTATTTATTGCGCTGTCATTACAACTAATGCTGCGGCGTTTCTCGGTTATAATATTCCGGGCGACGGAAAACACTCTTTCAGAAGGAGCTGAGGAAGCTGGAGTTGCTAAAATTCGACAGCTCAGTTTATATAAAATTGGAAAATCCTCTTTGTGACCGTCCCACCATTGAATAATGTCGAAATCATCATAAAAATCGACGTCAGTGTTTTCGTACTTATGCATTTCTTTATCGATTTTATTTTCAACATTAAGCGTTTGTCTTGGTTGTACAAAATCCGTAAACAATATACTATTTTCGGTAGAACAAGACGGCGTGGGATACGACTCAGTGTTTATTGCACCTACAGTGAATTCTGCCATTAGCCGCTTACATTCATTTCTAGTACAAGTTTTGTCTATTTCGGAGAACGGTACAAGTTTATTTGCAGGAACGAATAAAAAGAGCGCAATTTTATGAATGATATTCAGATTATCGATAACTGTATGTGTTCAGTTTTTCCTTGAATTCTGTAACTGGTTCGGAATCGGTGACAGCAACAGTACAAACTTTTTGTAACCTATGAAGTAAAACATAGACGAGATAAATTGTGGCATATTTTTCACCCTCTAACTTTTTAGACGCTTGTTCGAAAGGCTCTAAAATGGCGATTATAGCGTTTAAGTGATGCAACTGAATATTATTTATTTTGTCTAGATTATTTTCCTGCTGCAATATACTAAATATTTCGCCCCAATTTCTCTGTATAGATAAGAGCAAATAAAAAATTGTATTGAAACGTGTCGGAGAGAAGCTTTTCAAAGTGTTTCTTAAAGACGAGTTTTGTCCAGACTTTTTAAAATATTTGACAAGCTTCGTGCAGGAACGGGACAATTCCGCCATATCTTTGGTCGCTTCAATCGCTTTCTGAAGTACATTATGTAGCAAATGATTCACACAGAACAGGTGACGATATGAACGGAATGCAGCAACCATATTGGATCCCCTGTCCGTTACAATAATTGCCTTTTCGTCCAGACTAAGCTCGAACTCTTCAAGGATTCTGGTAACTTTGAATGAATATTTACACCTGAAATTAATAAACAAAGAAAAAACGAATTCCAGTCTAATTTTTATAAAAACTAAGGTCTACGTAGCCATCATATGTATGTATATGTACATACAATAATTTTCAAACAGTGTTTAGGAGGGTTCGAAAATATTCATTTATGAATATTCACGTACGTACTTTTATGAGGTTACACGCGAAAGTGAATATTATAAAAAAATTTTGCTAAATAGGCGAACCGCAAAGAAAGCAGTTTAATACTTAATTACTCTAAAGATTTCGAAAATATTGCAAAGACTATTATTTAATGAAATTGCAAAGAAGAAAAATTTATGAAATGTTAACACAAAATAGAAAACGGGGTTACGCCCATACTTAACTCGATACCTAGTTGTATTTTAAGAGATGGTTTTTTTAGCAAACGATAGCTATGTGCGAAAATATATCATATTTAAACAACATTTATTTGCGAACCTAAATTTAGTTATTAGTACACCCTGTAGATTAACTAGTGTTTTTAAATATTCCAAAATTACTTACTTGTATTTTTTTCGCCGCTCATAGACCGTAAGCCAAGAAGTTGGTTTACAATATTTCCATTTTTAATGTAATGAACTGTAAGCGCTAGATACGTTTTCCTTAAAAAATTGTCTGTCCAAAGGTCGGTTGTTAATCCATATCCATATAGTTTGGCATATCCAAGGTCGGCTCTTACTACGTTAAAATATTTGTCGTATATATTATCTATGTTTCTGGATAATGTAGTCGGATGCGGCAACGCACTTTGCACATTGATAGGCTGCCCATATTTCACACCAAGATGAGAAAAATATTCTAATAGTTTATGTAGCCCATTGTCTTCAACTATTTTGTATGGCCTGCAGTTTTTAATGACCCATTCCGTTATAATTTCCAACGCTTCCTTTTTGCGTTCTGCGCTTATTTCTATTTTATTGATAGTTTCGCAATTACTTGTCAATGTGTATTTTATAAAGCACTTGTGCTTCAACAAGTTTGAGGTGGATTTTTTGCAGTGCTTAAATATATTGAAACACGTTTTGCAGGCTACAATATTTGGAATTTGTTCGTTAATTTCATTTACTATTATTCCAAATACCTCCCAAACTTTGCTTTTCCCAGTAGCTTTAGAAATTTTTAGTTCACCACTAACAATTTTTTCTCTTATGGAACTATTACTTAAGCTACTACTTGAAGTGTTGTTTGCTGCAGGTGACTCGTTACTAAACGACTGCAAATATTTATACATTATAAAAAAAAAAACAAAATAAATATATATTTAATAACTTACGCTATCAAGTTCCATATCCGTAATTAAATATGACAAAATTTCAGCGCAAGCAATACCAGCCAAGTCACAAACAAGCAAGAACTAATTTCGGATTTAAAAGTACTTGGGAGTAATACAAGCAGCACGAAATATTTTCTCTACTTGTTGCTGTAGCTTCGCTTAATTTTTGTTCACGATCGTGGCTAGTAGTTTACTACATTTAGTTCAACAAAAAGAGTATAATTAGTAATTGCACTCTCAATGGAGAGTAGCGGCTTTGTGCTGTTAAAGGTTCGCATACTCTTTTGAGTAGAGTACAATACTAGGAGTGCTTGCAAGCATGTTAGTGGCAAATGTATTTTTGCAGCTCTTTAATGCAAACTCACGCTTCAATGATTGAAATGATCGACAGCGTTCGGTTTGTATATCATCGCCTAAACCAGAGAACTTAAAACATAGAGAAGGTGCAAATCGAAATCTGTATGATGTTCGATTGGACGGCTAACAGAACTTATAAGATTGTGACACGGAATTTCACCATTCCGCTGCTAGTTATTTAGCAGAAATGAGCACTTTCAAAGGCAGAAACATATGTAAAACGACTGAATTCATGCGAGAATGAATAAAGGGAAATGCTTTGTAGAAAAATAAGTATATGTACAAAGTCACACAGAGAATGTAAGAAGCATTCTCTGAGTCACATATGTATGCATGCTTATTTTGTATTATACATATGAACCATTGTCACATATGCGCGATTATTTTGTATTATAATATATGAACCATTGTTTTTCCAAAAATGGTAAAAATTGTATTTTATAAAATTGAATAAAAAATAATTTTAAATAAATTATTATATCAAAAATTACATTAATTTTGACTATTATATTATATTAATTTCAACTATTATAAAATGAAGATACATATGTTCATTCTTTTCATTTCTACAAATAAATATACAATTCGCATTATTTCGTTATCATTTCCATATTTGCACCAATAGAATTTCTATGGCATACATACATATATTATTTCTTTGGCACATTTGTCTGTATGTTTACGAAAGCAAATGCGAGCCACATACATATGTACATACTTTCATCAGAACAAGTGTCGCACGCATCTTTCACATCTCCGTTGTCACGATCAACCAATGGCCGAAACTGGCGTTCTGTCAAAGAGTCAAGTGCTGATCACATTGAGCGCGACAGACTGTTTTGTCAAATATTAAAATACACACGTTCTTAAGGACACAGTTATGTAGTTGTTCAGCTGCCTCTATAACTGTGTCCCTAAGAACGTGTGTATTCTAATATTTGACAGTTGTCGTTTGCAGTCTGTCGCGCTCATTGTGTTCAGCACTTGTGTGATGATAAAAGTTAGCAACACTAAAGTTAACTGCCAAAAGCAGAATAATGCTGGTTAAGCAATCAACCAAATAACATCCGGCACGCGCAGTGTAAACTACAGCCAGGCCGACCAACAGTAATGCAAGCATTGCAGCAATTGCAAATCAACATCCGGCATACGCAGAATTACGCGACACAAGCAAGTCAATAGTGCTAGCATAAGTAATTTTTAAGTTATAAATAAGGGATAAATTAAAAATGTAATTAGTCTTAAGAGAACGTTTTGTCAATAAAGGTCATTTTTGACCAAAAAAATAATTTTTTTTTGTCGTTTCAATGTAACCGGCAATAATTGGCGCCCGAGCTAAAGAAGAAAGCTTGTTCGGTTCGCGAAAGTTAAAAGTGCCGTTAAAACAAAAAAAACGCCGCGAAAAAGACAAGGTTAGCCTTTAACTGGTGACAAGTGGTCCCACAGGCCGAGCGGGTTAAAGGATAAAAAAGTAACCAACACATAAAGAGTGTGAAAAGGATAGGAAAATCCTTCCTGGACGCTCCAGCGACACCGACAAGGAACAGCAGCAAAAAACCTACAAAAACAAAAACAGTGTGAGGAAGTGTACCCCAGTACAAACACGGAACAGGACAAATACACACTCATCGGTTTCGAGGATCATCATGAAGCTGTATATAGTGTAAGTAGCATAAGAAATATAATTAATAATAAGACCAGAGAGGAAAAATTGTGGAAAAAGTTTAGAAAAAAAATTTTTTGTTATTAATAATAAATAAATTATTAAGTGAAGCCATAGTGTAAGTAAATATAAATAACTAAAAAATAAAATACGGCTTGTACAGCCAATAACATAAACTAAACTGAAAATAATATTGCTTAACTCTGCGATTCCGTAGCCAACTCAGGAGTTGACCGGACCCTCCAGGGTAAAAAAGCCCCCTTCCTAGAAGGGATAACAAAAAATATAAATATTCAAACTAAAATAGTGGTATAAAATTTTTTTTTGAGAAAAAAAAATAATAATAGAATTTAAAAATGGCAAATCCAAACAATCTAATTAGACCCCCCGTACTTGGGATTAATCCTCCTGCTGCATCAACAGCACCGTCAGGCCCTAATAACACAATTCCGCCAGAATTGGCGAACATGATAAAAAACATGGTAACTTTAGCAATAGAGGCAAGTGTACCTAATGTAGTCCATAATATTCTTAATAATAAAATAAACAAGGTCATTACGGACCAAACAATAGACGAACAATTCCAAAACAATATAGCTGAAATGGATAAAGTCCCAGATGTCGTACGATCCTTGAGAGAATTCTCAGGGAACGCCTCTGAGTTCAGCTCATGGAAAAAAAGTGTCGAGCGAATTATAAAGATATACGAACCCTTAAAGGGCACCCCAAAATTTTTCGGAATCCTAAATGTAATCCGGAACAAAATTGTTGGAAAAGCGGACGTAGCTTTAGAATCATACAACACCCCCTTGGATTGGACAGCCATCTCCCGTTGTCTGACCACCCACTATGCCGATAAACGCGACATAGGCACTCTAGAATATCAAATGACGTGCCTTATTCAGGGAAGGAGCTCTATAAACGAATTTTATCAGAAGGTTTATAGTCAATTATCCCTAATACTTAACAAAATAGGATGCATGGAAATTGGCGAGGAGGCAGTCCATCTACTAACGGACAACTACCGTGCCAAGGCCCTGGATACCTTTGTGAGAGGACTTTCCGGTGACCTCCCGAGGCTTCTGGGTATAAAAGAACCCAAGACTTTACCAGAGGCACTACACCTTTGTCTAAAGCTGGAAAATCAAAGCTTTAGAGCACACCATGCCAACAACCACGTGTTAAATGCACCATCAGTCCCCAGGCATCAAAGTTTCAACTCTTTCATTCCTAGACAACAACCCCCCATGGCAAGGCAGGTACAACCATTAAACTCACGATTTCCCGAATCAAGATTCTATCCCGAATTAGCCTATATACCTCACCCTCAGCAAACTTATCGCCAACCAAATTTGAGTCCCCATAGCTCCCAGCAATATCAAAATTCAAATTCGAATCCACACAATAGCTACCAACAACAAAACTCCTATAACCACTCTAGATATCCATATAACCAACAACCAAACTATCCTCCCCCAAGGCCACCTAAACCTCCTCAACCCATGGTCGTGGATGAAAGCGTCAGAACAAGAGCGGTAAATTATGTGAACCGCCCTAAGCCCCAAGAAACTGGCAAACGACCATTGAATGCATCCATGATCAACCACCCCCCACAAAAAATGCAAAGAAACTTTCACATAAATTCTAACGAACCACCAGAGGACCAATACAACGAAAGCGTATACAACTACAATGACCAATAAAACTACAATAACCAATACGACTACAATGAGCAAACATACAATGAGCCAAATCACGAGGACACAATCGAAGAAACACTCGACCTCACTGACGTACATTTTTTAGACTGAATAGCTCTTCGTTGCCCTATTTTCGATGCAAAACGAAGAGCGGCGAAATACTTAACATATTGGTGGATACAGGATCTAACAAAAACTATATCCAATCCGGTCTAGTTAAAAACGCAAAAGAAAACGATAACCCCTTTTTCGCCAACTCAGTTGGAGGAAAAATAAAAATTACACAACACACATTTTTAAATCTTTTCAACTTGGAAAATTGCAGACTCAAATTCTTTCTACTACCCACACTTAAGACTTTCCATGCCATATTAGGAAACGATAGCTTAAAAGCACTTTCAGCAATCATACACACAAAAGAAAAAAATTACATGGTAGTAGCAAATACGAAAAGAATCTATCTAAGACAATATAGTGTACAGGACGTTAACTTAATACATATCCGTGACGAACATATGAGTACAGTAGAAAAACATGCAATTAGGAAACTAGTACAAAAGCACCGAAATCTATTTTCGGAACCGGACGAAAAACTAACCTACACAACAAAAGTAGTTGCAGGGATTCGAACAAATTCAGACACGCCTATATACTCCAAGTCCTACCCTTATCCTATTAGCCTTAAAGAAGAAATTGAAAAGCAAGTAAAGAAACTATTAGACGACGGTATCATACGACAATCAAGATCACCCTATAACTCACCTGTATGGGTAGTGCCTAAAAAAGAGGACGCATCTGGCAAAACCAAATTTAGAATGGTTATAGATTACAGGAAGCTAAACGCAGTTACAGTTGCAGATAGGTATCCAATACCTGAAATAAATGAAGTTCTCTCCCAACTAGGAGAAAACCGAATTTTCTCTGTGATTGATTTAAAAAGCGGTTTCCATCAAATTCCTCTTAAGGAATCTGACGTGGAAAAAAAAGCATTTTCAGTGAACAATGGAAAATACGAGTTCACCCGACTTCCGTTTGGTTTGAAAAACGCCCCGGCCATATTTCAACGGACGCTTGACGATATATTTACTAAGACAATACATAGGCAAAATATGCTATGTATACATAGACGATATAATTATATTCAGTAAAGACGAAAAATCACACTCCGAACACATAGACACAATTTTTGATACCCTCAGTAAAGCAAACATGAAAGCTCAAATCGATAAATGCGAATTCTTCAAAAAGCAGGTCGAATTCCTAGGATTCGTTGTATCTTCCAAAGGAATTTCTACAAACCCTTCCAAAGTACAATCAATATTAAATTTTCCATACCCCCAGACGATCAAGGACTTACGATCATTCTTAGGCTTATCTGGATATTATAGAAGATTTATCAAGGATTACGCCAAATTGGCCAAGCCACTTACATCCCTTCTTAGAGGTGAGGAAGGAAGAATGTCGAAAAGAACCTCGAAAAAAATCCAAATAAATCTAAATGAGGAAGCTAAATCTGCATTCAACAAAATTAAATCCACACTGACGTCTAAAGACGTAATTTTACAATATCCCGATTACAAGAAAGAATTTGACTTAACTACTGACGCCTCAAAGTATGCCATAGGCGCCGTTTTAGAGCAAAACGGCAAACCAATAAACTTTATATCAAGAACATTGAACAAGGCCGAAGAAAATTACGCAGTCAACGAAAAAGAAATGCTTGCCATTATATGGACACTGAACTCATTTAGAAACTATCTATACGGTACAGCAAAAGTTGTAATACATACAGACCACCAACCACTTACATACGCTCTCAGTAATAAAAATAATAACTCCAAACTAAAGCGATGGAAAGCCATACTAGAAGAATACAACTATGAATTAAAATACAAACCTGGGAAAGCCAATGTAGTTGCAGATACATTATCCAGGCCTTTTGAAGTAAACTCCCTATCAGTTGCCACACATTCCGACGAAAGCTCATCACACAATCTAATTCCAGCAGTCGAAGGACCCATAAATGCATTCAAAAATCAAATTTGGATCTCGTTAGCAGACGAAACCTACCAGTTTAAAATACCATTCCCGACCTACCATAGACATATAATAACTAAACCCAACTTTTCAACAGAGAATTTAACTTCACTATTGAAACGATACCTTAACCCCTCAGTGATAAATGGTATATTTACATCTGAAGGAATAATAGGGAAAATCCAAGAAATTTACCCACTGCACTTTAGTAATTATAAAATTCGTTACACCCAAACAGAAGTAAAGGATATAACAAGTGAGGATGCACAAAACGAGGAAATACTAAACGAACACAAGCGAGCACATAGGAATAGAGACGAAAATAAAAAACAACTAATACAAAGATGTTACTTTCCAAAGATGAAAGCAAAAATAGAAAATATAATTAAACAGTGTAGAGTCTGCAAGGAAAACAAGTATGATCGCAACCCTAATAAACCGCAACTACTAGAAACCCCAATACCTCAATACCCTGGAGAAATTGTGCATATAGATATTTACAGTACGGAAAAAAAATTAGTTCTAACAGCAGTAGATAAATTCTCCAAATATGCTCAAGTCAAAATAATAGAGTCAAAATCAATAGAAGATATCAGAGAACCTTTACGTCAAATACTTTTCGCTTTTGGTATACCCAAAACAATAGTTATCGACAATGAGAAATCTTTAAATTCAGCTTCCATACAATTTATGGTCGAAGACCAACTAGGTATTAAAATTTTTAAAACTCCCCCATACACAAGCACAGTTAACGGACAAGTAGAAAGATTTCACTCTACCCTGTCTGAAATTATGCGCTGCCTTCAAACGGAACGCACACACCGCTCATTTCAAGAACTCTTAGACCGATGTACATACGAATATAACTACACCATACATTCCGCAACAGGGAAACGACCCATAGAGACATTTTTTGGCAGACGTGTTACAGTAGACCCAGAGCAGTATGAAAATGCACGACAGGAAAATATAGAAACCCTTCGGAGAAGACAGGCAAAAGATTTAGAAAACCATAATAAAACACGAAACCCTATGAAAATATATACTGTAATTTATGTCAGAATAAATAAACGAATAGGGTCCAAACTTACAGCAAAATATAGAAAGTAAACAGTTAAGGAAGACAAATCCAGTGTAGTAATCACTGAAAAAGGACGGACGGTACATAAAAGCAACATCAGACAATAGTAATTTTTTTTTCCTTTTACCTTGCAGGTTTTTTTTGCACCTAGTGTACGCAGATTTTAAAATAATAGACTATACAAATTCACAATTAGCAACATTTGATACAGGATTGACAAGAATACAAACAGGAACATACCGAATAATACATAAAGTAGACCTAGACGCATTTCAAATGACACTCGACGAAATGGACAACACTATTAAAACCAAGATAACATCAGAAAATCCCTTTCTACCCATCTTGATAAATGAATTAACCCTTACCCAAACTTACCTAAATAGACTACGACCCAAAAGATTTAAAAAATCCATAGATACAATAGGAAAAGTCTGGAAATGGATCGCGGGAAATCCCGATCATGACGATTTAGTAATTTTAGATAATTAAATAAATAATATAATAAACAATAATAATAATCAAGTAGTAATAAATAAAATAATTTTTGATAGGATAAATAATATTACGAGAGTATCAAACAAGATTTTAAAAACGGTACAATCTAATGAAGATGTACAACGCAATTTTGCTATAGAACTAAAATATAAATTAAAGATTGTAAAAGAAGAAATTATTAATATTGATTATGCGATTCATTGGGCCAAAGCCGGAATCGTCAATTCGTATATTTTATCAAATGAAGAACTAGCATTAGCAAAATCCATTTTTATAAAAAATAACTTCACGTTAAATAATGTAGAAGAATCGCTAGAATTTGCGAATATAAAAGTAGCCTCAAATGAAACAACGTTATTTTATATGATAGGAATACCATTAATAAACGAAGAAATTTGCGATTCAATTGTAATCAAACCCATAAAGAAAAATAGATATATTAATAAAATTCCCTATGAGGATATCGTAACATGTAGTAAACATAAGGTATTCGGAATAAAAACAAAATGTAATGAAAATAATCATATAAGAATTTGTAACTATAAGAATATGATAGATATTAGTAACACTACTTGTGTCCCGCAATTACTCAGAAGCGAACCAGCAGAATGCACTCAAATAAATAACCAGCACATCCCATCGATAGAAAACATCTTCCCTGGCATCATATTATTAAACCAGTATAATGGCACAATTCAAATTGATAATCAGAAAATAAATCTTGTGGGATCATACGCCGTTCAATATCGCAATTCCACAGTTTTAATCGACAACCAAAAACACTCCTTTAACGAAACACTAACTAGCAAACCATTACCCGCAATCCTACAGTCAAATATCCCATCGAACAAAGAGGAAGAAATTCTCAGCCTTGAGATGATGAAGGAACTCCACATAAATAACACCAATCATTTACAAACACTGCAGACAACCCACACAGCAGCTCTAATAACAAATTTTTCATTAGTAGTTATTTGCCTGATCAGTCTAGCAACAATAGGCACTGCACCAATCATAAGGAAGAATTGCAAGACAAAACTAATAGAACCATCGAGCTACAATGTAAACGTGAATGTGGCCAATAACAAAGAAGACACATCGGAAACTCCCACGTCACAAGTGCCAATAACCCTAATAGTTTGAACAAACGAGGACGTTCGTTTTTGACGGCGGAGGAGTTAGCAACACTAAAGTTAACTGCCAAAAGCAGAATAATGCTGGTTAAGCAATCAACCAAATAACATCCGGCACGCGCAGTGTAAACTACAGCCAGGCCGACCAACAGTAATGCAAGCATTGCAGCAATTGCAAATCAACATCCGGCATACGGAGAATTACGCGACACAAGCAAGTCAATAGTGCTAGCATAAGTAATTTTTAAGTTATAAATAAGGGATAAATTAAAAATGTAATTAGTCTTAAGAGAACGTTTTGTCAATAAAGGTCATTTTTGACCAAAAAAATAATTTTTTTTGTCGTTTCAATGTAACCGGCAATAATTTAAATAAACGAATGGCCGCCAATTGTCGCCGCTTCCCTTGCCCCTGTAGCAACTTCGCCTACAAACTAGCGTAAATATGTATGCATATGTATGAGCTTGCATACATATCGACGCAGACTTTTGCGAGCCACGGAAAAATACTTATTTAAGAATTGACAAATATTGTAAATCGACAAGAGCTATATTGCCACTTTTCTCACTTCTTTCTGTGAAGAATCATCAGAAAGTTGTTCAGTTTATGATTTTTAGCTTTTGCCTTCGTCGGGAAAAGACACTTGTAGGCAAAGGCATGCTCGGGGAGATGTTACGGCGTCTGTTTGTATGAATGAAGCGAGGTCGCTTGTGGCATATGCGCCTGCGTTTATGAATGAAATCGTTTTTGTTGTAAAATTTACTACATTTGGGATTCGCCAATTCGGCTGCCATATTGATTTGCATGCTTATGCTATTTGAGCAGTTGTTGTTTTTGTAGAACAATGCTTCAATTTTTTGTTGGTGACATATTCACATGTGTACGCATATGTTTGTATGCTTGTGCATTATTTGTTCGGCAATGTATACAAATATATGTACATATAAGTATACATATATGAATGTATGAACATGCAGATCAATGCGCGCACATGTAATATATTGATAAGTGATAAAACCATGATTTGAATTTCTGAACGCGAACATGCGTATACATGCATTCATATGAGCATGTGCAGATACATAAGATTAATATGATAGAATATGTACATACATACATATGTATATATTTTTGTGATAAATTTAACTTCTATTAGTAAGAAATATAATACAAAAATATTTATAGTATAGTATATTATGTAAAAATCAAATAAAATTATTAAATATGCAAATCCAAATTGACTATAAATATTATTATGCATGCATTCATACCTCATATCATAATTATTTTTACATGCCAATATGGAAATGCCGACGGCAAAACACAAACGCATATGTACATACATACTTATGTGGCTAGGAGTATCATAAGGGGCATGCATACATATAAATGTATATACATTTATGTCTCTTCATATTCTTGAGTATGTGAGAGAGCTGTATTTGTACACATTTTTAGCTGTTAAAAATGGAATATCAAAGAACTTATTTTTCTTCAATATTCAATATGTACATGCTATGGCATCATATGCCGTACGTACTTATATTATTTCTCTTTATACTCACTGGTGGAGTATGTGAGAGAACTGTTAAAAATATTAACATTTCACATCGTGAATTCTGTGATTGTGAGGTGAAATTCCGTATCACAATCTTATAAAATGTTCGACATCGAACCTGCACCTTCTCTATACTTTACATTCTCTGCCTAAACACTGATTAACTCGTGCACTTCTGTTCAATTTCAAATACATTTGTTTGTATAGACATGTATGTTCAATGGAAATTCCATAGAGTAAATACATACAACAAATGTATGTATAGTATGTATGTATGTACGTACCAGTGATCTGCAGTGAATGAGTTAAACACATCTTTGAGCCACTTGCGAAAAATTGAGTATGAAGCAAGCAAATTATTCACGGAATGAGTATAAGTGTGAATACTACTCACTTACAATTATGAGAGAGAGAGTTTTGGCTTGTGAGCTGCTTAGCTTGTATGAAGCATATATTCACAAGTGTTTGCTTATGAGCTCACAATACTTATGAATCTTTGCTTAGGACTCTCTGACATTCATGAATACAAAACACTTGTGAATATACGAAGAAGCTCAATTGTGCGCAAGCTACTTGAGCCACTTGAGCCGTAACGCTATGAACCAAAGGCTAAGAAATCCATTATGAAATTAGTAAGAGTTACTATAAGTTAATATAATTATTATTGTATAACAACAAGGATTTTGTAACTGGTTCAAATAATGACTAGATATAATGAAATAAAAAACTGGATTTTCATATTTTGTGTTAATTTTCTCTATTATTTAAAAAAATCACATATACATACTTACATACATTAATATGTTATCACTTATAATATTACATTATATTTTATAAAATGATAATTTAGTTCCTTTCAATGGAATTAAAATTAAAAATAAAAATCACATCAGTTTAATGGTATAAAAATTACATGAATTATTATCAAAAAACTAAATAGCAAACTTCAGTTAATTTCGGTAAAAAATAAAAATAATAAGCATAAAATTTACTTCAAGATTTATGTACATACATAAGATTCAACTCCAAAGATACAAGTATATATTATAAGTATAGCTTCTAAATATATATTAAGATTGAGGTATTGCACAAAATTACTTTTCAATATCATTGTGTATTTTTGTTTTTTAAGTTTCTAAGGTCTTATTGCCATATTAGTTAGTCTTAAATATAGAATTCAGGAATATTATATTATCTACGGTTTTGGGTGCAAGTCGATTTCTTTTATCAGTTATTAAATTGCCTGCCAAGGAAAATACACGTTCAGACGCCGCACTACTTGCAGGTATAGTTAATATTTTAAGTGCAAGTTTTGATATGCGTGGAAAGTTAGCTTTATGTTGCTTCCACCATTGAATTGCGTCAAAGTCATTATCAAATTGTATTCTTTCTGTAAAAAATCGATCTATCTCATCTTCGATACGTTCCTGCGCGCCCATGTTTGAAATATTTGGAAAAAAGAAGTTCAGGTCATTTGCAGGTGAAGACGTATTTGATGTTGAAGTAATTGGTGAAGATGGAATTTGTGGGGTCTCATTTTGTTCGGACGTGTAAAACTCAATATTACCTGATATCTCCTCAATGCAGAAATGCTTCACAGCTTCAATATCGACATCTCTCATAGCTTTTGCTGGAGGATATAAAAATAGTGCCACTTTGTGGTAAATGCTTAAATTAGCAAGCCATATACTGTCGATATATGTTAATATGTTACGTTTAAAGCTGACTATTGCTGGAACGTCTGTTTGAACTGCTTCACATATCGTCTTTAATCTAAAAACTGAAGGAAGTACAAAACATATTGACACAAAATTACACCCCTGTAATTTGTTAGAAATTGTGTCGAAGTATTGGCACAATTCTACTAAAGAGTTGACGATATTTATATTAATATCTAACAAACGACTTTGTTGGTTATTTTCCGTTAAAATACCATCGATAGTCGGCCAATTGTCTGAAATGGACTTAAGCATTACTAGGTAAGAGTTCCATCGTGTGGGACAGTGACTTTTTAAAGATGTTTGCAATGCATGTTGGAGATTCGATTTTTTGAAATATTTTACGAGGCTTTTGCAAGAACTAATTAAAGCTTTTAAATCATGTGTAGTCTCAAATGCAGCGTTTACTACGTTAGATAACAAATGATTGGAACAATTGATTCTCGTGTAATTTTGTAATGCGCTTTTGATATTACTTCCTCTATCAGTCACAAATATAACTGATTCGAGGTTACAAATATCAAACTGTGAAAATATACTCAGTAACTTGTTTTGAATATTTATACCTGTTGATTTTTCGAAATCCATAGACTTGATACCCAAAACTATGTTTTTCAAATTGGAACCGTCGAAAAAATGAAGTGTTGCGCATAAAAAATTTCTGTTCACATAATTGTCAGTCCATAGATCCGTGGTTACAGAAGCATTTCCTTCATCAACAACTTTTTTTAATTTCGTTTTTCTTCTCCTCAGCCATTCTATAGGTCCTCCGCGAGATAGTAGTTGCATTTGGAATAAGATCATGTATATTCACATTTTCCCCATATTTCGATCCAATTTTAATAAAAAATTCTGCTAATTTTTTAAATCCAGATCCTTCAACGGCAATAAAAGGGCGGCAATCTTCTATTATCCATTGTGAGCAGACATTGATAGCGCATTCCTTATCTTCTTGGCTTACATTTCTTATAACCACTTCCTGTCCAGAAGTGTTAGCGAAGCATTTGTGACGCATCAAATTACTTGTTTGCTTGCCATTAAACTTCAACAAATGCTTGCATTTTCGGCAGTAAACAAACCCTTCCAATATACTTCCATCGCTTTGTTTTATTTCAGCAAACACGCTCCAAACTGCACTTTTACCTCTTTTCTGTGTTAATTGATAAGTACCATTATCAATGTTCTCAATTATTCTATTTTGATCAGTCATGATTTAAAAAAATATATAACAACAACAAAATATTAACAAATCCTCGTAAAACTTATTTCAATTTTAAAACTAAATAATGTAATTTATTGTTTTTACTAATTCCCAAGATGATATTTACCAAAAAATTTATTTACTAAGACTTACTTTTCCGATTTTCTTACTCTTAAATCTGTGTACTGTTCAAAACTTCAAACCAAATTGTACTCGCCTTTGAAAATCTTTTCCTCTTTATCGCTTTTCAAATAGGTAGGAGAGTACTCGGACCGTCGTAAGCACACATCTTGCCTAACACATAACCCGCCGACATTTCTTGAATATATGTATTTTACTATGTTTTAATGCGATTTATTGTGCTATTTTAAAAGAAAACTAAATAAAAGGATAAGAAACAAAGAAGTTTTGTAGTTTTTACGAAGTCACTAGAATCACGGGTTTCGTTCCTTTTAAAACCCCTCCGCGTAGGTATAAACTTCAGGGACTCATCTACCTAAGCTCTCCACTTTCTAAAATGTAAGATAAAGCTTTTCATTTATGCTTAAGAAATAATTGAATAAAATGATAAGAAACAAAGAAGTTTCAGTTTTGTAGTTTTTACGAAGTCACTAGACTCACTCGTTATTTTTAAAACCCCTCCGCGTAGGTATAAACTTCAAGGACTCATCTACCTAAGCTCTCTAATTTCTAGAATGTAAGATAAAGCTTAAGAAAATAATTGACTAAAAGGATAATAAACAAAGAATTTTCAGTTTTGTAGTCACTACAATCGCGCGTTTCGTTCCTTTTAAAACCCCTCCGCGTAGGTATAAAATATATTTTGAATAGGCAAGGAATTTGTGAATGTATTCATGAATAAACAATGAGCCACTTATTAATGAATGTATTCATGAGCCTTTCAACTCATCTAATGGTAAGCAACGAATAGCTCAAACAATTGTATACAGAGAAGCAAGCCAAGCCAAGTGTGAGCTATAAGTGATTGTGAGACATATTCACACTCATTATTACACAAGCAAGCCATGTGATTGTGAGAAGATAATATTTTTAGTGAGAGCAAGTGTGAGTGAATATTGGGGGTGATTCATGAATATGAGAGTGTATTCATAAGCCAAGTATTCACTGCAGATCACTGGTACGTACTCGATGGAATTCCAATTGTTTACGCTTGGAAAGTTTGTAACATGCTCACAATTTCAAAGCTGATATATTTTTTTTGCCACGCATGATTCAAATCAGTCCAGTAGAAAATTGTTGTTGTTTGCTGTACTTATAGATTTACCCATACATTTACTCGCAGATTTACTTATAGTTTACCCAAAGTTTCACATAAATTCAAACAATCGTCGCAACGCTATGAACTGACATGACACGATTAGAACCGAAGCCAGCCATACCGTTTACTCGATCGTGATTGCCGAAGAACAGATTGTTTGTGTTGCATCAGACAGAGAATGTAAAGTATAGAGAAGGTGCAGGTTCGATCTCAAACATTTTATAAAATTGTCATACGGAATTTCACCTCACAATCACAGAATTCACGATGTGAAATGTTAATATTTTTAACAGTTCTCTCACATACTCCACCAGTGAGTATAAAGAGAAATAATATAAGTACGTACGGCATATGATGCCATAGCATGTACATATTGAATATTGAAGAAAAATAAGTTCTTTGATATTCCATTTTTAACAGCTAAAAATGTGTACAAATACAGCTCTCTCACATACTCAAGAATATGAAGAGACATAAATATATATACATATGTATGATGTATGCATGCTTCTTATGATACTCCTAGCTACAGCATTGTAAGTATGTATGTACATATGCTTTTGTGTTTTGCCGTCGGCATTTCCATATTGGCATGTAAAAATAATTATGATATGAGGTATGAATGCATGCATAATAATATTTATAGTCAATTTGGACTTGCATATTTAATAATTTTATTTGATTTTTACATAATAATGTATACTATAAATATTTTTGTATTATATTTCTTACTAATAGAAGTTAAATTTATCACAAAAATATATACATATGTATGTATGTATGTACATATTCTATCATATTAATCTTATGTATCTGCACATGATCATATGAATGCATATACATATACGCATGTGCGCGTTCAGAAATTCAAATCATGGTTTTATCACTTATCAATATATTACATGTGCGCGCATTGATCTGCATGTTCATACATTCATATGCACTTACATATATGTACATATACATATGTATTTGCATACATTGCCGAACAAATAATGCACAAGCGTACAACCCCACATATGCATACACATGTGAATATCACCAACAAAAAATTGAAGCATTGTTCTACAAAAACAACAATTGTCAAATAGCAGAAGCATCACAAGTCAATATGGCAGCCGAATTGGCAAAGCCCAAATGTAGTAAATTTTACAACAAAAACGATTTCATTCATAAACGCAGGCGCATATGCCACAAGCGACTTCGCTTCATTCATACAAACAGACGCCGTAACATCTCCCCGAGCATGCCTTTGCCTACAAGTGTCTTTTCGCGACGATGGCAAAAGCTAAAAATCATAAACTGAACAACTTTCTGATGATTCTTTACAGAAAGAAGTGAGAAAAGTGGCAATATAGCTCTTGTCGATTTACAATATTTGTCAATTCTAAAATAAGTATGTTTCCGTGGCTCGCAAAAATCTGCGTCGATATGTATGCAGGCTCATACATGTGCATACATATTTTCGCAAGTTTGTAGGCGAAGCTGCTACAGGGGCAAGGGAAGCGGTGACAATTGGCGCCATTCGTTTATTTTTTTCGGCACAGCTTGGATTTTCTATCATCACACAAATGCTGAACACAATGAGGGCGACAGACTGCAACTGACATCTGTCAGATATTAGAATACACACGTTCTTAGGGACACAGTTATTGAGGGAGCTGTACAACTACATAACTGTGTCCATAAGAACGTGTGGATTTTAATATTTGACAGAACAGTCTGTCGCGCTCAATGTGTTCAGCACTTGACTCTTCGACAAAACGCCAGTTTCGGCCATTGGTTGATCGTGACAACGGAGATGCAAAAGATGCCTGCGACACTTGTTATGATGAATGTATGTACATATGTATGTGGCTCGCATTTGCTTTCGTAAACATACAGACAAATGTGCCAAAGAAATAATATATGTATGTACATATATGTATGCCATAGAAATTCTATTGGTGCAAATATGGAAATGTTAACGAAATAATGCGAATATGCATATTTCTTGAAGGTCATCAATTTTCTTTGAAGAAATGAAAAGAATGAACATACATATCTTCATTTTATTGTAGTCGAAATTAATATAATATAATAGTCAAAATTAATGTAATTTTTGAGGCGCATGCCTTTCCATCTGGATGATTCGTACAATAGAAGGTATATCCCGATACATTAAAGTGCAAACGATACGCCCGTGACGGTTTTTGATGGAGCAGTCAGCGGATTCATATTGGAGGATACAACGTTCGGTACATTATGATTGCGTTCGGAGACTACGCGTTGGTTGATCCAATTTTTTAGCTCCTTGTAGACTGGACATCCTCTGTAGTTTGCTGTGTGGTTTCCACCGCAGTTTCCACACTTTTTTGCATTTGGGTCTTTTTTGTTTGACGTGCAGGTGGCAGAATCATGCAACTCTCCACAAGCTACACATACTGCGCGAAGTGTGCAGTAAGACCTGGTGTGACCATACTCTTGGCAATTGGTGCATTGTACAGGGCCGTTTCTTTTATGCGGTTCCTCCACCGTGATCCTACGATGTAGCAAATATTGTAGTTTGTAAATGGGGTGCACACAATTTTTTCCAAGTTGTTTGTTTTCTGGTTCTAACTCAACTTTGAACATAGGCTGTGGGATTTTCTTTTTATTAAAAATATTTACAACATTTTTGGGGTTAAAACCGTGATCCTTAAGTGCTTCGTGAATTTCCATGGGTTCTACACTTGGCTCAATACCCTTAATAACAACTTGCAGGCCTCTCGCACTTTTAAGTTGATAAGTGTAGAATTTAATCTTTTTCTCATTTAGGTATTTTGACAATGTACGAAAGTAATGTTCGGAGTATATTTGCACTTTCGTTTCTCGAATGTTTCCCTTCGACAGCGGAACTATATGAAAGTTATTATTGCCGATAAGTTCAGTAAATATTTTAACGAGAGCGCCAGAGTTTTCCTCTCTTACGTATATTGGCGGAGGTTTGGTGAATTTTGTAGGACTTTCAGGAGTTTTGTTACTCTCACCGTCAACGTTGTCACTTAAAAGCGCAAATCGATTTGTGCTTAATGGCTCAGATGCATTTCCTCGGCTTATTTTTTGCTTAGCGTTTGTTGAGTTTTGCGGACTAAGCTTACGCTTAATGGTAATGTACCGGTTCATATGTATAATACAAAATAAGCATGCATACATATGTGACTCAGAGAGTGCTTTTTACATTCTCTGTGTGACTTTGTACATATATTGTTCTAACGGGTGATTTTTTTGAGGTTAGGATTTTCATGCATTAGTATTTGACAGATTACGTGGGATTTCAGACATGGTGTCAAAGAGAAAGATGCTCAGTATGCTTTGACATTTCATCATGAATAGACTTACTAACGAGCAACGCTTGCAAATCATTGAATTTTATTACCAAAATCAGTGTTCGGTTCGAAATGTGTTTATCGACAAATTTTGTTCAGCGATGAGGCTCATTTCTGGTTGAATGGCTACGTAAATAAGCAAAATTGCCGCATTTGGGGTGAAGAGCAACCAGAAGCCGTTCAAGAACTGCCCATGCATCCCGAAAAATGCACTGTTTGGTGTGGTTTGTACGCTGGTGGAATCATTGGACCGTATTTTTTCAAAGATGCTGTTGGACGCAACGTTACGGTGAATGGCGATCGCTATCGTTCGATGCTAACAAACTTTTTGTTGCCAAAAATGGAAGAACTGAACTTGGTTGACATGTGGTTTCAACAAGATGGCGCTACATGCCACACAGCTCGCGATTCTATTGCCATTTTGAGGGAAAACTTCGGACAACAATTCATCTCAAGAAATGGACCCGTAAGTTGGCCACCAAGATCATGCGATTTAACGCCTTTAGACTATTTTTTGTGGGGCTACGTCAAGTCTAAAGTCTACAGAAATAAGCCAGCAACTATTCCAGCTTTGGAAGACAACATTTCCGAAGAAATTCGGGCTATTCCGGCCGAAATGCTCGAAAAAGTTGCCCAAAATTGGACTTTCCGAATGGACCACCTAAGACGCAGCCGCGGTCAACATTTAAATGAAATTATCTTCAAAAAGTAAATGTCATGAACCAATCTAACGTTTCAAATAAAGAACCGATGAGATTTTGCAAATTTTATGCGTTTTTTTTTTAAAAAAAGTTATCAAGCTCTTAAAAAATCACCCTTTACAAAGCATTTCTCTTTATTCATTCTCGCATGAATTCAGTCGTTTTACATATGTTTCTGCCTTTGAAAGTGCTCATTTCTGCTAAATAGCAGCGGAAGGGTGAAATTCCGTGTCACAATCTTATAAGTTCTGTTAGCCATCCAATCGAACATCATACAGATTTCGATTTGCTCCTTCTCTATATTTTAAGTTCTCTGGCTGAACTGAATTGATTTGATTGTGTTTTTGGCACGGCTGTTTGTTCTGATTTTATGATACTCGCTGCAGCTCTTTAGTGCCCAGTCAAGTTAAACAAAAAACTGAGCATAATAAAGCTTCAAAAGCGGTGAGTGTTAAAACGCTTTATAAATATTTATTTTTTTGAGTGAAGGTTCACACAAAAGGGAAATCGCGAAGAGCGCATTTTCTTAGCTCTCCCTTTGATACCTGCTTAGATCCCACTATCCATAATCCACGCAAAGAGAAATTCCTGGGGATTTCACGCTGAGGACTCCCCCAACAATCGAAAGAATAGTTTCGGTACTCTGCTCTGTCCGACCCCCACTCCATCAGGAGGTCGTGAGAGTACCAAAAACCTAGGTTATACCAGCTCTTTCGAATGAAGAAGTCCGAGAAGCATGCAAACGGTTAAACCTATCTAAAGCCCCGGGACCAGATGAAATTCCGAATATAGCGCTAAAAACAGCGATTGCCAGAAACAGAGACATTTTTCGTCCCTTTTACCCCTCTGCATGCTAGAATCCACTGGAAAGGTTCTGGAGTGGATCATACTCGTATACCAACGGTTAAATAAGGCAATCGATGATACCTGTGGACTATCCCTAAACCAATTCGGATTCAGCAAGGCAAAATCCAAAACCGCAGCGGTAAAGACCTTGACTGAACGGACTATAAGTGGGAAAAGATGGATAGGAGGCACAATATAGTACTTTATGGTTGTAAAACTGGATGTAAAAATTGCCTTTAACTTGGCATCCTGTCATAGTATATTGAGTGCACCGAAAAGCTTATCCGTGCCTCTATACCTTTATAAAGTCATTGGTGGAGTACTCCAGGGATCTGTACTTGGGCCGCTACTCTGGAACATTATATCCAATGAAGTGCTATGATTGAAGGTACCTAAAACGTACAAATCATTGGGTTCGCAGTGGATATCGCTGTTGTGGTTATAGCAAAACACATACACAATATAATTACCATTACCAATAGGACGAAGCGGTACTCATTACTGGCAGAAAAGTCCGTGAAATTGCCACGTTCAGTACAAACGGTGTAAGTAGCACTACACAACCGATACTTAAATACTTGGGAATTATTCTTGATGCGAGGATGTCCTTTAAGGAACCCTTAGCACACATATGTGAAAAAGCTACAAAAGTGTGCAGAGCTTTGACCCAGTTAATGCTCAATACCCGTGGGCCAAATCAAACTAAAAGACGACTATTAGCTAGTGTACTAAAGTCAGTCGAGCTGTTCGGCGTCCAGATATGGGGAAAAGCCATCGAAATAAAATCATATCGCCGTGGCATTTTTTCGATGTATGCCACTTGCGCGCTGAGGGTATGCTCTGTGTACCGCACGGTATCGGAAAATGCTGAACAAGTAATTTTGGCTTACACCCCTTGGCCAAGCAGATTCAATGCTTTACAAATGACAGGTTACCGCACAATACACTAAAACGAATTACAAGGGAAGAGGCAGTGAATCACTGGCAAAAACGCTGGAAAGAAAATGGAAACAGGCGGTGGACATTCCGATTGAAAGCCAACGTTGAACAATGGCTAAATGGATGGCACGAGGTAGATTTCCACCTTACTCAAATTCTCGCAGGACATGGCTGCTTCAAAGCATATTTGAAACGATTCGGACACGAAAATAATTACGCTTGTTGGCTAAATGAGCTTCTGACCACCCTCCTAATATAGCACCTCTACACCATACACATCATACACACTTCAACTTTATCCCACACTACACACATCATAGTCAACAAATTGGCATCATGCACACCGCATCAGCATATACACCACACACATGAGGACACCAAACACAATTAACAAAGGGACTGACGGACGGCGCCGGGCCTCTTTTGTTTCGATCCGCTTTCAACTGATAAATTTCCTTAAGTCACAAGGTGAGTGAGTGTCGGGTGTTTAATTCTATAGAAAATTAAACATGGTCCTTCGAGCCATTCCGAATGGCACTATTTGTTTCGTCCAAAGAAAAAAAATTTAAAATCACGATAACAAATTTTTAAAAAGACGATACAAATCACAAACTAAAATAAAACAAGAATCAGTGCAGTGAGGGGAAGTGCAGTGGCGAAAAAAACCAAAAAAAAAGAAAACAATATGTGCACACATATATGACCAAAAACAAAAAACAGGAGAGAAAAAAGTGTTTTTTTTTTGTGTCGGAGGGGGAATCTTAGTATTATCTAACTTTACTGGACTTGCGTGGCAGTACTCCCTGAACTGCGTAAGATTGTATTTGGCCCTGCAGGTCCACCGTTAGGTATTACTTCGCAGGACCAAGCTGGGTAAGAATGCCTCTTCAGGAACTCTTTTCGTGGTTATTCAGCTGGTCTCAAGCTTCTTCGCTGTCGTTCTCTTATCCTGAGTTCATGGATCGCTATTGCTGCCCACTCTTTCATTTTCGCCCATACCAACTTTGATTCCAGCATGTGCCTTAGAATGTTGTCAGGCGTCATCTTTTGACTGTCTGTCTCCCCATGTTGTCTCTCAATCCAAGCTGATACGTTTTTAATGAGTCTGTGCGTCCATCTTCCTTTTTCTGCCGCGTTCCATTGTCTTTGCCACTCTTCGAGGCTAACTTGTCTCTCCTTTTTTCGCTCGTCAGCTGTTAGACGTCTGTTCATAGCTTTAGATTTTAGGTATGCTCTACGTAACTCTGAGGTCATTAGGTCCGGAGACATAAGACCAGATATGATACTGGCTGCTTCATGTGAGACCGTTCTGAATGCAGAGGCCACTCTGATGGCGCATAGCCTGGTCACTGCCTTTGCCTTATTGGCATTTGTTTTTTGGCACAGTGATTTTCCCCATATAGGGGCCGCATACATCAGTGTTGACTGAGTTACTTTAGCTATTAGGGCTCTCCTACTTTGACTAGGGCCACCAGTGTTAGCCATTATTTTTTACAGGGCCGCTGTAACAGCAGCTGCCGTGCTACAGGCTTTTTCAATATGCGCTTTGAAGTTAAATCTCGTGTCAATCATAACACCAAGGTATCTCAGGGAGTTTTGCGTTGTAATATTGTATCCATCGATATTTAAGGAGACCGTTTCTAATTTTTTTCTGCTCGTGATAAGCACCGCTTCCGTCTTTTCTCCAGCCAGCTGCAACTTAGTTTCCGTGAGCCAGTCCTTAATTTTTGCTGTGGTCGCATTACAGAAGTTTTGAATTTGAAAGAGCTCTTTCCCAACTATCGTCACAGCAATATCGTCCACATAGCCAATTATTTGTGCCTCTTTTGGCAGCGGTAGGCGTAGCACCCCGTCGTATAGCACATTCCAAAGTAACGGACCCAATACGGAGCCCTGTGGTACTCCACCTGTCACCACGTAGCTTTTTGCGCCGGCATCGGTGTCGTACAGCAGCAGTCTATCAGACAGATACAGCTATTATATTAGTAGATATCCCGGAGTGTTTCTTGCCTCTAAAGCCCTAATTATATGTGGCCAGGATTCAGAATTAAAGGCATTTTTGACGTCAAGTGTGACAACTGCGCCATTTATTTTATTGCCATACATCCACCTGGTTCCCTCTAGGGCCTTGGCCGCGATGTCCGTCAATTTTCCGACTGCGTCCATGGTGGATCGATGTCTTCGGAAACCAAATTGGTTTTCAGACAAGCCAGGCAGCTCTCCTTCTAGGTGATGTTCCAGACGTTTACTGATTAACTTCTCCAATATTTTGGCCATCGTGTCGATCATACAAAGTGGTCTATACAGCAATCTTAAGCGCCTTGTTTGGGATGCCATCAAGTCCTGGTGCCTTTGTATTGCCGAATCTTTCCACCACTTCTACTACCTCCTCCTCGTCGATTGACAAAATTTCGATCACTGATGGAATTCTTCTGCTCGTATGCTGCTTTTGCGATGGGAAGAGGCGTCTCGCTCTATTACATTCGCTTCTTAGTGCGCTAATCTCCTCGTTCCACCAGTATGCAGACCTTCGGAGTGCGTTTTGCCTTTTTCTACACATGGCCGCGTCGCAGGCTTTACTTATGTGACTTACCAGCATTTCAGCTTGTCGGTTTATGTCGGTTGAACTACCCATTTTTTCATCCAGCGTGAGGTCGAAGATGTTCTCATCTAGCGTTTCCACCTTCCATTCTTTTTTTCCGTGGCTTTTTTAGACTGCCTTGGTTTCGCGGCTTCTTGCACGCTTTCCGATGTGCAAATCGAGCCAGTGAGTTGCAGGCGAACGTAATGTCTATAATCGATCCGCCGCCATTCTTCTCGAAGGTATTTCTGCCTCCCGTGTTAAGCAGCACAGTATCTAGTAAGGCGAACGTTTTGAGCAAAGAATTACCACGCCGGTTTGTCTTGCTACTACCCCATTCGATTGCCCACGCGAATTACGTTTTTAATCTGAAGATTCAACTTACATTTTACAGGAATGAAAAAATTAGAAAATACTTGTCTTTTTCGGTATGAACGTGGTGGAGTCGTTTGACGACGCAACTCCCCCAGCGTTACTGTTTAAACTCTCTTGAGTTATTGTATTTACAATTTTTATTTTTGTTGTTTTTTTCTTTAATTTTATTACTAGGATTGCTACTACTACCATTACAATGATTATCAATGTTATATTAATACCATATGATACATTTTTATGGTATTTTAATTCTGCAATTTCTTTTACATATGTTTTCTATATTTTTTATTGCAATATCATTGAATGTTAATTTTGCTGTGTAGCTTTGGTTTAATTTTTCGGCAGGGTATATAATTGTATGAATATATTCTGTTTTATTATTTTTAAATTCTTGTTTTAAAATTTCCATTTTACAATTTACAAATTTTATTATATAGTTATTTTTTAATACAATTCTATTTGGCATTGGGGTTATTAATTGAATCTTAGTTTGAAAAAATGTTCTTGGTATCTGAATTGCGAATATTATTGTATCGTTTCAATATATTACTACTCCTACTTTTGATAATTTTAGTTTGTAAAAATCAATCTCATATTTTTCAATTTCTTCCCTAGTTAACATACTTGGAGGTACCATATTGTATTTAGTCGCCGCTATATTATTTTGTATTTCTTGAACTTTACTTTCTATGAATTTTAGTTTATTCATTTCATCATTATACAAAATTTTTTTTTTATTATATTTAAAATTTCTATTATTTGTTCGATGAGGATGGAGTCATGTGTAGAAGATCACGCAAGTGAGGAAAGTTTTCTGATCGCCATTCACTTGGGAGTGGCCAGAAACGATTCTTTTACATATGACTCAAGCAGCTCACGACTTCCGGTCTTTGACCAAGTATCCTCTGGGTAGCCTAAGAACATCCGTTTGAAGGCGAGTTAAAGTGAGAAGGCGAAACACCCCTGCATAGGGTTGTGCGCTGGGTTTGGGACCCGCCACGTAAAAAAACACCCCCAATGAAAAAGCATAAACAGCCTCGGATGAGAGCCCCCCCTTTTGATGACGACCATGGCAAACGAAATAAGGACTATGATTTGAGGGCATGCACCTGGAATGTCCGGTCCCTTAATTGGGAAGGTGCCGCTGCCCAGCTGGTAGATGTCCTCGTAAAGATAAAGGCTGACATCACCGCCGTCCAAGAAATGCGATGGACGGGACAAGGACAGAGACAAGTAGGTCCTTGTGACATTTACTACAGTGCCAATATAAAGGAGCGCAATTTTGGTGTTGGATTCGTGGTGGGAGAGAGACTCCGTCGCCGAGTGCTATCATTCACTCCGGAGAATGAACGTCTAGCCACAATCCACATCAAAGCGAGGTTCTTCAACATATCGCTGATTTGCGCCCACGCCCCGACGGAAGAGAAGGACGATGTGACCAAAGATGCATTTTATGAGTGCTTGGAGCGCACTTATGAGAGATGCCCCCGCCACGATGTCAAAATCGTGCTTGGCTACTTTAACGCCAGGGTGGGCAAAGAAAGTATCTTTGGCACTACGGTCGGTAAATTCAGCCTCCACGAGGAAACATCTCCAAATGGGCTGAGGCTGATCGACTTCGCCGGGGACCGAAATATGGTTATCTGTAGTACTAGGTTCCAGCATAAGAAGATACATCAAGCTACCTGGCTGTCTCCGGATCGAAAAACCACCAACCGGATCGATCATGTTGTGATAGACGGAAGACACGTCTCCAGTGTTTTAGATGTGCGTGCGCTCCGAGGTCCTAACATCGACTCGGACCACTATATTGTTGCAGCCAAAATTCGCACCCGCCTCTGTGCAGCAAAAAACGCGCGCCAACAAACACAAGGATGGTTCGACGTCGAGAAGCTGCAATCACAACAGACAGCCGAACGTCTTTCTACTCGGCTTGCACTCCTGCTCTCTGAGAGCACTCGTCAACAACTCGGTATGAGGGAACTGTGGGACGGCATTTCAAACTCCTTACGTACAGCTGCAACCGAAACCATTGGTTTTCGGAAAGTGCAGAAGAACAGCTGGTACGACGAGGAGTGCCGTGTCGCAGCGGAGAGAAAACAGGCTGCCTACCTCGCAACGTTACGATCGACCACAACACATCCGAGAGTTGAAGAGGGAAGCGAGACGCATTTGTAGACAGAAAAAGAAAGAGTCCGAAATGCGCGAGCTATTCAAACACGGCGGCGAAGAGCTGATAAGGTGCATGCATCAGCTTCTTTGCAAAATATGGTCGGACGAAAGTATGCCCAACGATTGGAATTTAAGTGTGCTATGCGCAATCCACAAAAAAGGAGACCCCACCATCTGCGCCAACTACCGTGGGATTAGCCTCCTCAACATCGCATATAAGGTTCTGTCGAGCGTATTGTGTGAAAGATTAAAGCCCACCGTCAACAAACTGATTGGACCTTATCAGTGTGGCTTTAGACCTGGTAAATCAACAACCGACCAGATATTCACGATGCGCCAAATCTTGGAAAAGACCCGTGAAAGGAGAATCGACACCCACCACCTCTTCGTCGATTTCAAAGCTGCTTTCGACCGCACGAAAAGGAGCTGCGATGTCTGAATTTGGTATCACCGCAAAACTAATACGGCTGTGTAAGCTGACGTTAAGCAACACGAAAAGCTCCGTCAGAATTGGGAAGGACCTCTCCGAGCCGTTCGATACCAAACGGGGTTTAAGACTTGGCGATTCCTTATCGTGCGATTTTTTCAACCTGCTTCTGGAGAAAATAGTTCGAGCTGCAGAACTCAACAGAGAAGGTACCATCTTCTATAAGAGTGTACAACTGCTGGCGTATGCCGATGATATTGATATCATCGGCCTCAACACCCACGCCGTTAGTTCTGCTTTCTCCAGACTGGACAAGGAAGCACAAGAAATGGGTCTGGCAGTGAACGAGGGCAAGACGAAATATCTCCTATCATCAAACCAACAGTCGTCGCACTCGCGACTTGGCACTCACGTCACTGTTGACAGTCATAACTTTGAAGTTGTAGATAATTTCGTCTATCTTGGAACCAGCGTAAACACCACCAACAATGTCAGCCTGGAAATCCAACGCAGGATAACTCTTGCCAACAGGTGCTACTTCGGACTAAGTAGACAATTGAGAAGCAAAGTCCTCTCTCGACAAACAAAAACCAAACTCTATAAGTCACTCATAATTCCCGTCCTGCTATATGGTGCAGAGGCTTGGACGATGTCAACAACGGATGAGTTGACGTTGCGAGTTTTCGAGAGAAAGGTTCTGCGAAAGATTTATGGTCCTTTGCGCGTTGGCCACGGCGAATATCGCATTCGATGGACCGATGAGCTGTACGAGATATACGACGACATTGACATAGTTCAGCGCATTAAAGACAGCGGCTACGCTGGCTAGGTCATGTTGTCCGGATGGATGAAAACACTCCAGCTCTGAAAGTATTCGACGCAGTACCCGCCGCGGGAAGCAGAGGAAGAGGAAGACCTCCACTCCGTTGGAAGGATCAAGTAGAGAAGGACCTGGCCTCGCTTGGAATATCCAATTGGCGCCATGTAGCGAAGAAAAGAAACGACAAGCGCTGCTGTTAACTCGGCTATAATCGCGTAAGCGGTGTCTACGCCAGTAAAGAAGGAGAAGAAGAAGATTATTTGTTTCCTATCTGATTCTATAGTTTCTTTTAATAAGTTTAGTGATCTATTGAAATGTTCATTAATTACTATTTGTTTATTTAAATTTACAATGGCATTATGGCCATTTTCTTCAATAATTTTTATATGGTTCAAAATGTCTTGTCTGTCATCATCATCCATAACTCCAAACATCCATTTATATGCTATTCCTCCTATATTTATCAAGCCTCTATCTTGTTCGGATTTATAGTATGTATAACTGTAATTATTTCGTTAACTACTTCTATGTCCGCTGTTTGTATAATTGTATACCCCGCATCTTCTATTATTGGTGTAACTTGCAAAAGTGCTGTCACCAATGATATGATTATTGTTAAAAAAATAAATATTGTCGTCATCTGTAAAAGTAAAAATGTATAGCCGTTTTAGGTTTTGATATAAAAAAATTTAATGGGATTTTAGTCGCCTCTTACGACAGGCATCTCTTACCATGGGTATGTTCTAGAAAGACCCCTTACCCACTGGGGTAAAAAAAATCATGTATATATATGTAGAAAAAAAAATTAAATGTTTTTATCTCCATTAAATGCCCTTAGACTGAATGAATCGTCATCATTCTCATTTGGATTTTCTATGTTTGCCAATTTCATTGGTCTTTTTATATTTGCCGGATGGACGTTTTGTAAGGGAAATATTCTGAAATATGGTTGATCTTTATGCCGTACTCTTTTGTAGTTTTTAATTGGTCCTGTTTGTCTGTTTTCTATATATTCTTCTCTGTTTTGATTTAATTTGGCTATTGTTTTCTGTTTTACTGTATTTATTCCATCTTGTAATATGGATGGACAAATGTTTTCCTTGGCGTCCCTTGGACAACATTTGATAGTTGAGTGGTACCTATCGTTATAGTTGCATATAACAATTTGTATCCTCATTTCTGTTAAAAAACTAGAGTCCTCAATTCCTGTTAGTTTTTCCAACAAGGTTGAGTGCAGTCTCTCAGTGTCTGCATTTCCTGTATGGCTATTTGGTTTTGTGTGATGGACTTCCATATTTTCGGCATTTAAATATTTTATTAATTGTTCTGCTCTAAACTCATTATCCGTAATAATTTTTTTAGGTCTACCGAATTTCGCAAAATGTTCCATAATTATTGTCTTTTTAGCTCTCAAGTTTCTGTCTGTTATTCTGTAAGCTGCTGCGAATTTTGTTAATTTATCAATTATTGTTACAAATGATTGCTTATTGAAATGAAATATATCTACATGAAGTATCTCATTTTTATTGGTTGGAGTTTCAGTTAGGTGAAATTTAGGTTTAATGGGTTTCCTATCGTAATTGATTTGTTGGCATTTTTGGCAATTATTTATTATCAATTGTATTTCTTATTTGAATTAAGGAAAATATATTTTATCTTTTAATGTATTATAGGTTTCATTTATGCCACTATGCATTGATTCTTTTGTATGGTATAGTGATATTTGCTTATGAAATTCTTCTTCTATTTCTGAGGCATTTTATAAATTTTAAATTTCTATCTTGAGCAAACATTTCGATAAGTAGTTTTTGCATTTTATGGTAATCTGCTTCAGATACTTCTGAGAATATTCCTACTATTCCGTTTCCTTTTAAATATTTTTTTAATGTTTCTTTGTTCTCTTCTTGTTCATCCATTGGGGTTATTTAAATTATTTTTCTTCCATGGAGTCTTTGCATTTGCTCTTTTTGTCTATATGTTAATATAATTTGAATTTTATATTTATTTACAATTTCCTCTTTAATTGGAAAGTGTTCAAGCAGTCCTTCATCTGCTGAATGAATTGTTTCCGACAATTCTAAGTTTGATTCATTGTCGTTACCTTCTTTTATCTCTTTCTTTTACCTCTTTCTTGCAATTTCAATAACCATCTCTGATGGCGTTGAGAAAATTCTTTTCCTTTATATTTATTAACAAGATATTTGATCGGACAGTGATCAGTTATTATTTTAAATTTATTGCCATATATATATGGTCGAAAATATGTAATAGAGAAAATTACCGCTAAAAGATCTTTGTCTGTAGTTGAATATTTTTGCTCATGATTATTTAGAGTTCTTGAAATATAGCATACTGGTTGGCTTTGCTGTGAAAGCACTGCTCCAATAGCATAGTCACTAGCATCAGTTGTGATACTGAATTCTTTGTCGTACTCTGGGAATTTGAGAGTTGGGTGAAATGAAATGAGTGCTTTTAAATTTTCAAAGCTTTCAATATATTGTGGATCTTTAGCGTTTATTTTATTGCCCTTTTTCAAATATTTTATCATGGGGTAAGCTATTTTAGAATAATCTTTTATGAATTTTCGATAATACCCTGTTGCTCCTAAAAATCCTTTTAACTGTTTCTCAGTTTTTGGTATTGGAAGCTTTTGAATTGCTATAATTTTATCTGGATTAGGCTTGATGCCTTCTTTTGTTAAAATGTGTCCTAGTTTCTCTTTGAAGAAAACTGCATTTATCTGCCTGTATTTTTAATTTATTTTCTTGTAGTTTCAAAAAAATTTTTTTAATGAGTCTATGTGTTCTTCTAATGAACTTGAAAAAATTAATATGTCGCCTAAATATACGACACATATTTTATTTATATATTCCCTCAATATGTCATTCATAAATCTCTGAAAAGTAGCTGGGGTATTTTTCAACCCGAAAGGCATTCGGACGTATTCATATTGTCCTGCCGGAGTGACAAAAGCTATTTTCTGGATGTCCCTTTCTGCCATTAAAATCTGATGGTAACCTTTTGCTAGATCAAGAGTGCTGAAGTACTGCGCCTTGCCCAACTTGTCTAAGATTCCATCGATATTCGGCAGAGGATACTTATCGTCTACAGTCAATTGGTTTAATCTCCTATAATCAACCACTAGCCTGTATTTTTGTATTCTGCTTTTGCATTTGTGAGCTTGTCCCCTTCTTTATAGATAAGTTTATTGAAATGCTTTAATAATTTTTTGATTTCCTTTTTCTCATTTGATTTTAAATGATCAAGGTTGATGTTCCTTACTTCACTTATATCTAATGAATAATCTTGCTCTTGCATAGTTTTCATATAGAATGGAAGATTCACACCATTTTTTAAAATTATTGTCATTTTTTCGATATCAATGGTTTTAACGTTTTTAAAAAGAAAATCATTTCCTATTAACAAATCATATGGTTTATTAAAATCCATTAATAACCACCTCATTCTAGCGTTTTCCAGGTATTTGAATTCTTTTGGACAAGGGCTTTTTACCTTAACATTTGGCGTTTTAATTATTCCGTTTAAAGTATTCACCAAAGTGCTTTCACTTTCAAGCACTGGTAATTTAAATTTTTCGAAACTAGATTTTTTCATTATACTTGTGGTTGAACCTCAGTCGACCAAAGCATAAAATTTTTTTTCAAAAAATGGTAATATTATTATAATTTTGTTTGATGATTCCGAGGCTAATTTGTAAAAAACTCCTCGTTCGTGTTTGATTTTTGTGGATCACCTCTTCTACTCATTGTGTCTACGTCCATGGGTTCTGGTCCCCTATTTTGTACTTGTTGTCTACTATTTACTGAATTTCTTTGCTGTTGTGAATAATTATAATGATTTTGATTTGTTCGAACTTGTTCTGAATAGTTTGTACGATTTTGCCATCGAGGCTGTCTTGTTTGATTGGATTGTTGACGATACTGTTGTTCAGAAAAATTTTGATTTTGTGAACGATATTGTCCCGAATCTGGTCTGTTTTGATTAACAATGTTTCTTTGTTCCCTTTGTCCTGAATAGAAATTTTTATTGTTAACACCATTATTTTTGGTATTAGCTTGAAAGTTGTTTCCCCCTCTTTTTAGATAAGGATTTAGATTGCCTTCATCCAACCCAATAAATTTATAAATTTCATTCGCCATTTCCGTTAATGATGTGGCCGATTGCACTGTATATGCAAATGTCCCTGATGCTAATTGTTTTATTCGCTGAATTAGTATTCCCGAAAAAAATTCTCTCATAGTGTCACCATTTTCGCTTATTTCTGTTATATTCTGTTATATCATCCACGATTCGTTTAATCTTTTACTTAATTCCGCTATACTATTTACTTTCAGAATCGAAATTTCTTTCGTGATCATCATTTGATTTTTTGTGGGTCTATAATGTTGCCTTAATTTAGTTTTACAACTTTCCCAATTTTCAGGTGGGTTTATTTGCAAAAAATTTTTTGCTGATCCACCAATTTTCAAATCATAAATAACCCTGAATACTATTTCTTCCTGTCCTACATAGTCCCTTCGTACCCTGTCAATTGCTTCAATGAAAGATGGCAATTTTTTTACAATTCCTTCAAAGGGATATACATATCTTAAGTCTTTTTCGACTCTTTGCCTAATTGTAAGTTGATTTATTGCTGCATTTTGTGCAGTTATCTGTGTTAAAGATGCCAAGCATCGAGTTAGCATTTCTATTTGCTCTGCCATTATTTTTCTTTTGTTTTTTTTTTTTACCAAGAAAGTAATGGCTTAAAATAGAACTATTACTTAAATTACTAAATTATTAGTTGAATATATATTTTATATTATATTTCTTATTTTACCTTGCTGCTGATGCTGCTGTTGTTGTTGTTATTTTGTTGTTGTTACTGTTATTGTTGCTGTGACTTTTGTTATTGTTGTTCTTGTTACTGCTACTGTTGTTTTTGTTAATATGGTTGTTGTTGCTTTTGTATAGGACTTACAAATATATAAATATTTTCCACGACTTAATAAGTGTTTTTTCGCATTTTTTATTTTTGTTTCTTCTTAGCAAATTTCACTTATTTAGCAAAATTTATTCATCATTTATCTTTCATTTATTTATTTATTTATTTATTTATTTAGCGTATTTATAGTAGAAAAAGCGGGAACACCGAATTACCGACTGCGCCAATTACGTTTTTAATATGCAATTTACCAAAAATTACATATGTCCCGTTTAAATAAAAACTCCGGCTATTTACCCGTACAGTGCGGCTTACCGTCCAGTTTATTACTCAACATTTTATTCTTTACAAAAATCTTATTTGCTAATTTTACTTGTAGCCGTTGTGCTGACTTGGCATTCCTCAGCATCAACGACCCAGCATATCTTAAATAAACATAACAGTGGCATTGGATTTCTTTAAAGGAATTTAAATACTTGCTTATGCATATTTCTTTATTTATGCATATTAATATATATGTATGTAGTTGAATCTGAAAATTCAACTTACATTTTAGAGGAATGAAAAAATTAGAAAATACTTGTCTTTTAAGGTATGAACGTGGTGGAGTCGTTTGACGACGCAACTCGCGTTGAAGTCGCCTGCTATCACATTTGGTGTAGTAGTAAGGGCGTCCTGAACTAATTCATCAAGAATCTGTTCATAAACACCTTGTAGCACACTCGGAGGGAGGTAGCAACTGTAAAAATAGATTCCGCCTATTATCTCTCGGGTATAATATGATTTCTTAAAGAGCGGCTTGTCTTGGAATGCGTTTTCCCCACAGGCCCATATGGCAGCTTTGCTTTCTTTATCGGAAATCCAGGTACCATCACTTATGTTTTTATACTGCTCACAGACTATCGCCACATCTATCTTCTTCTCGAAGATTGTCTGTTTCAGTAACTCTTGGGCCGCTTCGCAATGATTTAAGTTGATTTGTACAACTCTTATTTCGCCTCTTTACATGCCGCTTGGTAGAGGGGACATTTCCAACTTCCCATTCGGTGATCCGCATCCTTTTTTCCGCTTGATTTGCATGACGCACAAAACGGTTTTTTGACGCATTCTTTTGCGAAGTGCCCCGTTTCACCATCTAGGTCGCGGATCACAGATTACAGATACTTCATGGGTTAAGGCTCCTCTTTTGCATTTCTTCTTGTATTGCTTTTTTCTTTGGTGGAGTCTTGCGCGCTAGTTGCTCATCCTCGCAGGGCCTTTTCGGTATTGAATCCACTCCTGCGTGTCCTAAAAGGACATTTCGTTTGGCTGCTTTGATGTTATTGTTTATTGTTATACTCGCTTTGGGCGCGTTCGTGGAGCTTCGTCACAGAAGTTAGCAGATCATGTATCTGATTGTTGATCGATCGTTGAGGCGGCTTCATTGCCTCAGTTAGCCTATTGATCATATCTCCCAGCTCAGACATAATATCTCCTTTTGGTTGCGTAAGTTCCTCTCACGGCGTGCTGTCTTGCAACGCTGGTGGTGACGATCTCGCTCTTTCAGGCCTTTCCACCGTGATCCCCTGTTTCGGTGATCGCATCAATCTTGGTGCGCGTCTAAAGGGGTCAGCTTCGACGCAAGGATCACTAAAGGTAGACGTTCTCCTGGACGATTCTGCGATTCTATTGCCAAGGCTTTGAGTGCCATTGCCCGACAAGCAGTCATGTAAACTTTAAACTATTACTTTGGGTTCCTTTTCTCAGATAATTCTGTTGAAGTAAAGAAAGAGCGACCCTTTGTTTATGCTGAATTAATGAATAAATATGTCCTCTCTCTTCCGGTTTGTATTTCACGCTAAACAGGTTGTTTTATTCCACTGTGTTAAATCATATCACAACTTTAACAGGTTATGGGCCTATGACACAAAATAAAATAGAAAATTTTTCCGGAATCGTGTAAAATAAACGTTTTGGTATTTGTTAAACGCAGATTAATTATTTTTAACGAAATAATTTCGGATTTTGTTGCTTGAAAAAATGGTGACAAACGCGATAGCTTTCCCGTTCGAAAAATTGAAAGGGCGTGAAAATTTTGATATTTGGAAGCGGCACGCGAAATAATATCTAGTGATAAAAAACTGCTGGAGGGTAGTTGAAAAAGAACTACCTGAAGAAACTTGGGACAAAGGTAAAGAGTGTGATGAGCGTGCATTGGCTGAAATAACTTTAATGATAGAACCGAATAATTTTTCTCATATTGCCATAGCTGAAACAGCATATCAAGCGTGGAATGCATTGTTCTGTGCGTACGAAGACACGGGTCTTACGCGCAAGGTAGAACTTTTAAAGCAATTAGTGCAGTGCAAGCTTAGTGACTATGAATCAGTGCAAGAATACGTGAATGTTGTTGTGATGACGTCACTTAAAGTGAGAAACGCTGGTTTCAATATAGACGATAAGCTAACAGCTTCGTTAATTTTAGCAGGTCTATCGGACGAATTTCGCCCACTTGTACTTGCCGTTGAAAATACGAAAGAGAAACTCACCATCGTTAGTGTAAAAAATCTTCTGTTGCAAGACGTAAAATTTGATAATTCAAATAAGAGTGGTGAGAATGTGCTATATTCGAAAGAAAAATCAAATTCGAAAGTGAGTTCTAATAAGTTTCGATGTCATTCTTGTAAGAAAATTGCTCGTGATTGTCCTAATAAGACTAAGCAAAATTATAACAATACAAGAAACCAAAATATTCTTTTCGCATCTTTACTTTCTCATGACATTCGTAATAAAGATGATTGGTTTGTTGATTCGGGTGCTACTTCACATATGACAAAAAATCGTGAAACGATTGTAAATAAAGTAAAGATAGAAAATAAAAACATTCTAACTGCGAATAATGAAGTAATTAAAGTTAACTCAAAAGGCGACGTGAATATGTGCTTATTTGCTAATAAAATAAAGACAAATGCTGTTGTAAAAAACGTTGAGAATGTGCCGGAGTTATGTGCAAATTTGTTATCGGTACGACAAATGACAAAAAATGGAAACAAAGTAGTGTTTGTAGGCGATAATTGCAAAATTTACAACAATGATAATAATTTGATAGCCACCGCAAATATTGTAAATGATCTGTATCGTTTAAATTGTAATATTGAGTACAATCGTGACTCGCCAAATCAAAATGCATTTTATACTTGTGACGATTATAATTTATGGCATAGAAGAATGGGGAACATATGTTAAGAATATTTGAAAAAAGTAAAATGTACTTCTGATGGTATAAACTTTGGAAAAAATAATACGGAGAAATGCGTAGTCTGTGTGAAAGGAAAGCAAACGCGTGCATCCTTTGAAAGCAGTGTTATTCGGGCAGAAAACTTTCTCGATTTAATACATTCGGATGTAATGGGTCCATTTTCGGTAAAATCGTTTTCTGGCTCTCGTTTTCTGTTGACATTCGTAGATGATTTTTTGCATAAGCTGTTTGTGGTGCCAATCAAGCACAAATCAGAAGTGTTTGCTGAATTTGTAAAATTTAAAAAATTTATTGAAAATCAGTGTTCGCGAAAAATAAAAGTATTTAGATCGGACAATGGCACAGAGTTTGTGAATAAAAATTTTAAAAAATTTTGTGATTCAGAAGGAATTATACATGAAAAACAACCGTATACACTTGAGCAAAATGGTGTTGCTGAGAGACTAAACAGAACAATTATTGAAAAAGTGCGGTGTATGCTAATTGATTCTGGTTTACATAAAAAATTTTGGGTAGAGGCGGCGAATACAGCTGCGTATATATTAAATAGAGTTCCGTTCGGGTCACACGCGAAAAGTCCCTATGAAATGTGGACTGGTAAAAAACCTAACTTAAAGTTTTTAAAAGTGTTTGGCTGTAAAGCCATGATGCATGTGCCAAGTGAAAAGCGAAAGAAGCTGGATGATAAATCGATTGAATGCATAATGATGGGTTATTTAATGCGTCCAAAGCAGATGAGTGGAAAGTGGCAGTTTAAGCTGAAATAGACTCTCTCCATTCTAACAAAACGTGGTGTTTAGTACAATTACCTGTTGGTAAGAAAGCCATTAAATCTAAGTGGGTATTCAAAATCAAAATGAACAGTAATGGTGAAGTGATACGACGTAAAGCTAGATTAGTGATCAAAGTATATAATCAGACAAAAGGTGTTGATTATGAAGAAACATTTGCTCCTGTAGTTCGATATACATCATTACGTTTTTTATTGGCGTTAGCTGCACGAAACGACATGTTAGTACATCAAATGGATGCTGTAACAGCATTTCTCAATGCTGAGTTAAATGATGAAATATATATGGTGCAACCTGACGGTTTTAATGACAACACTAGGCGTGTGTGTAAGCTGTTGAAATCCTTATGTGGACTGAAGCAGTCCAGTCGATTGTGGAACGAGAAATTTAACAACGTTCTGCTGAAGTTAGGTCTTGTGCGAAGCAATGTAGATCAATGTGTTTATTACAAAGTAAAGGGTAATTCGATGCTATTTGTAGCTGTGTATGTTGACGATGTTCTGTTGTTTTCAAGCGACGAGAAAAGTATGAAAGCGTTAAAGGAACAACTTTCATCAGAATTTCATATGAAAGATATTGGTGAAGTATCCTCAGTACTTGGTATACGTGGTACAAGAGATACTACAAAGGGTACTATAGAAATAGATCAATCGCAATATATCTTCGATATGCTGAACCGTTTCGGAATGTCTAGCAGCAATCCGGTTGCGACACCAATCGACTTAAATCAACGTCTGAGTAATGAAATGTGTCCAACAGATGAAGCAGAGCAGCATGACATGTCAAAAGTACCGTAAATGCAGGCTGTTGGTTGCTTGTTATTCGCCTCACAAATAACTCGACCAGACATCAGTTTTGCAGTTTATCTACTGAGTCGTTTTTCTACAAATCCAGGAAAAGCACACTGGGTTGCGGTAAAACGTGTAATGCGTTATCTAAAAGGTACCATTGACAGCAGAATTGTACATAGCAGGGAAGTAAATGATCTCACTGGATACTGTGACGCAGATTGGGCTAGTGATCTTGACGAAAGACGATCTACGACGGGCTATATGTTTAAGCTTCAGGGTGGTCCGATATCCTGGTGCACACGAAGGCAGCGTACTATTGCTTTATCATCGACAGAAGCCGAATTCATGGCCATGAAATCAGCTATTCAAGAAGCAACTTGGTTAATACGTCTACAGTCTGAATTGACATCAGTTATGGTAAAAGGTATGGTACTTTACTGTGATAATAAAAATGCTATACAAGTGGCATTGAACAACTCATAACTCGTACAAAACACGTGGATATAAAAGGTAAATTTATTCGGCAGCATCTAGAAAGTGGCAAGATTAAATTGATTTATATTCTAACGAACGAGATGTTAGCAGACATTTTGACAAAAGGCATTGCTAAAGAAAATCATTTTAATATTTGTAAGTCACTTGAACTTTTTAAGAATTAAAATAAAAAATGTTTTCTTTGCTATTATTTAAAAAAACGAATCTATGTATCAAAATGTATGCATGAAATGTAAAGAACAAAAGTTAATTTATAAATATTTATTACAAAAGTGTCGTTCAGGAAAAGTGTTGAAGTAAAGAAAGAGAGACCCTTTGTACTAATAAATACAACTCTGTAATATCATATGTTTATGCTGAATTAATGAATAAATATGTCCTCTCTCTTCCGGTTTGTATTTCACGCTAAACAGGTTGTTTTATTCCACTGTGTTAAATCATATCACAACTTTAACAAATTCTCCATATGTTAAGTTCTTACAGCGCATCGTGTGTAGGGAGGCTGGCCGAAATAAACAGGAACGGGTGTTCTCTCGGAGACCATGCTCCTACCTCAGTTCCCTGAGGCCTGTCCTTCGCTTTCCCAGTCCCGGAAAAAACGGACGGACCGGCGCTCGCCCGGGGCGACGCAGGCTACTACTCCTGCGCCCAATGCACACTCTCTGACCAGGGACCGAAGTGGCTGTTTACTGATACACCACGCGGCTAACACCTCGTCAGAGCAAGCTCACATCACCCTTTACATCTCACCAGCGGAAACAACGCTGTCAGGATATCCAGGGACTCCCAGTGCGCCGCGCGGTGTACCGGTCAAGTTGTAATATCAGCCGCAAAAAACATGGTGAACAGACGCTAACCAGGAAGCCGCCCATTATGGGTCCGTCGCGCCTGGATTTTTTTATTACACAACATGCCCTTGCGTGTTGTGGGGGACACATATTTCAAAGGGGCGGTGTCGGTTCGCCCACAGTCGCAGGAGTTTCAACGGTCTTGCTGGCTTTTATACCGCAACCTCCACTCCTGCCGCTTCTCGTCGGGGATTGCTTATTCGTTTCAACTTATTTCGCAACTAACCTGCTACTACAGGCCGTCCAACTATTCGCGACCTGCCGACCCGCCCGGTCGCTTAAAACTCAGCGACGGTGACTATTCCCACTGGAAATTTAAAGTCCCACCGGGAGAGAAAAAAGTGTGCAGTGAAATATATGTATACAAACACATAGAATTATCAAAAAAAATCATATTTGCCCAAAATTTTAATAAAATCCTAATTAAATAAAAACATAGCATTAACATACATATGTATAAATAAACTAAAAACAACACACGAACAGGGTGCGAAACCTTCAAACTAAATAAATTACAACAATTAGCCAATACCACATCACGCATGTGCAACGTGATCAGCACACAAACACATGGTGGGACATCATCAGACAGGAATGTCCAGCTGCCACATGACCAACAATAACAAGCCAATACCACATCACTCTATACAACGTGATCAACACATAGGCACATGTGGGGGCATCATCATACAAGAATGTACAGTCACCACGTGACCAACAACAACAAGCATGACATTATCCAAGATGGCACGCCACCGGAATTAGCCAATCAGAAGCCGACACGAGTTGACTGCACTGCTATAAAAGAGTGACGCGAATACAACTCTTGTTCTCAGTTTAATATAATCTTAGGCATAGCCAGTAATATATAATTGTTCATCGTGTAAGCATATAATATGTGGTGGCCCACAAATCAGTGTCTTCATTCATAAAAATATGCGCGGTATAGTGACAACTTTGAATTTTTTTTGCTGTTCATGGGAGCAGAGTCCCATATTTTTGAACACTGATTCTTATGTAAAATTGGACGAGGAATCGAAGGGAAAAGTCAATTTTGAAAAAAAAAAATTGGGAGAAAAGCACAAAAACGGTATTTTTGGAAAAAAAAATATTTTTTTTTTGGATTTTGAAATTTTTTTTTGGATTTTGAAAATATTTTTGTGAGAAAGCTGAAATTTTTTTACATAAAATTGGATAACTTAAAAATTTTTTTCATTCAAAGTCGTTAAAAAATAAAAGAAATAGTCATTTTTTTGTTTGATCTCAATTTGAATTGCGCGCCAAAAACTAATGGAGCAACTTTGACCACTAAAAAGTTAACAGATATTCTTATTTTGGTCTATATTATGATAATCTAAAGTTTGGTCAAAATCGGAGAATCACGGGTACAAAACCATGTCGCCAATTGATGGAATGGTCCATATACTATATTTGAATAAAGAAACCTTGGAGGAATCCAAGGAAAATATATTTTTGTAGAATAACTAAACATTATTCTTAATTGGCGCCCGAGCAGGACCTGTCAACAAAAAGATTCAGTGAATAAAATCCTTCGCGACTTAAATAACGACGAATTCAAAACAAAATTCAAGTTTATCAAAAGTGGTCCAACAGAAGAAATTTTCTAAAAATGGCACAGGCACAAGCGGAAATCCAGGCACTTAAATCCATGGTTATGGTTTTGCAGAAAAGATTCGCCGAAGCTCAAATAACCGCTGCACCAGTGGAAGAAGCACAGGACGAAGTCTGCGCGTACTCATACCCAAGAGAAGTTGGTTTAGGACTCTTCAAGTCAGCAATAAACAATTTCAGCGGAGACTACCATGAGTATAGAAACTTGAGAAAACTGGCCACAACTCTAATGGGAAACGTGAAACCATTCAGGGGATAGAATATATACACGGAAACCTTAATCTTGCTCAGGGGAAAGATTACAGAAAGAGCCGCGCAAATTCTCATCAATAATAACACAAAATTAAACTTCGAGGAAATCATAGACCGCTTAGACGACTCAAATGCCGATCAACGCCCACTCTATGTCCTGGAAGAAGACATGATGAAGATAAGACAGGCAGAAAAATCCTTACATATATACTACGATCAGTTAAACCCAGCGCTGAACGTAGTATTATCCAAAATAGAGATGACACACAAGATTGAAAATGTGATCCGCGCTCTTTCCAAGGAGATACAACTAAAGTCAGTGAGAACATTTATCGCAGGATTGAGGAGTTCAGAAACAAAGAATGCATTATACCCAAGATCATGCACCAATCAGAACGAAGCACATGGGATAGCTAGAACGATGCAGCATGACTCGCATTATCACTAACTGGAACACGTGGGATACAACAGCGAAACCATCAACAGTGGCAAACGCCACAAACACAGCAGCGGTTCCAGCAGAATTTCCAGCAGAAATTCTCACCAAAAACCTCAAATGCAACAAGAAACAACGGAACCAATGGAGGTAGATCCCTCTTCAACAAGATTTAGACGACAACCATACAATCCACAACCGCCAATAAACACTCATCAGGGAGCAAGGCAAACACAGAGTCCGTTTAGACAAGTCATCCAAAGAGTCAGCAACAAATTCAAGCGCGACAGAGAAGACATACCTAACTCGCAGCAGAGGAAAACACAACGCCTTAACCAAGTGGGAGACACCCAAGAAGACGATGAGGAATCACTTTACAATGAAGCACCTAGCGTATTATAGTAGTTATGAAAATAATAGTCGTAAGGTACAAAAGCATTTTTTAAGATACCACGGTCTTCCAACTTTTAGACGTACTGTACCAGATCGAAGATTCGTGAATATTTTAATAGATTCAGGTGCAACTAGTAGTTATGTGAGTAAAAATTACCCATTTGCAGAAAGAATTACATTACATAAACCTATTAAGTTTAACACACTACACGAGAGCTCAACAGTTACTCACAAGAGAGAAATCAAACTAGTAGGATTTGACTTAGATTTTTTTAAAGCAGAAGAAGTAAAAGAGTTTTTATAATACTAGGAGAGGCCGCATTAAGAACAATGAAAGCAAAAATAGATTTATTCGATTACTCAGTAACATTTGAACAAACTACTGAAGAAGGTAGGAAACAAATAAATTACTCATGGGAGATAAAACATATGAGAAAGAAATCAAGGAACTAATGGAGAATAATTACAATAATAAACTGTTACCTTTCACCACCATAATACAAGCAGAGATTAGGACTGAATCCAAAGAACCTGTTTGGGTGGGACAATGCCCATATCCATATGCAGATCAGGAGTTTGTCGAAAAGGAAATACAGAAACTTAAAAAAAACGAAATAATTAAAGAAAGTAAAAGGCCATATAACTCACCGATATGAACGGTATCAAAAAAGGGCATAGATGAAGAAGGAAAACCAAACAAACGTATGGCTATAGATTTCCAAAAATTAAATATAGCGGATAGATACCCTATTCCAGATATGACTATGACAGTACAAAACTTAGGTAAAGCAAGATACTTTACAACTTTAGATTTAGAATCTGGCTTTCATCAAAATATGATCAAGCCAGAAGATAGGGAAAAGACTGCATTTTCAGTCAATGGGGCAAAGTATGAATTTCTTCGCCTACCATTCGGCCTAAAGAACGCTACAGCCACATTTAAAAGATGTGTAGATGACACTCTGAGACCATACATTGGAAAATACGCTTATGTCTATATCGTTGATGTCTTAATTTACTCTTCTGACCCATAGCAACACATTAAGGATATCACAAATATTGTACAGACGCTACATACAGCCAATAAGAAGATCTCAAAGGAAAAGTCAAATTTTTTTCAAACTAAAACCGAATTTCTGGGACCATAATAAATAACGGAAGGATTACAGTAGACTCAGGGAAAATAGATGCTAAAGATAGGTATAAAACGCCGGAGAATTACGCTCATTTTTAGGATTAGCCTCCTACTATAGGAAATTTGTGAAGAACTTCGCACATATGTATGTATATGCAAGCCATTAACAATTTACTTAAAGGGACAAAACGGGAGCATATCAAAGAATAAAAGTAATAATGTGAAATTTAAATTAGACGAACAGGCACTCAAGGCCATTGAAGAAATAAAAGAAAAACTAAGAGAAAAGGTAGAGCTGTATCAGCCAGACTTTGAAAAGGGATTCGATCTAACCACAGACGCCAGTAAACACGCAATGGGAGCACTACTGAGTCAGGGTAGAAACCCAATTTCGTTTATATCAAGAACATTGACAACCACAGAACAAAACTATTCCAAAAATGAAAAGGAAATGTTAGCCATAATTTGGGCACTACAGAAACTAAGAAATTACCCGTACGGAATAGCCGATCTGACTATTTACACAGATCAGCAGTCACTTATATTTTCGATATCAGAAAAAAATCCAAACACTAAACTCAAAAGATGGAAAAACCTAATAGAAGAATATGATGCTAAAGTAAAATACAAACTTGGACACGAGAACGTTTTCGCAGACGAACTAGACATGTAAATACGATGTCAGACACTTCAATCCACTCCGCAGAGTCTTCAGCACTCAAATGCATTTAAATGATTGAAAACTTTTAAATTTTTTCCGTACACAAGTTAAATTAATACCGTCAGAAACGAAAGAAAAAACTGCATCAACTATATTCCCACGACACGAACGATTTCAAGTAAAATTTAATACCGAGGAATACTTAATAGAAACGCTGAAGCATGTAATGAAACCAAAAATTGTAACAGCTTTTCACACAGACTTGGAAACATGGCATAAGTTGAAAGAGAAGATAACAAATGTATTTGCTACATATTTCAAAGTATTCACGCAAATTAAGCTAAAAGACATAACCGAAACAATCGACAGAGAGAATAAAAGATTGCATAGAAACGCGTTAAACAACTACAAAGAAATACTAGAAACATGTAATTGGCCAACACTAAGAAAAGATACGGAGAAAGTAGCAAGAAATTGCACCAACTGTACTCAAAACAAATACGACAGAAATCCAGCCAAGCAACTATTAGGCAAAACACCAACACCAAATACACACGGAACAGCTATACAAGCAGACATATTTTGTATTAACAGCAAAAATTTCCTATCATGCATAGACAGACATACAAAATACGCATACTTTCGCAAACTCGACAGTAAACGACATTTCGACGAAATATTTAAAGAGGTACTATGCCAAGTATTCCCGAACTGCACCGAAATAATGACAGATAACGAAAGTATATTCGTAGGTATAAATAGGCACAACATCGATGATTAACGAACTACATACGTTATTAAGCATACAAAGACCGCGAACAATCATTCGACATCGAACGCGCTAGTTTAACGTTTGCACTCCACAATTCTAGAAATTGCGAGAACTTTAGCTTAAGGTAAAAAAACAACAACAGAGGAACAAATATTTCCTGCAATAGAAGAATATAATGAAACAATACATTCAGTGACCAAACGGAAACTAATAGAGTTATTGTTTAACAAGAATACAGATGAAACTGTGAAGGAAACCATTGAATACAGTCAACAGCGAATGTTAGAATATCACAACAGGAAAAGGATATTAAAGGAATATACACCAGGACAAGCAATTTACGAAAAAACAAGTCGACGCGAAAAATTTAACAAAAGGTATATAAAACATATTGTGAAAGAAAATACAGTGATCACAACAAAAAATAAAGTCATATATAAAGATAACATTAGAAATGTACCGAATAATCATAATGACGCTCCTGTTAAAGGAAGCACTCGTGATACAAATAACTAACGTAAAGGACAAAAAATATTTATGAACAGAAGCACATCCTACGTACACTTACGACAAATCAGACAATTTATTTCATATGGTAAATTTAACAGAAATATTAGAACATTACGATGCATAAAGCGATTCGGTTCAAGGAATCAAAGGTTTAGCTAAAGAAACGGCTCTAATAAACAAAATAGATGTATTAAAAAATCAGTTGTTAATCAGAAGAAAACCTAGGAGTATAAATTTTTTAGGCTCAATACTTAGCTTTGTTACCGGAGTACCAGACCAATATGATCTTATTAAAATTAAAGAAAAAAATAAATGACATAGTAGAAAACAATGATAAACAAAGATTGATTAATACTCACTTTGAGAAACTGTTGGAAGCCTTCGATTACAAAACTATTAATCAACATACAATGTTAGAAGAAGTTCATATAATTTAGAGGATTTAACGTTAACTATATACTTTGCAAAAAATAAAAATTTCTACTCAGCATCAATAAATTTAGAGGATATCGAAAAATAGTTAAAACCGAAGGATCAGATATACCCGTAATAAATTTAATGGAATACTCAAATATTCATGTATGTAGAATTGAAGATACCTTTATTGTTTTATATAAATATCCAATAATCAACGAAAGGAGGATGAAGTCATGTGTAGCAGTTCACGCAAGTGAGGAAAGTTCTCTGATCGCCATTCACTTGGGAGTGCCCAGAAACGATTCTTTTACATATGACTCAAGCAGATCTCGACTTCCGGTCTTTGATCAAGTATCCTCTGGGTAGCCTAAGAACATCCGTTTGAAGGCGAGCTAAAGTGAGAAGGCGAAACAACCCCTGCATAGGGTTGTGCGCTGGGTTTGGGACCCGCCACGTAAAAAAACACCCCCAATGAAAAGAAAAAAACAGCCTCGGATGAGAGACCCCCCTTTTGATGACGACCATGGAAAACGAAATAAGGACTATGATTTGAGGGCATGCACCTGGAATGTCCGGTCCCTTAATTGGGAAGGTGCCGCTGCCCAGCTGGTAGATGTCCTCGTAAAGATAAAGGCTGACATCACCGCCATCCAAGAAATGCGATGGACGGGACAAGGACAGAGACGAGTAGGTCCTTGTGGCATATAATACAGTGGCCATATAAAGGAGCGCAAGTTTGGTGTTGGATTCGTGGTGGGAGAGAGATTCCGTCGCCGAGTACTATCATTTACTCCGGAGAATGAACGTCTAGCCACAATCCGCATCAAAGCGAGATTCTTCAACATATCGCTGATTTGCGCCCACGCCCCGACGGAAGAGAAGGACGATGTGACCAAAGATGCCTTTTATGAATGCTTGGAGCGCACTTATGAGAGATGCCCCCGCCACGATGTCAAAATCGTGCTTGGCGACTTCAATGCCAGGGTGCAGGCAAAGAAGGTATTTTGTCCCTACGGTCGGTAAATTCAGACTCCACGAGGAAACATCCCCAAATGGGTTGAGGCTGATCGACTTCGCCGGGGCCCGAAATATGGTTATCTGAAGTACTAGATTCCAGCTTAAGAAGATACATCAAGCTACCTGGCTGTCTCCGGATCGAAAAACCACCAACCAGATCGATCATGTTGTGATAGACGGAAGACACGTCTCCAGTGTTTTAGATGTGCGTGCGCTCCGAGGTCCTAACATCGACTCGGACCACTATATTGTTGCAGCCAAAATTCGCACCCACCTCTGTGCAGCAAAAAACGCACGCCAACAAACACAAGGATGGTTCGACGTCGAGAAGCTGCAATCGCAACAGACAGCCGAACGTTTTTCTACTCGGCTTGCACTCCTGCTCTCTGAGAGCACTCGTCAACAACTCGGTATAAGGGAACTGTGGGACGGCATTTCAAACTCCTTACGTACAGCTGCAACCGAAACCATTGGTTTTCGGAAAGTGCAAAAGAACAGCTGGTACGACGAGGTCGTGTCGCAGCGGAGAGAAAACAGGCTACCTACCTCGCAACGTTACGATCGACCACAACACGTGCGGGATGGGATAGATACCGAGAGTTGAAGAGGGAAGCGAGAGGCATTTGTAGACAGAAAAAGAAAGAGGCCGAAATGCGTGAGTACGAAGAGCTTGATAAGCTGGCCGACAAGGGTAATGCTCGAAAATTCTACGAAAAGATGCGGCGGCTTACAGAAGGTTTCAAGACCGGAGCATACTCTTGTAGAACCCCCCAAGGTGATCTAGCCACCGATGTCCAGAGCATACTTAAATTATGGAGGGGCTGAATGGCAGTGAACGCACAACACCAGGAGGAAGCGAACCCGATACCCCAATCGATGACGATGGAGCAGACGTTCCATTGCCCGACCATGAAGAAGTTCGAATAGCAATTGCCCGCCTGAAAAACAACAAAGCGGCAGGGGCCGATGGATTGCCGGCCGAGCTATTCAAACACGGCGGCGAAGAGCTGATAAGGTGCATGCATCAGCTTCTTTGCAAAATATGGTCGGACGAAAGTATGCCCACGATTGGAATTTAAGTGTGCTATGCCCAATCCACAAAAAAGGAGACCCCACCATCTGCGCCAACTACCGTGGGATTAGCCTCCTCAACATCGCATATAAGGTTCTGTCGAGCGTATTGTGTGAAAGATTAAAGCCCACCGTCAACAAACTGATTGGATCTTATCAGTGTGGCTTTAGACCTGGTAAATCAACAACCGACCAGATATTCACGATGCGCCAAATCTTGGAAAAGACCCGTGAAAGGAGAATCGACACACACCACCTCTTCGTCGATTTCAAAGCTGCTTTCGACAGCACGAAAAGGAGCTGCGTATCCCCGCAAAACTAATACGTCTGTGTAAGCTGACGTTGAGCAACACGAAAAGCTCCGTCAGAATTGGGAAGGACCTCTCCGAGCCGTTCGATACCAAACGAGGTTTAAGACAAGGCGATTCCTTATCGTGCGACTTTTTCAACCTGCCTCTGGAAAAAATAGTTCGAGCTGCAGAACTCAACAGAGAAGGTACCATCTTCTTTAAGAGTGTACAACTGCTGGCGTATGCCGATGATATTGATATCATCGGCCTCAACACCCACGCCGTTAGTTCTGCTTTCTCCAGACTGGACAAGGAAGCACAAGAAATGGGTCTGGCAGTGAACGAGGGCAAGACGAAATATCTTCTATCATCAAACAAACAGTCGTCGCACTCGCGACTTGGCACTCACGTCACTGTTGACAGTCATAACTTTGAAGTTGTAGATAATTTCGTCTATCTTGGAACCAGCGTGAACACCACCAACAATGTCAGCCTGGAAATCCAACGCAGGATAACTCTTGCCAACAGGTGCTACTTCGGACTAAGTAGGCAATTGAGAAGCAAAGTCCTCTCTCGACAAACAAAAACCAAACTCTATAAGTCACTCATAATTCCCGTCCTGCTATATGGTGCGGAGGCTTGGACGATGTTAACAACGGATGAGTCGACGTTGCGAGTTTTCGAGAGAAAGGTTCTGCGAAAGATTTATGGTCCTTTGCGCGTTGGCCACGGCGAATATCGCATTCGATGGAACGATGAGCTGTACGAGATATACGACGGCATTGATATAGTTCAGCGAATTAAAAGACAGCGGCTACGCTGGCTAGGTCATGTTGTCAGGATGGATGAAAATACTGAAGCTCTGAAAGTATTCGACGCAGTACCCGCCGCGGGAAGCAGAGGAGGAGGAAGACCTCCACTCCAATGGAAGGACCAAGTGGAGAAGGACCTGGCCTCGCTTGGAATATCCAATTGGCGCCACGTAGCGAAGAGAAGAAACGACTGGCGCGCTGTTGTTGACTCGGCTATAATCGCGTAAGCGGTGTCTACGCCAGTAAAGAAGAAGAATCAAAGAAAAATGTGAAACTAACGAAATTACCTTAATATCATATGAACACGGAAAGATAGAATTAGACTCAAAAATTGCCAAATGTACTAGAGGAATGAAACGAATTAATAAATGTAAAAATATTTTGTCGAAATACATATGCAAAGAAGAAAAACCAGATAATTGTACAATACCTCTATTACTAAATTTGCAATCACAATGTAATGTTATAGAAGAAAATAATAAGGAAATAAAAGAAATTAGCGAGGGAAATATATTAAGAAATGGAAAAAATAATGTTAACAACAAAACATATGAAGGAACATATTTAGTTCAATTTGATAAAACAATTGAAATTAATAATAATGAATACCATAAATGAATCTAATCTAGATGAAGAAGTAAAAAAGTATATTTTAGCGCACGGACAAGAAGACATAAAAATATTAGAAGTTATGTCCACAAATACGAAATACCAATTCAGTAATATACAAAAATTACACAAATTTTTAATCCCGTATGAAGAGCATCCTATACGAAATATTTGTATACCTATTATTGTAATAATCACACTATGAATTCTATTATATGTTAGCCTTAAATTTTATTATGCACTAATAAAATGTAAAACACTAAGATTACAAGAGGGACAGCAAAAGCAATACGAACAGGTCCTGAAGAATCAATTAATGGAGCGTCTAATAAAAAAAATGCTATAACCAGTTTATAAAAGGATCAGGAGATCTTTTCACCAAAGAAGGGGGAGTTAACACCTAGACATAGTACATATATGACCAACAACAACAAGCCAATACCATATCACGCATGTGCAACGTGATTAGCACACAAACACATGGAGGAACATCATCAGACAGGAGTGTACAGCCACCACGTGACCAACAACAACAAGCATGACATTATCCAAGATGCTAAGCTACCGGAATTAGCCAATCAGAAGCCGACACGAGTTGACTGCACTGCTATAAAAGAGTGACGCGCATACAACTCCTTTTCTCAGTTTAAAAATAATCTTAGGCGTCAGCCAGTAATATGTTATTGTTCATCATGAAGACATATTATATACATATATATTTGCATAAAGAAACCTTGGAGCAATCCAAGGGAAATATATTTTTGTAGAATAAGTAAACATTATTTTTAATTAGCGCGAACTTAAAAACATATAAATACCATAACAAACAACAACCTGCATAAGAAGCCAGCATAGAACGTGTAGTATATAGAAATCGTTCTCTGAAGCCAGACTGCTAAAAGAAGAGAGATAATAATCATCGCGGGCAAACATGAAGAGGGAAGTGAGAGCAACGTGTTTTACCACTCCATGTTTACAAATGGGAGCGCGCACATTTATGGGAAGTTGCACTGCGGGTAATAACTGTAAAATTGGCTAACAATTCTAAGTTTCTTTGTAACTACTATAAATTTTTAAAATGTAAGACAAATAACAAAAAGTATAATGTATATTTATTTTAGTAATACTTTTTTTAATATATCTTTATAACAGCATTTAATTTAGTTTATTCGACATAATAAATTCTGTTTGGTTTATGCCCCTTTTGTGGTTTTCAACCCAACTTGGTCGAATTGAAGTTAAGGCCATTCAACTTTAGATCAACCAAACCCTTTTTCAGTATTGCGAACTTAAACTAAGTTTAGTCGAAGTATGATTGGCGTTGCCAACCTAAGAAAGGGAAATTTGATAGATAGTGAAACAGCTAAAATTTTTTAAATGACATATCCAAACAATTGAATTCAGTTGTCGCTCGCAAGAAGTGAATAGATATTAAAATAAATAAAAAATGGATATATGTTTTGATTTATATTACAATGACGAAAGTATTGGAGGCAAAATTGACGTGCTACGTATACGTAAAAGGCTTCGTGATCACTCAAATCCATTGGAGCTTCCAAATGCAAAGTAAGCTATAGTTTTTTTACAATTGAGTGGCTTTTTAATAATATTTGTTGCAGATTCATAAGTTATTTTCGATTAAATAAAGAAGCATTTTGTTTACTGAATGAGATGAAGGAACATTTCCACAAACGTGTGCGAGGAAGGGCCATACCTCCTATATTAAAATTATGCGCAACTCTGCGTTTCCTTGCTGACGGTGGTTATCAAAAATGCAGTGGAAATGATTTTAACATTGGGTTGGAGCAACCTACGAGATCTTCAGTAATTAAATAGGTTCTAAATAAAATTGAACAATGTATTTGTGCCCAATGGATAAAAATTCAAATGACTGAGGAGGAGCAAAACGCTTCAAAAGTTTCATTTTATTCAAAAAGTGCTTTCCGAGAGTAGTTGGTTGCACCGACGGGACTCTTGTTCGCATAATTTCACCAAGAAAAGAAGTGCAACATCTTTATATTAACAGAAAGGGCTACTACAGTTTAAACGTCATGATTGTATGTATAAAATCTGAATTTTATTAGAAACAAAATGGTATAATTTCTTAAAATTTTTAGCTTTGTGATTATAAAATGTCTATTCGATATGTGGATGCTAGGCAAGCAGGCGCAAATCATGACTCTTTTGTTTTCAATGTTAGCGATTTGAAAGTGCATTTACAGAACAACATACAGAATAACGCTTGGATTTTGGGTAAGACTTTATTGTATTTATTGCTAAATAGTTGGAGTAATGTAATTTCTTATTCGACGCTGGCTATCCTCTGCACAAATTTTTAATGACGCCTTGTCGCTTGGCGGAAGCTTCTGCACCCCAAGCACGCTACAATACAGTACACTCAAAGGCCCGGCATTTTGTAGAGCGGATAATTGGTGTACTCAAGAGTAGATTTCGATGTCTTTTATCTGTACAAGGTTTACATTACACTCCTGAAAAGGCTACGCAAATTGTGAGTGCTTGTTGTGCATTGCAAAATATTTGCCAACACTTTCAAGTGGAATCTCCGGAAGAAATACCATCTACTTCAAATACTACAATGACCAATGATATTTTGGACATAGAAAGAGAAGAAGAGGATACGGATCGAATAATTCGCAATAATAATAACTATGACTTCCTTCTAAACAATTAAAATATTAAATTTCATTTATTCTTTCCAATGTGCTATTTATTCAGGCATATATTTAAATTTTATTTAAATAAATTCATTAAATATCAATATCACTTCATTTTTTTAAGTAAACTTAAACTATGGTACAAAAATATAAAATATCACTTCGGTCCAGAATAATTAAAAATAAAATTAAAAAAATATTACTTCGTTTGTTAAATAACAAAAAAAAAATAAAATTAAAATCTTTGCGAAGATTTTAATTTAGCAATTTGAGGCGCTGTATCTCAATTTCAAGTGCATGCGCTTCGTTTGCTTTCCTTTCGTATATCTCCATTTTCCCTTTTTTTTAATCTAAACTTTCTTTTTGGAGAGTCTAACATTTATGTATAGTTTTCTCCAACTGTCCAATTTGTTCTTAAATTTGCTGTTGCGTTTCAGCCTGGGTTGAAAGGAGTTGCAGCCTTTCCGACTCCATGCAATTGTTCGCCCTCCTTAACTGAACTCTCCTGGAAGGAGTCGGGCGTTCCTGCACAACTGGAGTGGACAATGGCGAGCGTTCAAGGGTCATATCGGCGACAGTAGGAGGTATATTCTCCACACCAAATGCTGGCCCACTTGGTGCAACTGGTTCCCTTAATTGAATAAGCTGGGCCACGCTCTCCTCCATTGCGCTCAGCGACTGCTCTTGCGACGGTGCAGCAACACTAAACAATTTAACTGCAGTGCCACACTCTCCCACAATTCTTTGGTTTTTAATTTATTGTTTCCAAATTGTGGCTTTCCTCTTCCTACTTCTGGAAACTTCTCCATTAACTCCACCACTTTTTCGAATTGTTTTTTTGTTGCAACTTTATTTTTTCTAAAAATTTATAAAAAATGTTAATTAAAATTAATTTAACAATAATTAAAATAGTTATTTTACCCGTTCTTCTTTTTTCTTTAATATTTTTTTGTATTTCACTGCACGAATGTTGAACTTCAACTGCTATTAAGCATTCGAAGTTTATTTATATACTAGTCAACCCGTCTTGTACAGTGTTGAAATCCGCAATAATAAAAAAAGTTGAAGTTCGATGATACTTCAACGGCAATTTTTTTGACGGATAGAGTTGAAGTTCGCAATACTGAATCCTTAAACTTCGACTGAAATGCAGTTGGGTTGAATACCGCAATAGGGGCATTAATCTCATTTGCTGTAGCTATACGCATTATTGTACCAAAATTTAAATTATATTTAATTATATGTTTGTTTAATTTTATTATTGAAAAAATTTGTTTACAAGTGGAGATGCTTCTATAATTTGCGCAAACTTATTTTTTAAAGGAATAGAGCAATGCAGATCTATTATAAATATATATGTACATAGCAGAGCTTTCCTAACTTAAATACTTTTCTTCCCATTCCACATTAAATGGATTAATTTTTATTTTTGGAATTTAGACACTGTTTTCACTTGCTAATAACATTTCGGCACATTCAAATTATAATAATTTCAGTCTCTGAACCACTGTTTCTTCAAACGCATGAAACAAATGAATCATATGAGAGCGCAATACTACTTTCTTCTACCGCCCGCTTACCGTAGAATTTCCAACGACTTGGGGTTTTCCCCGTAGGAATGACTCAGCTGATTGCTCTCTCATAACGAAGGGTTGCCAGTCCCGATATACTGTAGTAATTATAAAAATTGACTTCAATATATGAATATTATAAAAAGTACTACTCTCAATCAATAATGTCATACCGCGAAAATATATTTTTATTTAATGATTTCTTATATTTTTCAAAAAATATGTGTTCCCTTTATATAGTATTATTATTTTAATACATTTCCAGAGGCAACTTAGATATTTAAAATTTAACAAAACAATTATAGAAAAAACCTCTATTCTTTGAAAATTTTGATAAAACAACCAAATTGAAAATCATAAGGTGTTGTGAAGTTTTAAAATGCGCTGTTTTCTTATTAAATAAAATTATTTTAAGAAACAAATACAACTTATATAATTTTTTCCTAACAGTGATTCGAATTTCCCACCATTAAAAGGTAAATAAAAAAATATTAATGCAAAAGTCTAAAACCTGCAAATTATGTTTACTTCTTTTTGTTCAGACAAATGTACCATTCCGATATGAAGTAAACTTCCGCTCTTTAATTTGTGTACAATGTCAGTATTGCCGCAACCAGGAATAAAGGGATGTCCAACTTATTCCAGTGTGAGAGCGCTTCAAAATTAGCATTTTTTATAACACTTAACATTATGGCCAGAATGGACAAAATATTAATTTTTGGACATTTAAAATAAAGCACCCCACATTTAGTAAGAATAAAAATTACTATATAGTGGTTATTTAATATATAGAGAATCTATTTAAACCTTTTTATGGCATGTTTAAACAACTGACTTTTGACTTTTAAATACCTAATAAAAGGTTTTAAGCTTTTTAGCTCTTAATCAATAAATGTGTTTAATAATTTTGCATTGAAATTAATACTGTGATGCTTGACATTACAAAACCTTTCATTAAATACATTTAAATTTCATAAATTTATTTAATTTTCATTGTTTTACATTTTTTGAAAGTCCAAAAAATCTCTCAGTTTACATTATTTTTTTGGTAAGATATCAATCTCGTCATCGCTCGTTTCTAATTGCTAAACATCAAAACCTACTGAACTCGATAAGCCATCAAAGTTCAGTAGGTTTTCACGTTTAGAAACTGCTCTCTCACTTCTCTGCTGCTGGAGAAAATAGTTCGAGCTGCAGAACTGAATCGAGCAGGTACAATCTTTTATAAGAGTGTAAAGCTACTGGCGTACGCCGATGACAGTGATATCATCGGCCTCAACACCCGCTCCGTTAGTTCTGCTTTCTTCAGACTGGACAAGGAAGCAAAGCAAATGGGTCTGGCAGTGAACGAGGGCAAGACAAAATATCTCCTATCATCAAACAAACAGTTGTCGCACTCTCGACTTGGCTCTCACGTCAATGTTGACAATCATAACTTTGAAGTTGTAGATAATTTCGTCTATTTATTAACCAGTATTAAAACCACCAACAACGACAGCCTGGAAATCCAACGCAGGATTACTCCTGCCATCAGGTCCTACTTCGGACTGAGTAGACAATTGAGAAGCAAAGTCCTCTCTCGACAAACAAAAACCAAACTCTATAAGTCACTCATAATTCCCGTCGTCGTCGTTGGACGATGTCAACAACGCATGAGTCGAACTTAAGAGTTTTCGAGAGAAAGGTTCTGCGAAAGATTTACGGTCCTTTGCGCATTGGCCACGGCGAATATCGCATTCGATGGAACGATGAGCTGTACGAGATGTACGACGATATTGACACAGTTCAGCGAATTAAAAGACAGCGGCTTTGCTGGCTAGGTCATGTTATCCGGATGGATGAAAACACTCCAGCTCTGAAAGTATTCGACGCAGTACCCGCCGCGGGAAGCAGAGGAAGAGGAAGACCTCCACTCCGTTGGAAGGACCAAGTAGAGAAGGACCTGGCCTCGCTTGGAATATCCAATTGGCGCCATGTAGCGAAGAGAAGAAACGACAGGCGCGCTGTTGTTAACTCGGCTATAATCGCGTAAGTGGTGTCTACGCCAATTAAGAAGAAGAAGAATCGCGCTAATCACAAAAGAAGTGCCCGACGTAAGATTTTCTTACCTCCCTATATGAAATTGCGGAAAGAGTAGAGGAAAAATAGTCAGAACAAAAGAATTCAAAACGACCTCAATAGAAGCTTCAATAGACCCCAAGCAAGAAGACAGAAGCCAAAAGAAACTTTTTTAAGAAACAATCGGGCACATCCGAACAATACAAACAAACGTCATGCGAATTTCGTAGAGGAGGTCACAAGCTCAAATCGAGCGAGAAATGCAAAAAAATGAATATTAGCGATCGAAACAATTTCGTAAGAACGAAAAAATTATGTACCAACTGTTTGTCACATGCGCATACGCTTAAATATTACGAAAGCAAATTTAATTGCGTTTACTGCCATAAAAGACATCATTCAATGTTACATATAACAAATTATTTCAGCTCACCACCAAACAGCACAAACAAAATTGCCAAGAAGCACCATGCTGTTCAAAAGCGTTAAAAACCCAAAACGCCACATAGCGAAAATCACAGTAGGATACTATTACCCACAGCAGTTGCCTCCATCGAAAACCGAGGAGCACTGTTTAAACTCAGAGCCTTAATATACCAAGGATCAAAACGATCATTTATAGCGTCTAGGGCACAAAACAGGCTACAGTTTCCAACAAAACTAGCCAATTTTGAAATCACGAGAATGGGCGGAAGAGTTGAACTCAAACGAAACAAAGTCTGCCTCATTAATCTCTTTTTCCCTAAAGCGCATAAGCGCATACAACCAGAAGCTATTGTCTTATCGCAATTAACAAATATGCTACCCAGCTATCATATAAATAGCAAGCATTGGCAAAAGGTTTCACGCCTTAATCTAGCAGACCACTTAAGCAACAATTTCCTAACACACTCGCCTAAGGTCACTCTCGCACCTCTGCAATACAGCAGTTTCTAAGTATGGAAAGAAAACTACTTAAAAAGGGTGAACTTAAATCAGAGTATGATGGTGTGTTAGGAGAATACCTCCCTTTAGATCAAATTTAGGAAGTTAACCCAAGGGAGAAAATCGTCAACGGCAAATACTACTCCTTTTACCTGCCTCATCACGCAGTAGTGAAGCTGGACATAAAACAACAAAAGTAAGAGTTGTTTTTAATGCCTCAAAAACTACTAGTTCGGGGAATTCCCTTACTTATATCTTATTTACGGGACCCACACTCCAATCAGATTTAATTCTTCCGATATTAAATTGGCGTATATTCAAGTACATATTTAATGGGGACGTTGAAAAGATGTATCGGCAAATAGTCGTAAACAAAGACGCCCAAGGTTTTCAACGCAACATGTTCCTAAGATCCCCCACCAGTCTACTACACGACTTCAAATTAAAAGCAGTTACGTTTGGCGTTAACTGTGCGTCATATCAATTCGAACACTCCACGAATTGGCAGACAACACCAATTCCGAATTTCCTCTGGAAACCCCGGGTGTTAAAAAGTCAAACGTATGCAGACGATATACTGTCTGGAAGTCACACTCTTCCATAAGCTTACGAGGCCTTATCACAGGTAATAATAGCCCTCAAATTCGCAGGGTTTCCATTAAAAAAGATTACGGCAAATCATCTAAATATACTCAAAAATATTCCAAACGATAATTTGTTGCACACTAAATTCCTTATATTCGAAAAGGAAAGTACAACAAAAACACTAGGCATCCAATGGAATGCGATATCGGACCAGTTCTCATACTGGGCTAAGTCCATATCCACATTATCAGCCATAACAAGAAGACAGATTTTATCCTCGGTGGCAAAACTTTTCGACCCCACAGGAAGGCCTTCGCCAATTACGATACAAGAGAAAATCTTAATATAAGAATTATGGCTACATGGAACCGACTGGGACGAACAAGTGAAACCTCGTCGCTTAGAAAAATAGTCCCAGTTCGCAAACAATCTGAATGATGATCAGATGCAAATTCTACGATCGGTAAGCTATTCCCCCGAACACAAAGTCGAATTACACGGCTTCTGTGACGCCTTTGAAAAGGCATATTGTGCCACGATCAATGTGCGCACACAAAGTGACACCGAAATCATAAGCAACCTACTAGCAGCAAAAGCAAAAGTTGCGCCTCTAAAAACGACAAATCTACCACGACTTGAACTCTTTGGCGCATTACTACTTTCCAAATTAGTAGCCATGGTGCAAATTCATTTAAACATGACAAAATGTAAATTATATATGTGGTCCGATTCCGAAATTGTACTAGCCTTGTTAGAAAAGCCACCGTATACATGGAAGACGAATATTTCTAACCGAAAGTCTCTAATACTCGACATAGTGGGATCAGCCATTTGGCGTCACGTAGCCAGTGCTGACAACCGTGCCGATCTAGGTACAAGAGGTTGCAAGCCACTGCACCTTGCCATCACCACCCTCTGGTGGAAAGGCCCCCAATGGTTAATAGAATCTCCTGATTATTGGCCACAATCCCCCATGCGCAAAATTATCGCCCCAAAATATCGAAAACTCGCCACCTTTCACACATTATTGGATAATGCCGACATACCTGAACGATTTTCATCGTTTCCAAGAGCTCTCAGAGTAGTTGCTTACATGTTCAAATTTATCGAGGAACTCAAAAGTAAAGTCAAAAGATCACATAATTTCCCATGCAACACAGTGACGCACGTAGAGTTACAAAAGGCAAGGGTCGCACTAATAGCATATACACAAACGCGCTTCTTCAGCCGTGATATATCACTACTAAGAGAATTGAAGACGATTGATAAAAAGAGCTCACTCTTAGTTCTAAACCCATTTCTGGACACGAAAGGTCTGCTTAGTGCCAATGGTCGGCTTGCTAACTCAAGCTTATCATACAACCAACACCACCCCATAATAGTTCCCGAGAGGTAACCATTTGCCACATTGTTCCTCAATTACATCCCCATCTTAATGCTACACGCCGAACATTGCCTCTTGCAACATATGGTTCGCCAGGATTATTCTATCCCTCGTCTTAAGCCGCAAATCAAGAAGTGCATCTTCACGTGCAAGATTTGCACTATGCACAAACAGTATATGAGAACGCAGATTATTGCAGCTTTTTCGCCTGAACGCTGTAATTTCGCTCTACCTTTCGCCACAACAGATGTTGATTTTTCTGGGCCTTTTCACGTGAAGGTGTCCATGTTAAAGTCTCCCATTCTCATGGCTATGTGGCTGTCTTTGAATGTTTCACGACAAAGGCAGTACACCTTGAGCTATGTAGTAATCTGACGACGGAGGCTTTTCTCGCGACATTTGCTCGCTTCGTCGCTCGACGTGGCCACCCATCAAAAATCATGAGCGATAATGGCAAAGGATTCATTGAAGCTCAACGAGCCACAGAAAAGTATTTTGTGGATTTCCTAGAACAAGTGTCACCCGACATCGTACAAAAGTACGCCCTTCCAAGTATCAATTGGCATTTCGAATGGGTAACTGAAAATTACAAATTCATTTACGAAGAGTTCAAGACGTTATTAAATCGAATTGAAGCCGTTCTTAATTCACGGCCACTCACAGTACTCTCGTAAGACCCCTCAGATTTCACCTCCTTAACTACAGAGCATTTTCTAAAAAGAGCACCCATCCTGGCCATCCCTTAGCCCGGCGTGGAATCTCTACCATTATCGATGGGAAAAAATTAAAATTCTCCATTATGATTTCAGCCGTCGATAGAGGGTCGAGTATGTAAAGGATCTCCACAAAAGATACCGTTGGAAGACTCCGAAACAAGCGCCAAAATGGAACGCTAACCAGACGGCTCGTGAAGCTGTACTTTCTACCAACCACCGATGATCGCGAATCCGAAACCGCAAAAAACAAACCAATACAATGAAGTAATCAAATAAAAACAATAAAATGCGGTAAATACGCCAATGACAAACCGTTATAAAATAATAAATCGTCAAAAACTAACAAACCGTCGAATAATAACAAAGAAAACTAACATAAAATGGTTGACCAATACGTAGACCCATTCATGCCACATATCGTGGCACGATGGCCCATATCTAATTGTATGACAGATAATTAACAATCTTCTCTATACAGATTACCATGGATGTACCTGTACCTGCAACCGCGCCTGCAACGGTACTTGCACTCGCACCTCGTGGTGCCACAAGACCACCACCGACTACATCACAGACTTCGGAGACCTTCAGGTGCTCCATCTATCGACGTCCATATCGTCTGCACCATTGTGGCATATTTAGAGGTATGTGACCCTCGCAACGGTAGCAAGTTGAGCAAGCACAAGAGCATTGCCACAACTGCCTGTCGCAAACTCATAGGACTCCAGAGTGTGAGTCACGGCGGCTGTGCCGAATATGTCACAGGCCGCATCGTACCCTGCTACATCGCAGCTCGTCACGCGAAGTGAAATTGTGTAACACACATTCTTCTATTGTCCGAAATATTATCATGAGATGCAACACTTAAAAAATGCGTTCGGTGTAGACCCAACTCTATATAACATGGTAAACCAAATAGTCGAATCAGTAGAGAAGTTGAAAGCTGCTAGCGAAGTTTCAGCCAGGGTTATAAAATCCCAACGAGCCAGCGAACAGTGGCGGAGAAGAGAGCTGTTAAATGTAACGAGCAACCACAACTCAAACACACCAACATTGAGGTGACGGGTGACGAACAATTTACGAGGGGGGTTATCAGGCCAACAGAGGTGGGCCAAGTAAACGCAACTTGTAACTGAATGCATTTTGACTATCACGTACGCATGAGTGTCACTCAACCATTCACCCGACTTAATACTTGGCATTGGTACCGGGGGAACGGTACAGGACGGTAGAAGGTTTAGTTCGGATTAAAGTTACACACTGGCATGGGGTCCAGGCTTCCGATGATTCCTCCTCGTAAAAAAAAAAAAAAACAAAACGACCACAACTCTGCACAACCCAACAATAAAAACGGACTGCCCGACAACCAGATGCCTCTTTTTTTGCGTGAATCTCGAACGGACATACAGCTTCCGTCGCAGCATCATCCCGCTTTTGGGATAAAAGGAAAAATTAGTTTTTTTTGTCACGGCTTTTCTAAATACCGTCGGACAAATTAAAGTCAAAACTTATTAAAAAAAATTGAATTTGTAAAGCAAAGAGTTCCTTAATGTCAACGTCGACGTTTTTCTGCGATATTTTGTTTTTGGAGTATCCCTTAACAATGTCCATTAGTAATCAGCAAGCAAACTGGCACTCCATTTGCCTTGGTGGAACCGTCCCCATGTTCCTAACTTTCGGCCCCTTAATTTTCATGGAAAAAATTGATATTCATTCATAACTCATATTCCAGAAAGTTAATTTTTAAAGACATGTTGCAACCTTTTTTTTGGCAGTAAGTAGTTCAGTCACAAGTTCTTTGTAATTTTACATTTCCAGGAACATTTTTAACAAAGCTTTTAAAGGCACTCCAGGCTGGTATTTCACCTTAATTGAGCATTTCCTCAAATGTTGCATCTTTCATTAGTTCTCTTCCACAAATATGCTGTCCTTAATTTTTGCTTCACTGACTTTTAAAAATTTTTATTTCAGATACGAGGGTTCTTCTACCATTTCTGTCCATTACCTTAACAAAATTCTTAATTGAGCCCAATTTAATAAGCAAAGGTGCTAGTAATACCTTTTTGGGATCAACTCAAGGTTCACTGGTAACGTATTTTTGTCCCGGAGTGAGTGCCTGACGTACTGGCTACTGCTTCTGTATATAATGACAGTTTCTCGCACGATTATCCCATTCGCAAAGGAAGCAAAAATATTTCGTATATCCTAGTTGCATTCCAAGAAGAAGGGCTATTAATTTTAGGTCTCCACATATTGGCCAACGATACTCTTGGTAACGGCTGTGCTCTAAAAGAATTCTCATAGTGCGTTAAACAAATGGTTAACTTCTGAACAATATACTGGACCCCCTTCATGAAGAAAGCAATTTGTGAGATTTTTCTGTAAAAAGTGATATTAACATCACTTTGGAAAATGTTCCAACCATTTAGTCTGGATGCTAAAAGTTCCGACTGCGATTTTCAAAGTGTTAGATCTCGAATTAAGCCATTAAGTTCACCCTGTCAAATTAGATGTGGCACTGTTGAACATCCTAGTAAATCAAATAAAGGATCGGTTCATATTTCCTTTGCGGTTTCTGTAACATCACTTGAAGAACTAGTCGATTCTAGTTCTTCATCGAGACTGGCATCGAGACTCCAGATCCTGGTACTTTTGGAATAAGAAGTTGTTCACTGTGTTTGACAGGTCTTAAAGCTGCTGGTATATTACAGTACTTAACCGTATGTTTACAAGGTACTTTCCAAAGTAAACAGGACTTTTTGAATCTAGCGCCCCCTTGTGCATCTATGTATATGTCGACTAGTGCGTTAGAATCTGCTTCTTTATCGATTGACCAGTGAGAATTTCATGACATCTCATAGATTGGAAGTACAGTAATATATCGATAGATCGGACACCCTTGATGTTGGGGGTCGTCCGGATAACGGGGATGTCCGGATTATGGATATTTTTTTTAATGCTTATTTGCGGGAAAGAAATTTGACACAATTAACATACATTTTTAATTCAAATTCAGTTTTTATTAAAATTTTATGTAAACATGGATACTTTTAATTGTTATACATTAAATAAAATTTTATGTAAACATGGATACTTTTAATTGTTATGCATTTGAAAAAAAGTATCAATTTTGGTCTGTTTAGAGTTTTCTCTAAACATTTTATCTGCAGTTTCCTTTAACCGTTTGATAGTTAAAATGTCCATATCCGAAGCGTCAATTTGTTCTCAGTGGGCAGAAAAACGCTTTGGAAAAAATACTTTTTGCTTCACTACTACTGTTTTTATTTTCCACTTCAACTATGCTATAGTCAGAGTCAGAACCATTTTCCTCAATATTATCGTTTTCTAACACAGACTGCACAATTTCCCGATCAGAAAAATCGTATTCGAATTCATCTCTTCCAGGGGCCCAGTCATTTATGGTTTGAGTATCAACTTGAGCGTCTAGATTTATTGAAGCGATGATGGTATGAATTTCATTCATGTCTGAATTAGCGGCTGTAAGTTGAGCCAGAGTTATCAAATCTTCCTCCACCCATTCTTGTCGGTCACTACACAATATATGGTTCCAATTGCGTACAATATTCTGCTGTGAAATACCTAACAACGCATTGTTTAAAAGTGTGACGCGATTTCGTAGCGTAAAGTTTTTAATGCAATTCCAATATCTGTATTATCAATTAGAAGATAATTCAAAAGTTGTTTTCTGTAAGACACTTTAACATTTTGAATTAAATTTTGATCTAAAGGCTGTATGATTGCTGTGCAATTAGGTGGAAGAAAGACAATTCGAAAATTAGTGTCTATGTCAATATCTTCTGACCTTGGGTGGCATGGAGCATTGTCGATTAGTAAAATAGCTTTTAATGGTCTATTATTGTCTTGCAAAAATTTTTTTTACATCCGGTATAAAATATTGCCTGTACCATTCAGTAAATAAGAAATTTGACATACAACCTTTTTTAGTTGCTTTATAAGTTACAGGCAAATTGCAATTTTTAAATGGTCGTGGATTAGTTGATTTTCCTATTACCAAAAGGGGTAGCTTATGTGTGCCAGATGCATTGCAACTAGGCATACAAGTTACGCGATCCTTTTTTCGACCAGATGCAGATTTTTCTTGCGAGTGCGCCAATGTATTTGCAGGAATAACTTTCCAAAAGGCTGCCGATTCATCTGCATTATAAATCTGGTCATGGTCTAGGTTCACTTCTTCTATAATAGGTTTTAATTTTTGCCTGAATGGTTCCACTGCAGAAACATCACTGCTTACTTTTTCACTACAAATTTTTAATTTCCTAATGCCATGTCGTGCTTTAAAATTTGAAATCCACCCCAAACTTGCCCCAAAATCATTTTTGCCAGTTATTTGATTATAGAAATATTTTGCTTTGTGTTGAGTCATTTCGGTTGATATAGGAATATTCTGGTTTCTCTGTTGAACAAACCAAGTCATTAAGGCCTTCTCCATATCCGGATGTTCTCCTAGTCTCATGGTCTGCTTTTTTCTGAGAAATACCACTAAGTTATTAAATTTGGAAACGAAAATTGGTTCCACTTTAACTAATCAGGTTTCTGCACGCAGTTGGACGCATACTTTCTGATAGCATCACGTTTCTTTTTTATGTCATATACAGTAGATTTTGTTGCCCGAAATTGTTCTGCAACCGATCTAATTGATTTTCCTTTATCAAGGCGATCTAATATTTGACATTTTTTCTGAATAGATAGGGTTTTATGAGCTCTTTTATTTATTTGTCTGCCGCTCATTTTAATAACAAAGAAATTCAATGCAAGCCCAGTTACTGTGCCACTTCACGAACTATGAATAAACAAACGGTGTACCGCCGTGTAGAGAATAATATCATTATTGCAATAAATACACCATAATTGGCAATACATTAAGTACGTATGTACTACATATATACACACATTTTTTCGTTAAAGTACCGATATTCTTCGAACTGCTGCAGCAAAAACTCACAACGCAAAGTAAAAATCATAATATTAAGGCGAAAAGAGAAACAAAAGTCTTCATTTTTTGTAGCGTCCGGATTAAAGAGTAAAAAATATAAAACTGTCCGGATTATAGCAATGTCCGGATTATAGAGGTGTCCGGACTAAAGAGTATCCGGTCTATCGATATACTACTGTAAGTTATTGCGTTTTAAATGTTAGTATGTTTGTGTTATCGGTGCGAAAATGAACTTCGAACAAAGTGCCAACAGTAAATTCTGTTTTAAAATTGGTAAAACTTTTACCGAAACGTTTCAATTGATGAAACAAGTTTATGGCGATGATTGCCTATCCCGTATCAGAGTACGAGAGTAGTTTCAACGTTTTCAAAGTGGTCGTGAGGACATTAATGACGATTAACATGTGGGCCTATCAAAATCCGTGACCACCGGAAATTCCATCGAAACTGTGCGTGAATTCATCAAAAATCAGCCGAAATCATCATTGAAATTCATGGAAATGGAATTGAACATCTCCAAAACATCAATTTATCGCATTTTGACCGAATATTTGGGCTTACGAAGAGTGTGTGCTCGGTTTGTTCCGCACAAATGGACTGACGATCAAAAATTGGTCTCATCGATCGACGCTTGTGACCAATTATTTGACCAAAAATCAAATTTTAACCATTAACCTCTCCCCGTATTCACCTGATATGGCACAGTGCGACTTCTTCCTTCCCGGAAAAATGCATTTGTCCATGAAAGGAGAGCGTTATGCAGACGTAGAGTCCATCCAAATGGCTTCCTCCGGCATACTGGCGGCCATACCAGCCAACGAGCTAAAACACTCATACAACATGCTTTTGGATCATGCAAAAAGTTGTATTGAAGCAGAAGGAGACTATTTTGAATAAAATAAATTGATTTTGCCGATGAAACCATTTGTTCTTTTGTGTTTTTGGTTTTTTTTTATTAAGTTTAGTTTACTTTGGAACGCTCCTTGTAGACTCCGGTTCAATACTTTTAATATTCCTGAAGTAAAAATAGCAGTCTGTAACATTGCCTTTAGGTTCTCTTCACATCATTGACACTGCAAAGGGCATTTAAAGATTTCAACCTTTTAACCAAGCTCTTAACAATGTTATACAAGCTTTATAACAAATATGAGGGGCCCATGCTCTGTCTTGATCCCCAACTTTAACACCAAAATACAGTTCGTAAAGGTTTAGCACAAACTTACTCCGTTACGTTTTTGCGATTTAAAAGTTAGATCTCTGCACTCATAACAAAAACTGTTGGCACTATTTACGCACTGCCTAGGCATTGTACCTAAAAATCTCAAACAAAGTAATTTCCAAAAGATAAAATAATGTGAACTCAAAAACGTTTTGCTATCCAAACAAACAACACGTAACCGATTCGGACACCGTTGGTCTACTGATAAATTTTATAAAATAAAATGATCGTAAAATACGCTGTATACTTCAAACAAGCAGGTAGGTGGTCTAAACCGGATGAATCACATGAAAATATGAGATGATGCAATATAACAAAAGTTTGTGTATGTATTGTAAAATGTAAAGCCGCAGGTTGCAGAATATCTGTGGGTGATAGAGAAATTCTGTGCGACATATTATTTAAGAACAAAAAAAGGTAAAATTTGACAAAAAGAAGTTACACAAATTTATACTATATAGTACGTATATACATACATAAAACTTATAAAAAAGATGCAGTACAAACACAAAACTAAAAGTAAGGGAGGGTTAAGTTCGGGTGCACCTGAATATTTTAATATCTTACAACTTGCAAAAATCGAAGCCAGGGAAATACTTTAAGGTGTAAAACATTTCATATATAGTACAGTAAAGTGAATCGGATGTTCGAAAACCCTAACATAAGTTTTATGAAAGCTAGCTCGAAATTTCGCTCAAATTTATCTATTTTAGGCACAAAGATACACTGTTATGAGTAAAACACGCTCCCTTATTTTCACTGGGATAACTCACTTATTGGCCGATACATGCGGCACAAAGTTACACCGAAAAATTACACCGAAGTTAAATTAAGTATGGGGGGGCTAAGGGAAGTAAAGGCCTGATTCAACCCATTTTTGACATATAGACATACCATTATAAGAGAAGGATTGTCCCTCAATTTCAGTTATGTATTACACATTGACCGACATGTGCGATCAAAAGTCAACTGTAGGTACTGGTCTCTAAATTTTCGGTACTTAGGGGCTTAAACAATTTTTATTGGATTTCAAAAATTTTTGGTCATAAAGAAGCACACACCAAAGACATTATTCCTGCAAAGTTTTATCCCGTTATATTTATTCCTTCTTGACTTGTGTACTGGAAACTGAACGAATCAACTAGATCTTAAAATTGTGTTATGTAACAAGTAGGCGTGGTTGTAGTCCGATTTCGGCCATTTTCACACTGTGACATAGAAATGTAAGGATAATGACTCGTATTAAATTTTGTCATAATCGGTTGGTCTGGTCCTGAGATATGGGATTTTACCAACAAGTAGGCGATGCCACGCCCATTGTCCAATTTTCACACCGGCTTCCATACATGTAGCTCTCTCATACCATCTCAGTAGTAAAATTTAATGTTTTTAGCGTATTTAGTTATTGATTTATCGCGCTTTAAGTAGTTGTTAACAGTACTGTTATATGGGGAGTGGGTGGGGATATCGTCCGATTTCATTAATTTTCACAGTGTCGGTACAAGTTCTAATAAAATATGTACTCAATAAATTTGGTCCCTGTAGCTTTAACGGTTTGTGCATTAAACTTTTTAAAAAGGCGAGGCCAATACCACTTTTTCAGAAAATTTTGCCCAAATGTGTTTTTTGCATATATCTATCTCGTTTAGTTTTAGGTGATACGTGCATGCATTTAGTGAACAAAACTATAATACTCTGTAAAAACTAGTTGCAGGAGTATGAAAATAGTCATAGACAAAGACAATCAAAACTTTAACGAATTATTTACAGAAAATCTCCCACTAGTTTACTGAGCGACTTTAAGGGGGTATTCTAGTCTAGAAATCAAATTTTGGGCAGTTTTTTGAATTTTATTTAAAAAAAAAAACCAAAAAATATTTTTATTATCTATTTTTTTATGGTGTTTTTATTGATATCTTAAGAATACAGAAAAAAATTTACAAAAAAAAATATTAAAAATTAATGTAATTAGAGGGGGCGGGGGGGTTGTGAGAGACAGATGTAAAACAAAACTGGCGCATCCTGGTGACATTGATCCTGACTCTCCTGGTGGTCTGAACAAAAAAAATCTTAATCCGTAAGGATGCTGTTATAGTCCCTATCTCAGGGAACACGAAATATTTTTTTTTTTTTGAAAAATGGTGACTGGCTGAAAATAAAAATCATTGTTTCCGCTATTTTTTTTGAAATTCCTGAATTTTCTTAAAATATTAAAAATAAAAATTTTAACACGATGCTGGTAGGAACGATAAAGGATTATATAAAGAAGTTTCACACAAAATTTCAAGTAAATCGGTTGTATAGAACTTGAGATAATGCCAGTACCGTGTGGAAAAACGTAGTTTCGAGAAAAACGCGTTTAAAAAAGTGAATACGGCCGAACCGGCATAGGTACTGCGTCACTAAAGTAACTGTAGCTCTTAAAATAATTTTAATTTTTAAAAATTCTTTGGAGGATATGTTCTTAAGGGTATAAACTTTAAATATAAAAAATTGAGTTTTTCAAAATTCTAGAGTAGAATACTCCCTTAAGTTAAAAACAGTTACCTTTTTCATCAACATTCCATACTTAAACAACCGAACACTGCACGAGTTCACAGAAAACTTAAACGTATGTAGACGCTATTTTGTCTTGAAGTCACAGTATTCCACAAACATGCGAATCCTTATCACAGGTTATAGCAGCTCTCAAAACCGCTGCGTTTCCATTAAAAAAGATTAGCACAAATTACCCTGATATATGTAGTAAAATATATACCGAAAGAAATTTGGTGGAAACTATTAGTCCTAAGCTTTCCTTGACTTGAGCTCTGTGCGCTCTACTACTCGCAAAGTTAGCATCGCCTAATGCAGAGTATAGTCCGCCAAGAGTATATATTCTCCGTCTTAAGCTGACACTGAGCGACATTTGACTACACCAATGCGATCCACTTATGAAGTCACCACTCACTAATACACACCAACATACACCGCACATGCAGACATACCTGCCAGCAACGGCAAACCACTTTTCTCAAATATTTCAATACAACTACACATTTTTTTCTTTCTGCACTTACACCAACGTACGTGTTCGGGCTATTTTTTTTAACCTAGGTTCGATGAAAAACGTTATTTCATTTCTTGATTTATTTGAATGAGTGCGAATGAGAAAACATAATTGTAAATAGTGCCAAAAGAAAATCCTAAAAAGAGTAATACAAAAACAATTGAAAGATGCATGTCATGCGTGCTCGTACCATCGTAACGGCGGAGGCTTGCACAACAAGAGGGTAAGTAAGTGAATTATATGTGATTTCTTTAAAAACAATTTGCAAATAATTAATTACTAATACGCGAAAATAAATAAAATACATATTTGTATATATGAACGCACATATGTATGTCTTTTATGCGTTTATGGCGGCCTGCACAATCCAATGTATTTAATATGTAAAAACAAATGTTTGTTTTATATATTAAATGATCAGATAATATTAATCATTTATTTCAGATATTATTATCATTTTTATTTAAATAATCTTTCTTTTTAGATTTTATCACTATTTTTATTTAATCCCTTCTATCAGATGCTGTTATAATTTTTATTTACTTAATTTTTTCTTTCAGATAATATTTCATTTTATATAATTAATCTATCTTCTCCTTTTAGATATTACGAATTCAATTTAATTTTTCTATATTTTCAGGCATTAATAATGTTTTTCGTTAATAAATCTTTTTTCAGATGTTAAGTATTTTTTTAAATTAAATATATTTTCATTTACAGAACATTAGCGTTAAGTTATTTAATTATAATAAATTTTATGTAAATATGTTTGAAAAAAAAAATTAATAATTTCAATATTAAAAAGTTTTGTTTGAAATTTTAAAAGTAGGAATTAAAAAATGCAAGCCTTCATCAGCTGACGATTAGGGTAACTAGAGCAGCTCAGCTATATTTTTACATATATAATTTATGTGCTGCATGAGCGCAACAAAGATGTATGATCACATGTTTACGTACGTGTGAGCGGAAAAGTAGTTAGAATTTTCACCCGGGCTATGGCGGGCTCACAACTTTGTTTTAGGGCTTCAAAACCTACTGTTTCACTTGTTTTTTTAGCACTCTTGGCTGGCAGGGTTCACACCTATACACACAGGATGCTGCCCACCACAACTCTGCACTACGCAACAATCAAAACCGACCATTCGAGAGCCGGATCTCGAACTGGCAACACAGCTTTCGTCACAGTATCACCCTGTTTTTCGCATAGAAAGTATAATTAAAATGTTTTCGTCATTACTTTTCTAAATACCGACGGACAATTTAAAGTCAAAAATTATAAAAAAGATTGAAAATTCGGTCTTTTTTTTATAATTTTTTAAGATTCAGTTCGTGGTAAATTTACATATAAATGCACATACTAAAACATAAAGTTTCTGGACGATAAATAAATATTTATTTATGAATTCGTGATGCTGATATTGTGTGCGTGTGATGTGGAATGTGATGAGTTGGTGTGTGTGGGATGAAATGATGACGTGTGGAGTTCGTGTGTGGGCGATGAAAAGATGATGTGTTGAGTATGGTGTGTATGTGTGGGGTGTAGATGTATTATATTAAGAGGGGGGTCAGGTGCTCATTTAGCCATCCCGGCCCCCCTAAACGACTGTTTAGCCTAAAGGGCGCTGCAGCTGTTGCAGCGTTGCCACAACGCTGCTCAGATCCGTAGCTCGACGAGATGGTGACCCAGGCTGTCGACGCCGCAGTGATGTTCCGCTCCGCTGGGGTGCGGCACGAGCTGAGGGTTGGAATCGGTGTATGCGGCCGCGATGGATGGGTGGCCGATTCACCTCGCGTGACGAGCTGCGGTGTAGCAGCGTGTGGTGCGGCCGGTGGCACATTTGGAACAACCCACGTGACTCACACTCGGTAGTTGCATGCGTGTGCGACAGGCAGTTGATGCAATGCCCGTGGGCCTGAGCAACTTGCTGCCGTTGCAAAGGCCGCATACACCTAAATATTCCACAATGGTAGAGACGATAAGGGCGTCGACAGATGGGACACCTTATCCGACGGGTCTCCGAAGTCTGTGTTGGGTTTGGTGGTGGTCGCGTGCCACCACGAGGTGCGGAGGGTAGGACCGCTGCAGGCGCGGTTGCCGGTACAAGTGCCGGCGTTGTTGCTGGTGCGGTTGCCGGTGCAGCGGCTGATGCTGTTGCAACTATCGTCCGGGGCGCTGGAGTAGGCCCGTTGCGTGGCACATTCGTAGCCGCGCGAGCGGTTGACGTATTTGCGGCTGGCGTATCTATATGCATGGTAATCTGTATAGAGAAGATTATTGATTATAAATTTCTATCAGGTAAGCAAACATGGTGAACGTGCCACGATATGTGGCATGAGCGTGTCGTCATATTGATCGACAATTTTTTGTCTAAGATTCTTGGTTATTTTATACGGCGTCTTAATTCGAACGGTTTGTTATTTTTGACGGTCGATATTGGCGTATTTCTCGTATTACTGTTAAATTTTGTGATTTTATTATATCGCGATATTATCGGGTTGGTTTTTTCGTTTTTCGGATTCGCGGTCGTCGATAAAAAGCACGGCTTCACGAGCGGTCTGGTTAATGTTCCGTTTTGGGTACGGAGATCCACGACCCGGATGTGACCGTCGGAGCCATAATGAAGCTTTTCTATGCGGCCAAGCCGCCACTCGGTAGGGGGTAGACAATCATCGTGAATGAGGACGCAGCCTCCAAGTTCAGGCGCTTGTTCAGGAGTCTTCCAACGATATCTTTTGTGGAGATCCTTTATGTATTCGTCCTTCCATCGGCGGCTGAAATCATGATGGAGAATTTTAATTCGTTCCCATCGATTTAATAGGGATAGCGACTCCACGCCTGGCTCAGGAATGGCCAGGATGGGTGCTCCTTTTAGAAAATGCCCTGGAGTTAAGGCGGTGAAGTCTGAGGGGTCTTGTGATAGTAGCATGAGTGCCCGTGAATTGAGAACGGCTTCAATTCGATTTAATAACGTCGTGAACTCTTCGTAATTGAATTTATAATTTCCAGCTACCCGTTTGAAATGGGATTTGAAGCTTTTCACAGCTGATTCCCATAAACTGCCCATATGAGGAGCGCTTGGGGGTATGAATTGCCAATTGATACCTTGAGGGGCGTACTTTTGTACGATGTCGGGTGACACTTGTTTTAAAAAATCCACAAAGTGCTTTTCTGTGGCTCGTTGAGCTCCAATAAAGGTTTTGCCATTATCGCTCATGATTTTTGAAGGGTAGCCACGTCGAGCGACGAAGCGAGCAAATGCCGCGAGAAAAGCCTCCGTCGTCAGATTACTACACAGCTCAAGGTGTACTGCCTTTGTCGTGAAACATACAAAGGCAGCCACATAGCCTTTCATGAGAGTGGGAGACCTTAACAAGGACGCCTTTACCTGGAAAGGCCCAGCAAAATCAACACCTGTTGTTGTGAAAGGCAGAGCGAAATTGCAGGTGGAAGTGCTGCCATAATCTGCGTTCGCATCTTCTGCTTGTGCATAGTGCAAATCTTGCACGTGAAGATGCACTTCTTGATTTGCGGATTAAGACGGGGGATGTAATACTCCTGTCGTACCATCTGTTGCATGAGGCGATGTTCGGCGTGCATCATTAAGATGTGGATGTAGTGGAGGAACAGTGTGGCAAATGGTGACCTCTCTGAGATTATTATGGGATGGCGTTCGTTGTATGTTAGGCTCCAATTAGCAAGCCGACCATTGTCACGAAGCAAACCTTTTGTGTCCAGAAATGGGTTTAGGACTAAGAGTGAGCTCTTTTTATCAATCGGCTTCGATTCTCTTAGTAGTGATATATCGCGGCTGAAATAGCGCGCTTGTGTATATGTTATTAGTGCGACCTTTGCCTTTTGTAACTCTAGGTGCGTCACTGTGTTGCATGGGAAATCATGTGATCCCTTAACTTTGCTTTTGAGTTGTTCTATGATTTTGAACATGTAAGCGATTACTCTGAGCGCTTTTGGAAACGAGGAAATCGTTCAAGGATGTCGGCATCATCCAATAATGTGTGAAAGGTGGCGATTTTTCGACCTTCCGGTGCAATAGTGTTGCGCATGGGGGACTGTGGCCAAGAATCAGGAGATTCTATCAACCATCGGGGGCCACTCCACCAGAGGGTGGAAGTGGCAAGGTGCAGTGGCTTGCACCCTCTTGTACCTAGATCGGCAGGATTGTCAGCACTGGCTGCGTGACGCCAAGTGGCTGATCCCACTAGGTCAAGTATTTGAGACGTTCGGTTAGAAATATACGTCTTCCATGCATGTGGTGGTTTTTCCAACCGGGCTAGTACAATTTCGGAATCGGACCACATATAGAGATTGCATTTTGTCATGTTTAAATAAATTTGCACCATGGCTACTAATTTGGAAAGTAGTAGTGCGTCACATAACTCAAGTCGTGGGAGACTTATAGTTTTTAAAGGTGCCACCTTTGCGTTTGCTACTAATAAGTGGCTTGTGGTCGTGGTGTGACTTTGTGTGCGCACATAGATCGTGGCACAATATGCCTTTTCAAAGGCGTCACAGAAGCCGTGTAATTCGACTTTGTGTTCGGGGGAGTAGTTTATCCATCGTGGAATTTGTATCTGAGAAATATCACTCAGATTGTTTGCGAACTGGGACCATTTTTCTAAGCGAAGCGGTTTCACTTGTTTGTCCCATTCGGTTCCATCTAGCCATAATTCTTGTATTAAGATTTTCGCTTGGGTCATAATTGGCGAAAGCCATCCTGCGGGATCGAAAAGTTTTGCCACCGAGGATAAAATCTGTCTTTTCGTTATGGCTTATAATGCGGATATAGACTCTGTCGTGTATGAGAACTGGTCCGATATCGCATTCCCTTGGATGCCTAATGTTTTTGTTGTACTGTCCTTTTCGAAAATAAGGAAATTAGTGTCCAACAAATTTTCTTTTGGTATATTTTTTAATATACTTAAGTGATTCGCCGTAATCTTTTTTAATGGAAACCCTGCGGATGTGGGGGCTTGGATTACTTGTGATAATGATTCGTATGCTTGTGGAAGACTGTGACTTCCAGACAGAATATCGTCTACATACGTTTGTGTTTTTAAAACCTGGGTCGCCAGAGGAAATTCTGACTTGGTGTTTTCTGCCAATTCGTGGAGCGTTCAAATGGCTAAATATGGGGCACAGTTTACGCCAAAGGTAACTGTTTTTAATTTAAAGTCGCGCAAGGGACTGGTGGGGATCTTCGGAACATAATTCGTTGAAAATCTTGGTCGTCTTTATGTACGCCTATTTGCCGATACATTTTTTCAACGTCCCCATTGAATACGCATTTGTATATACGCCAGTTTAGAATAAGCAGCATTAAATCAGGTTGGAGCGTGGGTCCCGTAAACAGGATATCGTTTAGGGAATTCCCCGAGCTAGTGGATTTTGAGGCGTTGAAAACAACTCTTACTTTAATTGTTTTTTTTTATCTGGTTTTACTACTGCATGATGTGGCAATTAAAAGGAGTAGTATTTGCCGTTGACGATTTTCTCCCCAGGGTTTACTTCCTCCATATGATCTAAATGGAGGTATTCTTCTAACACACCATCATATTCAGATTTGAGTTCGCCTTTTTTAAGTAGGTTTCTTTCCATACTTAGAAACTGCTGTATTGCAGAGGTGCGAGAGTGACCTAAGGCGAGTGTTTTAGGAAATTGTTGCTTAAGTGGTAGTCGTACGACGTACCGACCATTTTCTGATCTAGTAGTTGTGGCTTTATAAAAATCTGACTGATATGGGGGGGAGTTTTTCTAGTTCCCAAAATTTTCTCAATTGTGAATTGAGGTACTCATTTGAGACTTCCTCAACTTGAGTTGTTAATGTTGTAACTGGTTCCGCAACTAGTCCGCTTAGGACCCATCCGAAAATGGTATTTTGCGCCAGAAGTGTTTTGGTTATTTTCTCAATACCTTCAAGAATAATGAGTGGTATGAGATCGCTGCCTAATAGTAGATCTATTTGACCGGGGGTGTTGCAGTTTGGGTCTGCTAGCTTTAGGAGTGAAACCTTTTGCCAATGCTTGCTATTTATATGAGAGCTTGGTAGCATGTTGGTTAATTGCGGTAAGACAATAGCTTCTGCTTGTATGCGCTTATCCGCTTTGGGGGAAAAGAGGGTAATGGGGCAGATTTTATTTGAGTTTTGAAAAACTCTTCCGCCCATTCCCGTGATTTCAAAGTTGGCCAGTTTTGTTGGTAACTGTAGCCTGTTTTGTGCCCTAGACGCTATAAATGATCGTTGTGATCCTTGGTCTATTAAGGCTCTAAGTTAAACAGTTCTCCTCGGAGCTCGATGGAGACAACTGCTGTGGGTAATAGTACCCTACTGTGATTTTCGCTATGTAGCGATTGGGTTTTTAACGCCTTTGAGCAGCATGGTGCTTCTTGGCAGTTTTCAGAATTTGTTGTGGCAACTAATCCTGTTGCTCGTTTCACGTTCGCATTGTTCGGGGGTGAGCTGGAAAAATTTGTTATATGTAACATTGAATGATGTCTTTTATGGCAGTAAACGCAATTGAATTTGCTTTCGCAATCTTTAAGCGTATGCGCATGTGACAGACAGTTGGTACATAATTTTTTCGTTCTTACGAAATTGTTTCGATCACTATTAATTTTTTTGAATTTTTCGCATAATTTTAGTTTGTGACCTCCTCTACAAAGTTCGCATGACGTTTGCTTATATTGTTCGGAAGAGAACGATTGATTTTTAAAAAAGTTTCTATTTGAATTATTGTGACTACTTGCTTGGGGTCTATTAAAGCTTTTATTGAGGTCATTTTGAACGTTTTTCGTTCTTACTAGCTTCTTATCTTTCCTTTCTGCAATTTCGTATTGGGTAGTAAGAAATTCTTTCATTTGCTTCCACGTTGGGCACCTTCTTCGCGATGAGAGCGATTGCTCCCACAAAAGTAACGATTTTTCTGGTAATGCAGATGTGCATATATTTACCAGAATGGGGTCCCAATTATCTGTGGGAATATTTTGGGTCGATAAAATCGACAAACAATTGGAAACAGTGGATTGAAGTCTGATGAATTCTTCACTGGTTTCCTTTTGAATTTTTGGCAAGTTCATTAAAATTGTTATTTGCTTATCGACCAATATTCTCTCGTTTTCATAACGTGCTTTTAGAGCTTTCCAAGCACAATTAAAATTTTCGTCATTAAGAGCGAATTGTTTTACTATTACGCCTGCCTGACCTTTGGTTTTGTATCGAAGGTGATACAATTTCTGCGCTTGTGATAATTTAGGATGGTCTAGGCAGTGTTCATACTTGGTGTATGACGAGGATTTAAAATTTTCGGGTAGATCTGAGTCGTCAGCTCCTACGATTGCGTCATATGCCGCTTGGAGACGTGTCCAGAAATTGTCTAAATTATCTTTTTTGATTTCTAAGACCGATTCAGAATTGTCTTGAATCGGTGAAGATGAAAATCGAGTGCAGTATCGTATCAAACTGTCACTCTCAGCAATGAATTTTGTATAAGAAATATCTTTACCCCTCTTTAGTTTTGTGGCACCTTGCTTTGAGCTTGTAGCTTCAGCAGGTGTACATGGGCTATTTTCTTCTAAAACCATTTTTGGAACTTTTAGTGATTCTATTGCTTTAAATTCTTTTGAATCTGAGCTCATTTAGAATATGTTTTGAAATAATTTAAAATGTCTAAGCGTACTAGACTAGTAGATGCACAGAAATAGTTTTGTATATAATATCGAAAAGAAAGCTCTTTTGTATGCAAGAGTTTCCAAGAGAATTAATAAACCCAATGGCTTTTTGATAGCCAAACTTTCAAAATGTTTTTGTATAGATGTATGTATATGTACTTATATGTTTGGACGCGAACTCTTTACTTAAATAAGAGTTTTGAACGAAATGTTTAGACGTGAACTCTTTTATATAAATAAGAGTTTTCCAAATCACGTAAAGAATATCGCTTAAAATTTGATTTTGTTATTTATTATAGACCGGAAATTTTTTATATGTTTATTTTTCTATGTATATTTGTTTTATATATATTTTATGTCCAAATTTCCTATAGGGTATACCTATAAGTGGAACTTTTATTTATTATGTGCTAATGAGCGCTCGTTTTAGAGATCACTGCACTTTGTACATATGCATGTATGTACATATGTATTACGCTTTGGTTTTTTACACAATCCTGCTTGTTTTTGTTGCTCAAAAATCAAGGGGTATTGCGGGAATATGCCAATGTGGTCTTTGAATATATTTTATACGCAATCCTGCTTGGTTTTGTTAGACAAAACCAAGGGGTATCGCGGAATATATGCCAATGTGGACTTTGAAGCAGTGCGTATCTACATATGCGACAATACACTTACATATGTACTAATTCATATGTACTAATATTGTGTTTTATATAAAAATCCTTTTTATTATTTTTATTGTTGTATAATTTGTACCCAATGTCGATTGGGTAATTCTTCCAGTAAATTTTTCCGAAAATTTTGTATAAAATTATGTATGCGCCCGTAAGTATAATATATATATGCGTATATATAGTATGTATGTATATATGTTCGCGGTACGAATAAGCCACGAAAAGAGAATTAATCAACCGCAGGTAATTTTCTCAAATTCACGTGTTTGTTAGTTTTCAATTTGTATTACTGAGCAGCATATACATATGTCTGTACATGGGTTATATGTTCGTAGTGAGAAAAGGCCGCGATCAGAATATTTAATGCTATTCTGCTTTTAGAAAGTATGTATGTACGTATGTATACTAGTAATGAGCAAGTTATGCTGTTGTTATATTATAGAAATATACATATGTGACATATATGAATGTATGTATGGTTTAATTTGCATATATGTACATATGCTTTTGTTTCTTGCTGGTGATTGCCGTAGCTTCTTTTTAAGCAATCCTGCTTATACTTGATTAATTATAAGGGGTCTTGCGGGAATTTCTGTAAGTAAATACTTGAAACAAAATTTTTGTTGTTATGGCTTTTGGGATAATTTTTGTGTTATAACACAACGGTAAGCATTAGCGGCAATCACTAATCCGCTATAAACAGTACCAAACTGTTTTGTTAGCGGTTTTCGGTTTTTCCCGGAAAATGAATCGAGTACCGAAAACAGTTTGGTAACGGTTTTCACAACGTTTTTGGACCGGAAATTTGGTCAGAACTCTAATTTTACTTTTTGCAAATCCAACCATACATATATGTATGTATATAGTATAAAAATTGAAAGGAAACGATACACTCACTTTGTTTTCCGCCAGGGGCTTTTGGGGATGATATGAGTGTACTTATGTATGTATGTATCTGCCTGATGTGTGGGGCTTGTGCGTGTGCCCGGTGTGTGCCAGTGCTTGTGCTTTGCTTATGTTTGTTCCAGTCCTTGGTTTTCTTCCTTCTCCGGTCCTTTTGTTGTTGGAATGGTTGTGGTGATGTAGTTTGTATTTTGTCTGACTTCTTCCTTCTGTTTGTGGGTCACTTTACTATCCGCTGATTTACATTATGTGTATATATCTACATGTACATATATAGTAGGTGTAAATTATTATAATTTTTGTCTTTTCTCGACTTTGCTCTCTCACTTCAATTTCAATTTTTGTCACCACACTTTTTAGTTTTTATTTTTGGTTGCCTGTGTTATATTTCCACTTTACATATGTACATATGTATATGTATGTGGTTTATGCGTATGTTATTTCCCACACTTCACTCTTGTCACCACACTTTGTATTCTTTTATGTTTTCAGTTGCACTTTTTCATATCCACATGAAATTTTATTTTTAATACATATATTCTTTTTTTTTCAATTTTGTCACCACCGAGGTCTATGTACGTACATATGTATAACTCCGTGTGTATATGTACATAAATATATGTATGTAAAATTTTTTTTTTTTTTTTGTTTTTGGTTCGTTGCCACCAACGGTTTTTTGCCTCACTGTGTCACACCAGTTTTCTCAACTGTATCACCACCGTTGTTTTTTTTTTTTATTACACCGTTTTTTCCCGCTTTTTACACCAGCTTTTTCTGTGATTTTTTTTTTTTGATTTTTACACCAGCTTTTTCTGTGATTTTTTTTTGTTTTTTTTTTTTTTTTTGATGTTTACACCAGCTTTCTCACCACCGTTGTGTTTCCTATTTTGTTACACCGGTTCTTATTTCACAATGTTTTGTTGTACCGATTGTTTTTTTGTTTTTTCTTTATTAGTAAACGCGTCACCGTAACCGATATGTTATTATTATTTTTTTTTTACACACAATTTTCTTTATTAGTTATCGCGTCACCGTAACCGATGTGATATTTTCTTTTACCACAGGTGCCGTCCGTTACGGCTCGAAGGACCATATATAATTTGATAATACCGTGTACCGATGTACTCACCCGTTGATTAGCGACGAAAAAAAGTGAAGACAAAAAATGATGCGAATATGCGCGCGGATCGCAATAGAAAGAGAGCGGTGCCTGGTCCGTCGGTCCCTTTTGTTCTTTTTTGTGCGGTGTCCTCATGTGTGTTGAATTCGTGATGCTGATATTGTGTGCGTGTGATGTGATGAGTTGGTATGTGTAGGATGAAATGATGACGTGTGGAGTTGATGTGTGGGCGATGAAAAGATGATGTGTTGAGTATGGTGTGTATGTGTGGGGTGTAGATGTATTATATTAAGAGGGGGGTCAGGTGCTCATTTAGCCAATTTATTTTTATAAGTTTGAATACTTGTTAATTTTTAAGTTAGTATATATTTACTTAAAAATTTACATAAAATTTAAAAAAGCTCACATGGCATATACGTATGTAATTCATTCTCTGTTCTATGTTCTCTGTTTTAAAGACATACATACATATATGTAAATGATAGTGGGCAAAAGAAAATATTCTTTTTTAGGATAAAAAAGATAATAAGACTTAATAAAAAATCGTTTTAAATTGAAAAACTCATTGTTTATGTTATTAGCCCAAAGGGGTACGCCGGGAAATTGCAAGTATGTAATATTTGACTCAGTAAATTTTTTAGCTCGTATTTAGGGATACAAACTAAACAATGAGTTGCTCAGTGATTTTGATAAATTAAAAATCTTACGGTTGTTAAAATCAGTTAAGTATTTCTTTCTAATTAACAGTATACCAAAATACCGTCAAAACTGTAAACATACCTGTATGTACTAAATAAGCGCATACAATTTTCTGAATTTTCAATTTTAAGTGGAATGTACTCATGTGATTTGCCGCCAAATGTTTTTGGTTAGGAATTTATTTCTCTTCTCTTTTCTGATTTGTTTATTGGTATACTATATTCTCCTTTGCCTTTGTGTGTGTTGCTTAAATATTTTATATTATTTTGACCTTTGATTTTTGTAGAGATTTTTCTATTTGTTTTTCGCTTTAATCCGTCGAACTGATTTTGTGTAATATCGCTGGATTTGTGTTTACATATTAATATTTGATGACCGCTTTTATAAATATATGTACGTACGTAATTTTGAGTATTTTTGTTTATTTTTCGCAATCGTTGTGTTAAGTAAATTGTATTTATATACATTAGAGCTGGTCGATTGTTTCTATAAAATCGCGTATGGGGTAAATGTTTTTCAGATCATTCTAAACAACTTTTCCTGAGAGACTATGGGTCTATTTCAAGCTATTTTAAATTATAAGTTTAAAACGTGTGAACAATCGGAATATCAAATGAATATCAAAATACACCTACGTATTAAATTTCATTCTGATACCTCAAAACCTGCACAAACAAATGTTTATGATCCCAAAAAAGTTTCGCATAAAAAATCTCTGTCTCGAAAAGAGTTTTAGAATCATTGTCTATTAGGCAGAGTTGTTCTGAATTATCCCTAGAGCATTCACCGCATGCACAATGTTTCCGTTTCTTGGCTCCCTGTATATCAACCATGGGGGTAAAGTCAAGCTCCTGGGTAAGCAGTTACAGTAGTAAGGCTATACAATGTTCATACTTTTGCGTCATCGCCGTGCATTCTAGAAACGTGAATAAACCTTGTGTAAGTACGCCGTGGGGAACCTGGGGTTACGTATAAATTATAGGACGCTTAAGCGGAGCTATTTCGGCAAATTCGGTTATAGGTTTCCCTGAAGTCTAATTGCATGGTCTGTTCACCAGAGTTGCGGCTGCGAGCGAGCGTCGGGCTTGAACAAGTTCATCAAGCTACTTGGTTTTCTCCGAATCGAAAAGTTCAAAACCATATCGATCAAGTTGTCATAGACAGAGAAAACGTCTCCGGTGACCTTTACGTGCGTATGCTCGTAGCATCTAATATTAACTCGAACCACTATCTTCTTGAAGCGAAGAAAAGTGCGGGTGTCTATACAACAAATCTCGCCCGTTTCTACGCATTTGAACTCCTGCTCTCTGAGAGCACTCATCAGCAACTCGGTATAAGGGAATTGTGGGACGGCATTTATAGCTCTTTACGTATAGTTGCAACCGAAACAATCGATTTTTGTAAAGGTCGTAAGAATAACTGGTACGATGAGAACTATCATGTCGCAGTGGGGAGAAAGCAGACAACCTACCATGCAATGTTGCGATCGACCACTGTCGGGGTACTGTAACGAAGCTTTTTGCTGCCCCTGCTTCTTACAAGTATAAAGTGCTGAGGTATACTCGCCGTGTCCAGGGTTCATTACAATAAATTTGTAAATATTGGGGCTCTTCTGCGAATCGTATTTTATTCAATTTAACTTATTTATATTAACTTATATATATTAGTTAAAGTTACAAAATTGTCTCCCGCGTTGAAATATCGTCGCCCGAGGGAAGTGCTGTTAGGGTATCGGTTCGGTGTGGTCCGTTAGGACAATACCGTTTCCCGCTCTGCTGCGCTCCTGGGTACTAGACGACTTGCTGCTCGCTCACGCTCGGCTACTTCTGCCGGCGCTCGTGGAGGCTTCAATAAAGGAGTCCTGGCGTACACGTTGACGCTATTCTGCTACGACGACTGCGCCCGGCTATCTCTGCCGGCGCTCCTGTAATCTTCGATGACGATGTCCTGGCGTATACGTTGGCGCCCGCGTGCTACGATGACTACGCTCGGCAACTTCTGCCTGCGCTCGCGTAGGTTTCAATGACGCTGTCTTGATATACACGTTGACACTCGCGTGCTACAATGACTACGCTCAGCTACTTCTGCGTAAAGATCCCGGACCACGGAAGACTGCGTTAGCGACCGCGATGCTAAAGTTTGAGTTGGTCAGAGGATAAACTCACTACCAAGCTCACGCTTAACAGACGGCGTTCACAAGTTAGTGTACCAAGACTAGTCAGAGGATAAACTCACTGCGTAGTCTGATGCCGAACGTGAGTGCGCTGTCACAGTCTAACACATTCGCAACATGTTGCGTTAGGATGGCGTGTGTTGCTGGGACTGCGTATGTTGCTGGCAGTGATGTGGTTTTACCGCTGCGTATGCAGGCTTGCTGTTGCTTCATCTGCTTCTCTGATTTCTCCGCCTCCGTCGTTATCCCTCTGAATTGTTTGCGTGGCGTGTTTTTACCGCTGCGTGTGCATTCTTGTTGTCATTTCTTCTGCATGTCCGTTTCTCAATCTTCTTGTGTTTCTAGAAGTGGCGTGGTTTTCCCGTTGTGTTATGAACAACAGGGTGTGCCTTTATAGGTTGTGTGGACTAAATTCTGTATAGATATTTAGTTCTCACAATACTCAACGTTGTATTTGCAGGTGTGAGTCGCAGATCAGATCCGAAAATAATCTTTGCTGGCGTGTAACCAGTTGTCTCGTGCTTCGCTGAACGATACGCCAGCAGGAACATCTGGATGCACTTGTCCCAATTCCGTTGATCTTTATCAACGATTTTCCGCAGATGTTCTTCGAGCGTTCGGTTGAATCTCTCCACCATTCCATCTGATTGTGGATGTAACGCTGTTGTCCGTGTCTTGTGGATGCCCAATAATGTACAGACTTCTTGGAAAATGGAAGATTCGAAATTCCTGCCTTGATCTGAGTGTAATTCGACGGGCACTCCGAACCTTGTTATCCAATTTTCTACAAACGCTTCGGCTATTGTCTTCGCTTCTTGGTTTGGTAAGGCATATACTTCTGGCCATTTACTGAAATAGTCCATGACAACCAGTAGATATTTGTTTCCGGCCGTACTGGTTGGGAACGGACCTGCAACATCCATTGCGACTCGTTCAAATGGTGATCCCACGTTGTACTGTTGTAGCCTACCGCGACTCTTGGCTTTAGGACCTTTAGCTGCCATGCACTCTACGCAATTACTTATCCATTCTGCTATGGAATCTCGACAACCGATCCAGTAGAACCGTTGTTTAATCTTCTCAATAGTTTTTGTAATCCCAAGGTGCCCTCCACTAGGTCCATTGTGATATTCTTTCAATACTTTCGGGATCATGGACTTCGGTACTATGATCAGCAGACGAGACTGTTTGCCATCTTCGCTTTCCCAGGTACGATGAAGGTATCCATTAACGAGGTTTATGCTGTTCCATTGGGCCCAATATGCTTATTTGTTCCTTTGGTGGTCGTACCCCATTTTCTTTGGCCATTACCAGCTTTGCAAGATCAGGGTCCTCCAGCTGATTGATTCTGATGTGATGAGGAGTCCAATCATCTTCAGGTTCTATATTCAGTAATCGCACGTCGATTATACCTTCTTTTCCCTCTGATTTGGAGCAATGTTTACATTCCAGTGGACAAGGGCGACGTGATAATGCATCCGCATTTTTGTGGTGAATCCCCTTTCGATGTTCCGTTTCGATGTTTAACCACTTGTGAGATGTGGATGCTTCGTCCTCGTTATCTGTTGGTTGTTTACGTTTTGATGGGTTTACTTTTATATTGCAATTTCGGGCAAAGTGACCCGCTTTTCCACAGTTGAAACATCTGCCTGTTGTATTTACTCGCGGTGCAGCAATTGTCTTCAGAGTCTTCAATATTTCTTCCATCAGCGCCGGTTGTTCCATTTCAACCCTTTGTACCTTGTGTGCTGGTTTACTTAGTAGGGAAGCTGTTTCCTGTGTGAGGGCGTGCGAAACCGTTTCAGCAAACGTTCTTTTTGGCAATGCATATGTGGCGCGTTTGGTGTCCACATCACGAATTCCATTTATGAAACATTGAATTTTTACCCTCTCAATGTAATCCACAGGTGCATCTGCATTTGCCAAATGGGCCAGTCGTTCTATTTCAGTTGCGAACTCTTGCAATGACTCGTTCATTTTCTGACCCCTATTTTGCAGTTCGATCTGGTATATTTGTTTCCGGTGCTCACTACCATATCGTCTTTCTATCGCACTCATCAATGCCTCATAGTTGTCCCGTTCACAGTCTGGAATAGTCTGAAGGATTTCTGGCGCAGGTCCTTTCAATGATACAAACAAGGACGCCACCTTGTCCGCTGCATTCCAATTATTGGCCATTGCTGTCTTTTCAAACTGAAGTTTGAAAATTTGAAATGGAATACTTCCATCGAATGTGGGTGCCTTCAATCTTTGATTATTTGTTGATGGTGCAGGGCCATGTAGTTGCAGTTCTCGCACACGATTACTCAGTTGAAGAAATTCTGATCTTAAATTTTCTTCGTCATTTTTTATTGTGCTTAATTCGTCTTCAAATTTTGAAAATTTCTCTTGCACTTGTGTATTATTTTCTGTAATTTGTTGTACCAAACGCTTTTCTAACTGCGTATTATTTTCAGTCATTTGTTGTGTAAGGCAAGACTTTAACTGCGATGTATTTTCAGCTATTTGCTGAATAGCCACTAACAACGTGTTCATGTCTACACTTGATGATGTTCGTTGTTCTTCTACTTTCTCTTCTACCTTTGTAGAAGTTTCTGGCCCAACAAATTCGAACTCGTCCACATTAATTCCATCCGCTTCCATTGCTTCACGTAATCGTGCCTGCAGATCCGCCTTTTGCCCGCTTATCGGCAAATTACGCTCCTCCAGTTCCTTTTTTAATTGCTGAATTCTCAATTCTCCGAATTTAACCATCTTGAATTTGGATTATTTGACAATCCCACTTCTGACACCAATTGTTACGATTTTACTGCTTGCTAGTTCACTTTGTTAGGTTCGTATTTCTGGATTGACAAATAAAACTACAACTGTTTAATTTAATTCAACTACTCTTTATTTCACAACTCGTCTACACTATAGCAGTTTACTCTTAGCACTGATCGATTACGTTCGCGCTGCCACGGCTTATATAGCCACGCACTTCTCGCTGATGCCGACGTGTCCTTCTAGAATATCGCGTCTGGAAATTACCAGAACATAATGCTATACGGCGCCAGACGCAAGCATACAGCCGCGGCGCCAGATGTCTACAACAAGACAAATGCTATTCCATATACCTACAGCTATTGTTCATAATAAGGGATGCATATAGCAATACAAATACAACTTAGTACTACTTTTTGTAACAATATAATATGGGTGGGTTTATATATACAATTGTGTATTTATGTATGGGTTTATACAATAATAGTTCAACTGAAGGGTTATTTATAAATATACATAAGTATAAATTTGAAATAAAACCTGATGTGGTTAATTTTTCCCGCGTTCATATACTTATGCTGCTAATGATGTTTTTGTTGATGCTGATACTGCTGCTGTAGGGTTTTGCGCTTGTATGTCCGTCCGCAGAAATATATGCTGTCGTCCAATAAACAATCATTCGTGTCACTGTTGACAGTCATAACTTTGAAGTCGTCGATAATTTCGTCTATCTTGAAGAGGAAGATTCTCACTCCATTGGTTGCTTTTCACTTTAAGTGCCCTCAGAAAGGCTTGATGGACCGTTCGTATACGTGTGGCTTTTGTATACTTACAGCGTCTACTAATTGGAATGAACTAATTTTGACAGCTCGTGGTTGCCTTGTCACATTTTCTCAATGTGTTCTGTAAGGTTTGGCATTTCATCTTGTCATGCTTTACTTTGGTACAACGCTTAGAAATTAATCAAGACTATCAAGCAAATTAAGGTTCTTCTGTAGCTATACCAAGAGCTCTTCGCGCTAAATACTGTTATCACAAGGGCCAATGAAAGCGCTAAGCGTATTCAACGAATAACGAAAAATCGAAAATGTTTATAATTATTCAGATGAGTCAAATTCCAATGTGGATCAATATGGTCGTTTAGTGCGTTTTGAGGTATGATGACATCATCTGACCTTATTCCTTTGAAATTAAATAGGAAATGCAGTTACCATCCACAGCGAGCATTATAACACGATGTTGAATCACTTCTGTTCTCGGTTTTTGATGAAATCAGCGTGGAAGGTTTCAAATCTCAACAAGATAGACCGAACTAACCGTGCCATTCTGTACTGTGATACAGTGTCAAGTCTCTAAATTTGAGATTTTAAGTTAGAGACAATTTTTGAGACTTGAGACGATTTTGCTATTCTGTAAGTGGCAGTCACAAAATCTATTGCAATTCATTATTCAGAGATGTTTTTACACTTGAATGAAAATAAATATGTCGATAACAAACATTAAATTTTGTATAACATAGTCAAAAAACATAATTATCAATAAAAGTAAAAATATATGTTAACTTTGCTTAATAATATTTACGAAATTTATGTAAAATTTATTTATTTTTAACTTTTTCGTGTTTGAGTTGCTTACAAAATATAAAAAAACGACAATCGATTAGTATCTATAATATGATGATATCCATTCAGTATATTCAAAATGGAAGACAAGAGCTCTTATTAGTTTTGTGACTTGCTAACTACCAGGTCTCAAATTTGAGGGAATAGTTTGAGACTAACACTAGAGATTGTTTAGTGAATAGTAACTAGTCACAAATTGAGATTTTACCTCAAAATCTATCAAATAGAGACTAGAGACTGATTACAGAATCCCGCTATAAAGCTATTAAAAGAATTTTAGTACTATGGTGATCTCTAAATTTTTTAGACCATGGTTTAAACAAACTGAGAACAGTATAAACACTAAAATTAAGCTAAGGGTCCACCAAAAATTTGCTCTAGTCTATAGTTTTTTATAACATAAGGAGAGGGGTGCACAGATCTAAGAAAAAACGCATTGTCTTAATTTTTTTAGATTCACAGAAAAATTATTTACATATATCCCACTAAAACTAACTCTTTAAGGGTTACATATCGTGGTTTATATATGGTTTACATATTATTAGGGTTTAAGGAACATGGGCATACGGACGTTATATTCATTGATTTTTGCAAAGCTTTCGATAAAGTAAATCTTTCGACCTTCTTACATTAACTTGATCAATTCAGTTAAATTTGTTAGGGTAGATTTTCCTTTACGAAGTCCATGCTGAGAAGACGAAAATAATATTATACATGAATCGAAAAAGTAATATTGTATATCAGCGATGATAGTTTCAAAAATTTTAGGTATAGCTAATAATTTTGCAATACTCCTATAGTTTTATGTATGTAAGGATTCCATCATATACTATCATATACCAAATTTGTTTTCAATTAAACTTATTTGGGTCAGACCAACCTCGGGGGTGCTCATCACTACCAAATTGACCTGAACGGGCAGACGGAGTTGTCGGAAGAATGAGATTTATAATTTTTGTACTCCAGTTGCTAAAGAGTATTATAGTTTTGTTCACCTAACGGTTGCACGTATCACTTAAAACTAAACGAGATAGATAGAGGGTTATATGTACATATAAATGATCAGGGTCCTTTTAAAGCCTCCTTCGTCTTCTCTGGCAGGAGCGCCTGGCTTTGTTGCAGTCAGTTCTCAGGCTGTCGAGTGCGCTATTCCACCAGTATGTAGGCTGTCTATAAGCGTTAGCGCCTTGTTTTTTCCTGCACATTACAGCGTCACATGCTTTGCTGACATGCCTCACTAATATCTCCGCCTGTCGTTCTGTATCTTCTACATTTGTGATTTTTTCATCTAGCATAAGTCGAAAGAGATTTTCGTCGAGCGATTCTGCTTTCCATCCTTTTGTCTGTACCATCTTTGTGTGCGCGTATGTTTCACTGCTGAGTTTTCCAATCTCCATTATAATGGCTATGTGTTTACTATGCCTATAGAGGTCAGAAACTTCCCAGCATGTTGATCGTACCAGCGGGCTACTAACAAACGTGATGTCAATCACGGATCCACGGCCATTTTTGTTTCGAAAGTGTTCCTATTTCCAGTATTCAATAGCACAACCTCGAGCGATGAAAAGGCCTTGAGTAGAACGTTTCCTCGTTTGTTCGTACTAACACTTCCCCAGTCCACAGCCCATGCGTTAAAATCGCCTGCTACGACGTTATTTGTAGTTGTTAGGATTTCCTGTACAAGATCATTCAATATCTTCTCAAACGCGCCTTGTGGGACACTCGGTGGGATGTAGCAACTATAAAAGTTGATTCCACAGATCTTGGCTCGTGTGAAGTAGGCCTTACCTAACAGTGGCTTTTCTTGGAAAGCTTTGCCTCCACATGACCATATGGCAGCTTTGCTGGAGGTGTCTGAGGCCCAGGTGGCATTGTCTACGTTTTTATACTGTTCGCATAGTATTGCTACGTCCACCTTCTCTTCAAAGACAGTTTGTTTAAGCAACTCTTGAGCAGCTTCGCAATGGTTCAGGTTTAGCTGGATAACTTTCATTTATTATATTTTTTATATGCTTCCTGATATAGAGGGCATCTTTTACTACCTATTTGGTGGTTTGAGTTTTCCCTCCCCTTGCTCTTGCAAGCACCACAAGACGGAGTCTTGTCACACGTCTGTGCGAAGTGTCCTTTCTCACCACGTCTTAGACAGCACTTGCCCCTGTCATCCGAATTGCTACATGCTGCTGCCAGATGTCCATATTCCAGACACCTGAAACACCTTTTAAGATTTGGTTTTTCCCTTAGCCTGCAGACTACCCAACCTATCCTAATTTTCCGCTCGTTTAGCAGTATCCCTGCTTCCAGCGCAGGGAGGCTTATTATCGCTACCTGCGTACCCGCGTATGCCGCCCTGAGGTTTTTAATCGCACTCACATCAAAATTATTTAGATCTTTCACCTGCTTCCGTATAGTCTCCGAAATGTCCTCTTTGGTTGTGATTTCTTCCAGGTCCCGAATTTCTGCTAGGATTTCGTGGGTAAACGCTTTGATTTGTGCCTAGTCCCCTAACTGTTTACTTATTTCGCCCTTTAGTTCGTTCGTACTTTCCATTTGTGTTTCCTTAAGTTCCAGCAACATTTCTCCTTTCGCTGTTTTTCGAATACGCGATACATTTTGACCGAGTTTCTGCAGATTTTCTTCTTTTCTCACCTTCATAAGGATGTCTCTATAGGACATACCTCCAGAGCGCGCTATGACTATAGCATCGGGCCGTGGGGGTGGTTTACGGTTTATCTTCTTGTGGCTTTGTGGCTTGCGCTTGACGCTTACCCAGCCGTCCTCTTTTTGTGCTTCCTCTCTGCACTTATCAGGGCTATTTCCCGATGTCTTTTTGTTTTGCTCCGCTTGCTGGTTTTTCGGCGCCTCTTCGTGCATCGTTTTATTTCTTTTAGGCGGTGTTTTCCGTTTCGGCGGGTTTTCCTTCCGCGGCCTCTTCGGTGTTGTTTCCGTGGTTGCGGTCTTTAGCTGAACATTCCGTCTTGATTCCATCATTCCTGTGTGCTTCTTTAGTGCTTTTGAGTATAGCTTTGCTATAGAACTAAGGATGTCCCTAATGTTGTTATTTATAGACCGCTGCGGCGGATGCATTGCTTCAGTCAGTCTTTTTATGGCATTTCCTAGTTCAGCAATGTTTACTGTGGGCGTCTGATTAGGCGATCGGGCTATCCTCGATACCCGCTTGAAGGGATCTATTTCCGCATTTGGGGTCCTGACAGTCAGATCTACCTCTGATCCAGAATTTTCAGCACGACTGTTCATTAAATGTCCAAAAATTCCGCTTCCATTATTTGTGTTGTTTGTATTGTTATTGTTTCTCGTATTATTTTCCATTTGCTTCTTTTTTAACAGCGCATCGTGTGTAGGGGGGTGGGCCGAAATAAACTGGAACGGGTATACCCTCGGGGACAATGCCCCTACAGATAATTGTGGCAATGCCCATGCGCCTCTGCTACCTGCAGGCGTTGTATGGGTAATATGCCCTTGAAGAGCCCACAGTGACGGTGTGGTTACGGGTGCTCGTATGCCATTACGAACTGCAGTTGATGGTGCTGTTGCGATGATTTTTCGGATCGCCGCTGTTGGGGCAACCCCAGGACGGGGCACACTGATGGTCGATCGCAGTGTTGGCGTTGGACTTTCGGAATCGGAATTTGCCTGTATGGAGGAAATGTCAAGTTTAGTTACAACTCAATTGTACAGATTATGAAATTGTGCGATTTGGTTCGTCAGAATTTACTAATCTACCCATTATTTTTGTATTGTCTTTATGATTTATATGTGCCGTTATATTTCCGTTCAGTTTTTAGACATTTCAATTTCTGCGTGTCGGTATTATTGTACGGATTGTTTATTACGCGCATCATCGCTATTATCTGCGGTTGGTAGGAAGCACAGTTTAACGAGCGGTCTGGTCAGCGTTCCGTTTTGAGAACAAAAATAAACTACTTGGATCTGACCGTCGGAGCCGTGATGTAGCTTCTCGATGCGACCAAGCCGCCATTATGTAGGAAAAGACATTCGCCACGTATTAGGATTCAATCTCCAAGCTTTGGCGCCTTTTCGGAAGTCTTCCAACGGTACATTTTGTGAAGGTCCTTTATATATTCCTACTTCTGTAATGTCGTAAATTCTTCAAAATTAAATTTGTAATTTCCAGCTACTTTTTTTAAAAGAGATTTAAAGCTTTTCACAATTAATTCCCATAAACCACCCATATGAGGAGTGCTTGGGGGGATAAACTGCCAGTTAATGCCTCGGAGTGCGTACTTTTGTTCAATCTCAGCTGAAACTTATTTGACGGAAAACCACGTCTTCCGATGAAGCGAAATTCCGCGGGAAAAGTCTATTTTGTCGGATTAGTACATAGATCGAGATGTACTGCTTTTGCCATAAAACATCAAAAAGACATCCACATAGCGTTCCGTTAGTGTGGGAAACCTTAGAAAGGGCGCTTTTATTTGAAAAAGCAAGCAAAATCGACACCTGTGATAGTAAAGAACAGAGAAAAGTTGCAACGTACCGGTGGAAGTACTGCCATAATCTGCGTTCCCATCTACTGCTTATGCATAGTGCAGATTTTGCACGATTGGCCACACATTTCCTTATTTTTGGCTTGAGTTGTGGGATATAAAACGATGTTCTGCGTGTAGTAATAGTACGTGGTCATAGTTGAGACATAATGTAACAAGTTGCTATTTCTCTGGTATAACTATGCGATGAAGTTTGTTATACGTTATGCTGGAATTGACAACCCGCCCATTTGCACGAAGTAGATCTTTCGTATATATGAATGGATTTAGTACTAGGAGTGTGCTCTTTTCATCAAACGGCTTTGAGTCTCTTAATACTTTATCCCTTGGCTAAAGTAACGCGCTTGAGTAGATGCGATAAGAGCGGCCTTTACTTTTTGCAAGTCTAGGTGTGTCACTGTATTGTCTTGGAGGTATACTGTGCGTATTCCCTTAATAATGGGAATTCGGTTAAGGATGTCAGTATCATCCAATGTTATGTGAAAAGAGTCGATCTTTTGACTATCTGGTGCGCATGGACGATTGTGGCCGAAAATCGGGAGATTCTGTTAACCATGGGGGCCATTCGCCAGAGGGTGGTGGTGGCAAGGTCCAGAGGCTTGCACCCTCGTGTACCTAGATCACTACGATTGTCAGCACTGGCAACGTGATGCCAAATGGCTTATCCCACTAGGTCAAGGCTTCGAGATGTTCGATTTTAAATATGTGTCTTCTATGCAGGCTTCCTTTTTCAACCAGGCTCATACAATCTCGCAATCAGAACAAAGTATTATTTATATTTTGCCATGTTCAGATGCGTTTGCACTATGGATGCTAGTTTGGCAAGTAGTGCACCACATAGTTCTAGTCGTGGTAGACTTATTGTATTTAGAGGAGCTACTTTTGCTTTGGCAACTATTAAGTGGATTGTAGTCGCCCTGTCGCTTTGTGTGCGTCACAGAAGTCGCGTAGTTCGACTTTGTGCTAGGAGACATAATTTACCCATCATGGTATTTGTATTTGTGAGATATCGCTATGATTGCTCGCGAACTGGGACCACTTTTCTAAAGGATGTGGTTTCACTTGCTCGTCCCAGTCGGTCCCATCCAGCCATAACTCTTGAATTGCCACAGACGATGGAATTTGGCGTTTTTTTTGGAAGGTTTCAAATCTGAACAAGATAGACCGAACTAACCGTGCCATTCTGTACTGTGATACAGTGTCAAGTCTCTAAATTTGAGATTTTAAGTTAGAGACAATTTTTGAGACTTGAGACGATTTTGCTATTCTGTAAGTGGCAGTCACAAAATCTATTGCAATTCATTATTCAGAGATGTTTTTACACTTGAATGAAAATAAATATGTCGATAACAAACATTAAATTTTGTATAACATAGTCAAAAAACATAATTATCAATAAAAGTAAAAATATATGTTAACTTTGCTTAATAATATTTACGAAATTTATGTAAAATTTATTTATTTTTAACTTTTTCGTGTTTGAGTTGCTTACAAAATATAAAAAAACGACAATCGATTAGTATCTATAATATGATGATATCCATTCAGTATATTCAAAATGGAAGACAAGAGCTCTTATTAGTTTTGTGACTTGCTAACTACCAGGTCTCAAATTTGAGGGAATAGTTTGAGACTAACACTAGAGATTGTTTAGTGAATAGTAACTAGTCACAAATTGAGATTTTACCTCAAAATCTATCAAATAGAGACTAGAGACTGATTACAGAATCCCGCTATAAAGCTATTAAAAGAATTTTAGTACTATGGTGATCTCTAAATTTTTTAGACCATGGTTTAAACAAACTGAGAACAGTATAAACACTAAAATTAAGCTAAGGGTCCACCAAAAATTTGCTCTAGTCTATAGTTTTTTATAACATAAGGAGAGGGGTGCACAGATCTAAGAAAAAACGCATTGTCTTAATTTTTTTAGATTCACAGAAAAATTATTTACATATATCCCACTAAAACTAACTCTTTAAGGGTTACATATCGTGGTTTATATATGGTTTACATATTATTAGGGTTTAAGGAACATAGGCATACGGACGTTATATTCATTGATTTTTGCAAAGCTTTCGATAAAGTAAATCTTTCGACCTTCTTACATTAACTTGATCAATTCAGTTAAATTTGTTAGGGTAGATTTTCCTTTACGAAGTCCATGCTGAGAAGACGAAAATAATATTATACATGAATCGAAAAAGTAATATTGTATATCAGCGATGATAGTTTCAAAAATTTTAGGTATAGCTAATAATTTTGCAATACTCCTATAGTTTTATGTATGTAAGGATTCCATCATATACTATCATATACCAAATTTGTTTTCAATTAAACTTATTTGGGTCAGACCGACCTCGGGGGTGCTCATCACTACCAAATTGACCTGAACGGGCAGACGGAGTTGTCGGAAGAATGAGATTTATAATTTTTGTACTCCAGTTGCTAAAGAGTATTATAGTTTTGTTCACCTAACGGTTGCACGTATCACTTAAAACTAAACGAGATAGATAGAGGGTTATATGTACATATAAATGATCAGGGTCCTTTTAAAGCCTCCTTCGTCTTCTCTGGCAGGAGCGCCTGGCTTTGTTGCAGTCAGTCCTCAGGCTGTCGAGTGTGCTATTCCACCAGTATGTAGGCTGTCTATAAGCGTTAGCGCCTTGTTTTTTCCTGCACATTACAGCGTCACATGCTTTGCTGACATGCCTCACTAATATCTCCGCCTGTCGTTCTGTATCTTCTACATTTGTGATTTTTTCATCTAGCATAAGTCGAAAGAGATTTTCGTCGAGCGATTCTGCTTTCCATCCTTTTGTCTGTACCATCTTTGTGTGCGCGTATGTTTCACTGCTGAGTTTTCCAATCTCCATTATAATGGCTATGTGTTTACTATGCCTATAGAGGTCAGAAACTTCCCAGCATGTTGATCGTACCTGCGGGCTACTAACAAACGTGATGTCAATCACGGATCCACGGCCATTTTTGTTTCGAAAGTGTTCCTATTTCCAGTATTCAATAGCACAACCTCGAGCGATGAAAAGACCTTGAGTAGAACGTTTCCTCGTTTGTTCGTACTAACACTTCCCCAGTCCACAGCCCATGCGTTAAAATCGCCTGCTACGACGTTATTTGTAGTTGTTAGGATTTCCTGTACAAGATCATTCAATATCTTCTCAAACGCGCCTTGTGGGACACTCGGTGGGATGTAGCAACTATAAAAGTTGATTCCACAGATCTTGGCTCGTGTGAAGTAGGCCTTACCTAACAGTGGCTTTTCTTGGAAAGCTTTGCCTCCACATGACCATATGGCAGCTTTGCTGGAGGTGTCTGAGGCCCAGGTGGCATTGTCTACGTTTTTATACTGTTCGCATAGTATTGCTACGTCCACCTTCTCTTCAAAGACAGTTTGTTTAAGCAACTCTTGAGCAGCTTCGCAATGGTTCAGGTTTAGCTGGATAACTTTCATTTATTATATTTTTTATATGCTTCCTGATATAGAGGGCATCTTTTACTACCTATTTGGTGGTTTGAGTTTTCCCTCCCCTTGCTCTTGCAAGCACCACAAGACGGAGTCTTGTCACACGTCTGTGCGAAGTGTCCTTTCTCACCACGTCTTAGACAGCACTTGCCCCTGTCATCCGAATTGCTACATGCTGCTGCCAGATGTCCATATTCCAGACACCTGAAACACCTTTTAAGATTTGGTTTTTCCCTTAGCCTGCAGACTACCCAACCTATCCTAATTTTCCGCTCGTTTAGCAGTATCCTTGCTTCCAGCGCAGGGAGACTTATTATCGCTACCTGCGTACCCGCGTATGCCGCCCTGAGGTTTTTAATCGCACTCACATCAAAATTATTTAGATCTTTCACCTGCTTCCGTATAGTCTCCGAAATGTCCTCTTTGGTTGTGATTTCTTCCAGGTCCCGAATTTCTGCTATGATTTCGTGGGTAAGCGCTTTGATTTGTGCCTAGTCCCCTAACAGTTTACTTATTTCGCCCTTTAGTTCGTTCGTACTTTCCATTTGTGTTTCCTTAAGTTCCAGCAACATTTCTCCTTTCGCTGTTTTTCGAATACGCGATACATTTTGACCGAGTTTCTGCAGATTTTCTTCTTTTCTCACCTTCATAAGGATGTCTCTATAGGACATACCTCCAGAGCGCGCTATGACTATAGCATCGGGCCGTGGGGGTGGTTTACGGTTTATCTTCTTGTGGCTTTGTGGCTTGCGCTTGACGCTTACCCAGCCGTCCTCTTTTTGTGCTTCCTCTCTGCACTTATCAGGGCTATTTCCCGATGTCTTTTTGTTTTGCTCCGCTTGCTGGTTTTTCGGCGCCTCTTCGTGCATCGTTTTATTTCTTTTAGGCGGTGTTTTCCGTTTCGGCGGGTTTTCCTTCCGCGGCCTCTTCGGTGTTGTTTCCGTGGTTGCGGTCTTGAGCTGCACATTCCGTCTTGATTCCATCATTCCTGTGTGCTTCTTTAGTGCTTTTGAGTATAGCTTTGCTATAGAACTAAGGATGTCCCTAATGTTGTTATTTATAGACCGCTGCGGCGGATGCAATGTTTACTGTGGGCGTCTGATTAGGCGATCGGGCTATCCTCGATACCCGCTTGAAGGGATCTACTTCCGCATTTGGGGTCCTGACAGTCAGATCTACCTCTGATCTAGAATTTTCAGCACGACTGTTCATTAAATGTCCAAAAATTCCGCTTCCATTATTTGTGTTGTTTGTATTGTTATTGTTTCTCGTATTATTTTCCATTTGCTTCTTTTTTAACAGCGCATCGTGTGTAGGGGGGTGGGCCGAAATAAACTGGAACGGGTATACCCTCGGGGACAATGCCCCTACAGATAATTGTGGCAATGCCCATGCGCCTCTGCTACCTGCAGGCGTTGTATGGGTAATATGCCCTTGAAGAGCCCACAGTGACGGTGTGGTTACGGGTGCTCGTATGCCATTACGAACTGCAGTTGATGGTGCTGTTGCGATGATTTTTCGGATCGCCGCTGTTGGGGCAACCCCAGGACGGGGCACACTGATGGTCGATCGCAGTGTTGGCGTTGGACTTTCGGAATCGGAATTTGCCTGTATGGAGGAAATGTCAAGTTTAGTTACAACTCAATTGTACAGATTATGAAATTGTGCGATTTGGTTCGTCAGAATTTACTAATCTACCCATTATTTTTGTATTGTCTTTATGATTTATATGTGCCGTTATATTTCCGTTCAGTTTTTAGACATTTCAATTTCTGCGTGTCGGTATTATTGTACGGATTGTTTATTACGCGCATCATCGCTATTATCTGCGGTTGGTAGGAAGCACAGTTTAACGAGCGGTCTGGTCAGCGTTCCGTTTTGAGAACAAAAATAAACTACTTGGATCTGACCGTCGGAGCCGTGATGTAGCTTCTCGATGCGACCAAGCCGCCATTATGTAGGAAAAGACATTCGCCACGTATTAGGATTCAATCTCCAAGCTTTGGCGCCTTTTCGGAAGTCTTCCAACGGTACATTTTGTGAAGGTCCTTTATATATTCCTACTTCTGTAATGTCGTAAATTCTTCAAAATTAAATTTGTAATTTCCAGCTACTTTTTTTAAAAGAGATTTAAAGCTTTTCACAATTAATTCCCATAAACCACCCATATGAGGAGTGCTTGGGGGGATAAACTGCCAGTTAATGCCTCGGAGTGCGTACTTTTGTTCAATCTCAGCTGAAACTTATTTGACGGAAAACCACGTCTTCCGATGAAGCGAAATTCCGCGGGAAAAGTCTATTTTGTCGGATTAGTACATAGATCGAGATGTACTGCTTTTGCCATAAAACATCAAAAAGACATCCACATAGCGTTCCGTTAGTGTGGGAAACTTTAGAAAGGGCGCTTTTATTTGAAAAAGCAAGCAAAATCGACACCTGTGATAGTAAAGAACAGAGAAAAGTTGCAACGTACCGGTGGAAGTACTGCCATAATCTGCGTTCCCATCTACTGCTTATGCATAGTGCAGATTTTGCACGATTGGCCACACATTTCCTTATTTTTGGCTTGAGTTGTGGGATATAAAACGATGTTCTGCGTGTAGTAATAGTACGTGGTCATAGTTGAGACATAATGTAACAAGTTGCTATTTCTCTGGTATAACTATGCGATGAAGTTTGTTATACGTTATGCTGGAATTGACAACCCGCCCATTTGCACGAAGTAGATCTTTCGTATATATGAATGGATTTAGTACTAGGAGTGTGCTCTTTTCATCAAACGGCTTTGAGTCTCTTAATACTTTATCCCTTGGCTAAAGTAACGCGCTTGAGTAGATGCGATAAGAGCGGCCTTTACTTTTTGCAAGTCTAGGTGTGTCACTGTATTGTCTTGGAGGTATACTGTGCGTATTCCCTTAATAATGGGAATTCGGTTAAGGATGTCAGTATCATCCAATGTTATGTGAAAAGAGTCGATCTTTTGACTATCTGGTGCGCATGGACGATTGTGGCCGAAAATCGGGAGATTCTGTTAACCATGGGGGCCATTCGCCAGAGGGTGGTGGTGGCAAGGTCCAGAGGCTTGCACCCTCGTGTACCTAGATCACTACGATTGTCAGCACTGGCAACGTGATGCCAAATGGCTTATCCCACTAGGTCAAGGCTTCGAGATGTTCGATTTTAAATATGTGTCTTCTATGCAGGCTTCCTTTTTCAACCAGGCTCATACAATCTCGCAATCAGAACAAAGTATTATTTATATTTTGCCATGTTCAGATGCGTTTGCACTATGGAAGCTAGTTTGGCAAGTAGTGCACCACATAGTTCTAGTCGTGGTAGACTTATTGTATTTAGAGGAGCTATTTTTGCTTTGGCAACTATTAAGTGGATTGTAGTCGCCCTGTCGCTTTGTGTACGTCACAGAAGTCGCGTAGTTCGACTTTGTGCTAGGAGACATAATTTACCCATCATGGTATTTGTATTTGTGAGATATCGCTATGATTGCTCGCGAACTGGGACCACTTTTCTAAAGGATGTGGTTTCACTTGCTCGTCCCAGTCGGTCCCATCCAGCCATAACTCTTGAATTGCCACAGACGATGGAATTTGGCGTTTTTTAATGGCGGACAATGGGGAAATGAATTCAGTCCTGTTTGAAAACTGGTCCGATATCGCATTATATTGGATGCCCAGAGTTTTTGTTGTACTTTGCTTTTCGAATTTAAGGAAATTAGAGTCCAAAAAATTTTCGGTTGGTATGTTTTTTAATATATTTAGGTAATTTGCCGTAATATTTTTTTAATGGGAAATCTGCGGATTTGAGGGCCTGTATTACCTGTGATAATGATTCATATGTTTGTGGAAGACTGTGACTTCCAGTCAGAATATCGTCTACATACGTTTGGGTTTTTAACACCTGGGTTACCAGGGGAAATTCTGACTTGGTGTTTTCAGCCAATTCGTGGAGTGTTCGAATGGCTAAGTATGAGGCACAGTCAATGTTGTTAGCTTGTAGGCGCGTAGTGAACTACTGGGGATTTCTGGAAAATAGTTCGCTGAAAATATTGATCGTCTTATGTACGAATATTTTTCTATAAATTTTTTCGACATTATACATATTTAAATATGGTCCAGTTTAAAATGGGCAGTATTAAATCAGGATGGAGCGTGGGTCCTGTAAATAGGATATCGTTTAGGGAATTCCCCGAGCTAGTAGATCTCGAGGCGTTGAAGTTAACTCTTACTTTAGTTGTTTTTTTTCTCTGGCTTTACTTCTGCATGACGTGGCAAGTAAAATGAATAGTATGAGTCGTATTTGCCGTTGATGATTTTTTCGCATGGGCTTGCTTCCTCCATGTGATCTAAGTGGAGGTATTCTTCCAACACACCTCTCACCTTTTTTAAGTGAGTTTCTTTCCATTCTTTGAAACTGCTGTATTGCAGAGGTGTGAGAGTGACCTAAGTCGATTGTGTTGGGAAATTGTTGTTTTATTGGTAGTCGTGCGACATACAATACTGATATTCAGGGGTTGTAATTGAAAAGGGGTAGTGCGTCTATATCCCAAAATTTTCTCAAGTGTGAATTCAGGTACTCGTTTGAGATTTCCTCAACTTGAGTTGTCATTGTTGTGTCTGGTTCCGTAACTAGTCCACTTGGTATCCAACCGAAAATGTGGTTGTGTGCCCGAATTGTTTTCTAAATTTCTCAACACCTTCGAATATTATCTGTGGTATGCGATCGCTGCCTAATAGAAGGTCTATTTGAGCGGGGGTGTTGCAGATGGGGTCTGCTAACTAAAGGTGTGAAGCTTTTTCCAATATGATAGCTTGGAAGCATATTTGTTAGTAGAGGTAAGACTATAGCTTCTGCTTGGATACTCTTATCCACTTGGAGGGAAAATAGCCTAATGGGGAAGATTTTATGAGAGTTTTGAACTTCTCTTACACCCATTCCCGTAATTTCAAAGTTGGTTTGTTTTATTGATAGTTTTAGTCTATTTATTGCCCTAGACGCAATAAAAGATCGTTGTGATCCTTGTTCTATTAGGGCCTTGAGCGCAAAGAGTTCTCCTCAATGTTCGATGGAGACAACTACTGTGGATAGTAGTAACCTACTTTAATTTTCGCTGTGTAGCGTTTGAATTTTTAATGTCTTTGAGCAGCATGGTGCTTCTTGGCATTTTTGTGGATTCCGTGGCTCTTTTGATATTTGCGTTGTTTGGGAATATGCTGGAAAAATTATTAAATGAAGCATTGAATGGTGTTGGTTGCGACAATCTTCTTCTTCTTCTTCTTTACTGGCATAGACACCGCTTACGCGATTAAAGCCGAGCTGAGTCAACAGCAGCGCGCCAGTCGTTTCTTCTCTTCTTGGCGCCAATTGGATATTCGGAGGAAAGTCCTTCTCCACTTGGTCCTTCCAACGGAGTGGAGGTCTTCCTCTTCCTCTGCTTCCCCCGGCGGGTACTGCGTCGAATACTTTCAGAGCTGGAGTGTTTTTATCCATCCAGACAACATGACCTCGCCAGCGTAGCCGCTGTCTTTTAATTCGCTGAACTATGTCAATATCGTCGTAATTCTCGTACAACTCATCGTTCCATCGAATGCGACATTCGCCGTGGTCAATGCACAAAGGACCATAAATCTTTCGCAGAGTTTGTGACAATAGACGCAGTTAAATATGCTTTCGCACTCTTTGAGTGGATGCGCATGTGACAGACAGTTTGTACAAAGTCTTTTTGTTTTTACGAAATTGTTGCGGTCGATAATATTCATTTTTTTAAATCTCTTGCAAGATTTGAGCTTATGCTCTCCTGTACATAGTTCGCAAGATCTATATTTATTCTGTTCAGATGAGAACGATTACGTTTTGAAAAAGCTTCTATTCAAATTGTTGTTGCATTGGCTTGTGGCTTGTGGAAAAATCTATTGAGGTCGTGCTGAAAACCTTTTGGTTTAGATATTTTTTTGTCTACCCTTTTTGCGAATTCATACTGGGTTGTGAGAAAATATTTCATTTGTTGCACGTTGGGCACATTTTTCGTGATGAGAGATTGGTCCCACAGTAATAAAGACTTTTTTATTAACGCTGCTGTGCTTACATTTACCATTTTAGGGACCCAGTAGTCTGTGGGAATGCTTTGGGTCGATAAAATCGACAAACAGTGTGAAACAGTGGACTGAAGTTTGATAAATTCTTCACTTGTTACCTTTTGAATTTTTGGCAAGCTCATCAATGTCGTTATTTGCTTATCAATCAATATTCGTTCATTTCCATATCTCATTTCAGAGGTTCCAAAGCAATATTCAAGTTGTCGTCATTTAATGCGAACTGTGTTAGTATGATGCCTGTCAACCTTTTGTTTTGTATCGGAGGGGATACAATTTTTGTACATTAGATAATTTTGGGTGGTTTTTGTAAACGGTTGTGAACATGTCCCGGAAGGACGGCCATTGTTCATAACCCCCATGAAACATTTCTGTGTCACATGCGGGCACCTTGAGGTATCTTGAATTAGTGAAGATGAAAATCGAGTGCAGCATCTTAATAAACTGTTACTCTCAGCAATAAATTTGCTGTATATTTATAATGTCTTTCCCTACTTTAAGTAGTTGTGAACATTTAGATTCTTTAAAGATAAAACAATGAAATACTTTCTCTTAGTGTAAACTGATTGACTTTAAACGAAATAACTGATTGCAAAGCGAAGTCTCTTGTAAATAAGAATATTGTAAAACGTTGTTTTTTCTTATTTTATTTTATTTATCGGATAAAATTACATAAGGCGTTTCGTTTTAATTAATCACGAAAATAGTATATTACCGAATACATTTATTTAATTATTAAAGTCTGGAATATTTAATTTATTTTATTTTGTGCTTGAATGTCATATAGGTATACCTACAGACGAATCCGTTGGTATGTACTTGCAACTGAGTGCTCTTATAAAAGATCAATACACTTTGTACATACGTTCGCAATCCTGCTTGTTTTTGCTTATTAAAATGCAAGGGGTATTGCCGAAAATGTGCTAATTTGGACTTTGAAGGTGTAAAATAAATTGTTCGCAATCTTTTATTTATTAATTTATTTAAATGAGTATATATTTTAATACTTTTCACATTTTCTACCGAGCCGTTTAATTTTTTGCGAATACGTTTTTTAAGTATATAATATTTTGAGGTACCCTCGTAGGGTATAATTAATGTACCGTATGTATGTATAAGTAAGGAAGATGGAGTCATGTTTAGAAGTTTACGCAAGTGAGGAAAGTTGTCTGATCGCCTTTCACTTGGGAGTGGCCAGAAACGATTACATCTTTTACATATGGCTCAAGCAGCTCACGACTTCCGGTCTTTGACCAAGTATCCTCTGGTTAGCCCAAGTACATACAGTTGAAGGCGAGTTAAAGTGAGAAGGCGAAACAACTCCTGCATTGGGAATGAGAAATAAACAACAGCCTCGGATGAGAGACCCCCATTTGATGACGACCATGGCAAATGAAATAAGGACTACGAATTGAGGGCATGCACCTGGAATGTCCGGTCCCTTAATTGGGAAGGTGCCGCTGCCCAGCTGGTTGATGTCCTGGAAAAACAAAGGCTGATATGACCGCCATCCGAGAAATGCGATGGACGGTACAAGGACAGAGACGAGTAGGTCCTTGTGGCACATAATAAAGGAGCGCAAGTTTGGTGAGGGTTTTGTGGTGGGAGAAAGACTGCGTCCCCGAGTACCATCATTCACTGCAGTGAATGAACGTCTAGCCACAATCCGCATCAAAGCGAGGTTCTTCAACTTATCGCTGATTTGCTCCCACGCCCGACGGAAAAGAAGGACGATGTGGGCTGCCCCCGCCACGATGTCAAAATCGTGCTTGGCGACTTTAATTCACGGTGGGCAAAGAAGGTGTCTTCGGCACTACGGTCGGTAAATTTAGCCTCCACAAGGAAATATTCCCAAATGGGTTGAGGCTGATCGACTTCGCCGGGGCCAGAAATATGGATATCTGTAGTACTTGGTTCCAGCATAAGACGATTCGTCAAGCTACCTGGCTGTCTGCGAATCGAAAAAGTACCACCCAGATCGATCATGTTGTGAGAGACGGAAGACACGTCTCCAGTGTTTTAGATGTGCGTGCGCTCCGAGGTCCTAACATCGACTCGGGCCAATATATTGTTGCAGCCAAGACTCGCACCCGCCTCTGTGCAGCAAAAAACGCACTCCAACAAACACACGGAAGGTTCGACGTCGAGAAGCTGCAATCAGAACAGACAGCCGAACGATTTTTTATTCGGCTTGCCCACCTCCTGCTCTCTGAGAGCACTCGTCAACAACTCGGCATGAGGGAACTGTGGGACGGCATTTCAAACTCCTTACGTACAGCTGCAGCCGAAACCATTGGTTTTCGAAGAGTGCAAAAGAACAGCTGGAACGACGAGGAGTGTCGTGTCGCAGCGGAGAGAAAACAGGCTGCCTACCTCGCAACGTAATGATCGACCACAACACATGCGGGATGGGATAGATACCGAGAGTTGAAGAAAAAGAAAGAAGCCGAAATGCGTGAGTACGAAGAACTTGATAAGCTGGCCGACAGGGGTAATGAGCGAAAATTCTACGAAAAAATGCGGCGGCTTACAGAAGGTTTTAAGACCGGAGCATACTCTTGTAGAACCCCCAAAGGTTATCTAGTCACCGATGCCCAGAGCATACTTAAATTATTATTTCTTTGTAAAATATGGACGGATAAAAGCATGCCCAACGATTGGAATTTAAGTGTGCTATGTCCAATCCATTAAAAAAGAGACCCCGCAATCTGCGCCAACTACCGTGGGCTTAGCCTCCTCAACATCGCACATAAGGCTCTATCGAGCGTATTGTGTGAAAGATTAAAGTCCACCGTCAACAAACTGATTGGACCTTATCAATGTGGCTTTAGATCTAGAAAATCAACAACCGACCAGATATTCACCATGCGCCAAATTTTGTAAAAGACCCGTGAAAGAAGAATCGACACCCACCACCTCTTCGTCGATTTCAGAGCTGCTTTTGACAGCACGAAAAGGAGCTGCGATGTCTGAATTTGGTATCCCCGCAAAACTAATACGGCTGTGTAAACTGACGTTGAGTAACACCCAAAGCTTCGTCAGGATCGGGACGGACCACTCCGAGCCGTTCGGTACCAAACGAGGTTTCAGACAAGGCTACTCCCTATCGTGCGACTTTTTCAATCTGCTGCTGGAGAAAATTATTCGAGCTGCAGAACTGAATCGAGCAGGTACCATCTTCTAAAAGAGTGTACAACTGCTGGCGTATGCCGATGATATTGATATCATCGGCCTCAACACCCGCGCCGTTAGTTCTGCTTTCTCCAGACTTAACAAGGAAGCAACACAAATGGGTCTGGTAATGAACGGGGGCAAGATGAAATATCTCCTGTCATCAAACAAACAGTCGTCGCACTCGCGACTTGGCACTCACGGCACTGTTGACAGTCATAACTCTGAAGTTGTAGATAATTTCGTCTATCTTGGAAGACGAATATGTGTACATGCAAACGTACATATGTAGATATATTGTTTCTCAAATGAGCGAGCGCGCATAAACGTAATTGAGAAACGAAATAATCGTAGGTGTACTTCGGCTTGTAAATGTGCACTCTCTGAATATCCGGTAAATATGTACTATACATGGACGTATGTATGTGAGTACAGTCTATTGGCATGTACTCAGGTGTTCTCAAAAGGATGAGTTTCTATAAATGTACATACGTATGTTCAATATGCAAATATATCAAAACGTGTGTATATAATATATTGGTGCATATAAATATGTACATATGTATTTTTTAATTCGGTTTTCTTGACCTTTTCACTTTTATTATTTTTTATGTATATGTATATGGGGTATTCCATACCAAATCGACCACTTTTGAACCCGACGACTTTAGATGTTGCTGAAACTTATCCATCCTTTTCTACCCTCTGAAAAACATTTTTGAGAATTTTTTAAAAATTTTTTGTCCAACTTCAAAAAAATTATGAATTTTGCTGAAAAATGGCTTTTATATTTTCAAATAGCCATAACTTTTTCGGAAATTGACTTTTCGTGACGTTTTTTTAAATTTTTGCTTCTGAATGAACTTTTCGAAAAAATACACGAAAAAAATTTAACACGATCAACTATATAAAATAATCTTTTTTTTTTTGTAAAATCGTAATTTTTGTTTTGAAAGTTCACATATACGTGTTTATATACTGTATACAAATATCCAAATGGATACAGATTGTTTATTGGACAAATGTAAACCTACGCTGAAAAAAGTTTTATGGAAATTTTTAAATTTTTGTCAAATAAAAACAAGAATTCGTATCAACAGAAGAGCTCTAAGGGCCTAGTTGTTGTAATTAAGGATATAGAGTCCGCCGTAGACTCTAGTGAAGTCAAAGAAGCATTTGAAGAATACGTTATGGTACTAAAACTGTTGTAAATATACTTAATAGAAACAAAGCACCGCACCCAATGTTTAGAATTGAATTGTTGCCGAATTATAATCAACTTAAAAAAAAATAAAATGAATCAGTGTTGAGGAACCACATAGAGAAATGGTCCAGTACAATGCACAAACTGCCAAGAGTAATCACACTGCTAACTACAGAGTTTGTCCTGTATATAAAGAATTGAAATCGAAGTTGTCACATAGCATTCAAGCATGTCGTAACCAAATGTTACAAACCCCCCGTAATGAAAAACAAATAATAGCAACCTCAGATAACAGTTCAAATCCTATTACCTCTAACAATAATAATCTGCAAGAAAGCTATGCAAATGGGGTGAAAGGCAACACTGTACAAATGCAACCACCGCAAAGTTCTCCGAATGAAGGTATTGAAACTATGATTATAAATCATATGTACACAGCATATGACACAATTTATGTCTACCATGCAAAACATTATCCAAGATTGAATAAAATTACAAAATCAAATGCTGCAAAATTTATTAAGTAAAAAGGGAACTAACTAAATACCTGTATATGGAATTCTAATGGTGTTAACCAACATAAATTAGAGATTACTAGATTTCTGTTTGAAAAAATATAGATGTAATGCTTATTTCAAAAACTCATCTAACAAATAAAAATAATTTCAATATATCGGGATTTAAACTATATGTTAGAAATCATCTGAATGCGAAACACATGGTGGCACGGCAGTGTAGCTCTAGAATCTCATCCTACACCACAGTTACAAGCTACAACAATATCCCTAAAAAATTAAGGTTGTGACTTAAACCTTACGGCTATTCACTGTCCACCTCGTCTTAAAACTACAGATAGCGCATTTAAAAACGTTTTTGAAACACATGACCTAGAAGATTTCCGGCAGGTGGAGATTACAACGCAAAACACACGTAATGTGACTCACTTCTTATTAATCCGAAAGGACGACAGTTGTACTACACTATTATGAATAAGCATAATTAGCTGGATATAATATCTCCTAGTACGCCGACATACTGGCCCAGTGTGTAAATGAATGTTAAAAGCATCAACGAGAATAAGAGTAGTCAGCAATCGTCGTTCGACGCTGTAACACGTACACCACGCGATAACATAATATTTTCCGTTTTTTTCAAAAATCAATTTTTGAAATAACATGAAATATGTATTTATTTTTAATTTAATAATCACCCACACAAACAAACATTGTTATTCAATATACTATTGAAAAATCCTGACAATCGCCCTTTTTATTTAATGTACGATACGATAAGTTAAGAATAACATTAAAAGTTCAGAAGCTGGGAAAGTGTGTGAAATGATGCCAAAAATGAACGTAATCACATGAACGCATTAAAAATAGCAAAAAACAAAAAAAAGAAAAGCCGTGAAAAAAGACAAAGTTTCTAAAAGTGCAGAAGCGCTAGCGCTCCAACAATCGCAATTTCGGCAATCAGCAATTTTATTTGAATATCAAATTTAAAGAGTGAGTGCGAAAGAATCATTCGCGTTTCAAGGCAAAATCGACATGAGTAAGAGTGAGAAAATAATAATACTACAACATGCGTTTTGTAGTATACGAAAACTCCAAAACGCAGAAGCAAGGCCATCTATCGACGTATCAACGTGAAGCAAAACTACCAGGTCAACGAAGAGAGGAAGCAACGTTAAACGATAACAATCGAACGACATGAAAATCTACGAGTACGTATACTAACAGAGCAATGAGAAACATAAACTACGAATGTCAACGGAGGTTCACATAAACGAATGCAAACGCAACAACGAAAAATAAGAACAACGGATGTCAACGATTACAAATGTAATAACTAAAAGCAGAAATCAACGAATTGTGAATTGAAAAAACAAAACAAAACGAGAAACGAAAATTAACGAGTTAAATCAAAACAAAAAAAAAAACGAAAAGCAACGAGAAGTAAATACGAAGTTGTAAATATATACGTGTAAAAAAAAAACTATAATAATACAACAATTCACGATGCCTAAAATAAACGAACTAAAAATCGATCAATTAAAAGTGATACTGCGCGAAAAAGGCTTATCTACGTCTGGTTCTAGAGCAGAGCTAGAATTACGCATTTGAAGCTCGCACAGTTATAGATTCGGGGCTGTAAGAGCAAATCAATGATTTACGTTGTATGATGGAAACTATTGTCGGCATGCTGCAGCAGAATAATCAACGAACACTTGGCGCGAATGTAGGGCAACCGAATGTTAATAATCAAAACGCAAACGAAAATGTTTGTCAAGTTTCGACACCGTCAATTCTTACAAATGCATATGTCGGTGGTTTTCGGTCGATTAGAGAAATATCCATGATACCGGAGTTTGATCCAACCAATACGCAGTTTCTCACAGTTCAGCAGTTTATTGATTGTTAGCAGCGTTATGAGAGCTTACCAACTAGACGAATAATGTGTTTTAGTAGCGGTTTAATAGGCAATTGAAAGAAGACTGGGATGATTTCGCTGCGGAATTGAGAAACGAATTTTGCATGTCTTATGATGAAGCTCAAATTCATCGTATGATGAATGAATCGGGACGCAGAAGAGGTGAACGTATATCCGACTACGGTTTTAGAGTGAACGACCCAGGCAAGCGATTTCAACTAAGTGAATTTGCAATAATCCATATATACGCGACAGGGTTTGAATCATTCTGTGTTACAAAGTGCCATTGCAGCGCAGAGGTTTCAAAGTACGAAGCAAATGCGCGAAATAATTGAAGAGTGGTTAAGAAATCGTGTTAAAGTTACCACGTTTAAACAAAATTTTGGAACTAATGCGAAGGACGTACCGCGACAGCAAGCAGCGAATAGTGAAAGCAAAAAAATTGTGTGTTACAATTGTGGTGAGATAGGCCACATATAAAGTAAATGTACGAAGGAGCAGAAGCGTTCAAGATGTGCTGATTGTGGTAAAGTGCATAAACGAAACGAACCGATCAATTGTGGTTGTAAGCAAGTAGCACATAACGTTCGAAAAGCTGATCTGAAACGATATGAAAAATGTTTTGTTAAGAAAGTTAACGTAAACGGCAGAATTTTTGAAGCGTTAATTGATACTGGTAGCGAGTGCAATTTAGTTCGAAAGCCAACGATAAAATATGTTGAAAATTGAACCTGAAGAGTGTAGTGCACATTTAAACGGAATAAGTGGTGGCAGATACATGATGCAGGAAAGGTGTATGCTCGACATAGTACTTGGTGAAGCAAGAGTCAACGTGCTAGTCTATATTGTTGCAGATAATATGTTGGAAACCGATTTTTTATTGGGTCAAGACGTCGTATCGTGTAAAGGCTTGGTGTTTACGGTGGAGAATGGTCAATCAAAGTTGGACCTGAAACCTGAACGTAGTTATGCTTTTACGTTATTTTGCGTTTCATAACTGCTTCTTTTTACCACCGCACTGTTAATTATACTTCTTATCCAATGCATACATATTAGGGTGTCCGTTATTTACCAATTTGATTATTTTTGACGAGACGCCTACTAAACTTTTAGTTTTCCATCTAAAAAAATATCAGACCATAAAAAGTCCATAATTTTCATAATAAACCTTGCCCCAAAGACGATACATTTCCCAACATTTTCGCCATTTTTTACGAATATTTTTTTTTCTCTGAAACTTTCTCGTTTGTAGGAGTAAAAAAAGTCATATTCTTGTACAGAATTGAGTGCTCTACAAAAAAAGTCCGGACAATTTTTCGATATACTCACTCCATTAAAAGTTATTCAAGGTTAAAGTTATCTTCCGGGTAATTTCTGGAATTTTCGCACTTTTACGGCAAATTGAACATTTTTTTTTGTAAAATTCGATTGTTTATTCTGTGTTGTGTGATGTAGTTGTGTATGAAGGCGGGAAGCTTAACTCATTTAGCCAGTTGTTTATAAATCTAAAAGTATTGAATTATTTAATAATTGATTGTAATAGCTCCATGTACAGTGTTTTGTCCGGAAATTAATAGCACTGATCTTCTTTCGCCGCGACTGTCCTTCGGAGCGTGCGCGCATCGACTGGATTCGGTAGAGGGCGTTGTTAGGACAGAGATTTTCGCGCGACGTGTTTCTGTGAGTGGCGCAAGCCGAAAATGCAGAGTTCGTTAGAGCAGAGGTAAGTGATTAAATTCTGTATGATACTCGGTAAATTTGTGACAGAGACGTTTGATATGATCAAGCAGACTCTCCCAGATGTTGCTTTAGCAAAAATTGGTGTGCTTCGGTGGCCCATTCCTTTTTGGACAGCCGGGAAGAGGTCGCTGATGAATGAGCCAATTCAAAGAGACAATGATTTTCATTGCATTTTTTGACATTAAAGGCACCGTCCACCATGAACGCCAAGTTTTACGTGGAAGTCGTCAAGAGACTCAAACAAAGGGTTAATCGGGTCCGACAAGGCATCGCAGCCGACTGGAAGTTGCACCACGACAACGCCCGGATCATACCGCATTTCTTGTGAACATCTGCCTAACCAAAACCAGCATCCCAACTCCTCCCAAGCCGTCCTACAACCTAGATGTGGGCCTTTTTTTCTTTCCTTGCCTGAAAAGGCCGATGAAACGCAAGCACTCTCAAGACTTTTCCGGAGCTTGCCTTCGATGACGCCTTCAATGCTTTGAAATCACTCTGCATCGACGCAGAAGAAGCCTATTTGGAAAGTTTTTAAAGAGTTGTAACGATTGGTTCAATAAATAACTCCTTTGTATTATCCGCTACATGGATTGGTGCATAGCGAAATTCATTCATCAGTATGTCAGTTGCCAGAAAAGCCAAGGAGTTCGTTTTCCTTTAAATCAGTGAACATATCTGCATTCACTTTGCCTGGCTCAAAGTAAGTTTTGGACTTGCCTTTTGATAAAATAATTACCATACCATGATTGACACCACCATGAACGTGTCTGAAATCCCTTTAATAATTATGATGACCATTTGGTCCGTCCAAACTCAATTTCATAACTGAAATTCTTCGTCCCAAAATTTATATTTTTCATAAAATGCAATTTACGTTTTTATGACGTTACTCTAGGCATGGCCTATGCACTCGATTTTCAATTAACTACATATATTAACATAGAATTGTAAGAAGTGGTAATACTTTAGCTAGAAGATTTATCCGCAAATCTAAACCATGAAAATTGCTAGACGGCACGAATTTGCTTATTATGATAAACAGCACAGAGCCAGCAGAACATCAGGCAGAAAACAGAGCTTTAAAAACGTCTGCACACTTTGATGTTAGACGTTAGGAACAGGCTACCCGCAAAGCTTCTCAGCTTGCATCTTCGAGACTTAATAATACCTGTTAATAAAAAATGCGAGAAATTTTTTGCATTTAACTGGAATATTATTTAATACCGAATTCTATGTTAATTGAAATATTAAATAAAAGGTTAAATAAAAAATTTAGTCCCAACTGCACCCTCTGAACGTCGATAACGGTGTGCTCATTTTCCCATTGCCTACTTTGCTAAATAGACTAATTGCTCCCGGTTTCCTAATTGGCCTTTCCATCATCACTCTTTCGTACTTGGATCACATTGCCTTTAGACCAGTACTTCCGGGGGATACTAGGATCAACTATGTACGCTTTATCACCGACTTCGATTGCCTTTACATCTGTAAATAACTTGCTTCGCTTGGTTATGGTGGGCAAGTACTCCACTATCCAACGTCTCCAGAAGGCGCTTGCTAGTTGCTGCAATGTTTGCCAGTTATGACGCAATAAAATGTTCTCAGTAACTGGTTCCGCGATTGGCTTAACTCCACTGGAGCTACCTAACGAGAAGTGGTTAGGAGTGAGTGCTTCTTCCTCTTCATGGTCAATGGGGATAAAAGTCTTGCGGTATTTTCGCTAGTTGGCGCTGAAAGCGCGTAGTTCTAGTTTTATTCGTCGCATCGGGTCATGCTATACCTTTTTGGAAAGCTCATTTAACGCGCTAACACGTGTTTGATTGTTTGTCGTTCGTGAGTTATAGCGTCGCAAGCATGGAGCAAAATAAAGAGAAAATACGGCATATTTGACAGTACTACTACGATAAAGACAAAAATGCATCTCAAGCCACCAAAAAAATTTGTGCAGTTTACGGACTCGATACAGTTTCTATTTCCACCGCAAAACGATGGTTTCAACTTTTTCGTTCTGGTATAGAGGTGGTCGAAGATGCGCCACGCTCCGGAAGGCCTGTCGTCGAAAATTGCGATAAAATCGTTGAATTGGTCGAAAGAGACCGGCATAGTAGTCATCAAACCGTTATAAACCATTTGAAGAAGCTTGGATCCACTAAGAAGCTCGATGTATGGGTGCCACACGAATTGATTCAATAAAAATACCGCAAGAGTTTTTTGACAACCCATTGTAATAAGTTAATGGCCGAGAGTTAACCGTCATTTTTGCTTCCATTAAGACTGCACGAAGGAGTTCATCACTGGGGCAGCTGGTTGTCAAAATTTGTTTAAGCACTTACTTTACTGACCAAACTAACCGTTCCTATGCTCCGCCTATATGTGGCGAAGCGGGTGGTATAAAACGCCAGTCGGTTGCGGCAGAAGTAAAGGTTCTTGTGATATGATTTTAACCTATCAGATCAAACGCTTACTTCAACTCCTTCTCAGCACCTTTGAAACTCGTACAATTATCACTCCATAAGTAAGCGATTTCGAGATGCACAGCTCTGGTTGTTAGGCAGGCAAATAATACTCCGTATCTCCTCTCGGTACTTCTTTTGACCGTAACCAGGAGGGGACCAAAGAAGTCTACGTAAGAGAACGGTCGACTAAATGCTGAGATCCGGATTGCTGGCAGAGAGGCCATCATAGGTGGCCGAGGTTGAGATGTTCTGTTTTTACAATGCTGACAAATACGTCGAATCTTATTAGCCACTGTTCGTAGTTTTATGATCCAATAGAATTGCCTTATCTCATTCACCAATATTTCCAAATTTCATGACATGATGATACTTTACATGGAAGTGGTTAATGATAAGGTACCTAACGTGATGATTTGAGCGCAATAATACTTGATCTGGTCGCTCTGTTATTTTAACTCGTCCATTTATTCTCAAAACGCCGTGATCATCCAGATAAGGTGTTAGCTTCAGAATATTGCTGGATTTGTCAACCGTCTTTCCGGCTTCTAGAGATGCGATAGAGTCTCCGAAGTTGTCGTGTTGAGCCTTTCTCCAAAGATAACATTCCGTTTTACGAAAATCTTCAGTAGTTGGTCCATTACCAACAGGTTGATTATCTCGAATAATGCTTAGCCAGACATGAACACAATACATTGTCATAGCTGTTGCACAAAGTAGACGGTGGTTCTGGTACTACCTGATGCTGTTTTGTGGTTGGGTGATGAAAGCCAGTAAACTGTGGACGCAGTTCTTTAGTTGCAATGCTTTGCAATTCGTCAGACTTAAGCCACTTGTCAGGCGAGAGGTACAAGAATGATGGTCCTCTAAACCATCGGCTGTTATTAGAAAAGTCTGGATCACCATTCCAAACATTCCGTTTTACGAAAATCTTCAGTAGTTGGTCCATTACCAACAGGTTGATTATCTCGAATAATGCTTAGCCAGACATGAACACAATACATTGTCATAGCTGTTGCACAAAGTAGACAGTGGTTCTGGTACTACCTGATGCTGTTTTGTGGTTGGGTGATGAAAGCCAGTAAACTGTGGACGCAGTTCTTTAGTTGCAATGCTTTGCAATTCGTCAGACTTAAGCCACTTGTCAGGCGAGAGGTACAAGAATGATGGTCCTCTAAACCATCGGCTGTTATTAGAAAAGTCTGGATCACCATTCCATTTGGTTGCTTTGTCGGAAACGTTTTCCTCAGTTGGAACCCAATGCCATTGGTTGACGTCGGTCAGCTTCTAACCCGGAAGGCTACAAATTGTTTGTAGCGCCGGTGATCGGATCGTAGCCACGATAACACCGTTCGGGAATTTGACCAGTAAACGCATTTATCAATGTGGATTGAGTGCGATTCGATAACATGTTTGGCGATGCGAGCACCTAGAAGTGCTGCTTTCAGTTCTAAACGAGGTATGGATATTGGCTTCAATTGCGCCACTCTTGTTCTGCTTGCGATCATTGTACAGCTAACCATATCGCCATACGAGTATCGAAGATAACAAACTGCTGCGTAGCTAGTTTCACTTGCATCAACGAACGTGTGTAATTCGATTTGTGAAACTCCTCCAAACACAGTTCGGTTATAGCATCTGGGAATTCTTAGACTCTCTACTTTCGGAATTAGTTTAAGCCATCTTAGCTACTTGGCAAATTGGTCATTAGGGATTGGAACATCCCAGTCGCATCCAGCTCTCCATATCTCTTGTAGGATAACCTTTGCATATATTAGGTAGGAACTGATGAGTCCAAGAGGATCATAAATAGTCATGACCAAACCCAAAACCTCGCGCTTAGTAGGCCGCCTTTGATGAAGAAATATGTCAGAATCTCTATACTTAGCGGACACGCGAAATGCGAAATGGTCACTGGAAGTAATCCAGCACATGCCTAAAACCTTTTCAGTAGGCAGTTCACCGTCAAGATAAAGAGATAGCTCATCGAGCGGATCCTCATTTAGGGCAAATAATACCCAACTTGAATTGGACAAACAATTTTTGAAATGAAATCCTCCAAGTGCATGGACATGACGAACGTCTTGAGCTAATTTAATAGCTTCTTCTTCGGTGTCCACACTTACCAACATATCGTCGACGTAGTGATTTTCAGTAATGCACTTTGAAGCAAGAGGAAATTTCTCTTGAAAATCTTTTGCTTTCTTATTTTTATACATTGCGTGCAGCTTGGTGAACATGTGGCCCCAAATGTCATCACTGTCATTGCAAATGTAGCCGGCTCATTAGCGTTTGGTTCATACTAAAGGAACTGTAAGAAGTTTTGATCTTCTTGTCGTACACGAACTTGGTGAAACATTTCAGCTATATCGGCTGTCATATCAATTCCCTTTTGTCGACACTTAAAGAGCACCGAGTGTAGAGGAGTTGTTAGGTCTGAACCTTTCAGCAGCATGCTGTTTAGGGACACTCCATTTACCTTAGCAGCTGCGTCCCAGACTGGTCTAACCTTTCCTGGTTTATTGGGATTGGTAACTGCGAAAATCGGCAAATACCAATATTTTTTGACTGCGGAGTCGGAGGGTCCTAACCGTCTCATATACCCCTTTTGAGTATAATCGCGTATCTTTGTGTGAAGATTTTCAGCCAGATCGTGGTCTCGTTGCATCCTTTTCCGTATAAGGCCATTGATAAGTTATCGGGGACTTCAATGCTGCTCCTGGTGCTTCCACAATAAGCTGGTCTCGAAACAGCTTCCGATGCGAACGGTTAATTTTTGTAGTTGCTTCAAAGCAGCCTCATCCTCCTTAGACATTAATTCAACAGATTTGGTTGATACACCTAGGATCTTTCAAGCAGTTCAGCTTGAGCAGAGCAATCACAGATGTGATAAACGTGGTGTATAAGTTCAAAGAGCCGCGTTATATAAGCCTATCAGCAGTTGTGGAATGGCGTTTGAATAAGAGTGCAATGCCAATCCTTTCAAATGTTTAAACTGTATTCGTAGTTTGTTAGCGTTGAGCGATTGAGTAGGCAACTGGAGTTTCTTGACAGAACGAACATCTTTAAGGGAAAATTGTCTAAGACAATTGAGAGCCGATATAGTCAGGTCGGCTACGACAGACTCGTTCTCGCACCGATGTGTGTCGCCAGTCCAACGTAGGCAGAGTGGTTGTGGTGTTCCTCTTACATTCAGCTGTTTTAAAAGCTCTTCGTCGATTAGTGTAAGAGACGAGCCATCATCTATTAAGGCGTACGTTGATACACTGTCCTGACCAGAGTGTATGACTACTGATAGTAATCGAAACAGTGTGCTTGCCTCTGTTGCAGTATGCGCATTATTGTTGGAAAATGCGCTCAAATACATCTATTCATCGAATGCGTATTCAAACATCGACGACATAATTTTAGTTTACGAACTACTTGCCACCTTTGACTTCGCGGCATTACCTTGAAAGAGGCACAATTAAAAACTTCTCCACAACTTCCATCGCAAACGATACATCCTACCGAACTAAAATGATGATTAAGTGCCCCTCGTTTGCGTTTACGTATTGGATCCTTTGGAGCGAGAACGCAGTTGGCACCTTGAACCAACTGAAAGAGTCAATCACTGAAGTTTTGTAGATTGCATGCTGTTAGGCTCCGCTTATGCATACCCCAATACGCTAGTAAAAGCCCAGGTAATTTCGAAACCAACCGCTGTTAAAATTCGGGATTGTTCAAATGACCAGTCAGACCTGTAAGTCCAATAAGTTATAAAATCTTAAATCTATTTAAAAACTAGATAGGTCCAAGCAAGTGATTGAGCTGTTTTGGTGACACATTGCTACTAAGTACGCGGGCATATCTCTTCTTTTAAGGCGTGTTTAATCGCAGGAATGTACCAAAGCATTAACCAAAGGGTTTGGGTGATCTCAGAGTTTGGATATATATTTAATTCTGCTGTCTTCTACTTTTTTCCTTACCATAGAAATACCAAGGTCTTTATGGATATCTTCATTACATATGTACCATGGTGAACACGTGATTGATCTAAGCATTTTTGATTAGAACCTTTGTATTATTTCCACATTATTTACAGAGGTCGTACCCCACAGTTGAATGCCATACATCAAAATCGGCAATATGACCGCATTATATAAAAGCACTTTGTCGTCCAGGCTGAGTTTGGAGTTTTTATTTAATAGCCAATTTAAATTTGCAGCTCTTATCTTCATGCAAGTTACTTTACTAGACATATGTTTTCTCCAAGTATATCTTCTATCTAGGTGAATACAAAGATAAGTTACCTCATTCGCTTGGGGTGCTAAAATATTGTTCATTTTCACTGCCGGACACATTTATACGCCAGTTGGCTAGCCATTCTTCGACAAACCTTAAGTGCTCTAATATTCTTGATGCTATTATGTGGCATTTATTACGGCTTACTATAGCTGTGTCTTCCGCAAAATTTGAAGTTAATACATTGTTAGCTGTTGGAAGATCTGCTGTATATATGATATAATATAGTGTTGGGCCTAACACACTGTCCAGGGGTACACCAGCCCTTATCTGTCGTTCATCAGGTATGAAATGCCTCACTTTTACCATAAATTTTGTATTTTTTAAATAAGACTCCAAAGTTTTATACAATTCTAAAGGTAGAATGTTTTCAATCTTATATAAAAGGCAACCATGCCACACCTTAGCAAACGCCTGGGCTACATCTAGAAATATAGCTAAATAGTACCCTCTGTGCTCAAATGCTTTCCTTATTTCGTTAGTATTTCTATTTACTTGACCTGACGGGAGGATGGAGTCATGAGTAGAAGTTCACGCAAGTGAGGAAAGTTCTCTGATCGCCATTCACTTGGGAGTGGCCAGAAACGATTCTTTTACATATGACTCAAGCAGCTCACGACTTCCGGTCTTTGACCAAGTATCCTCTGGGTAGCCTAAGAACATCCGTTTGAAGGCGAGTTAAAGTGAGAAGGCGAAACACCCCTGCATAGGGTTGTGCGCTGGGTTTGGGACCCGCCACGTAAAAAAACACCCCCAATGAAAAAGCATAAACAGCCTCGGATGAGAGCCCCCCCTTTTGATGACGACCATGGCAAACGAAATAAGGACTATGATTTGAGGGCATGCACCTGGAATGTCCGGTCCCTTAATTGGGAAGGTGCCGCTGCCCAGCTGGTAGATGTCCTCGTAAAGATAAAGGCTGACATCACCGCCGTCCAAGAACTGCGATGGACGGGACAAGGACAGAGACAAGTAGGTCCTTGTGGCATTTACTACAGTGGCCATATAAAGGAGCGTAAGCTTGGTGTTGGATTCGTGGTGGGAGAGAGACTCCATCGCCGAGTACTATCATTCACTCCGGTGAATGAACGTCTAGCCACAGTTCGCATCAAAGCGAGGTTCTTAAACATATCGCTGATTTGCGCCCACGCCCCGACGGCAGAGAAGGACGATGTGACCAAAGATGCCTTTTATGAGTGCTTGGAGCGCACTTATGAGAGATGCCCCCGCCACGATGTCAAAATCGTGCTTGGCGACTTTAACGCCAGGGTGGGCAAAGAAAGTATCTTTGGCACTACGGTCAGTAAATTCAGCCTCCACGAGGAAACATCCCCAAATGGGCTGAGGCTGATCGACTTTTCCGGGGCCCGAAATATGGTTATCTGTAGTACTAGATTCCAGCATAAGAAGATTCATCAAGCTTCCTAGCAGTCTCCGGATCGAAAAACCACCAACCAGATCGATCATGTTGTGATAGACGGAAGACACGTCTCCAGTGTTTTAGATGTGCGTGCGCTCCAAGGTCCTAACATCGACTCGGACCGCTATATTGTTGCAGCCAAAATTCACACCCGCCTCTGTGCAGCAAAAAACGAACACCAACAAACACAAGGAAGGTTCGACGTCGAGAAGCTGCACTCTCAACAGACAGCCGAACGATTTTCTACTCGGCTTGCACTCCTGCTCTCTGAGAGCACTCGTCAACAACTCGGCATAAGGGAACTGTGGGATGGCATCTCAAACTCCTTACGTACAGCTGCAACCGAAACCATTGGTTTTCGGAAAGTGCAAAAGAACAGCTGGTACGGCGAGGAGTGTCGTGTCGCAGCGGAGAGAAAACAGGCTGCCTACCGTGCAACGTTACGATCGACCACAACATGTGCGGGATTGGATAGATACCGAGAGTTGAAGAGGGAAGAAAGACGCATTTGTAGACAGAAAAAGAAAGAGGCCGAAATGCGTGAGTACGAAGAGCTTGATAAGCTGGCCGACAGGGGTGTTGCTCGAAAATTCTACGAAAAGATGCGGCGACTTACAGAAGTTTTCAAGACCGGTGCGTACTCCTGTAGAACCCCTAAAGGTGATCTAGTCACCGATGCCCAAAGCATACTTAAATTAAGGAGGGAACACTTCTCCAGCCTGCTGAATGGCAGTGAACGTACAACGCCAGGAGAAGGCGAACCCGATTCCCCAATCGATGCCGATGGAGCAGACGTTCCATTGCCCGACCATGAAGAGGTTCGAATAGCAATTGCCCGCCTGAAGAACAACAAAGCGGCAGGGGCCGACGGATTGCCGGCCGAGCTATTCAAACACGGCGGCGAAGAACTGGTAAGGAGCATGCATCAGCTTCTTTGTAAAATATGGTCGGACGAAAGCATGCCCAACGATTGGAATTTAAGTGTGCTATGCCCAATACATAAAAAAGGAGACCCCACAATCTGCGCCAACTACCGTGGGATTAGCCTCCTCAACATCGCATATAAGGTTCTGTCGAGCGTATTGTGTGAAAGATTAAAGCCCACCGTCAACAAACTGATTGGACCTTATCAGTGTGGCTTTAGACCTGGCAAATCAACAACCGACCAGATATTCACGATGCGCCAAATCTTGGAAAAAACCCGTGAAAGGAGAATCGACACACACCACCTCTTCGTCGATTTCAAAGCTGCTTTCGACAGCACGAAAAGGAGCTGCCTTTATACCGCGATGTCTGAATTTGGTATCCCCGCAAAACTAATACGGCTGTGTAAACTGACGCTGAGCAACACTCAAAGCTCCGTCAGGATCGGGAAGGACCTCTCCGAGCCGTTCGATACCAAACGAGGTTTCAGACAAGGCGACTCCCTATCGTGCGACTTTTTCAATCTTCTTCTGGAGAAAATTATTCGAGCTGCAGAACTGAATCGAGCAGGTACAATCTTTTATAAGAGTGTACAACTGCTGGCGTATGCCGATGATATTGATATCATCGGCCTCAACACCCGCGCCGTTAGTTCTGCTTTCTCCAGACTTAACAAGGAAGCAAAACGAATGGGTTTGGCAGTGAACGAGGGCAAGACGAAATATCTCCTGCCATCAAACAAACAGTCGTCGCACTCGCGACTTGGCTCCCACGTCACTGTTGACAGTCATAACTTTGAAGTTGTAGATAATTTCGTCTATCTTGGAACCAGCTTAAACACCACCAACAATGTCAGCCTGGAAATCCAACGCAGGATAACTCTTGCCAACAGGTGCTACTTCGGGCTGAGTAGGCAATTGAAAAGTAAAGTCCTCTCTCGACGAACAAAAACCAAACTCTACAAGTCGCTCATAATTCCCGTCCTGCTATACGGTGCAGAGGCCTGGACGATGACAACAACCGATGAGTCGAACTTAAGAGTTTTCGAGAGAAAGGTTCTGCGAAAGATTTATGGTCCTTTGCGCGTTGGCCACGGCGAATATCGCATTCGATGGAACGATGAGCTGTACGAGATATACGACGACATTGACATAGTTCAGCGAATTAAAAGACAGCGGCTACGCTGGCTAGGTCATGTTGTCCGGATGGATGAAAACACTCCAGCTCTGAAAGTATTCGACGCAGTACCCGCCGCAGGAAGCAGAGGAAGAGGAAGACCTCCACTCCGTTGGAAGGACCAAGTGGAGAAGGACCTGGCTTCGCTTGGAATATCCAATTGGCGCCACGTAGCGAAGAGAAGAAACGAGTGGCGCGCTGTTATTGACTCGGCTATAATAGCGTAAGCGGTGCCTACGCCAGTAAAGAAGAAGAAGAAGGTACTGACATCGTTGTACAGATATTTTGCCCTTCTACAGCGAAATCGACTGTAGATTCCAAATGGCTCTCCGATGGTGGCGGTAGTTCACAAATTTGGCGTTGTAGAACACTGGTGATCAATTCTGGTCTAGCAAATCTCATTTGAAGAGTGACCATAACTTGATTGACGAATGAGGAGTGCAATAGCAGACTTTTAACAGCCTTTAGCGCTGGACCCTCCAACGCCTGTCGCAGTCTTAGCAGATTCTCTTCGTCAGAGAATCCGCAAACTTCTGTAGTTCGATTGTAAGTGGCATTAAACTTCGGCCACTCACTGAGTTTACCATCATATTTAGGTAATTCTTTGGCAAGGCTGTTACGAGAAGCAACTTGATCCCGAGTTAATCGGTGACAAGTTGAAGAACCAAAAGACAAGCTGTTAACGCGCCCAGCTGCCGGAAAAGTTGTATAAGCTGTTTGTGGCAAAACAGTCTCTGGATTGAGTGCTGAATTCCGTCGCAACTGCTGTTCAAGTGACAGTATTTGGTTCAATAACAATTGAAGTACCGGTGTTTGAATTTCAGTTTCACCTTGTTGACCCGTTAACATTCCGGTTGGAATATTGTTAAGTAGTGAAGACCCGCTATTCGTAATATCGTTTAGATCAGGAGTGGTTGCATTAAATGGCGTCACAAATTGTGGTGGCAGCTGCAGCATTTGGGGTGGAGGAAGAGCCTCATCCCTCAACCTGGTTGAGATCCTAGGCATTGAATATTACCTTTCGTCAAAGTCGTTATCAAAACCCATTGAGTCTATGCGATCCAAAAAGCTGTGCTGTCCTCTTAATAAAGCCTCCCTCTGTCGTAAGATTTCGCTTCGCTCTTCTAGCAACTCTGCGCGAGACGAAGGCCGAGTAAACCAAAAGAATTTGAGGAGTGAACAGGACTTATGAGTTCACTTTCTTGTAGATGTGCTTGTTGGGGTGATACCGTATACACCCGACTCCCATTTGGAGGAGCTGCATTTGGTACGCCTGCGTTCGAACACTCAGGGTGTGTCCCAGGATGCGCTGATTAGCAGCCCGATCAGTACCACCATTATCCTCCAGGTTGCTCACAACTGGAAAGCTGGTTGAGGTAGTGCGATTGGCGGCTGCAGCATAATTAGGACCAAGAACGAAATTGGCAGGTGCAGCAGACGATTCTGAATTATTCGCGCGCGACATTATAATTTACGTTAAATATAGTGCGCGATTAGGGTGGAATAAATTTTTTAAGATGTTAATAAAAAATGCGAGAAATTTTTTGCAATTAACTGAAAAATTATTTAATACCGGATGTTAATATAAATATTAAATAAAAGGCTAAATCAAAAGGTTAACTAAAAAATTTAGTCTCAACTGTACCCTCTGAACATTATCGACGGTATGATTATTTTCCCACTGCCTACTTTGCAAAATAAACTTATTGCTCCCGGTTTCCCAATTGGACCAATCAGAATGCGCCACGTCAGTTTATGCGTAAGCAATTAGGATTTAAAATAATTGCTCCCGCTGTGCTTATTAAACCAATCACAGCGCGCTACGTCAAATCATAAGTAAGCAAGTAGGACTTACGAGGATTACGTGGGTCATGCTGCCAGATTGTTCGTAACAATACCCAACGATTGCCCTCCTCCCGTCCAACTGACGTGAGAGACGCAATCCGCAAACGAGCGGAGTTAGCCGAGTCATAAGAGGCAAGAGAGTTTTGAGCGTTGCGATCTTAAGCTGGTCAGCTACAGAAACAAAAATTTCAACAGCCAAAATTAAGAATTAGATTAAAGTAAGTTTATTATTTTTAAATGCTACTTGTTAAGGGAACATAAAATAACTTTTTTAATGATAAAGAGTTAATCTGTTGGATCAACAGTGCTAAAATGAGAATTGAAATCGTGGCATATACGGCGGAATGGTTCGTTTACCTCAAAATTTGTTCCAGAAAATTTTAAAAGTAAAGGTCTTAACTGCCTGGTAGAGCGAGCGGGAACGTTAAAATTAATATCAGATAAGATAATGGACTACAGATCGACCCATTCATGAGTTTTACAAGAGATATTATACCAAGCATTTCCCTACGACTAGCGAGGATAGGGAGATTTATAAGTTCTAAACGGTTAGTAAAAGAGGGAAGATTTAACCTGGAATCCGAATGCAAATAAGGCAAAAAGTAAAAATTGATTTTGAACGGACTCTAACTTCTCCGAATGGACTTGATAACTAGGGTTCCAAACCACAAACGCATACTCTAATATAGGCCTCACCAAAGATGTAAAAATATTTTATGAAGTAAGCGGTGCTCTAAATTCTTTAGACCTTTAACAAAACTAAGAGCATCTTTAGCTTTAAAAACCGTGGAAGATGCTTGAAGATTAAAACTAAAATTAGGGTCTATAGTTACTCCCAGATCAACAAAATTGCATACTTGCTCCAAGCTAAAGTTTTGTATTACTTATGAAATAGGGTCTACAGATCTACGTGAAAAGCACATCGTTTTACATTTTTTAAGATTCAACGGCATATCATTTTTAACACAACAAGTGACTACGTTGTTTAAGTCTGATTGCAACTGACATCTTTCCCTATTTAAAGTATTTGATTTAAAAAATTTTGCATCGTCAACATATAATAACTAACTACTCTGACTCCCTAATAACAGATGATACATCATTAATAAATAACAGGAACAGAATTGGACCAAGTTGTCTACCTTAGGGAACACCTGAAGGAGCACTGATTACATTTAAATATAACTTGTTGAGTTTTATTACTCAGATAAGAAGCAAACCATTTTAGAAATATTGGTTAAAAACCGAGAAGATCAAGTTTATTCAAAAGAATTGAATGGTTTACTTTATCAAAAATAACATCAGTATGCTTATTCTCCCTAAAGTCCGTTGATACAAGTGATACAAATTTTAGCAATTTAGTTAATATAGATTTCCCTTTAGGAAAACCATGCTGAGGACAAAAAACTAGTGGAAATATCCAAAGGGTTATTTCGTCTGTTATATTTTTTCATTTTTTTTTTCGATATCTTTTTATATTTATTGAATCTACTTTTTGTTTTTAAAGTTTAACAATAAGTTATAAAATCTTAAATCTATTTAAAAACTAGACAGGTTCAGAAAGTGATGAACTGTTTTGGTGATACATTGCCACTTAGTACGCGGGCATATCTTTTCTTTTAAGGCGTTTTTAATCGCAGGAATGTACCAAAGCATTAACCAAAGGGTTTGGAAGATCTCGGAGTTCAGATTTATCTTTAATTCTGCTGTCTTCTATTTTTTTCCATACCATAGAAATACCAAGGTCTTTATGGATATTTTCATTACACATGTACCATGGTGAACACGTGATTGATCTAAGCATTTTTGATTAGAACCTTTGTATTATGTCCACATTATTTACACAGGTCGTACCCCATAGTTGAATGCCATACATCCAAATCGGCTTTATGACCGCATTATATAAAAGCACTTTGTTGTCTAGGCTAAGTTTGGAGTTTTTATTTAATAGCCAATTTAAATTTGCAGCTCTTATTTTTGTGAAAGTTATTTTACTAGATATATGTTTTCTCCACGTATGTCTTCTATCTAGGTGAATACCAAGATAAGTTACCTCATTCGCTTGGCGTACTAAAATATTGTTCATTTTTACTGCCGGACACATTTATACGCCAGTTGGCTAGCCATTCTTCGACAAACCTTAAGTGCTCGGCTAATATTCTTGATGCTATTATGTGGCATTTATTACGGCTTACTATAGCTGTGTCTTCCGCAAAATTTGAAGTTAATACATTGTTAGCTGTTGGAAGATCTGCTGTATATATGATATGATATAGTGTTGGGCCTAACACTTTGTCCAGGGGTACACCAGCCCTTATCTGTCGTTCATCAGGTATGAAATCCCCCACTTTTACCATAAATTTTGTATTTTTTAAATAAGACTCCAAAGTTTTATACAATTCTAAAGGTAGAATGTTTTTAATCTTATATAAAAGGCAATCATGCCACACCTTATCAAAAGCCTGAGCTACATCTAGAAATATAGCTGAACAGTACCCTCTGTGCTCAAATGCTTTCCTTATTTCGTTAGTAATTCTATTTACTTAATCTATCGTGCTATGTTTTTCACAAAACCCGATTTGGTGCGTTGGTATTATATTATTTTCGTGGTGGAAAGGAGTCATCTTTGATAGTAACAATTTTGTAAATATTTTAGAAAGTTAGGGTCTATATGAAAACGGCTATGTTAAGTCTTTCCCAGGTTTGTCTATCAAGATAATCCGCGACTTTTTCCATGAATTAGGATGGTATCTGAGATTAAGAATTGCACTGAAAAGTACAGAGAGCACTTCTACGGCAATATTTGGTAACTCAATTAATGTTGTTGAGGTCATATTATCATGTCCTGGTGACTTTTTTGGGTTCAATTCTCTTATTATTCTAGTAGCTTCAGAAGTAGAAGTCCATGCGACTCGTTTGCGGTCTTGGGTAAGGTTGGCAACGTAAAGTTGTTTTTTTGGGCAATTGGGTTGAAATACCTTTTCTAGGTGATTTGCAAAGCAATTTGCCTTATCCTCATCACTACGTGCCTAATTAGCATTCAACTGTTTCTTTATATAATTTTCCGTGTTGTGTTCTTCTTCGCGTTTAAGCGCTTTTTTATATTACGAAAGTTGAAGCAGATTTCAGTTGAAGCAGAGTTGAAGGGGAGCGATTTAGCTGCCATTCACGCCTAGCTCGCCTTTTCTCATTTACAAGTTTATCTGTTTCATTATTGGTGATCTACCTAAAACCAAAAGGTTTATTCTTTCTTTTTGGTGTTGCCAATATACATAGCTTCATTAGATATTCCGCCATTAAATTCTCTTATATTTTCACCAATGTCTCTTCTTGCATTTATTTTGCAATCAATATTGATGTGGCTGCTGATATACTTTCTATACTTCAACCAGTTAGTTTTATGTGATATTATAGAAACTTTTGACTCAAATATCATGGCTGATCAGGTGATAAGTCCGTACTTGTATCAGCTGTCATAAGCAATCTATCAATATTTTGACTACAGCAAAATCTATTAAGTCTGGTGTTTTTTTTTCTATCACCGGGCCAGTATGTCGGAAATATTATATCCAGCTTATTATGCTTATTCATAATAGTGTAGTACAACTGTCATCCTTTGGCATTAATAAGACGTCAGCTCCAGTACGTTTGTTTTGCGTTGTAATCGCCCCCTGTTTGAAATCTTTGACCTAGTGTTCCAAAAACGCTTTTAAACTCGCTATCTGTAATTTCAGGTGGACAGTATTTAGCCTAGGGTGATAAATTTTTTTTTTTCGTTCGGTACTCGGAAAAATATGTTCCTAGACACCTCTGAGAAAGCCTGAGTTCTTAATTGTAACTGGAAGAGAATCTTCATACAGTTTTCTATTTTTTCTTATTATCAGATAGAAAAATTTATACCTCGCTTCCATCTACTTGAAAAAATATCTTGTTCCTTAGACTTTGTAGAAAATTGAATGCAATGATTGACGATGAATATCTCGTAAACGCTTAAATAATAATTTTTTTTCATTGAGGTATAAAATTCATAAGAAATAAAAAATGTTCCCAAAAATAATCAAACTTTAACTGTTAATATATTTTAAGCGGTTGGGTTTACGAAAAAATCATATAAGACTTGGCATTGTACTGGACCATTTCTCTTATGTGGTTCCTCAACGGTGATTCTGCGATGAAGCAGAAATTTTTAATTGTAAATAGGGTGCATTTCATTGTTCTTTAGTTGGTTACAATTTGGCATCAGTTCTATTTTTAACATTGGTTGTGGGATCTTGTTCCTATTAAAAATATTTAATACCGATTTAATGCTAAAACCACCTTCTTCCAGTGCTTCTTTCAAATCGTTAGAGGCTACCGAGGACTCTATACCTTTTATGACAACAACTAGGCCTTTTGAGCTCTGGAGTTGGTATGAATAGTAATTCTGTTTTTATTTGACGAAATTTTAACGATTTCCATGAAACTTTTTTCAGTTTAGGACTGAATTTTTGTTTCGTCTATATTGCCTTTTTTCAAAGGCACTATATGGAAATTATTAATACTACAATTTCACTTAATTTCGCAACAAGAGTATTACTGCTGAGTTCGCGCAAAAATATTCGAGGTGGTTCGGCTTTAACGACTTTGGTTAGTATGGCAAATCTGCTGCCTTTCAAAACTTCCGTTTTATTTTTATTTGGTGTTCCGCTTTCAAATTTTTTAGGATTGACCGCTGAATTTGAAAGACTTAATTTCCTATTATATTTTATAATTATATATAACTGCTTTAAAAAGTTTAGGTATTGTTGACAACTTTCCGATTCCCTTGTAGTTTTCAATGGATAACAATGCAAAGGAATTATAGGATATATAGGATATAGGATATATATATATATTTAGCACATTTTTTAAGAAAGCATATTTAACTAATATAAGACGTCTGCTTCGGAAATTGTTTGTACATTAATTACAGAAATCGGACATAACTTGTGCTGATACGGAGCATTTTGAAAATGTTGAAGACTAATTGGACCTAAGGAGGATGGAGTCATGTGTGGAAGTTCACGCAAGTGCGGAAATTTCTCTGATCGCCATTCACTTGGGAGTGGCCAGAAACGATTCTTTTATATATGACTCAAGCAACTTACGACTTCCGGTCTTTGACCAAGTTTGGTTTGGGATTCGTGGTGGGAGAGAGACTCCGTCACTGAGTACTATCATTCACTCCGGTGAATGAACGTCTAGCCACAATCCGCATCAAAGCGATGTTCTTCAACATATGATATTGATATCATCGGCCTCAACACCCGCGCCGTTAGTTCTGCTTTCTCCAGACTTAACAAGGAAGCAAAACGAATGGGTTTGGCAGTGAACGAGGGCAAGACGAAATATCTCCTGCCATCAAACAAACAGTCGTCGCACTCGCGACTTGGCTCCCACGTCACTGTTGACAGTCATAACTTTGAAGTTGTAGATAATTTCGTCTATCTTGGATCTAGCGTAAACACCACCAACAATGTCAGCCTGGAAATTTAACGCAGGATTACTCTTGCCAACAGGTGCTACTTCGGACTGAGTAGGCAATTGAAAAGTAAAGTCCTCTCTCGACGAACAAAAACCAAACTCTATAAGTCGCTCATAATTCCCGTCCTCCTATATGGTGCAGAGGCTTGGACGATGACAACAGCCGATGAGGCGAACTTAAGGGTTTTCGAGTGGAAAGTTCTGCGGAAGACTTATGGTCCTTTGCGCATTGGCCACGGCGAATATCGCATTCGATGGAACGATGAGCTGTACGAGATATACGACGACATTGACATAGTTCAGCGAATTAAAAGACAGCGGCCACGCTGGCTAGGTCATGTTGTCCGGATGGATGAAAACACTCCAGCTCTGAAAGTATTCGACGCAGTACCCGCCGCGGGAAGCAGAGGAAGAGAGACCCCCACTCCGTTGGAAGGACCAAGTGGAGAAGGACCTGGCTTCGCTTGGAATATCCAATTGGCGCCACGTAGCGAAGAGAAGAAACGAGTGGCGCGCTGTTGTTGACTCGGCTATAATCGCGTAAGCGGTGCCTACGCCAGTAAAGAAGAAAAAGAATATAAAAAAACATTAACAATTCCGCTATTTCAAAATGTTGTAACAAAAACAAAATGAAAATGACTCGGTGAAATAAATTAAAATTAGCCAACACACAATTAAAGTAAATTTTAATACAACAATAGTTACAATCACTGTAATGATAGTTATCTTAACAGATCACTTAATCCAGATATTTGCACAATAATTATTTAAATATAAATTGAACAAATTTGTAAGAGCACGTAATTTCACAGCTGAGCAAAAGAAGGAAACCCTTTAAAAAAATTGAAGAGGCAACTTGTATACCTGATGAAGCAATTTCTCGACGCCAAGAGCGTAGATGAGACAAATGCTTGCCAACTCGTCAACTCAGCTCAAGCAGACTCGGCATACATTTACCAGAAATTTCTGAGGGGTAATTAAAATATGGTTTTGAATAAAATGCGACATTGGCTTAAACAGGCTCATTTAATTTTGCGGTATTGAAAGCGTGTGTCGGCATTGTGGGGCACTAAAATGGAATGAGGAAAAAGCGAGAATACAAGTATGTTGTTCTGCGGTCAAATTAGCCATTCATATTTCACAAGAGGCTGTGTAACCCTATAGTTGTTCATTATCTACAGGTGAAACTGATAAATTTTGACAATTTCTAAACCGTGTAAAAAAGACAAGGCATGCTTTCACATCACATCACGCGAGCTGACAAAAAATTTAACAGGCCCTGCATAAACATAACGTCTTGGTCCGCCCTAGAGGACATGTCCTCTGATTTGAAAACCTACGTTTGAGAAACTACGTTACTCCCGTAGCATTTAATTTTGTTACTGCTCCCGCTCTCACTTTGTCGGGAGCCACAGCAGAGTCATACCATAACAATGTAAACTTATGTGCTCTGCTCTGCTCCGAGTTTTGTTAAGTAAAAAACTATAGCTATAGCGAGAGCAAAAAATTAAGTTCATGCTCGGTTCTGGCGTAGCGGTAGCAAAAAATTGGGAGCGGCAGTAGAACAGAGCTAGTGAAACTTTTCATCTGCTACAGCTCTCGTAAGTGTTTGTTATTTTTTCTTTTTTGGTATTTTCTGTCTATATAGCATATAAAAGAAAGTCGTATTAGTTACAACATTTATAACACAAGAATGGCTGAACCGATTTGAAAATTGGTGGGGAAATAGCTTAGAAGCAGGGTAAGGACATAGGATACTTTTTATCTCTTTATGTTAAAATTCAATACAACTTATTAACACAAAAATTATATTTCAAACAATCAAAATTTGTTCAAAATTCATATAAGAATAATTTGAAAATTTTATTAATTAAAAAATAGAAAGAAATAAGTAAAAAATTGCATATCCATTCATTCCTAGTATAAAGGTAATACTGATTTTGCTCCTGAACCATACAGTTTTTTTAGGACGAACAAATTAATTGGGTTGCGCAAATTACTGAGAACGTGCCTGAGCCTAAGCAAATTTAAAATATGCCAGTTAAGAAAACGTCCTTTCGCGATAATGGTTTTTGTACAAAAGAATTCTTTATTACCAGAATTTCATAGTTTAGTCTAAAACTTAACCTAACATCTTAATTTAGTGGTAAGTATGTATGTACTAGGATGTCCGTTATTTACCAAATTGATTATTTTTGACGAGACGCCTCCTATACGTTTAGTTTTCCATCTAAAAAAAATATTAGGCCATAAAAAGCCCTTAATTTTCATAATAAGCCTTGCCCCAATCAGGGTTAAAGTTAACTTCCGAGTAATTTCTGGAATTTTCGAACTTTTACGGCAAGTTGAATTTTCTTTTTTGTAAAATTCAATTGCTTATTCTAAAAAATATAATTTCTACGATGGTTGTTTTTTTTTTTGTTTGGAACAAGTGTTAAGTTCAAGAATTTCTTTACTTTTGAATTCAGTCCTGGGTGTTAAGCTTTCGTTTGACATTTACAAATTCGTTAGCCGTTACAACAGAAAATTAGTGGGAATTTGCATTGGGACACAATAATATTAAAAATAGTTTTTATAAAAAAAAATAAGCGTATTAAAAGTTAAAAAACAAGGTTAACTTAGGAAAGCAGAAGGTTTTATGTTTTCTTTCGGTCAAATGAAAACAAATATAGCCATAGAAAACTTACCACCGAGAAGGCTAACAAAGGGACACGTTTTATACATAACAACTCACTATTTACAAAATATCTCATAACTCAATATTTAAGTATGAAATATGACACACTATGACGTTTAAATCATCTTTATAAAAATATACTATAAATAAATAATTTTTGATTAATAATAAATAACATTATTTATAATTTTCTCTTAGTATTTACTACTTCAATATACAAGGTAGGTGGGTTCCACAGTAAAAAGGACTCAATATGTCATCTGGTGCGTTAGAGTCTGCTATCTTTATCGATAGTGAAGTGAGAATTATGACATTTCATCAATAGGAAGTGAAGTTATTGCGTTTTAAGTGTCAGTACGTTTGTGTTATCGATGCGAAATTGAGCTTCGAACAAAGAGCCAACATTAAATTTTGTTTTAAAATTGTTAAAACTTTTACTGAAATGCTTCGATTGATGAAACAAGTTTATGACGATGATTGTCTATCCCGTAGCAGAGTGCACGAGTAGATTCAATGTTTTCAAAGTGCTCGTGACTGTGCGTGTCGTCGAAACTGTGCGTGAATTCATCAAAAATCAGCCGAAATTATCATTGAATCCATGGAAATGGAATTGAACTTCTCCAAAACATCGATTTATTGCATTTTGACCGAACATTTGGGCTGACGAAAGGTGTGTGTGACCAAAATTTGCTCAGAAGCCAACATTCGCAGGCCAATTATTTGACCAAAAATCACATTTTAAACATTAACCACTCAACGTATTCACCTGATATGGCACCGTGCGACTTCTTGCTTTTTGGAAAAGTCCATTTGAATATGAAAGGAAACCGCTGTGCAGACGTAGAGGCCATTCAAAAGGCTTACACCGGCATACTGGCGGACATACCGGTCAACCAGCTAAAACACTCGTTCGACACGTTTAGACCGTGCTGTATTCAAACAGAAGGAGACTATTTTGAATAAAATAAATTGATTTTGCCGAAAAAAATGTGTCTGTTTTTTTTAAGTCCTGTTTAATTTGGAACACACCTTGTATGCATACAGGACTGCATTACTACTACTGAAAATCGAAGATGGCCGCTTTTCACCCCCCAGAAAGCTGCCGCAAAAAGGTTTCCTACTGTGGTTATGATGCCTACAGTATCTATTGATTTACTGGAAGGGGGAAAAGGGATATGATAAAATAAGTAAGGAAGGACGAAGTTCGGTAGCAATAGAGCATTTTGCACTCTTTCGACTTGCAGTAATCAAATATACATGTATAGTATCTCATAAACTGACTCATACTTGTTTGTTATAAAAATCATTTTATTTAGTTTATGATTGTTGGGGTAGTATGGACCCGATTTTATCTATTAACTAGTTAATATCATGCCACATACTAAACAAATTTCCATGGGTTTCATAAATCACCAATGGAGTAAAGTCAGCCGGCTGTTCGAAAATCCAGCAAGTTTTCACCAGTAAAGTTTTCGCCTAAATTTCCATTTTGGCACAAAGATACACTGTTATTTGTAAATTCTTCAGTCCCCTGTTTTTCAACTTTTCATCGTCATGTCATTCGTCATCCTGATCATTTACATTTATATCTCGTTTAGTTTTATGTCATATGTACAACAAATCCAATGTCAATCCGAGTGACTTGGGTCACATGGTGATCCTCCCGTCGCCGTTCGAAACCAGTCTTTTCTATTTGTATGAGTATACACAAGACGCATTTCCATATGTACATAATCACGGGCGGTCGGACTTATTCTGTACGTTGGCATGTAACACAGCCTCAAATAAATGAGGAGTGAGGAGAGCCGGTTAAAAAAAGGGACAAGAAACGGCCTCAAGTTTTTCGTGTATATGTACAAAAACTGGTGGCTTTCCATACAAAAGGTCAGATGTTCGGTGACGTACAGTGTTTTATTCACTTTATTGAGTGGGAAACACCAGGACTCCCGCGTATCCATTTATTAGTCTGGCTAAAAGATAAATTGCTTTCTACGCAAATTGACGAAGTTTTGTCTGCAGAGTTGCCCAATGAAGATATAAAGTTATATGACAGAGTCATTAGAAACATTATTTGCGGACCATGCGACGAACGACGAAATATGCAAACGAATGAAAATGGCTTCACGTTGAATAGGCGTAGGGCGTCCCAGGAAGGCGGACGTACTGTCAATAATAATGTGAGAGGCACTGCGGAAAGTGAATCCGTGGACAATATCTGGGTGGTCCCGTATTCACGGCTGCCAGAAGACCTTCCTTACAGATACCAAGCGACAACACTAGCCAATGGCGACCTTGGGAATTCAAATCCTCCAAACAGAGCCCCTTTACCTACCGAAGGCAAATTTTCAGTTTAATAACAAACTATGGAGCGGAGAATGAGGAATTGTTTTCGAGGATGCACCAGGGATTACCAGCAAAAGCTGAAGTTGCTGCTGCCACCGTCGCGCAAAGACAAAGTGGTTGCGCTGGCTGTTGCGTCGACCAGAATAGCAACAATACTGCTGGTTGTAGCAAAGCCGTGCGCTCAGTATTCAAGCTCACGCTGAACTTTGGTAGTGAAGAAACGCCCATTTGAAACATCATCCATAGTAGCAGTCGTGGTGCTCTATGGCAATGGTGCATCGCGTGGGACAAATACACAATCTCGATCAAGCGAACGATTGCAGCAGTAGATCGCAGATTGTAAGACATTTAAATCGAATATTTTCGTAGACGTCTTGCCGGAATGTGATTTCTGACAGACGTTAAAGTAGAGCGGTTACAGCTGAATATTAACTGAGAGTCCAGCTCTTTTCTTCAATGATCAGGAAGCTGGACTCTTTGCACACGCGCTTTTTGAGGTCGCCGAAAGTCGCAAGCCGACGGATACTTACGGCCTAATAATCTTAGACAGCCTATTTAGCAATTTTGTTGACTCAACCTGATTAATAAGTTATTTCCGAGTTTACAAGGAAACCTGGGAGCTTTTATGGCCTCCAATAATGAATTGGTAAAAAACCCATAGGATAGTATCAGAGTAAGTCCCTGGTGAGGTAAGGACCTACATTTTAATGGACACGGTGATGGCTATTTACCATGTACAGTTCTCAAACTCCATTCATATGTAAAGGGTAACCTCTCACAAGTTGAAACACAAGACTGGCGGGTGAGTCATAATGATGCGTACTCTGGACGCGTCCAGAATGTGCAATGGCACAGGGTTATGTATCACAAAGCTGAGATGGCAAATTCTCCTGGTCACCATTCGTACTTGAGGGACAACAGCAGAGACGGTGTGGATACGCAGAATCGTTATTATATCCACAAACTTACCCTGTAATTTCCTTTAAAAATGACTTTCTCACGGCAAATAAAAGTAAAAGTCAAACTCAAAATGTAACCGCCTGTATTCTCCCCTGGACAATTGTACGTAGGTTGCTCGCGTGTATCGAGGGCGCGAAACCCTTTTATTTACGCAGAAAACAAAAAGTTCCGTAATGATGTTTGCCTTCAGTAAAATGAGTTCTAGCTCTCTACGGCTTATGATAAAAAACAATAACATAAGAAAAATTTCTTAAATTGATATTTCCGATACTCAAATTAATTTATTTTATTTTCCATCATAAATCGCGGTTAACTCTTCTTCTTTTTAATTGGCGTAGACACCACTTACGCGATTATAGCCGAGTTAACAACAGCGCGCCAGTCGTTTCTTTTTTTCGCTACGTGGCGCCAAATGGAAATTCCGAGCGAAGCCAGGCCCTTCTCCACTTGATCCTTCCAATGGAGTGGAGGTCTTCCTCTTCCTCTGCTTCACCCGGTGGGTACTGCGTCGAATACTTTCAGAGCTGGAGTATTTTCGTCCATCCGGACAACATGACCTAGCCAGCGTGGCCGCTGTCTTTTAATTCGCTGAACTATGTCAATGGCGTCGTAAATCTCGTACAGCTCATCGTTCCATCGAATGGGATATTCGCCGTGTCCAATGCGCAAAAGACCTTAAATCTTTCGCAGAACTTTTCTCTCGAATACTCGCAACCTCGACTCATCCGTTGTTGACATCGACCAAGCCTCTGCACCATACAGCAGCACGGGAATTATGAGTGACTTATAGAGTTTGGTTTTTGTTCGTCGAGAGAGGACTTTGCTTCTCAATTGCCTACTCAGTCCAAAGTAGCACCTGTTGGCAAGAGTAATCCTGCGTTGGATTTCCAGGCTGACATTGTTGGTGGTGTTAATACTGGTTCCTAAATAGACGAAATTATCTACAACTTCAAAGTTATGACTGTCAACAGTGACGTGAGAGCCAAGTCGCGAGTGCGACGACTGTTTGTTTGATGACAGGAGATATTTCGTCTTGCCCTCGTTCACTGCCAGACCCATTTGTGTTGCTTCCTTGTTAAGTCTGGAGAAAGCAGAACTAACGGCGCGGGTGTTGAGGCCGATGATATCAATATCATCGGTATACGCCAGCATTTGTACGCTCTTATAGAAGATGGTGTCTTCTCTATTTAATTCTGCAGCTCGAACTATTTTCTCCAGAAGCAGGTTGAAAAAGTCGCACGATAGGAAATCGCGTTGTCTGGAACCTCGTTTGGTATCGAAGGGCCCGGAGTGGTCCTTCCCGATCCTGACGGAGCTTTGGGTGTTGCTGGACGTCAGTTTACACAGCCGTATTAGTTTTGCAGGGATACCGAATTCAGACATCGCGGCATAGAAGCCGCTCCTTTTCGTGTTGTCGAAAGCAGCTTTGTAATCGACGAAGAGGTGGTGTGTGTCGATTCTCCTTTCACGGGTTTTTTCCAAGATTTGGGGCATGGTGAATATCTGGTCGGTTGCTGATTAGCCAGGCCTAAAGCCACACTGATAAGGTCCAATCAGTTTGTTGACTGTGGGCTTTAAACATTCACACAATACGCTCGATCGAACTTATATGCGATGTAGAGGAGGCTAATACCACAGTAGTTGGCGCAGATTGTGGGGTCTCCTTTTTTATGGATTGGGCATAGCAAACTTAAATTCAAATCGTTGCGCATGCTTTCGTTCGACCATATTTTGCAAAGAAGCTGATGCATGCTCCTTATCAGTTCTTCGCCGCCGTGTTTGAATAGCTCGGCCGGCAATTCGTCGGCCCCTGCCGCTTTGTTGTTCTCCAGGCGGGTAATTGCTATTCGGACTTCTTCATGGTCGGGCAATGGAACGTCTGCTCCATCGGCATAGATTGGGGAATCGGGTTCGCCTTCTCCTGGCGTTGTACGTTCACTGCCATTCAGCAGGCTGGAGAAGTGTTCCCTCCATAATTTAAGTATGCTTTGGACATCGGTGACTGGATCACCGTTTGAGGTTCTACAGGAGTATGCTCCGGTCTTGAAACCTTCTGGAAGCCGCCGCATTTTTTCGTAGAATTTTCGAGCATTACCCCTGTCGGCCAGCTTATCAAGTTCTTCGTACTCACGCATTTCGGCCTCTTTCTTTTTCTGTCTACAAATGTGTCTTGCTTCCCTCTTCAACTCTCGGTATCTATCCAATCCCGCACATGTTGTGGTCGATCGTAACGTTGCACGGTAGGCAGCCTGTTTTCTCTCCGCTGCGACACGACACTCCTCGCCGTACCTGCTGTTCTTTTGCACTTTCCGAAAACCAATGGTTTCGGTTGCAGCTGTACGTAAGGAGTTTGAAATGCCGTCCCACAGTTCCCATATGCCGAGTTGTTGACGAGTGCTCTCAGAGAGCAGGAGTGCAAGCTGAATAGAAAAACGTTTGGCTGTCTGTTCTGATTGCATCTTCTCGACGTCGAACCTTCCTTGTGTTTGATGGCGTGCGTTTTTTGTTGCATAAAGGCGGGTTGCGAATCTTGGCTGCAACAATATAGTGGTCCAAGTCGATGTTAGGACCTCGGAGCGTTCGCTCGTCTAGATTACTGGAGACGTGTCTTCCGTCTATCACAACATGATCGATCTGGTTGGTGGCTTTTCGATCCGGAGACAGCCAGGTAGCTTGATTTCTTTTCTTGTATAGGAATCTAGTACTATAGTAACCATATTTCGGGCCCCGGCGAAGTCGGTCAGCCTCAACTCATTTGGGGATATTTCGTCGTGGAGGCTGAATTTACCGACCGTAGTGCCAAAGATACCTTCTTTGCGCACCCTGGTGTTAAAGTCGCCAAGCACGAGTTTGACATCGTGGTAAGGGTTACTCTTAAAAGTGCGCTTCAAGCGCTTTTAAAAGGCATCTTTGGTCACATCGTCCTTCTCTTCCGTCGGGTCGCACGCGCAAATAAGGGATATGTTGAAGAACCTCAGTTTAATGCGGATTGTGGCTAGACGCTAATTCACTGGAGTGAATGATAGTACTCTGTGACGGAGTTTCTCTCCCATCACGAATCCTAAACTTGCGCTCCTTTATAGCGCCACTTTAGAAAATGCCACAAGGACCTACTTATCTCTGTCCTTGTCCCGTCCATCGCATTACGTGTACGGCGCTAATGTCAGCTTTTAATTTCGGCATGTTCCCAATTAAGTGACCGGATTTTTCAGGTGCGTGCCCTCAATTCGTGGTCCTTATTTCGTTTATCATGGTCGTCATCAAAAGGGGGGTCTCTCATCCGAGGCTTGTTGTTTCTTTTAATTGGTGTGCTTTTTGGTGTGGCGGGTCCCAAACCCAGCGCATGCTTGGTCAAAGACCGGAAGTCGTGAGCTGCTTGAGTCATATGTAAAAGAATCGTTTCTGGCCATTACCAAGTGAATGGCGATCAGAGAACTTTCCTCACTTGCGTGAACTTCTACACATGACTCCATCTTCCGACTGTTTCTCTTAGTGTTAAATATATATGTATTTAGTGTTAAATATAATCGGTAGCGTTGAGATCTTAGATCTAACTAGTGATGAGTGATATTTCATCACCGATGTTTTTTTCACTGTGATTGAAAAATCGCATATCGCAACTGCGATCACATTTTATAAATAGCAGTTCGCTTTTATGAACTGCGATTGTGATAGCAGTTAGTACCTGTGATTTTCGATAGCAGTTCGACACTGTGAATTCTGACAGCAGTTTGAAACTGCGTGTTGCGATAGCCGTTCGAACCTATGAATTGCGATAACAATTCGACTTTGTGAATTGCGATTGCGATAGCTGCTCATAATAAACTTGTGAAACTGTGATTTTTTTATAGTGCAGTACTTGCGATCACAATATCAAATAGCAGAAAAGTAGCAGCTTTCTTCAGGGAGATGCATATATGTATGCATTTGCATATATAATCGCGTTCTCGGAATTAAACAATCGCTTTCGTTAGTGTCTGTTAAAGAACTACTTTCTTTATATTTGTATCATTTACACTTATCCTATATTATTTTAAAGCTTAATTCTAATCCTAATTAATCTTCTAATACCTTCTCGTTCTCTTACTCTAATTTCTCCTAAAACTAAGGTAGCATTAGTTATAATATGATAATGTAAATATGTAAATGGGCTCTTACATACATTACTATACATGTGTTGTATAGGTGATATGGAGGCTTACATTACTCCTCCGCCGCCAGAATAAGCAGTCCCTGCGTATTCAAAAAATATCCAATATTTAAATAACTTTAATGTTTCTCTAAATTTTTATTTATATATTTCGGTTTACTTGTGTTTTATATATTTTTTTAAGTTGTTTATTATTGGATACTAGGTAATTTCCTTCTTGCTTAAAGTTTACAATTTTTTTATATCTGGGTTCTGATTTGCTTTATTATTATTTATATATTACTCTATTATTATTTACAATGTTGTTTGCAAAACTGTCCGTTTCCACCCTATTAGTTTTGTGGTTTAATAGATTTATTCTCTTAGATTTTCTCTCATGTACTGTTTTGGTAATTTAGGTATATCTCCATGTGAAATTATATTATTTAAAAGATCTATTGGTCGATATTTGGTAGTACTATGAATAGTGTTGTTGTATGCTACTATTGCTTTACATACATTTTCCATGATATCATTTTATTATTAGGATCTGCACTGAAAGTCGAATGTAATCGTTTAGAGTACCATGTAATCTTTCTACGTCCGCATTACCAGTTCTCAAATAAGCTGTTTTTGTGTTTAAGTTTATCTGTTGGTCCTTTAAAAATTCCTTAACTACAGCAGTATCTAGCTCATTCTCGAAAACTACTAACTTTGCTTTACCTAAATGTTGTATTTCATGCGTGAGTGCCTTCAGTATCGATACCCAGCTGCTGTCTTTCAGGTTGTAAGCAGTTGCGTATTTCGTAAGTTTATCTATGCTTGTAAGATACATCGTGCCGCGTTATGGATACCATATATCAAAATGAACGATATCATTGTGCCTTTCTGGTGTAGATGTAATGTTAAAGCTATGCTTTATTGAGGTCCTATCGAGTTTTGCAAGTTTACATATTTCGCAACTGTTAATGTATCTTTGTATTTCTTTCCGAAACTTAGGGTAATATTAAACTCTTCTCAATTCTTCATAAACTTTGTTAATGCCTCTATGATTATTTTTAATGTGCGTAGTTTGTATTAATGGTAAAAGCTTTTCTCTATCAGTTATATCTTCTAATATTGAATGTGCTTTTAACACCTTTAAGTTTTTGATTCTCGCAAAATATTTAGTATACTACTGCAAGTCCTTCTCGCAGGAAATCCAAAAGGGGCATCAGTATTTGTTACTTTTAAGCAGTGTCGAATATTAGTTTTGAACATAATTTTTGTTGAACAATTTTGAATGAATAATTGATTTTTAATTAAATTAATTCGTTGTTCGGTTATTTTAATGTAGTCAGTACTATCGCTTTCTGCGCTATGCACTGTGTTAACATCTTCATCCAATAATTCATTTACATAGATTAATTACTATTTCACCATTTAATGATTCATAATTTAACCTACTTAGGCCGTCTGCGATTACGTTTTCTTTTCCTTTTATAATGTATGTATAACTGATATCAAAATTAAACGCATTTAGCTTAATTTTCCATCTTTGGATTTAAGCATTTGGCTCTTTTATATAGTGAAGCCAAACTAATGGACGGTGGTCTGTTTTGATTACAAACCTACGACCGGAAAGCTATGGGCGAAAATATTTGGTTGCCCACACTATGACTAATAACTCCTTTTCAATAGTGCTGTAATTTTTTTCGTGACCGTTTAAATTACGGCTGACAAAAGAAACAGTTTTATTTCCTTACATAAGTGCGGCTCCTAATGCAAAATTACTGGCATCAGTAACAAGCGTAAAAGTTTTATTAAAATCAGTGTGAATAAGAATAGGATCATTTTTAATTATTCAAAAGCCGCTTTATCTCAATCTTTATCAAGTAAAAAAATTTTAGTAATAACTTTTAATCCTTGTTTGAGGTATTTAATGAGATGGTGAGCTATTTTGGAGTAATCCTTAATAAAACGTCTGTAAAACCCAGTTATACCCAAAAATGAATTTATTTATTTTTGTGTTTTAGGTAATAGTATTTTTTCTATGGTTTCAAGTTTCTTAGGGTTTGGTTTAATGCCTTCAGCAGTTACTAAATGACCCAAAAACTCAGTTTCTTTTGAGAGGAATTTACACTTGTCAACTTGTAATTTCAAATTGGCTTGACTCAAACGTTTCAAAATTTTGTCTATTGCTTCTAAATGTTTTTCTATACTAGTAGAAAAAATCAGTACGTCATCTAAATCAACTTAGCAGATTGAACCAATGTATTTTTTCAGTACATGGTTAATCAGACGTCGGAAAGTAGCCGGCGCATTACGATTTGGCCTTCATACGCACAAGCTCGTAATGCCCATTGGCTGTAGAAAAAGCTGTTTTTGAAATGTCATCGGGATGTACATACTTCTATCTGGTGAAATCTCTTGGCTAAATCAAGAGTAGAGAAATATAAACACTTTCCTAGTTTGTCGAATATATCGTCAATATTTTTCATAGGAAATCTGTCTTCAACAGTTATATCGTTTAACTCTCGATAGTCTATACGATACTATACGCCATTTTTGTTTATTAGAAGAATCTAATTTTTTTGGAACGATCTATATTGGGCTATTAGATGGACAATTTGAATGCCTAATAATGTTTTGTTTTAACATGTTTTACATTTGGACATTAACTTCTGCTTTATGTACCTCAGGGTACCTATATTCGTATAATTTGGAATACACTGGCATATCATGCTTCGTTGGAATTCTATGCTTTATTTCATTGGTAAAAGTTAAATTATCGTACTTGTTGTAAAATACATATTTATACTTTTTAATTATATTAGTTAATTTTTCCTTTTCATATTTTTCGATATGATCTGTTTGCATTTGAGATATATGTATATATCAGGTTTTTCAATTTCGCAATTATATAAGCAGCTATCTTTATAAGCTAATTCAGGATAATCTTCTTCCTCTTTAGATAAACACATTAGGGGTATTCTCTTGCTCTTGCAAATCTCGGTGCACGGTGCAAGCATTGCAGATTTACAACGGCACAACAACAAACATACGCAGAAAAATATTTGCAAGGGCTGTGAAATATGTCAGACCAAAACCCATGTTTATTTGCGTGCAATGCCACGCAAAAATAAAATCGCAACCCTGTTGTAGTTGCCATTTTACATAAAGACATATTACGCCGTTAAATTGTTCGAGGAATGTAAGTTTCAAATAGATTTTATAATTTCTATTTAAGTTATAAATATTTGTTAGTCTTTTTTTTTTTAAATGTGTGCAGAAGGTGCGTCAATTCACAAAAGCCATGCATAATAGTCATTCACAATAAATCGACTGAATCAGCCGTTCATATATCACTAGATTCTGCATTCTGGATGCTCTCGTGCTCTTGTATATTTCGGTATAGTATTTTTGCAATCTGCAATCTTGCAAGATCAAGAGAATACCCCTATTGTTATTACAGCATTACTTGTAATTAATTGTCTACAAGGTATATTTATTATGCCGTTTAAATTTTGTAAGATATTATTGCCATGAAAGTTTTCATTGAACGCGTATTCTAAAAATTCGCAATTATAATCTTTTATATTAAATTCACGAAATGTGAAAAATTTGCAAAGTTTAGTAAATAATGGGTTTTCAAAAAAGTCTTGCGGTATTTTTATTGAATCAATTCGTGTGGCACCCACACATCGAGCTTTTTAGTGACTCCAAGCTTCTTCGAATGGTTTATAACGGTTTGATGACTACTATGCCGGTCTCTTTCGACCAATTCAGCGATTTTATCGCAATTTTTGACGACAGGCCTTCCGGAGGGTGGCGCATCTTCGACCACCTCTACATCAGAACGAAAACGTTGAAACCTTCGTTGTGCGGTGGAAATGGAAACTGTATCGGGTCCATAAACTGCGCAAATTTTTTTGGCGGCTTGAGATGCATTTTTGCCTTTATCGTAGTAGTATTGTAAAATATGCCGTATTTTCTCTTTATTTTTCTCCATGTCTGCGGCGCTATAACTCACGAACGATTTAAAAGAAACGACAATAAATCAAACACGTGTTAGCGCATGAAATGAGCTTTCTTTTTTGACAACCTATTATTATCTCTCTACCTAATGCTTTTGCTACTACGTTTACATTTTGCTTCAAATTCGGATGACATATACCAGGGTTAACTATACTGAATTCAGCACCAGTATCAATTATAAATTTTAATTTTTTTATAGGATTATTAATTATTATATATGGAAGTTTTGATTGCCTGCTATTGGAAAATTTACGTTCGAATTTCCTATTTCCATTGGTTCATCTTGTTGATTACTGTTTCTCATATTACGTAGGTGCATTTTGACTTCTTAAAATCGGCTGTCTAAATTGGTAAACCTAATTATTATTATTGGAATTTGGTTTATTTCTATTTGTGTTTTGTGAGTAATTTGTCCGCTTCGTTTGACTAGTAAAATTTGAATTTCCTAGGTTATCATTACATGGATTATAATTTGTATTAGAATAATGTGGATTTTGATATGGAAAATTTTGTTGGGTCTCAAATCTTTAATACTCATATTTGTAAAATTAAACGATTTCCTTTAGAATTAATTGTTTAGGTTATTAGAATTATTGCTAAAGTTAGTTCTTATATTTGTATTCAAATAGTCTCTTTTTGCAGGTCCAAACTGTGTATAATTTTGATGCTTTGCATCTAATATAATTTTAAATGCATCTTCTAATGTTTCAGGATCTCTGTCGAATATCATAGTACGTATTGGTTCAGGAAGATGGTCCCTAAAAGTTTTAAGTGAAACTCTGTTTATTTCTTCATTCGTATAAGTAGTGTCGCCATGAGTTAAATTTCTATTATGTATTCTGTTTGCCAGTTTATTTGTTTTAAAATAATAATTTTCAATTGTTCCATGTAATCTGCAAATTTTAATTCGTCATTAAGTCATTACTACTGTATTTTTTGCCAAAATTTTTTGTTAAAATTTTTTTTCAAAATATGCCACGAATTTACGTTAGAGTGCCTGTGAATAGCTAGTTTTGCCAACATATTTGTTTTTAATATACCCAAAAAGTATATTTTGATTAGTGTTATCAAATTCTAGAATAGACAGAAGAACATTTTCAACCTGATCTATATAATATGGCAACTGATTAGTATCATTGCCGTCAAAATTTTCAATATTTTTTATGCAAGTTAAAACTACTAATGGTAAATCTACTTATTTGTAACGCTTCCGTAGCTAAATGTTTAACTTAAGTGTTTGTAAAAGGGAAACTAATATATTGTTAAAAGAAGAAACGAGAGAAGGTACTATTAAATAAAATAAAATATATTTACATATATATATATATATATATATATATATATATATATATATATTAGGGCGGGTCGATTTAAAAATCGCCCGTTGCTCTATGAAAATCATATTCTAGGGATCAAACAAAGATACTTTGCCGAAGGAACCATACCTCTAAAACAAATTCTGATGTCCTCCAATTTGGGTCGAACTTTTGGGTAGGGGCAAATTTTGAAAAATCCCACTTTGACCCATTTAGAGTGCTCCAATCGAGTCCAAGTGTATGACCGACCCCCACTAACTTTGGACGGCCGATCCACCCATGCCAGTGGCACACCCCCAGAAACTCCCCTGGAGGGTTCCCCATACAATAATTTAAAAAAATCACCATTTTTGGTAATTTAACGGGTGATTTTTTTGAGGTTAGGATTTTCATGCAGTAGTATTTGACAGATCACGTGGGATGTCAGACATGGTGTCAAAGAGAAAGATGCTCAGTATGCTTTGACATTTCATCATGAATAGACTTACTAACGAGCAACGCTTGCAAATCATTGAATTTTATTACCAAAATCAGTGTTCGGTTCGAAATGTGTTTCGCGTCCGTGTCCGATGAGCGATGAGGCTCATTTCTGGTTGAATGGCTACGTAAATAAGCAAAATTGCCGCATTTGGGGTGAAGAGCAACCAGAAGCCGTTCAAGAACTGCCCATGCATCCCGAAAAATGCACTGTTTGGTGTGGTTTGTACGCTGGTGGAATCATTGGACCGTATTTTTTCAAAGATGCTGTTGGACGCAACGTTACGGTGAATGGCGATCGCTATCGTTCGATGCTAACAAACTTTTTGTTGCCAAAAATGGAAGAACTGAACTTGGTTGACATGTGGTTTCAACAAGATGGCGCTACATGCCACACAGCTCGCGATTCTATGGCCATTTTGAGGGAAAACTTCGGACAACAATTCATCTCAAGAAATGGACCCGTAAGTTGGCCACCAAGATCATGCGATTTAACGCCTTTAGACTATTTTTTGTGGGGCTACGTCAAGTCTAAAGTCTACAGAAATAAGCCAGCAACTATTCCAGCTTTGGAAGACAACATTTCCGAAGAAATTCGGGCTATTCCGGCCGAAATGCTCGAAAAAGTTGCCCAAAATTGGACTTTCCGAATGGACCACCTAAGACGCAGCCGCGGTCAACATTTAAATGAAATTATCTTCAAAAAGTAAATGTCATGAACCAATCTAACGTTTCAAATAAAGAACCGATGAGATTTTGCAAATTTTATGCGTTTTTTTTTTTAAAAAAGTTATCAAGCTCTTAAAAAATCACCCTATACATGAAAAAATCAGCTAAATTGCAATGTTTTTTCTTTATTTTTATTTATTTATTTATAATAATATCTATCTTTTCTCTTAAGAAATTTATTTAGTCAGAACATATGTAAATGAAAAAAATAATTTAAGTGAGTTATAAAAAAGAAAGTAAAAAAAAATATTGTTTGAAGTCTTTTTTACTTTCAAGTCTGAGCAATTTCGCACGGCTCTCTAATGTCGTCGCCATAACGGCCTCTACTTTTTCCGGTATAACCCGTTTGGAAACGCTAGCTAGCAATTGAACATGTCGTTCCGTTCCTTGTATGTGTGATGAAATTTTTGGATCATTAAACGGTGGATCATCTTAATACAAATATTCTTTCAATGTATCGTACGGAATGCTTCGCGTCAATGGTTATTCAAATACAAAAATTATATCATTCAAATTGATCATTTCCGTATAACTTGTGTAATTAAAGTTTATATCTGGTTTTATATAAATTTTTTTTTTAAAAGTTCCATTGACTCGTCAACATCGGTTCGATAGCGTAGAATTTTCTTGATGGCACAGTCGCGTTTTTCTTTCCTATCATCAAACAACATTGATAACACGATATTTTTCGAATGCGCATAATATGAATTATCTTTAATTACTTGCTTTACTTACCAATGAACTTGAAAAATAATGCACTACCGTACACGACAGAGCTGTAATACTTTATATTGAAGTACATTTGCACATAACATTTGATTATAAATTCAACCAGAATTCTTAAATTTGCATCTGGATTTTCCGTTGTCACGTATAATCGCAATAATCTAGCGGCCTTAGTGAGCCACCGAGAATGTACAATTTTTCCTGGTTTGATGTAAGCTAGATCCACCGGAACCACGCCGCTAGAAATTGCATGCGCCATGTCGTATAAGTACTTCGAATCGGTGGAAAATTCTTTTTTTTTCTGGAGCAGGGGGGCATATTTTGCAACTCAATTTTCTGGAAGCCGTCCACCACCTAAAAATATATAATAATAAAATAATTATAAATGATTGGCAATTATAATAAATGAGTGATAGCAATAACTTACCGGAAGAGTTTCACAAGTTTCGATTTGACGGCTCAGTTTTCCGGTTGCCGATCTTGGTCCAGTGTTTGTTGGCTCACCGTCAGTGCATATTCCAATTAACGTATCCAGTGATATATTTTTATCGTTGAAAAAACCATTTAATTTGGTTGTTTTGTATTCAGCGGTTTCATGTTCCAGTCTTACGTAAACAATCAATTCAGAATTGGGTTCTCTCAAAATAACAAGATGAGGTTCTTCTACCATCCTAGTATGATACTTCTCATCATTTTATCTATCGTTAAAGTATCATCTTTTCTGCCATCGAATGAAAACGCTAACAAATTGGTATCATCTAACCGTTTGCGAAGCACTTCTTGTCTGCATTTCTCTTTTTCTATGCGAACTTTCGATTTATCCATGATGAGAGGTTTCCCATGCTTATCTTTAATTTTAAAATCTTGCAAAAGAGCGGTTCCCAATGCTGATGCTACTCTGTCAGGCACACCAAATCTGTCACATACCAAGGCAAAGTTAAAACAATCGTATCTCTCTGTGTATTGTGAACTTGTGCTTCTATCCATATCTTCTTGAACCGGTGGCGGTGCGTATGTTGAATCATCGGGATCTTGGTATGTTGGCATTGATGACATAGACGTTGCTCCTTGCTCTTCACTTTCCATCATAAATGCATTCGTTGTTAGTCTTCTCTGATTATGTTGATCGCGCATGAACTCTTTGAGGCGTTCGGGAACCCAGCCGCATGCACCTGGAGCTACCTTCAAATCGCATTTACATGTTCCAATGTAAAAAATTGTTTCCAGAGATTTTACATACTCTGTAAATTGTTGAGTGTTGTTTCTTCTCTTGATTTGCTCTTGATACTTGTCAAGCAAATTATTCAATTTATTACATATGTACACTTTTTTTCAGCATTATTTCCATACCAAGGTTTTCCCAAATTCCAATCAACTTATTTTGTACTTGAATAGTGAATGATTTATGGGAAAACTTTTTTTGTTCTGTTTTAGCACGTTCGCTTAAGTAAAAATAATATCTCAAGATATCCAGATGGGTTGGTAAGTTAAGATCAGTCAAATCAGTAGACACACCAAAAACAGTAACATCATGCTTGGGTATATGACTCATTGGGTTTTCGATAGTTGTTGATGTAGTTGCTTCATCTTGCGGTGTAGAGGATGGTGGATTCGTTGTAAACGTTTTGAGGTAATAAGAATGAAATGGTAATTGTAAAGTAAGACGCGTAGGGTTTCGGTTGTTAAATAGAACTCAGCTCTGGTTGCCCAGAGCTCCTTTATTTATAGCATTCCTTATCCTAATTTATGTATGCAACACATGCTGAGTGCATACACATATCTTAACACTAATCTACTGTACATACCCACAGTATGTACACATATCTTAAGCATAAGTGTTTTCAAGGGCAAACACAATTGTCTATTGTTAGTTTAAGATCATTTGCGATCTCAAGGGCAGACAATCCTTTACATTGCATACATTAAATACTAAGGTCACTAATCAATATACCCGAAATGAACATTTATTACATTGTTGATAGAAATGGGTATTTGTAAATACATATCTACGTTTAAGACTAGATTCGTCTGCGCTGGCGATAATGAACATAAATATTTGAACTATGATATTTGTATCCTTACAAAAATATCTTCTTTAAAATTAATTAATTTCTTTTCTATAATTCACTTAATTTAATTTTTTTCATCTACTTATGTTCTGACTAAATAAATTTCTTAAGAGAAAAAATAGATATTATTATAACTAAATAAATAGAAATAAAGAAAAAACATAGCAATTTAGCTGATTTTTTCATGTAAATCACCAAAAATGGTGATTTTTTGAAATGATTGTATGGGGAACCCTCCAGGGGAGTTCCAGGGCGTGTGCCACTGGCATGGGTGGATTGGGCGTCCAAAGATAGTGGGGGTCGGTCATACATTTGGACTCGATTGGAGCACTATAAATGGGTCAAAGTGGGATTTTTCAAAATTTGCCCCTACCCAAAAGATCGACCCAAATTGGTGGACATCAGAATTTGTTTTAGAGGTATGGTTCCTTCGGCAAAGTATCTTATTTTGATCCCTAGAATATGCTTTTCATAGAGCAATGGGCGATGTTTTTGCCTCCCCACACATCGACCCGGCCTAATATTTATATATATATATATATATGTAGGAATTATATCACATTACAACCCTGACAACTACCGAACGCATTGCAACCATGGTGACGCTGAAAAGCAAAAATTAAAGTACAATAGTAGAGAAGAAGTTAGCGACGACGACGAACCTTGCGAGACGAGAGTAATTTAATTCCTAAAGCATTCTGAATCTACATTAGTGTTCTAAATCTCAAATGTGTATTTAACATAATAATAAAATCCAAATGTTAAGGAATTGAACTAAATAAAACTTCAACGAAATTTAAATAAGTAAAATAGTGCATTTTCTCTACAAAATGGGGACTCGCCCGGAATCTGAACGAAATTGGACTTAAGAGTTGCAGGTTTCAATCGCGTCGCATATTCGTACATACATATATTCCACATTGAAGCCGTTGAACTATAATTAAAGAAAAGTGTGAAGAAGCTATGTATGAATTGTAATAGTTGCAAATAGTTCAGGGAATTGTATTGTGCAGTTGCAAATCTCAATGTATCACAAAGTTTTTTTTTTTCAAGTTCGAATAAATCCGTTACGCCATTGCTCATCAAAGCAACGAGTATTGTGAACGCAGCAAGTATATAAGTTGGAGAGAACGAGAGACGTAAATTGTGAGCAGCTTCAACTGCGAAAGCAGCAAGTGTATAAGTTGGAGAGAACGAGAACCGTAAATTGTGAACAGCATCAACTGCGAAAGCAGCGAGTGTATAAATTGGAGAGAACAAGAATCGTTAATTGTGATCGATATCAACTGCGAACACAGAAAGTGTATAAGTTGGAGAGAAAGAGGATCGTAAATTGTGAATGGCGTCAGCTGTGAACGCAGCGGGTAAATGTGCGTAAGTTGGAGAGAACGACAATTGTAAATTGTGAACAGCATCAACTGTGAACGAAGCAGCAGATTATTACAAACAGAAGCAGCATTTTATTACAAACAGAAGCAGACGCAGCAAGAAACAAAAAATAAGCAAATGAAAGTAGCAATAACTGAAAGCAGCAATAAAGTGCAAGTCCAGACAAGGAAGTATTGTTCATTCGAAGAGCAATTCCGGTATTAAGTACTATTTTATATGGTATTACTTAGCATTTAAAAAGAAAACTCACAGTGAGTTAATGTAGACGCAGTACAAAGAAAATTCCAATTTGAAAAGCATTGTGAAATATTATTCTTTTTTTTTTAATCCAGATTGTATGCTTAAATAGTGATTAACGATTGTAAACTTATAACAATGGAAGCACAAATAATATTGAACATGACCGTGCCAGTTTTGAAAGATAAGTTAAGGGAAGTAGGGCTACCAATAACTAGACGCAAGAAAGATTTAAAGGATAGATTGCTTATATTCCACGGCCTACTTAACAACGACGATGAAAGTGATAACGAAGCTGAAACAGCTAGATCGAGATGTGAAAGTGTGTCAAGCAGAGTTCAGGAGTTGCCTTCGGCCCATCATTTCTCTTTTCGAGACATTGAGGAAAGTTTAACCTTGTTTAACGGTACAGATAGCTATGGTGTGAACCAGTGGGTACAATCTTTTGAAGAAAATGCCCAAACAGTTGGTTGGTCGAATGTTCAGAAATTTATATATGCCAAACAATTGCTCCGAGGAGCAGCAAAACCTTTTGTTCGAAACCAAGTAGGAATTCTCGATTGGGTTTCGTTGAAACGTTCTCTAATCAAGGAGTTCGGTGCGACGATTTCGGCATCAGAAGTGCATAGGCGGTTGAGTAACAGACGAAAGGGGCAAAACGAATCGTATCTTGAATTTTTATATGCGCTCATGGAAATAGGAAGTCAGGTAGGATTAGATGAAATAAGTTTACTTGATTATTTTATTAAGGGTATACCTGATTCTAAATTTAACAAAGCAGTCCTGTACCAAGCAAAGAATATTGATGAACTTAAAGATCAAATAAAAATTTATGAAAAAATTCGTTCAAGAATTGGTAGCGTAAAAAAGGAGAACCCCACAGAGGAAATGGAAGTAAATAATCAGCGCCAAGAATTGAATCGTGCTGGTTTCAAATGCGGTGACACATCACATATAGCAAGGAATTGTCCAAGTCAACAGTTTAGGTGCTATAAATGTAGCAAGATGGGCCACAAAGCATATAGTTGCCCAAATGTTAAAATTAAAACGGAAGTCGATAAGAGTGATCTAAATGTTGTCAACGAAATAGAATTTACGCCATCAGCAGGAGATTTTGAATTAAAATTTAAAGATATTAGGGTAGGAAACACCATTTTCCCTGGCTCTAATCGACACCGGAATTCAGTTATGTTTTATCAGAGCTGATACGGTCAACAAATTATCACTTTCTGTTAAACCAAATAACGACATCCGGGTGTTACGTGGTATTGGTCAATCAGAAACAGTCACTGTGGGTAGTTTTGAGACTAAAGCTCAATTGGATAATGTTGAGGTCAGCATAGTTTTTACATAATTAAGGAAGAAGATATGAATTATCCAGCAATAATCGGAAGGTCCATCTTAAGCGAAGTAGATCTAAAAGTTACAAAAGATAAAGACATTTTTAAGTACAAAAACGAAAGCCAAAAGAATGAATACATAGAAATAAATTACTAAAATGATATGGAAGGGACGAAACCAGCGCCATGGGAATTCGCTAGCGTAGGTTTGCACGTATAAGAGTTGAAATATAATGACACAGAAGCGCCTACTTATAACTTAGCGCATCTTAATGAATATACAGTAGTAAGGAAGAAGTGGAGATATTAATTAGGCAATATGAACCAAAACGTTCAAAATTTTCTCCTATCGAAATGAAAATTATTGTAAAAGATGACATTCCAGTGCATAAGCCACTACGACGAGTGTCCTTTCAAGAACAGAAATTTATCAATGAACAAATAAAGCAATGGTTAGAGGCGCGTATCATAACACCAAGGGTATCGAATTATGCATCACCGGTCGTATTGGTGTCAAAGAAAGATGTGTCCAAACGTTTATGTTGCGATTATCGCAAATTAAATGAAAAAATTATACGGGATAATTTTCCGATGTCATTAATCGATGAGGTGGTTGAGAAGCTCCAGGGTTTTAACGTGTTCACCTCCTTAGACTTGGCAAATGGATTCTTCCATGTTCCAGTCGTAGAGAACTTGCGAAAATACGCTTCTTTTGTTACGAATAAAGGGCAGTGTGAATTTAAGTTTGTATCGTTCGGCATTTCGAACTCGCCGGCGGTGTTTTGTCGATTTATTAACGTTGTTTTCCAAGATTTGATCAGTAAGGGGATACTGGTAACGTACATGGACGATTTAATCATACCATCAGAAAACATAGGTGACGGACTAATAAAGTTAAAAAGGGTACTGAACGTTGCAGCGGAAGCAGGTTTGCAGATCAAATGGAACAAATGTAACTTCCTAAAGCGTACGGTAAACTTTCTGGGTTATGTAATTGGAAATAATACAATTCGTCCATCGATAGAGAAAACACGAGCAATAGAAGCATTTAAGGAATTCAAAGATAAGAAATCGGTGCAACAATTTCTGGGCTTAACGTCCTTTTTCCAAACCTTCGGAAATCAGAGACTATGCGTTACTGGCCAAACCCTTGTCCGATATGTTGCGTAAAAATGAAGATTTCAAATGGTACGATGAGCAAGCGATGGCATTTGAAAATTTGAAGAGAGCATTGACACGTTCACCAGTTTTAAATATAAATAATCCAAGGGCTAGCACGGAAATTCATACAGATGCGTCGAAGTTTGGTTGTGGCGCTGCTTTATTGCAGAAAAGTTCTGAAGATAATGAGTATCACCCAGTGCAATATATGAGCCGGAAGACGAACTCAGCTATAGAAAATTATCATTCCTATGAATTGAAGTGCTAGCAATTATTGAGGCATTAAAGAAGTGGAGGGTCTATGTATTAGGGATTGAATTTAAAATAAGTACATTAGAGAGTGAGACCTATGAAGACTTTTACATCCGACATGATTTTCTCTGCAAAGATATGACAAAGGAGCTAGTAGTGGTTCCAAAACAGTTAGAAGATGAGATTATACTTAGAATGCACAGCCAAGTGCACCTTTCGAAAAAGAAAACATGCGATTGTGTAGGGAAAACTTATTTTATTCCAGGACTGGAGGCGAAAGTTGCTAAATTGGTGAATAGTTGCATCGAATGTTTGATTATGAACGCGAAAAATGGTAAACAAGAAGGGTTTTTATCTCCAATCGACAAGAAGTATGTATATCTAATCGGTACTTATCATATTGTCCATGTAAGTCCAATGACAACGACAGGAAAACATTATAATCACGTGATAGTTATAGTTGACGGTTTCTCTAAGTTTTGGCTATACCCAACCAAAGATACAGGTGCAGAAGCAGTCGTGGACCGGTTAACGAAACAATCTTACATATTCGGAAATCCGTGAGAATTATTTCCGATAGGGGATCGGCATTCACTTCCCAGACTTTCAGGTCTTATTGTGAAAGTAATCATATTCAGCATCTGAAGATAACCACAGGGGAGCCCAGGGGAAATGGGCAAGTAGAAAGAATCAACCGTATCATAATTACTATGTTAGCCAAGCTCTCACATCCAAACTCAACACAAGGGTATAAGTATGTGGGACAGGTGCAGCAATTTATAAATAATTCCCAAACCGCAGTACAGGGTTCTCCCCATTTAAGCTTTTAACAGGAGCGAAATGCGTATTAGAGAAGACTTAAAACTGTATGAGATATTGGAAAGAGAGGTCATTGATGATCTTCATCGGCAGCGAGAAGAATTACGGGAAATCTCGAAATGCAATATACAAAAGATCCAAGAAGAAAATAGGAAAAGCTTTAATAAGAGACGTAAAAAGGAAATGCAATATAATATAAATGATTTAGTGGCTATCAAACGTACACAATTTGGGGCAGGTATGAAAGTACGTCCGAAGTATTTGGGACCATACAAGGTGGTAACACGATTGAAGCATGGTAGGTACAATGTCGAAAAAGTGGGGGAAATGAGGGACCGAGAGTGACCTCGACTACTGCTGAGTATATGAAAAAATGGTGACACCATTCGGGGAAAATAGGTCGTCAGGTATGGCCAAGTTGTAGGAATTATATCACATTACAACCCTGACAACTACCGAACGCATTGCAACCATGGTGACGCTGAAAAGCAAAAATTAAAGTACAGTAGTAGAGAAGAAGTAAGCGACGACGACGGACCTTGCGGGACGAGAGTAATTTAATTCCAGAAGCATTCTAAATCTACATTAATGTTCTAAATCTAAAATGTGTATTTAACATAATAATATATATATATATAAGTATACTCATGTATATGTTTGTAAATCCTGTGTTCTTGCTACCTTGCTGAAAGTTTGGTGCTGCTGCATTAAGCTTCAGTTGATTGCTTATGGAAATATAGAACAGCTGTTGTTATTTTAGTTTCGCCAAATATATAAGCACAATTATTGTTTTTGTTTTTGACTTGTATCACATTGCTTGCCCTTGGAATTGCTAGAGGTCACCGTCAACAACACATTGTAGGGAATTTATAAGTTTTATAAAAGTTATCAATTTAAAAAAACCTGTAACTTCCCACAAACTGTTGAGCCTATTTTATTTAATTTCACTGCTTTGACAACGTTTAGTTCTTATACACCTTTTAAGCCGTTTTTTTTTTGTTTTTGGTAAAAAGGTTTTTTTTGTGTGTTTTTTTAGCACTGGTACAATTTTTTTCTTCTTTTTATTTTTAACTTTTATTCAAGCAAACAAGTCTATTTATTAAAAAAAAAAAAATTACGTATTTATAAATACATGTATTAAGTAGTTTAAAATTTGACTCTGATCAAAAGTATTATTCTTAATAACAGGTTTTCCTCGTCGCCAATCACGTTCTCGGAATTAAACAGACGCTTTCGTTAGTGTCTGTTAAAGAACTACTTCCATTATTGTTGTATCATTTACACTTATCCTATCTTATTTTAAAGCTTAATCCTAATTACTCTTCTAATATCTTCTTGTTCTCCTACTCTAATTTCTCTTAAAACTAAGGTAGTATTAGTTTTAATATGGTAATGTAAATATGTAAATGGATATGTAAATGGGTTCTTACATTACTATATATGGGCCATTCCATCAATTGGCGACATGGTTTTGTACCCGTGGTTCTCCGATTTTGACCAAACTGTAAAATATCATAATAAAGACCAATAGAAGAATATCTGTTAATTTTTTAGAGGTCAAAGTTGCTCCATTGCTTTTTGGCGCGCACTTCAAATTGAGATCAAACAAAAAATGACTTTTTCTTTAATTTTTTAACGACCTCAAAATTGAGTGAAAAAAATTTTTAAGTTATCCAATTTTATGTAAAAAACTCTCAGCTTTCTGATAAAAATATTTTTAAAATCCAAAAAGTATTTGAAAATCAAAAAAAAAATAAACATTATTTTCCAAAAACCCGTTTTTTCGTGCTTTTCCCCGAACTATTTTTCAACCTTTCCATTCGATTCCTCGGTAAATTTTACATAAGAATCAGTGTTCAAAAATATGGGACTCTGATCCCATGAACAGCAGGAAAAATGCAAATCTTCAACGAGGATTTTGTATCTCGGCGGGAAATATATTGTAGTAATTGACAAGGATTTGTTCATTGCTTTTAATGCAATAGTTGTGGTTTGAATATTGTTCTTACTGATTTTTCTATCTTCATAATGTTTAATGCTGTTTTTAACAATAACAGCAGTGTCTCCCCTCGCACAATTACTATGGTGGATTTTACGATAGGTATCGTAGTTTTTGAAAATTATATGTGTCTCGCTTATAAAATATGTGATGACAAATAATGTCATCTAGAGCTCTTTGGAATGTAGCTGTGTGTGTGCGAATAATGCATCGTGAAGCATTTTTGATTTGTGTTCCTTCAAGTGGAGTATTCGATGACTCCAAACAGATGTTGGCATTGCCAACTATTTGTTTTATAATCTTTTTTAATATGGCAAACTACTTAAGGGCATTCTTGATTCCATCGCATGCCTTAAACATTCCCACAATATTTTTCCTCCAGGAGTTAAATTCTCCTGGTCCTCCTGAAAAAAGTTTTCGTTCAGTTCGTTTATATTGTCTGCGTTCAGCCTAACGCTGTGGTCAGTTTCGTTAAAACCGGTTACTTTGAGTAATGCGTGGTCTAACCGTAATCTATTTTCACCTGATTTAGTTTTTCGATTCTGGTGCATCTCCCATTTTGCAAAACTCATTTTGTCTGTATTCTATAATTGCAGATATTTTCCTTTCCTTGTAAAATTTTATAAACCGTAAAGTTTTAAAATTTATAATAATAGTTTAAAAAGTTTTTATATCAATTATCTTTTTTCTAGTTTCAATTGTTTTTCGTTTATTTGCAAATTTTCCTTTCCTTTGTTTGTGTTTTTTTATCTGTTGTTTTTTACTATAGTTATATATATATATATATATATATAATTTTTATAATAGAAATAGATACCAATTATCATTTCATTACTTATACATTTTTATTAATGGAAAAAATGTAAATATTCCTTACTATAATTACGTCCAGCTTCTCATTAGGATGTTGTTGCAAGCTTCGGGGTTGGCCTTTTACTTATGTAGTATTAGGGTCCTTCTGCGTTAATTGATCCTCTTGTGCGTCAGTAACCGTTTTTTTCGTGTAAGACAAACTTTTTATACACTCGCGTATCCTTTTGATTTTCAGCTTTTCGCGTTTGTTTATTTCTTTAAAACTTTTTGTATGTTCGCAACTTCAGTGATTTGGTCTATGTCCTGGTGTACTACATATTTGTCATATAATAATATGAACAGGAATACGAGATGATTTGAAATCTGGGTGACTGTCTGATCGTACGTAATGGCGTAGCGGCATCACTGCCACCCCCTCCAAACATCATAAAACGATGTTCTATTAGAGTAAGCACTAAATTAAGGTACGAAACCTTAGTTTGGTATCTACGGATCCAGTAGCGATGGAAATATTTAAAACTGAGCGTGGTCCCGCCTCCTAAATAGTTAAATATACATATAATCCAAACCGTTGAAGTTAAATCCACAAAACTTTCTGAGAAGTTATTTTATCACTTCTTTATACACGGTGAAAATAGCTAAAATCAGATAATAACTACTCCCACCACAATATAACGGTGCGGTAAATTACTAAACAAATGAACCACAAGTATTCAAAGATTGTAAATATAAAAATTTGACAGTAAACTTGGCCCATTTTTAGGTAAAATTCTATAACTCAGGAAGGATTCAATACGATTTAAACAAATTTGTTTTGTGAGGCAACCTAAGCTTACTTCCTATATGACAAAGTTCTGAATTCCATCTTATTCTTTCACTTTACAGTACACAAATCAAACTTCTAGGAAAACATCAGAATAAAACTGCACAAATCAAGCTTCCCATGGTGTTTAAAATTCGAAGAGAATACTCTTGTTATGACAGCATTCTTTTTCCTAAAACTGGATTAAACTGGTTCAGTACTTCTCTTAAACTCATATACATATATAAATATTGTCAAACTTCCAGTTAAATTTATAACGCGACAGTCAGCCAATATGTAAGAAATCTGAAGAAAATTCAGAAAAAATATCTAAAAAGAATATACAGTCTTCAAACATACGCCAGACTTTATACCAAATATATTTCTCTCTGTGGTTTTTTGATGAGATCCCGAGTGCCTCTAATTGCGTTGGTATAAATATCTTCGTAATACCAAAATTAGATGAAATCGGGACAAAATATTTGCTAATTCACAGAAAAGTTACAAGAATTATAAATATAGGCATTTCAAATTTCTGGTTAGTTTTATATGTTACTAGTCTAAACCAGTGGGTCCGCTTAGTTCTGCAGCTCGAATTATTTTCTCCAGAAGTAGGTTGAAGACCTTCCCAGTCTTGAAACCTTCTGTAAGCCGCCGCATTTTTCGTAGAATTTTCGAGCATTACCCCTGTCGTTCAGTTTATCAAGCTTTTCATACTCGCGCATTCCGGCTCTCTTTTTCTGTCTGCAAATGCTTCCCGCTTCCCTCTTCAACTCCCGGTATCTATCCCATCCCGCACGTATTGTGGTCGAGTGTAACGAGGCGAGGTAGGCAGTTTGTTTTTTCTCCGGTGCGACACGGCACTCCTCGTCGTACCAGCTGTTCTTTTGCACTTTCCGAAAACCAATGGTTTTTATCTGACTGAAGAACAACCAAGCGCAGGGACCGAAAGATTGCCAGTCTAGCCATTCCGACGCGGCGGCGAAGAATATATGAGAATACAAGAAATTCTCCAAAGTAAACAGGACTTAAAAAAAAAAGAACAAATGGTTTTTTCGGCAAAATCAATTTATTTTATTCAAAATAGTCTCCTTCTGCTTCAATACAAGGTCAAATAGTCGGTCACAAGCGTCGATCGATGAGAGGGCGAGGACAAACGCAAACTTTCGTCTTCGCGATATTCGGGCCGAACACGAGTATAGTAGAATACCGCATTTATGTTTTGGCCTGGTGGAACAAATTCTGGTTTTCTACATATGGCAAGACGAGATATCTCCTGTCATTAAGCGCGCAGTTTTCGCACCCGCGACTAAGCTCCCACGCCATTGTTGACAGTCATAACTGGAGAGTGTTAGATAATTTCGTCTTTCTTGGAACCAGCATCAACACCAACAGCAATGTCAGCCTCGAAATACAACGCAGAATATTTCTTGCCAACAGGTGCTATTTTGGACTAAGTAGGCAATTGAGAAGTAGGGTAGTCTCTCGACGAACAAAAACAAAACTTTATAAGTCACTCATTATTTCCATATGTTGCAGATCCATGGCCGACGTTGTGAAATTTCAAGAGAAATGTTCTGGGAAAAATTTATGGTCCTCATTAGGACCACAGAGCGTACGCATGTCTGCTGCCTATCACAACATGATCGATCTGGTTGGTGGCTTTTCGATCCGGAGACAGCCAGATAGCTTGATGCATTTTTTTATGCAGGAATCTAGTACTACAGGTAAAGATATTTCGGGCCCTGGCATAGTCGATCAGCCTTAACCCAACCAAGTAGATGCGCTCCAAGCGTTCATAGAAGGCATCTTTGGTCACATCGTCCTTCTCTTCCACCGGGTCGTAGACGCAAATCAGCGATATGTTGAAGAAGCTGCTTGAGCCATATGTAAAAGAATCATTTCTGGCCACTCCCAAGTGAACAGAATCAGTGAACTTTCCTCACTTGCGTGAACTTCTACACATAATTCCATCCTTTTTTACATAATCAAAAAATAGTAGAGCTGAAATTCAATAAATTATCTCAGCATTGGTCAACAAATCTGGTTTAAAAATCTTTGTTTGTTTTGCACACATTGTTGTAGTATTTATTATCAAACTACCTTTTCCTGGGAAATTATAGCTAGTGAAAGCCGAAACAATCTGAACGATATCTTTAATTCGTATTCCAGACTCTCCATCTTGATTATAGCGTGGTTCTGTCATAACGAAAAATTTAAAATCATTAGAACTGGTGCATTTTAAGTCATATTTTTAATTGTACCATTTTAGATGAACATGTTTCCTTGAAATCTAGGATCATCAGGCATGGGTCGGCTGTAAGCTATATGTGGGCTCTCCAAAATGAAATGTGCATGTGACATCAGTTGTTCCATCACTAAGTATAAATTAACGATCAATTAGCACAATTTGAAGAGTAATTAAACATTATATTCACAAATCATTCAACAATAATTCGTTTTGGGTAAAAACTCTGACTCAACTCTGAGTACACAACTCTTAAAACTCAATGTAGTAATATTTTCGTATTGCTTTAAAATTTTTTCAAATGAATGAATACGTTGCTATTCAACATCATCATTATTATTATTAATAAAGTAAACGAAGAAAAGTATTACTTTCATATATACCAAATGTCTGGTTTCATGGAACAGTATAATATATAGGGATCGATTCCGTATAGTTAAGAGTTTAATTTTTTTTTTCAAAATATACATAGTTGGGCAAGCGTAACTTTGATTTATGAATCAACCTTTCTTTGCAAAGGGGGATAGTTATGACTGGGCAGAATCCAGTTAAAGTGTGAATTATATGAATTATTACAATATTATAATTGAATAGCAAAGTTTTGTGCTTAAATACGAATTCTTACTTTAATAACGCGAAAAGTTGAAATCCGACTGACTGTATGTCTGTCCGTCCGTTCGTTAAAGCTGTAACTTGAGTAAAAATTCTTAATGAAACGTGGTACAAAGGTTCCTTATTGCAAAAAAACTAATAATAGCTGTAATTTGGCACAGGGGTCACAGTAGAAAGTGCACCTGTGGATTAAAAATTTTCAAAAAGCCGTGGCCCCGTCTTCTAATATGATTAATATACATATATATTAAAGCACTAAAGCGACAAAAACCAAATTTACTAAGCTCGAATATTTTAAGAACCCCTATCGAGAGTGTAAAAATGGATGAAATTGGAACTCCCCATATATCGATACAGTTTAAAACTACTAGAAGCCCAATAAATCCATAACTAATTACGCCAGAAACATTAAAGTTTACTTCAAAGTTGTTATGAGAAGGCCTGATGAGAGCCTGTGTAAAAACTGGACGATGGGCGTGGCACCGTCCACTTTTTGGTGAAATTTCAAATCACGGGACTCAAGCAAACCGATTTTGACAAAACTTAGTACGTGGCATTCTTCTTACATTCTTATGTCCCACTTTGAAAATAGGCAAAGGTGGACTACAACCACGCCTACTTCCCATATAACATAATTAAAAATATTTTATTTTTAATTTTTATCAAATAATTAATTATTTTTTCTTGGCTGTTATGACTAGAAGAACTAATTATTAAACAATAAAATTATATTAAAATATCATTCTTAATTAAAATATATATTTATATGAGCAAAAAATTATTTCAAAACATCTTTTTAATTATAAATCAAATAGTATTTAATTTTCTAATAAGGGATTGTGAAACGTATTTCACCAATTGGACAGGATGAGGCATTGGATGGTATGTTGCCCAACCATGACTGATCCACCACCATGAACTCCTGTAGGTGTCTGAAGTTCCTTCATTATTTATGATAACCATCTGATCCGTCAAAATTAAATTTCTCCTCATCACTGGACTTCTTCTTTCCAAAATTTCTATTTTCCTTTCAAATAATTTTTTTTTTTTCATCATTAGAATTCTTCGTCCCAATATTTTGCATAAAATGCAACGCAATAACTGCTGAGGTACGCGTTTTTCATATTTAAAGCATACTATACATATTTTCTTATTGTTTGGAATCAAACATGTTGTTTACTTACATCTAGACCAAAATCTTCATATGACTGTTGGTTTTTAGCTACTGAATGAGCCGTTTGCTCCTGTCATCGATGGTATCTGTATGACCACTACGCTTAGTAACACCATAGTTATCTGGATTTTTCTGAAAATTGGATATTATGTTATTATCCTCTTACAGAAAAAAACATTTCCACAACTTTCATGACAGATTGACTCATTACTTTTATCAGTCGACGTTCCTCATTTTACAATTCAGATCCACGTGGCATTTTCCAAGAAATTCAAAAAAATTTTATTATTATTATATTTTGTTAGATCTTAAATATTTCTTAATTTAGGGATACCCCTAATAGCAAAATACGTTTATTTTTTCTGTGATTGCTTGTACATGAATTAGTGCGTAAAAATTCATTCTAAGAAACCTTTGTGCTTGACGTTAAAAAAACAACTGAAATTGTCGGTCATTTTCAAAAAGTGTCGAGTGTGCGTTATTAACGAAGAAATATAATGTTTAAATTCACACATTTCCTGGGCTTGGGAAAAGAAAAACACTGCATTCTTCACAGCTACCCAAAATGGAACCTGCATTTTAAATCAAAGGAAAACGAAGCTGATTTTTACGCTAGCGAGGGATGGCTTAAAAATTAAACTTCAAGTAAAGACACGGCATTCGACTTTTTCAGATTTCGTGTTAAAAGTTGTCCTCACAAATCCTTCTAGTTAACCCTGTTATAGGAAAACTCTGAGCTAAAATATCAGAATTATAAAATTATCAGGGAAAAAACGTATGACGTTAACGTGAAATCGGAGAAACAGCGAATTGAGGTTTTGTGTTGCTCAATCGCCACTAGAAATAATAAACTCATAATATTGGCAAAGAAGCCTCGTTGTTTTAAAAAATTTCAGAATGGTTTCATGAAACATTGCTAAGTTGGTAAATATTCCTTTCAAATTTAATGCTTTAAGATGAAATCATTTTTCAAGGAAAGAAACTTGCCTGATAAAGCTTAACTGATAGCCGAAAATGGAAAAACTTTTGCAACATGTGGGCTAGTCATGGAGGCGTCGATCAAATCGATGTGAATAAATTTAGGCGCCTAAGGAGAAAACTGTATTTCAATTATTGCCAAAACAGAATGTAATAAAACAATTACTGACTTTTTTTAATAACAACTTTCTCAAACTTATCCTAACACTAACGTATCATATCCTTTAAGTACAAAATACTTGAACGTGTAAACATACATATGATAGTCTTAGATGACCGGGGTACAATTTATACCGTACATATAACACATAAAATAAAATTTTTGCAATGGTTGAAAAATTACTGCCAGACTTAAATATGCCTGCCTCACAAAGAACGGAAGAGCTGCCGACTGATTTGGTCAGAGAGCTTTATTATGATTAGGTATACAGAAAAAAAAAACATCGATGCATCGGAAACATTGTTATTTGCTATCCGATGCATCGAAGAAAACCCAGTTTCGGACCTTTCGATATACATCGATAGATTGATTATTTTTTCGATGCATCGACTTGTGAATATAATGTATTTGGACTATTTATAATGATTCCTAAAGAATATTTGAGTGCATTCGCTTTTGGTAGAGAGACCATTTTTAAATTTTTTTTTTAATATCTGGAGCAACATATCTTCATCTTCTTTACTGGCACAGACACCGCTTACGCGATTATAGCCGAGTTAATAACAGTGTATCAGTAGTTTCGTCTTTTCGCTACGTGGCGCCAATTGAAAATTCCAAGCGAATCCAAGTCCTTCTCCAAGAGGTCTTCCTCTGCTTCCCACGGCGGAAACTGCGTCGAATACTTTTCATCTGGAATGTTTTCCTTCATTCGGACAACATGACCTAGCCAGCGTAGCCGCTGTCTTTGAATTCGTTGAACTATGTCAATGTCGTCGTATATCTACAGCTCATCTTTCCATCGAATGCGATATTCGTCTGGTGAGACTGCATTTACAGCTAAGTCAAACGAATTTTACGTTGCATTTACAGTTAAGTCAAACGCATTCAGTTGTTTGAAGAGCAATGGCGCCAGTTAAAAGCGAAGTGTGGAAATTTTTTAATAAAATAAGCAATAACTACGTTAAATGTCAACGTTGCTGCAAAAATTTAAAATTTTCTAATAACACATCAAATATGTTGCAGCATGCTGTAACCTGCAAATTGGTGATAAGTTGGAGCAATCGATATTACATTTTAAATTTCCTCTAGTTATATATATTGCATATATAACATATATATATATATGTATGTAGGGGTGGATTCGTGTTTATTTTCAAAAAATAGGGTTTATTAGTTGATTTTACAAACGTGTCTTATTTTAATTGTGTCTTATTTTAATTTTACACAAAACTGACTGTATTCGATTTCACATCTGTATCTTATTTTAATTTTACACAAAACTGATTTTACAACTGTCTCTTATTTTTAATTTTACACAAAACTGATTTTACAACTGTCTCTTATTTTCTGCCAACTACTCGCATGATGCTCGTCCACGTCTCGACTGACTGTCGTTTCTCGAGTCTTCGTTACTCGTTGTCTATTTGAGTCAGTGTTGCATGTCACCGTCCATACGCTCGTTGTCTTTTGTAGTCAGTGTTGCATGTCACCGTCCATACGCTCGCCCACTTCTGGTCTGTCCTTTATGCGTTCCCACACTCGGCCGTCCTGACCTTCGTTCGTCCTCGAACGACGTGCACCATTTTTTCATGAACTCGGCAACTGTTGTTGTTCGATACGGTCCTTCGTGTTCGCCTACTTTTTCGACATCATACCTACCATGATTCAATTTCTTAACGATTTTGTACGGTCCTAAAAACTTTTTCTTAACCTTTAATGCGGGAATATAGTGCGTACGCTTTATAGCTACTAACTCATTTTCTTCATACGTTTGTTCGGCTTTTCTTGTTGCATTAAAATTTTTCCGATTTTCTTCCTGTATCATTTTAATATTTTTCCTAGCCATCTCTCTAACCTGGTCGCGTTCTGTTTCTAGCTCTTTGATTACCTCATTTTCAATATATTCGTTCAAGTCTATCTGCTTTTCCACACGCATGTCAAGGGCTGTTAACAGCTTGAATGGGGACACTTTTGTGCTACGATTTGGGTAATTGTTTAAACTTTTCTGTACATTATCAACGTTTTTATACCATTGGTCTGGATTGTTCAAAGAAAGTTTCGTCAACATTGGAATTACTGTTCGGTGGATGCGCTCTACTTGTCCGTTTCCCCTTGGCACACCCGTGGCTATAAAGAGGTGTTGTATTTCCTGCTCACTACAATAGTCTCTAAACGCTTGAGAGGTAAAAGCTGCTCCTCTGTCCGTGATAATTCTTCTTGGATTTCCAAAAATAGCAGCTTGTTTACGCAACCTATCAATCGTTGCTGATGCACTAGTATCTTTGGTAGGATATAACCAAACAAATTTGGAGAATGCGTCTACAACTGATAAAATGTGGTTATAACGTTTCGCGGTGACCGTCAAGGGTCCTAAATGGTCTAAGTGATAGGTGCCTAATGGTTGATCGTCTTTAGGGATTGGGGTAAGAAACCCTTCTTTCTTGCCCATTTTTGCATTTGTTACAATGCACTCTACGCAATTGTTTACTATTCGAACAACTTTCTGGCCTAGCTTCGGAATATAATAAGATTTCTCTACTAACTCTTGTGTTTTACGTGCAGCAAAGTGATTTTGTCTATGCACTGTCCGTATTATGTCATCTTCCATTGAACAGGGAACAACGATTAGTTCTTTGGAGTGATCTTTGCATAAAATTCCATAAGTAATGTAAAAATCTTCGTAAGGACCCTTTTCTAATATAGTCCTAACTGCTTTAGTCCAATCATCATTCAACTGTGCCTGTAATAGTCGATGTCTTAAAGTATCTTCCATCTGTAGGCAATGCATTCTGCTTAAGGCATATACATGCCTCATCTGGGTTCCAGATCTGTGTACAATTTGGTAGTCAAATTCCTGTAAAAATAATGCCCATCTTGCAACTCTTGGGGGTACGTCTTCTTTACGCATTGTAAGCGCAAATGCATTACAATCTGTAACTATTGTAAATCTTACTCCTTTTAAATATATTCTCCACTTTTTTTAACGCTGTAATGACTGCTAAAACTTCTAGTTCATATGAACTGTAATTTTCTTCTGCCTGGCTTGTTTTTCTGCTTAAAAATTGAACTGGATGAAAATTCTGATCTTCACTACACTTTTGCATAAATAATGCGCCATATCCAAATTTGGATGCATCCGTATGAATCTCGGTTTCACCATGAGGGTTGTATAACCGAAGAACTGGTGATGAGGTTAGGGCACTCTTTTAATTTTGAAAAGACATTACCTGTTCTGTTCCTATTTGGAAATTACTGTTCTTCTTTAGCAAGTCTGACAAAGGTTTTGCCAGTGATGCGCAATCGTCTAAAGTAAGAAGTCAGTCCAAGAGATCGTTCGACACCTTTCCTATCATTTGGCATTGGGTAATTCTTGATGGCCTGAATCTTTTCCTCTGATGGCTTAAATGTCCCCGACTCAATGACATACCCAAGGAAGTTGACTTTTCGCTCCAAAAATTGACACTTTTTCCACTTGATGTGCACACCGTATCGCGATCCTACTTCGAGAACTCGTCTTAATTTCATTATTCCTTCATTAACATCTTTGGATGGAATAATGATGTCGTCCATATATATGGCAATCGTCCCGTTCTTTATAAGGTCTTTGAAAATATAGTTTATGAACCTACAAAATACAGCTGGCGAGTTACATATACCAAATGGAACGTATTTAAATTCGTAATGCCCATCTGGGGTAACGAATGCTGTATATTTCATCGAATCTTCCGCTACAGGCACATGGAAAAATCCATCTTCCAAGTCTAGTGTTGTAAAAATTTTTGCTTCTTGCAACCTGTCCAAAACGTCATCGATCTGTGCCATGGGAAAGTTATCTCGAATAATTTTCCTATTTAACAACCTGTAGTCGCAACACAACCTTTTTGACCCATCTTTCTTATTTACTATAACAATTGGTGATGCGTAATTCGAAAAACTTTGCTGTATAATACCAGCTTTTAGCCAATTTTCCACTTGCTGGCTTACGAAACTTTTGTCTTCTAAAGACAATCTTTTTGGGCGTTGAACTACCGGTACTTCGTCACATAAAACAATCTTCATTTCATATTGACATTTTTCAATACATTGGGGTTTATAACTGTGTATCAATTCCTGAATAACTACGTTGTCACTATATTCCCCTGCACTCAAACATAAGTCCTGAAACTCTTCTAATAACTCTATTCTTTTTTCTTTGCGGTTTTCTTCCACCTCTTGTTCAATATCACTCCTCTCTATAAATTTTGCGCCTTCTGGCTTTATATTAATATTGACTTTATCTAGTACTGATGTGCCTATGAACACTGAATATGGAATAGCGGTATCGCTGGTAATGTGTAACTGTTGTAAGAATTTTAAACCATCAACCTCCAATTCTGCGACAAAACTACCATATGTTGGAAATTCTTTGGCACATGCGCCATATAAAGTGTGCTTTTCATCGACGACTTCACCGTCAAATTTAATTTTTTTGAAAGCATCGCTCCGTATTAAGCACAAGCAGCACCCAGTATCAACCAATGCATCAACTTTTAGTCCTCCTACCTTCACTATTTTTACCGGTAAACTTATTTTTGATTTGTCAAAATTTACAGCATTAATCTTATCTGATTCCTTCTTTACTTTTATACCTGCAATACCATTGCATTCAAACGACTTGTGTCCTATACCGTTACATTTGAAACATTTGGTTTGTTGACTGCTGCAGTCACGAATGAGATGTGTGGAGCTTCCACATCTAAAACACGATTTTGAGACTTTCTGATTATAAGTTGTATTTACGACTTTCTGTGTTGACTTCTCTGTTTTACTATGGATTTTTTCGTAAACTTTTATCTTATCTTTTAACTCACTGATTGTTTTTGCTTCGTACAGAACTGCTTTGTTTAATTTCGTATCTATTATATCCTCTATGAAATATGATATTAAACTTTCCGTATCGATATTTACTGGTTTTCCAATTTCTGTAAGAACATACAAATACTCGCGAAACGTTTCGTTTATCCTCTTCTTACGACTTCTCAACTGACTATGCACTTCTGACGACGACACTTTTTTCCCAAATTCACTGATCAATTCTTCTTTCAGTGATTCCCAACTGACCAAGCCTCGTTGACTTCTAATAAACAATTTGGCAGCTCCTTTCAGCAACTGCTTACTATAAATAAATTTCTGCACACTATTCCAACCTACTACTAATGCGTTCTCCTCAAAGTCATTTATCCATTGCTGAATATCGATATTATCGTCACCACTAAGTTGTGTTAGGCTTTCTTGGATATCATTAAACGTAAAAACAGATCTACCTATCGGTGCCACAGTGGCAGTAAAATTTCCATTTGGTACATCGTCGTAGGACCTAACTGAGTCAGCAATTTCATCATCTTCTTGTGTCTCATGTCCATGGTGCAACAACAGTCTCTTTTGCAAGTCTGCTTTACGTCCAGTAGTGGAAATATTTAGTTCACGTAGTGCTTGCTGCAATTCCCTGATGTTTAGTGTCAGTACTGCTTGTCTGTCCATTGTCGCAATGCACTATTACAATTCAACTTTTCACTTATAATTAAAAAGTATTTCTAAACAAACAACTAGAAATGTACAGATAATGAATAATATAAGTATGTATAAATATTTATATTTAACTTATCTGCTGTCTGCGTCTCACTTCTCTGCTTCTTTGTTCAATCTCTATGTTTCTGCTTTTAGCTTATTTAACTTCTCTGCTTCTCGCTTTACGTATTCAACTTGTCTGCTTCTTCCCTCAGCTTATTTGACTTGTTCTACTTCTCTTCTATCCCCGTTCAACTTTACTGCTTCGCGCTTTTAACTTTTCTGCTGCTTCGTTCAACGTATTCCGACTTGCTCAACTTCTCTGCTTCTTCGTTTAACTTACTCAACTCCTCTGCTTCTTGCTTTTAACTTCTCTGCTACTTTGTTCAACGTATTCCAACTTGGTCAACTTCTCTGCTTCTTCGTTTAACTTCTCTGCTGCTTTGTTCAACGTATTCCAACTTGATCGACTTCTCTGCTTCTTCGTTCAACGTATTCCAACTTGATCGACTTCTCTGCTTCTTCGTTCAACGTATTCCAACTTCATCAACTTCTCTGCTTCTTCGTTTAACTTCTCTGCTGCTTTGTTCAACGTATTCCAACTTGATCGACTTCTCTGCTTCTTCGTTCAACGTATTCCAACTTGATCGACTTCTCTGCTTCTTCCTTTAACTTCTCTGCTGCTTTGTTCAACGTATTCCAACTTGATCGACTTCTCTGCTTCCAAACTGCTGGTTGATGCCACCGATTGGTTTATATTGCTTACTTCTTCACTCGATCGCTGTTAATTTTTGAAATGGCGACTTCGTATGACGACGAACAATTAGTGACGCTTCCCGAACTTTCCAGAATTTTGGTACGTATGAAAATTAAGAAATTTTTATAGCGTTTGAAGACGCTGGCCGACACTTGTAATATGTTTATGTATTGCACTGCGTTTAACGACGCTTACAATTACAAAGCAACGGACGATTAAATGTTAATGTTTTTATAGCGTTTGACGACGCACTTTTTCAACGCACAGCAAAAAATGATTTTAAAACTTTTTTTTTGTTTTTTACAATTCCACCGGTTGAGCCCCCAATTTGTAGGGGTGGATTCGAGTTTATTTTCAAAAAATAGGGTTTATTAGTTGATTTTACAAACGTGTCTTATTTAAATTGTGTCTTATTTTAATTTTACACAAAACTGACTGTATTCGATTTCACATCTGTATCTTATTTTAATTTTACACAAAACTGATTTTACAACTGTCTCTTATTTTTAATTTTACACAAAACTGATTTTACAACTGTCTCTTATTTTTTGCCAACTACTCGCATGATGCTCGTCCACGTCTCGACTGACTGTCGTTTCTCGAGTCTTCGTTACTCGTTGTCTATTTGAGTCAGTGTTGCATGTCACCGTCCATACGCTCGTTGTCTCTTGTAGTCAGTGTTGCATGTCACCGTCCATATGCTCGCCCACTTCTGGTCTGTCCTTTATGCGTTCCCACATGTATATATATATACATATATGTGTGTGTACAAATTAGACTCTGCAATCTAGGAGTAAAAACAATGTTTCCCTAAGTGAATGATGAGACTGACACCATGATTGAAATGCCGAGTTGCAGCAGCAAACCAATTGATGAAAGCCCTTTAAGTGAGGGACCAAGCTTCAGCAGCAAGACCCCGAATGAAAGAAGTATAAGAGAGCTACCCAGAGCTAACCCAAAATATTGAAAACTTTTCGCTTCATGGCTCAATGAATCAAAAGCTACAGCATGGAATAGTGGAAATGGTTATCAAGGATAATCTACCTTTTGACTTTGTTGAAGGTATATTAAAATACATTAATTAATGACGCTTTTTGTTCATTTATTTTTTAAAAGGTAAAGGCTTCTTTAGTTTCATAAAGCAACATTTTCCGCTTTACAAAATCCCATCAAGAAATACCATCAAGGCTCACATTAAAAAATGTACGATGAAGAAAAAGAAAAATGTGTAGCGATGCTGAAAACTTTTACATATTTGAGTTTAACGACAGATATCTGGACTGATGTAGAAATTCATGGTGTAAATGTGACGAAGCAATTTAATGGAACAATTGGCATCTATAAATTAACGCAGTCATCGACTAACTCTCTTGCAGATTAGACGTTTGTTTTTGCGCGTACGGAGTTTTTTGATTTCTTTCTTTCTCAGCTCAGCCTATCCGCTTTTTCTCTTTTTTTCTATTTCTGTGCATACGCATACTTTTGTTTACGTGAACTTTAAAAAACACGTGCACCATGGCCCCGAGGCCACCAAACATTAACGCAAATCGATTTGCGTTATTAGTGTAGTGAGGTTCACTCCATTTCTACTCTTCGTGATGGAAAACTACTTATCCTTGTAAAAAGCAATAAAATCGCCGAAAAGTTTATAAAAGCAAAACAACTCGAAAATGTGTGATCTATCTCAGCCAAGATACACGAATCGCTAAACTACGTGAAAGGAACAGTGTTTGCCCCATTTCTTAACAATGTAGCTGAAGAAGAAATTGTTAAGGAATTAAGCTCCCAAGGAGTTGTAGCAGCATACAAGTTTAAAAAAACTTTCGACGGTAACCTTCACCCCTCCGGAGTCGTGTTACTCACATTTAATCTTTACCATCATCCCAGTAAGATCGACATTGCTTGGTGCAAAGTTTTGGTTCGCGAATATATACCACTCCCCATGCGCTGCAAATCTTGCCAGCTCCTTGGGCATACGAAAAACAATTGTAAACGGTCAGCTCTTTGTGCAAATTGTTCCCTACCTCCCCATTCCCCATCTGACTGTGAACGCACTTTCTGTGCTAACTGCGCACAGCCACATCCCTCCTCTTCCAAAGAATGTTCAAAATTTCTTCAAGCCAAAGAGATAATAAAAATAAAAACGATAGACAAATGCTCAATGGGAGAAGCTATAAAAAAGCACAAACAACAACTAAATATAACAAATTCACCCAGTTACTCCTACGCCGGCATTGCATCGAGCGCAAATACTAGCAAAACAAATATAATAATGACAGCAGCTACAACAAACAATAAAAGCTCTCCCACTTACTCACAGAGCATTAAAAACTCAAATAGTATCAACAACAAAAACTACGAAGAAGCAACCATAGATACGAGTATTGAAAATTCCAATTCCCTCTTCCAACCAAACTGCCCCCATTGAACAAATTAATTATTCTGACTCCCATATAGTTAAATCAAACAAAACAGCAAAAGCAGACAGACACTAACTACAATAGCAATCATTTCTCTTCATCCAATTCACATTCCTTTTTCCCCACAATTCCAGTCACTCTTCCAACCTCTCCCATCACTCTCCCAAGTATTAGCTGCTACTATAAACCAGAATACGTCTGATAACGAAATGGAATAAAAAGAAAAACAACAACTAATAAATACATATTTGCCTCTCCTTTTACTTTGATTAAGTTTTATGACGTTAAAAATTCTCCAGTGGAATATAAACGGGTATTCCAACAACTATCACGAGCTGCAATTGCTTATCAAAGAGAAAAGCCCAGACGTAATATGTATGCAAGAGACACATATCCCACTAACACCAATATCCAATCCCTTTTATCCCAAACAGTACTTAGGCTATTTCTCTAACTTAAATAACATCCAAACTAACAAACAAGGTGTTGGTATCCTAATAAAAAGATACATTCCACATGAAGTTATAAATATAACTTCATCTCTATCAACCATAGCACTAAAATTAAATCTTAACTTGCCATTTGGTATAGCAAGTACATACATCCACCCCCAGCAAGGTTTCAGTGAAACCGACTTAAGAAACTTATTTCAGCAATTACCCACCCCCATTTTGTGGGCTGGCGACTTTAATACCTGGAACCATCTGTGGGGCTCACAAAAAATCTAATGCCAGAGGATCAATAACTGAAAATTTCATATTAAATCATCACTTGGTGTTATTAAATAATGGATCCCCTACTCATTTTACAACCCATTCAACATTAACTCACGTCGACTTGTCTTTAGCTTCCCCTCAACTTTCTCCCAGAATTAAATGGGATATTTCCACTGATCTGAAAGGCAGCGACCATTTCCCCATCTCTATCACTGTTCAAACCAACCTCCACCCTATCAAATATAACCACCGCCCCATATTTAAAACAGACTTCGCTAAGTGGGATGTATTTCAAGCAGAGATCACAAAAAATATAAAAGCTCGCAATCAACAATATCAATCAAGAAAGTGCCTCTATTACCAAAATCTTACGCTCTGCAGCCAACAAATCGATGCCCCAATCTAAAAAGAAGCTTGCTAAGGACTTTCCAATTTGGTGGAATGCCGATCTTAAATATCTTCGTGACCAGAAAAATAAGTATTGGAAGGTTTTCAAAAATTCTATGTCCGACACTAACCTTATCAACTACAAAAAGTCTAACTCGTGTTTTAAAAGAGCTGTTAAGGCTGCTAAGAGGAGAAGTTTCGAAGCTTTTACCTCACAAATTAATCCTTCTTCAACCCCAAAAAGGATTTGGTCTGACATAAAACGTATAACTGGCATTCCCCACACTCCTGTCACAGCTATTCAAACAAATAATAAAGTCCTGACCAACTCTGAAGAAATCGCTGATACATTCGCTCAACTTTGGGCTCGCTACTCCAACGATGACAATTTTTGCGAGGAATATGTCAAGGAAAAGCAACACTGGCTTTCCATGGTGTACGCCCCACAAGGTCTGTCTGTGTCTGCGACTTGCGTAGAAAATAAAATCACACTCTGTGAATTGATATCAGCACTTCAACACGCAAAAGGCAAAACACCGGGTATCGATCGCATATCGTACCCCATGCTCTCAAATCTGCCCCCAATAGCTAAACAAAGACTACTTTCACTATATAAGAGCATTTTTGAAAAAGGTTCATACCCACACCCCTGGCGAATAGCGACGGTCATACCCATCATTAAACCAAATAAGCCTGCCGACTTGCCTTATTCATATAGACCACTTTCTTTGCTATCTTGCCTCAGCAAAATTTTCGAAAAATCATTGCAAAAAGATTAATCTGGTTCGTTACAAAAAATAAGCACATCAAGCAAAATCAAACCGCATTTAGGAACAAGCGCAGTACTATTGACTCACTTATCCAGCTACAGCATTTTGTTTCTAACACTGTTGCAACCAAAAACCATGCCACAATCTTGCAAAAAGAAAAATTGTAATTATCCTCAACTTATATTTGATAACACTGCAATAGAATCTGTTAATAACTTAAAAATCTTAGGAATTTTTTTTGACAACAAATTCAATTTTAAATACCAATGCCTTAGTCTTCGAAAAAACTTTTTCAAAAGGCTCAATATAATTAAATACTTATCTAGTAAGCGTTCATTTATACATATAAATACTCTAATTAATATTACAAGAGCTATAATACTCTCTAAAGTCGATTATGGCTTACCGATTTATGGATGGTGTGCCAACACAAATATAAAGCAATTGGAGGCTCCATACCATGCTGCGATTCGCCGTAGCATAAAATGCGTTTCCTACATCACCAGTAAAAAGCATCTTGGGTGAAAGTGGTCTACCATCAATAAAAGAGAGAGTTTACGAAACGACGGTCAAACTACTTCCAAAACTGCTGAATTCGCCGAACGCTGATCTTCATAAAATGCTTAGAAAAGCCGCAAGACACAAAAAAAAAATTCCAGCTTAAATCTACGCTTCAGCGCTGCCTTGGGTATGGCACAGCCATAAACATACTTCTACCATCCAAGACGAGCAAAATCAACATTCAACCCGGAATGGCTAATAAACGAAGTCACTATAGATATCTCATTGCATAATTTCAAAAAATTGAACACCAATAATGCCACTTTCCAACAATATTTTCTTGAAATCGCTAACGAATACAAGTGTAAAAATTTTTCGGCTATTTATACTGATGGCTCCAAAGCTACAAATACAGCTTTCGGAGTTACAACATCCAATGGGACAATCATTACCGGCGGAATTCTTCCTTCTCATTCTTCCGTTTTCACTGCCGAGGCTTTTGCCATCCACAAAGCTTTAGAATATACCACCCGACAAAAAGGCAAGTTCGTAATCTGCTCTGACAGCTTTTCTTGTTCAAATGCAATCCGTAATATACGCAATAACTCTACAATAATATCAAAAATTCGAGACATATGCATCAAAAACAAACGAAAAATAGCATTGCTCTGGGTACCAGGCCACGTCGGAATTGCTGAGAACGAGCATGCAGACAATGCCGCTAAGTACTTTGAGTCAGCACCGACTCTTCTCCATGAGTTACTTGACGAAAATGATCTTAGAAAACTGTTACAAAAGCATGTACAGGAAAGAAGACGCGCGGACTGGAGAAATTTCGAACACCCGTATAAAAACTTCAACCCACTTCGGAATAAAATTTACTACCCTAGCAATATATCTCGACTGCAAGCAACCGTATTTGCACGTTTAAGAATCGGCCATACACAAATCACACATCAGCACCTACTCACCGGAAATCCTAAGCCATCTTGCCCCTTCTGCTCCAACACACTATCCGTGGATCACATCTTACGCACCTGTCCAGCTCTAGAGAGTATTAGGCATAAACACTTCATTTCTGCTCAATATCAAACACTGTTAAAAACACCATCTTTTGAAAATATTACATGTATTTATAATTTTCTAGTGGAATGTAACATACATAATATGATATAATATAGATTTGTTATAATATCGGAGTCGATGGCCAAAGCTGCTCGCACTCCTCCTTATCATTAGGTTTAATAGCCTGTATATTTTTCCTAATAAATGTATTAATAATAATATAAATTAACGGAAGCACATACTGCATCACATATATCCGAAGTTCTAATTGCTGCTTTGAAAGACTTTTTCTATTGACAAAAAACAAGTAATGGCTGGAGTGACCGACAATGGTGCGAACATCGTAATAGCAGTACATAATTCATTTGGCAAAAAACGCCATATTTCTTGTTTTGCACACAGCCTCAATTTGGTATGTGAAAACTCACTGAACAATCCTAAAGTAAATGCAGTTGTTGGAAAATGCAAAGAAATAGTTAAGTGGCTAAAAAGAAGTGTTAAAGCTAATGATGATCTTCGAAATATGCAAGCTGCTGCCGGAGTAGCTGAAGGCAAAATGCTAAAGCCAATTTTGGACGTGAAATCACGTTGGGATTCGAGCTACTACATGCTTGAACGGTTCATTAGACTATGTTGATATATAAACCAAATACTCCTCAACCATTCTGACGCACCGGTAATGATAACATCTAAGGAAAAAGATGATATCATGGAAATAATCAGTATATTGGGACCATAGAGGCAATGATTGCACAACTAAGTGATGAACAACGAGCAGCGTTAAGTCAAGTGATTCCATTAGTTCACTGTAATCAAGAACAAATAGTGAGAATAACAGCTAAACAGCCAGTCGCTGAAAAACTAAAAGATGTCGTGTTAAATCAGTTTGATCGTAGATTTGGCTACATCGAACATTCCGTTTTGCTAGCTGCATCAACATTACTCGACCCGAGATTAAAAATAATTCATTTCAAAGAACCATTAGCGTTGTCCCCAGTTATAAAGTTTTTACGTACTGAAATAACAATTGCAGATAATACTATGGAAACGGACAGCGAGTCGTCTGTGGAATCAGTAGAGAATAAGTTTGACCTCTGGGCTCCTCACAAAACTCTAGTGCACAAAAGAAGGAGGAAGGGCAACAATTTTACATCTCCACAAGATGAATTTGAGCGACCGAAAAACGCAATCGTTTGACAACAAAACGTTTATCGAAATTGCTTTTTCTTCAAACTTGGTTGAACAGAGAATAAATTTTCTTGACTTCAGTGAACATATTTTCATTTATGCTAATACTATGTTCGGACCGACATTGAAAACATGTTTTCCTGGGAAAAACTGGTTTTCGCAGTTTCGCTGTTGTCACTTGTTATTCTCATATTAGGGGACTTCTCTTGTTCATGCAACAACTTGCACGGTGCAGAAATTGCAGAATTTTCCTCTTGGTGCAACGGCACAACAACAAACACACGCAGAAAATTATTTGCAATGGCTGTAAAATATGTCAGACCAAAACCCATGTTTATTTTTTTGCTGTCATATATCTCTAGATTCCGCAATCGGTACTCTCTTGGCGTTACATATTTCGGAATAGGATTTTTGCATTTTGTGTCATCGTGCAATCTTGCAAAAGCAAGAGAATGCCGCTATTGATAGTTGTCAGTGAAAACTCATCGAAAACACACAATATCGGAACGAACGACTTAGATTCTACAACATAAAAATGTGTTTTCAATGTCGGTACGAACATACTCGTAGTATAAGACAAATGAATTTTTAATACGATATTTTAATTTTATTTCCGTTTTGTTTTTGTGTATATACCACTTATATAATAATTTGAATGTCCGAAATATGAATATAGTCTCTTGTATTTTATTAGGTTTATTTTTACTCAAAGTTGCAAACATAGTCTTTCAAGCAAGGGGCAATTCTTTTACTTTAAGATTGCTGTACATATTTTGAAAAATTTAATGTCATTGTGATACTTAACTTCAATTATAGGCCATTTTTCTCTTTCAGGATATGTCTGGGACTCTGTGATAGAGCATTATAATACAAGATTCCGCGCTGAAACTTGGTGGTGGTCTTAATGCAATTTAGTATGGGTTGTCAAAAAAGTCTTGCGGTATTTGTATTGAATCAATTTATGTGGTACCCGTACATCGAGCTTCTTAGTGACTCCAAGCTTCTTCAAATGGTTTATAACGGTTTGATGACTACTATGTCGGTCTCTTTCGACCAAATCAGCGATTTTATCGCAATTTTCGACGACAGGCCTTTCGGAGCGTGGCACATCTTCGACACCTCTACACCAGAACGAAAACTTTGAAACCATAGTTGTGCAGTGGAAATGGAAACTGTATCGGGTCCATAAACTGCACAAATTTTATTAGCGACTTGAGATGCATTTTTGCCTTTATCGTAGTGGTACTGTAAAATATGCCGTATTTTATCTTTATTTTGCTCCATTTTTGCGACGCTATAACTCACGAACGACTTAAAAGAAACGACAATCAACCAAACACGTGTTAGCGCATGAAATGAGCTTTCCAAAAGCATGACCCGATGCGACGAATGAAACTAGAACTACGCGCTTTCAGCGCCAACTAGCGAAAATACCGGAAGACTTTTTTGACAGCCTATTTAAATTTGAAAACATTGAAATTAATCGATTAATCGATTTTTTTGCATTAATTGCAATTATTTTTTTATATCTTGCAATTAATCATTTGATTATTTACCCGATTAAAAAAAATGTTGAAATCCCTAGCCGTGGCCATCGCGCAAAGAAAAATAAATCTTTCACAGAACCTTTCTCTGGAAAATTGGTATTGTCGACTCATCCTCTAAGGAAGTTATTAAGGAATGAGTCCCTAACGCGGAGTGAGGTTCCACGAAGTCCGACCGATCAAGGGAATTGGGGCGGTTATCCGCACTCACTCTCTTTTAGATAAATTCGGGGAGGTGGGGTTGGACGTGACTGTCAACCTCGGGTTTTAGTTCAAGGGTTTCATAAGGAGATCCCTCATGAGAAGTTCATGGATGAGCTACTCCGGCTGAACCTCCAGTACTTCAGCCCGGCGTCCCAGAGGTCTGACATAAAAATGATCAATCGTCCCTAGAAGGTGGCCCCTGTTGGTAGCCCCAGTGTCGTCGTTGAGGGTACGGACAAGCTGATTCCCGCTTTCTTGAAGGCAGGTAGGAACATTAAGTGGTTTCCTTCTAGGTGCGACCGGACAGCCCCGCCGCTGATTGCTTCCGTATGAATGTAGAGCTAGATCAGATGTCTGCCGGAAGTACGGTCAAGAAGGCCACAGAACTGCCGGTTACGTCCATGCACCCCGTTGCCGCAACGATCAGCCCCGAGTGTGTGTGGAGGGAGGGGTTGCATAGTTGAGGGTGGGTGTGGTATTGTCTTACTACAGGAGGACATGGTGTAGTTCGGGGTCCTCCTGGGGGTTTCAAGGTTTTCACGGACCTTAATGCTAACGCTGCAATAGTTGTGAATGAACCCTACTACGATTGCATGGTTGTGGATTCTTCACAACAGGGTGTATGTGTTGCGATAGAAGAGGAGTTCATAAATATAGCGAGGTATCCAGCAGGGTAGTTTAGGGGATAAATGATAGGGTACTTAGGAGGTTGTGAAAGTTATATGACAATAAAAATTAAATGATTGACGCGTGAGTTAGCCTTGAAGAGTAGGATTGTCAGGCGAGTGAGGCGAAAGTTTCAACACGCCTGACGGTCTAGTTCTGAGAGGCTGTCCCAGCTTAGGTATGAATTTTGTTGTGCGTATAGGGAATATAAGAAATAATAGTGAAGGTTAAAGAGCAAGAGTGGAGGAGCTTCGTTAGGAAGAATAGGAATGATCCTTGGGGCAGACCTATAGTATCTACCGGGGTCGTAGGAGGGAGGAAGTCACCCTCTCATCGTGTCGGTGACAATCTGTTATAGTCGTGGAGAGGATGTGCGGGGGTTCTGTTAAGTGCGTTCTTTGCCAGTTTGAAGGAGCAGGTACCTCAATAACAATACAAACCTATCCCTCCATTAGATGACGGGGAGTCGGGGTACGCTTTTGGCCTGGCTAGGTTTAAACGGTCCCTAGGTTTTGATGGTTTGAATGGAGAGATGTGTAAAGGCTTGTGGAAGTTCATTCCGAAATAACTGGAGGCCATTTATAATAAGTGTGTTTGAGAGGGATACTTTCCACGTGAGTGGAAAAGTGATAGGGTTGTTCCTCTCCAGAAGTCCCCTGATACGATCAGGAGCAATCCTTCCAGCACTTAGAAAAGTGGTTGAAACGGCTTCAGAAGTTGACGCGGGCTATGTGGGTTCAGTCACAAGGTCACAGTATAGAGGATCTATGGTTTAAAGTTCAGAATGTCGTTAGGGAGTAATTCATCCAAAACGTCCTTGGCATAATTGTTGACTTCAAGAGGGTGTTTGATTACCCAAGCTGGGATCGAGTGGTGCAACAGCTGGACAAGCTTAGCTGTCCGGAAATTACTCTTTGGCGGAGCTATTTTTCAGGCAGAAAGGCCTCTCTTGTCGGCATGAATGGGAGTGCGGAGATTGGAGTTGTTCGTGGCTGCCCCGCAGGGTTCCATCTGTGGTCCATATATGTGGAAACCTTATGATGGACATTCTGCTTGGGCAGCTCGAGTCAATCTGTAAGTGTTGTGCGTATGCTGACGACCTTTTTCCTATGGTCGAAGATCGCTCGCGGTCTGAACTAGAGCGGTCGGGAGGAGATATCTTAGAGAACGTGAATACTTGGGGTGTAGGTGTGGGGGTTAACATATCGAGGGAAAAAACGGTGACATTGCAATGCTGCTTAAGGGTAGATTATCACCGGTTCGTTCACGGATTTTTTGTGTGAATGGGATCCACATCAGATATGTGACGCAAGTCAAATATCTGGGGTTCAGTGAAAGGATGTGTTTTACTCCATACCCAACCCCTGGCCACCAGTCCAGAGCCATATGGAAGCTCAACTGGTAGTAGCTTCGGCTACGAGGTTTGACCGGAAGCTTAATTCTTGTACCAAGGCGGGCAGGAGCCCTTGGAGTTAACTCCAACTTGCTCATGCGGGCTGGCCCCTCGGGGAGTTTCGTGGTGGTCGTGGTTAAAACCCAAATGCAGGAAAGCTTTCTTAGTTGAATTTGTTGTTGCATTGCCGTATGCCGGACCCAAAGCACGGCAGAGGGTTTAGATAGGGCTCGAACCCGACCAAGCTGGTTAGTCCATTCCTCACTGCAGTTGGTACTGAAAATACTTAGTACTCTCAGGGCGCTGATCAACGCGTTGATTTAATCTGCTGTGCCTTTGAGCGCCGTGGGATAAGGCTCCGGACGTTGTCAACAGTGACTGCCCCTGCATGTAGGGGGTAGAATTCCTGGTATAAAGACATATGTTGTTCAAGCGATAATTGGCACCAGTCATTAAGTTCTGGAGGCTCAACTGGGAGTAGCAAAAAGCTACAAGGTCTTGGCGGTGACTTTAACCTGGTACCCCCGGGGAGCAGTTAGCCCTTGGAGATGACTCCAAAATGCTCTTTGGGCTTGACCCATTATGGAGATTGGTGGTGGCTGGGGTTGAAGCCCAAAGGCAGGCAGGGTTGAAAGGGTTGGCCGGGTGCCGGACCCAAAGTACGGCATAGATTTTAGATGTGCCTCGTACCCGACCAAGGCTTGCATGTATGACCGTCGTCGGCTGGCACTCACGTAATCGCAACAATTGTTGTCAACAGTGACGTGAGAGCCACGCAGCAAGTGCGACAACTGTGTGCTTGATGACAGTAGATGTCTCGTTTTGCCTTCGTTCACCACGAGTTCCATTTTTTTCGCTGCCTTATCCATTCTGGAGAAATCAGAAATAACGGCGCGGTTCTTAAGGCCAATGATATCAATATCATCAGCATACGCCAGCAGCTGTATACTCTTACAAAAGATTGTACCTTCTGGGTTTAGTTCTGCAGCTCGAATTATTTTCTCCAGAAGTAGGTTGAAGAAATCACACGAAAGAGAGTCGACTTGTCTGAAACCTCGTTTAGTGTCGAAAGGCTCGAGAGGTCCTTCGCCACCCTGACGGAGCTTTTGGTGTTGCTCAGCCTCCGCTTACACAGCCGTATTAGTTTTGCGATACCAAATTCAGCCATCGCGGCATAAAGGCAGTTCCGTTTGCTGTCACAAGCAGACGAAAAAGTGCTGTGTGTCGATAATTTTTTCACTATGTATGTATCTGTTGTCATCAAACAAACAGTCGTCCCACTCGCGACGAGGCTCTCACGTCACTGCTGACAGTCATAATTTTGAATATATTATATTATATAAAAATTAAACGTTTTTTTTTTGTGTGTCCGCTCACTATGCCCGAACTGCAGCACGAAAATACGTGAACATTAGCACGGGTAATTCTTTAGTTTTGGAGGAGGTTCTAACGGCGGCCTTTTTCGCAAAATCACCCTCGATTTCGCAATTTATGTCTATAATTATAACTCAAGAACGGCTAAACCGATGTGACTGAAAATTGATGATAGGGTAGCTTTAAAAGTCACAAAAATTCAAAACGTAAGCATGTATTCTATATTCATGTAAGAACCATTTGAAATTTTTTTTACTTTAAAAATACCAAATAACATCCCACAGCTACTGGCAGGGTACAGTGGCTTTTTGTTTGCATACATATACATATATACATATACATACATATATCTAATATATAAAATTCTCGTGTCACGGTGTACGTTATCGAACTCCTCTGAAACCGCTCGATTTATTTTCGTGAATCTTAGCGTGCATATCGGCTAGGGTGGAGAATCAAACAACATCTATTTTTCATCCTCCTAATTTTTAAGGGTGGTCCACCCCTAAATTTTTTTAACTTTCCGCGAAGAAAATTAAAAATTTTCTAAAATCGGGAAGTTATTGGTTGTTGAACTTATTGGACCCGCTTATGACTTTTGCACCGATCAAGCGGTTCAAACCCCTACCTAACGGCATTTCAAAGAGTTTCACTTAACTTAGATTTTCTAAAATTTTGAGCTGATTCGGATCGGTAGATTTCGAGAAAACTCAAAAAAAAACCGCAAAAAAATTTTTTTTCAAAAGTGATTTTTTGGGAATAACTTCTAGACGGCTTTATCGATCAATTTCATAAACTAATCAGCACTCAACCTCACAAAACTACGCCGATTACCGCAAACCGGGTCAAAATCAATAAATTTTCTTGCAAGAAATCGTTGACGAAAGGAATTGCAAAAATCGATTTTTTTGAAATAACTCTAAAACGACTCGACCGATTAATTCTGAGGACTAATCAGCTTCCGAATCTGAAAATTCACGTCGATGGCCGCAAACCGGGTCAAAATCGGTTGATTTGTTCGTGAGATATCGTTGACGAAATTCTATTCGCATATCCGCAATAGGGTTGCAAGATGGCAATCGAATATTACAATTGTAGTACGATAAATTCTTATTCATAGTTCATAAAATCAAGTTCCATTAATTATGAGAGTAGGGATGAGGACGACACTACTAAATGATGAACAAAAAATTATTTACGACCGCATCATGCTGGCAGTTTCGGCAGGACAAGGAGGATTCTTTTTTTCGGATGCACCAGGTGGAACTGGCAAAACATTTCTTATTTCGTTACTTCTGACCGAGATACGATCAAAAAATGACATCGCATTGGCCGTTGAATCTTCTGGCATTGCAGCAACTTTATTAGATGGAGGCAGAACAGTTCATTCAGCCGTTGAACATTCAAAATAATCCAAATGCAGTGTGCAACATAAAAAAAAAAAAACAATCGTCTATGGCCATAGTGCTGAAACAATGTAAAATTATTATTTGGGATGAATGCACTATGGCACACAAACATTCGCTTGAGGCATTAGATAGGACATTAAAGGATATAAAAAACAATGATAAACTATTTAGCGACACTTTGTTACTCCTTTCTGGTGATTTTAGACAAACACTTCGCGTTATTCCATGTTCAATGTACGCTGATGAAATTAATGCTTGCTTAAAATCATCGCGACTATGGCGTAATATTGAAAAAGTACAACTGACGATGAACATGCGCGTTCAAATGCTTCAGAATGCATCCGCCGAAAAATTTCTCTAAACAACTGTTAGATATTGGTGATGGGAAAGTTGATGTACATGAAAATACTGGATGCATCAAATTACAGACGGACTTCTGCACAATCACCCACTCGCAAAATACTCTCATCGATCACATATATTCCCGACGTACACACACAATATGCAAATCGTAAGTGGCTGCAGAAAGAGCGATTTTGGCAGCTAAAAATGTGGACGTCAATGGTTAAAATTAAAGATTCAACAGTTGTGGCCTGGGGACTTGGTGTCATACAAATCTATCGAAGCAGTTTGCGATACCAACGAGACTGTGAATTATCCAACTGAGTTTTTAAATTCATTGGATTCGCCAGGCAATGCCCCCACATCGTTTACAATTAAAGGTTGGATCTCCGATTATTCTGCTTCGCAAATTAAACCCACCCTGGCTGTGTAATGGCACACGGTTAGTCATTAAAAAATTAATGAAAAACGTCATTGAAGCCATCATTTTGAATGGCAAGTTTCAAGGCGAAAATGTGCTGCTGCCACGAATCCCTATGATTACTACAGATGTTCCAATTGAATTCAAACGCATTTCCCATTAGATTGGCATTCGATATGACGACCAATAAGTCACAAGGCCAGACATTGTCTGTATGTGGCTTAGATTTGGAAACACCATGTTTTTCCCACGGACAACTATATGTGGTATGTTATCGCGTGGGAAACCCTCCAGTTTGTTAGTGTTGGCTAAAGACGGACTAACCAAGAATATTGTACACTCTATTACACTGAGATTTTTTTTTTTATTTCAATTGGCATAATTGATAAGGTAATATGAATAATTTTTTTTTTATATTTAGAAAGCTATCAAAAATTGTAATTTAAAATATATTCGTTACTTTAATAAGGATTTATTCATTAACTTAATTAAAGCATGCTTTCATTGTTTATAATGCTTTCGATTATAAGTACATCCCCGCACACTTAGTAGTAGATAGTTATTTTTATTTAACTAAAAAATGAATCCTAGAAATAATATACATGGCAAAACAACGCTTGCCGGGTCAGCTAGTATAGTATATAATTTTACAAATTGCATTGTTCTGTCCAATCATCTCAAATCATGATTCAACTTTTTGTTGTTCAGTTACAACTATCACTATATATATTTGTCATAATTGCAGAAAACAATGCAATATTCAAAAGGACGATCAAGTTTGTGTTTCCTTACCTGTAATATTTGGGTTTTAGCCGACGTTTTTGCAATTACATTCAATGAATGTTGAACAAAACATTACCATATGATTAGATGTAGGGCGTGAGACCCACCCTCTTCTGCTCTAGTCCTGCACTGTTATTCACTATAACAAGAAGCATATATACCGTTTTAAATTGAAAAGTAAATTCTTAATTTATACTTCGCGTATTTTTGAATCGGTAATTTTTTTTTTCTGTAAGTAGGTAGTACTGTTAGTGACACCTATGCTAAATTTTACGTCAAAATATTCATTAGTATTTGAGATACGCGTCAGTTTGTGATGCTCTAAAAGTAAATTCTTCGATTTTACTATGTCTGAATTTATTGACCAAAGAAGTGCCGTCTTATACTGCATTGTTTATTCGTGATCATTTCGCCACATTTTTTAACTAATATGGTGCCGCATCCACCGCTTTCGCCTGATTTACCTTCATGTAGCTTGTGCTATTCGACGAATTCACATGGCCACTCCGAGGACACCGTTTGACTCAATTTAGGATATAAAAGCTAAATCGAAGAAGGCTTTGATGGCCATCAGGCAGGCAGGATTTTTCCAAGTGCTATGATGACCGGTAAATTCGTTGGCATAAGTGTATTGCAGGGAGGGGATTACTTTGAATGAGATGAAACGGACAAAAATTTGATCACAGTAGTATGTGTAACGATATCCGATGGAGATGCAGAGAGTGTGAAGATGTAGTTACATCATACGTATTTTGTATGTACTGTTTCTTAGGTGACTTACGAAGTCAATAAAAAATCTACATATTCAATTTAACTATGCCATTATATTGTTATCACGATAAATGATATCCTTGAGCTGGCGTTAGTTCCTTCGCTGTGGAGTATCGATGCTAAATTTTGTGTGGATTCTTGTGTTGTACCTGTATACGCATTATTTTATGTTGTAGCTTGAGGTAATATCCATGTATTTCTTTTTGTACAGATTTTTGATGTAAAGTAGTATTTGTTTTATTACATTGTATAAAATGTCTTACTTACGCGGGAAAAAGTACTTCTTCTTTTCTCCTGTTTTGTATGTGTTGAGCGGTTGAGGCGGTTGATATTCCTCTGCATTGCACCTCCATTACTTTATGTAATTTGTGGGAGTAATGCAGAGGAATATTTGTTTGGATTAAACATCTCGTCCACCTTGGAGAATCTGTGAAATAATTGTATATTAGTAGAGTAACACATATTAATTGAAAGTTTTTAAATGAGTTAGGGTACTTAGTGATTGGTAAACTTAGATGGTTGTAAAGTGCCAGTCAGGTTTCAGTCTGGAATTGAAAGCCAGCGAGGGACTAAGTGTTCAACAGACGTTTTTACATCGTCACTTAAGACTCTCTGTATTCCAAACAAAACTTATTATCATTATTTTAGCTAATTTTTATGCTGCACATATGATAAGTTTTGAGATACGTGATTGGCAATTTCAGTTTTTTTAGGAGTTCGACCGTTATATTCGTCATTTTAAGGTTAAGGTTTAAAATTGCTCGAACTTAATGTCCTATAGCATCGCATTTCAAATGGATCACCATTGTGGGTATGAGGGTCTGCTTAGCCAGTAAGGATGGTATGAAATTCTTTATCTCAAGTGGTTGAGATTCTGATTTCTCAACACACATTTACATTGTTGGCTGGGTATAGCCTCGGATGTCCATGCAGGGATGAACGATGTTTCCCATGACAAATAGTGCATCGATTTCTACATGTGCATCCTACTGTCTTGTGTGATCTGGCTAAGCAATTAAGGTAACAGCGGTTTTTGACGATTATGTTTTGCTTATGCTTTACGATGAGTATGTAGCGCAAGTCAATAGACAATGGTTTTCTTTGCATATTCCGCAAGCGACATGACGATGAGATGCATTTTTTCATGAGTGATATTTTTTCGGGTTGTGTGATGGTGGTCATCACTTTCCTTTTTCTCAAGAATATTTGGAATGGTTGATTGGAAGCGCCGATTGCGACTACGGGACTGGATATAAGTATGGAACTACTACGAGGAGAACTGGGTGAGTTGCTGTGTATTGGAACCATTTCACATTTTTAAAACTTTTTTTATGCTATACTTAATATCACAATTTTTGTGATGGAGAGTTATTAAGGTACCATACTCTTCCTGTCATCTATTACAAAAGTGGTAAAGTATTTTAAATTTCTGCCATCTGTGCGCGTCCTCTGTATTAGGTTCGGTAGTAACTACTAATGGGGTACGTGGAAGGAAAAGTTCTGGAGTTCAGGGTTTGAAGTTTCTTGGCCGAGAGTTTAAACAATTTTCGATGCCGCTTAATAAGGTGGCAAATTCTTCAATGGTGAATTTCTGTAGTTTTGCGATCTGTTTTAAATATACTGTTGGACTTTTACGCTTTCTTCCCATAATCCACACATATCCTGGTGGGATAGTGCCATGAGATATTTTGATGATTATGGAAAGATGTAGCTTGAGCTCGGGGTGTCTGTAGGAATTCTCTGTGATCTTTAGTTAGTAACTGTGAAGCTCTTATAAAGTTTGTTCCGTTGTCAGAATAAAGATTGACGGGACATCCACGCCTTGAGAAGAAACGGGTGAATGCTCCTAGAAAAGCTTGCATAGTGAGATCTCTAACGGGTTCGAAATGTATTGCTTTAGTTGAAAAGAATACAAATGCACTTATATGTCCTTTGATGATTATACATACATGTTTTCCCAGTGTATAAGCCCAGCAAAGGCTATACTAATGGCAGAAAATGGCCTGGTTAGGATAATTCTTTGCTTTGGGTATCCAGAATTCTGTTTGTAAGAGAACTAACTGATTTCTGCCGTGTAATGACGATTACTATAGGGTAGTAAGATAGGGTGACGCTCATTATATGATAGTACTGCGGGATTGTTTAATAGTCCGCCACTTCGTATAACTCCTTTAAGTTCAATGAAAGGATTTAAAGTCAATAATGAACTTTAAATAACTAACTTCATTCGTGTTGTTTGTTATTGTAATCATTGGTGTCCGTGCCACCATAGTTCTTTGGGGGTACATCCTCGGCTACCAAGTCTGAGGAATTGTCTTGACTTTCCCACTTTATGGGTGATTGCAGTGACTTATTGAGAAACGAAAGTAGTCCATGAACATGGTGGTTTGTTAAGCAATGCGATAATTATAGTGGTCAGTCCAAAAGAAACTTCTATATTGGGTAACGTGTAGTTGAGGTAGAGTAGAGTCAACAAGGTTAGCTAGGAGGACCGTCCGCAGAGCTCCAATGTGGATAGGTATACGGTTTTAATGGGAGCAACTCTTGTTTTTGTCACTAAGAAAGTTGTCCATATTTTATATCTAACTAAGACTTAAAAAAGAGTGTTGCGGCATATAATTTTTCTGATCTTTTGAGTAAGGCACGCTTATACTAATAGTGAACCTAGTATGCGACTTTTTACTTCACCGAGTATAATACTTGGATTGATATCACTACCTATGCTGATAGCTTATAATTTGTGTTTAAGGGTGAGCAAAGCATGATTTCACAAATACTCGTTGGTATTGCAGAAACTGTACTATTTAATCCAGTCATTTGAGCTAATACAAAGTGGGTAGTTATATCCCAACTTTTCTGAAGTCTTCGAAATATAAGTGGGGCTTCCGATCCCGATTCAATAAGGGCTCTCGCGGAATATCGTTG